>JAMZAV010000091.1:0-708885 GCA_024449915.1 Sweltsa coloradensis
GGTTTTTTAAACTGGGGGGTTTTTAAAATATACAGCCAAAATTTTAATTTACCTTTATCATGCGAAAGAAAAAAACTTAGTTTATATCATTTGTTTTGATCAATATAATTTTTATTCCTTTTTAATAAATTTTTTGTTTAAAAATTGCCAAAAAAGAACCAATTCTGTTTTAATTTTTAATAACAAAACACGACAACCCCTGTACAAATCTAGCATATCCCCTTTGTATCAAATTTGGAAAACGAAAAAATTGGGAAAAAAAGAAAAAAAAAAAAGTTGTTTTTAATTCCCCCCTTTTTAAAATAAAAGCCTGAAAATAATAAAATTATTTGAACTCCTTGAAATCAAAAAGGGGTAAAAAATGTTTTGAAGTTTACTAGAAAAATTTTATATTTAAAGGTGGAAATTTTTTAAAATTTTTTTTATTTTTTTTTTAAATTTTTTTTTACAAAACCAAATACTAAGGCCGTTTTTAAAATTTACATTTAAAAAATTAACATTAACTAATTTTCAAAAACTAAACGATAAAAAGGGTCGAATAGAATCATAATAATGATGAACGTAATAGAAAAAAAAAAAAAAAAAAAGAAGTGTAAAAATTTTAAAAAAAAAATTAAAAAATTAAAAATCAAAAAAATTCAAAAAATTACTCAAAAGGTTGGATTTAATGGAGGTTTGAAAAATTCAGGGGGGGTTCAAAAGATAAGGGGGGGAAAAAAATTTTTAATTTTTCAAAAAAATAAAATTTCACGGTTTGGGTGGGAAAATTTGTCAAAAAGGATTTAAAACCACTTTTTAAATCGTTTTTTACTAAAAAAATTTTTTCCCAATTTTGTCAACTTTAAGTTCACGTCCGTCGTGAAAAAATTATATTTTACTCTGATCCGGTTTTAAAATAAAAGGGGACAATACATTTATTTTTTTTATTTTTGATTTTTCATTTTTTTTTTACTAACATTTGAAAAAGTATAAGAAAAAAAATAAATGCGAGAACTCGACCTTTTTTTGGGGTGATGTTAAGTGAAAGAATCCGGAAAAACACAAAATGAGAACTTGATTTATTATTAATATTTTTGCTTTAATTTTTTCAATTTAACTGTAAAACATGCATAAAAAGAATGCGAAAAATTGAATCAAGAGCAACGGAAAGAGCATCTCCCCCTGTACTTTCGTGGGTTTTTCCCCTTGTTACACATACTTTACAAAGAATTATTTTTTAAAAACAAAAATTTCATATAAACACAACAAATGTTAAAAAAAATATTTTTTTAAAACGGTTCTAAAAAAACGAAATATCTAAAAAAAATAATTTGCTTAAAAAAAAATATCATCCCAAATGTGAAAGTTTTTCATTTCTTAAATACTTGGCAAAATGTTCCAAACAAAGAAAAAAATTTGGAAATAAAAAAGTAAAAGGGGGGTTTAAGGATATCGCGTGCACAAGCCGATATAAAGTTTCTCCCGAGGGGGGAAACAGCCAAAAAAAATTTTTTTTAATTTTGTTGATGTCGCTTTTTAAAGAAAGGAGAAAAAATTAAAAGAAATTACCATTGGCCCCACGAACCCTATAAAACTAATTTAACCCTTGAAAATTCTTGATTTCCCCTTTTGTAATGTTCCTTTTGTGTAGCAATTTTTTCTTAAATTTGCGTTCTTCCATTAAAATCGTTCTAAATGTCTTCCGTTCGTTTTTTTGCTGTGCACCCTTGCTCCTCGTTCCCTGTAATTAAACCGATCCGTCATTATTATTAGTAAAAATATAGCCCCTAATCATTGCAGAAAACCCCCTGTTATACACTGGTTTTCAGGGAGAAACTTTGGGGGGACTAAAAATCAGGCTGTGGTCGAAATTAAAATGCAATTAAAATTTCGGGTGGACTGGGTCCACTAATTTTTTTTTGGTAAATTTATTAATGGGTAAAACTGCGCAGATTTTCAAATTTTTTTATTGCCACCAACAACAGAGAACCTCCACAAGGCGATATAGGGTTTTACATACAATTTTAATTTTTTCTAAAGTACAAAAATAAAAAAATATAAAAAATCAAAAAACATCTAAAAAGGTCTACTCAGGTACAAAGCTTATCTAAACGAAGTGCAAATGAAAACTATGACGATTAAATGATGTACAACGTCAAGAACATTTGAGAAAACGTTTTTTTAAAAAATTGAAAATTTTGGGATTTTTGTCAATATCGGGTGGGTGACAAAAAATTGGTTTTTCGTATGTTGGATCCGGTTTAATTTGGGGAATTACATAAATGTCTAGTCTGCTTTTGAAAAATTGTTGGTTTTGTGTTTTTTTATTTATTTATATTTTTGTAAACCAAACAAAAAGTCTAGAATTTTTTTTTTTTAAATTTTTTGGGAAAACATTTGAAAAGTGCTATAGTAAAATAAAAAAGCCTTTTTTTTTCTTACTTTTTCTATCTCGTATTATACACACGAGACTAAAATTTGATCGGGGAATTCGAAATTTGAAACGGGGTATGATGAGCCTGCAAGCAACCTCTTAGTCGTATGCATTCAGAGTACAGATTTACACAAAGTATAGTTGACATTATGATGATATTACTCTCATCAGGGCAATCTATTCCATTGATTAATGGTTCGATGCAGCTGGTCTCGTCATAACTCGACATTGACACACATATCACCCCAGACGACCCCAAGTCTGTTCACTTGCCTTTGCACTAGGAGCAACCTACTTGATCAGGCTAATTTGTACTCGTTTCACGCCTCACTTCATCAACTCGTGTGCTAGGATTGTGTTTGTGATTTATAAGAGGTCGTGGTTCGATTAGACGGTCCAGGTTCGATCCTTGGTCGAGTATCCCGTTGTACAAGTAAAATACTAAAATAGAAAGTAGGTAGTCGCGGACTATCTGCTACAATCATTTTCATTTGCGACTTACAATAATGAAACTCAGATAATTAAAAATAATGAAAAGGATTATTAAAGGGATTCGAGCAGGTAGCGTCCATTAAAGTTAAGTTAGGGGATGTTTAAAAGACCTTTAGTAACTAAGATATATTTTGTCACTTATAGCTTTACTTTTGCTCTCAACACTATACAAATCTGTCGATAGGTACTATTTTGTTTCTTTTTATATTGATGGAAGAATATGGGGAGAATTTCTTTAATTGTTTAATTACTATTTATTAATTTATTTAACGTCTAGGCTATAAGTTGTAAACACTTAATAACAACTAATTTTTGTTTCTTTGCAAGGCCCCAAATCGATCGACTTCGAAGTAATCGAATGTAATTATTATTAAGTAACTCTGCTTACATTGAAGCTATAATGCAATTATTTTATTTCACTTTATTTTATGCTAGGTTCTTTATTTTTATCTCTAATATTATACCTTTTTGGATTTTCTTTTTTTATGTATCATTATGAATGTGACCAATTCCAATGTGGCTATAGTTTTTTTCGAACTGAAGTAGGCCTTTACAAGAAGTAAAATGCACTCATTTCATTTTGTGATGATTTTAAAAAAGTTGACGAAAAGGATCAGAAGTCGGGGAGTTCTGAAACCTCATCACCAACCAACTGGATGACGTCCTTCCATTAACTTCCTGCCTAGGTTTCACTAAAATCCTGATTTAAATTCTAATAATTTCCAAGCGACGTATTCTCAAACATTAATCTGATCTTCATTAACGCAAGGAAATTAGGTACTAAGTTAACATTTAGTCTAGCGTTAAGGGGTCATTCAAATGGAAGGATAATTCGTCGGGCACATAGCCTTGGCGAGCGAAAATGAATACAAAATTACCAACTTAGCGAAGTTAAAATTCGAACTGTTCGCCTCATCACTTTATTAAGTTGCTAATAAGTTTATAGACAATCTCTTTTCTAGACGGAGGGCGTACGTGATACTAGAAGAGACCTTAGTACATTAACTGACGTAGGAATAATTACAAAATTATTCACAAAGTAACATCGTCTCTTACCTAATTCCTGTACAACCCCCCCCCCCCCCCCCTAACTTAATATGCACCCGCGGAATTTCCATCTTCGAGACTTTGCCGATGAGCTGAAATGTTTCTTAGAAAATGGACTTTACTTGAAATACTGATTTCAGAAATGAACTGAGTGGTTCTTAATCAATGTCATGAATTCACAATAAAAGATGATGTTATAGTAATGAAACTATTATAAGTGATAACTAAATAAAATTTGAAGTATTGTTTTTTTTTTTTACCTAATCTTGCCAGTGAAAAGTACTTGCCTAAAAAAATTCATATATCTTATTTTTTTATTTATGTTTTGTTTCACATGAGAAGTTTTAGCAACTAGAAAAATGTATTAAACATTAGAAACATACATTTGACATTTTCGTTCTATCTGACACAACATCCATCATTGATATTGCATTTCAGTTACAATACTACTTTGTAACAATAAAACTCAATTTTAGTGCTGGTGTTCAATGTAATTTAACATCATATTCAATAACAATCCTCGATTAACAACCAAAGTCCACTTTAACGTTTCACCCCTCATAAATCTCGAATTGAATTCAGAGTCCACTAGAGAATCACAATTTATTGCAATTATAAACACACATTCGATCACGCGTATATACGTAGCCTATATAGAATAAGGAAATTACGATATCTCAGTTATTTGCTATTATATGGACGCCATTATGAAACACTAAACCACGGACAGCGAGGAAATTGGACATTACTCCATAGCCAGCATTCGGTATATAAATTTAATTATTAGAACAATCTCGAAATGCATCGTACTGGGAAAAGTGACTGGATTTTGTCTAAATCCTTTGTTTTAATTTCCTCCATTTTTCCCGGCCAACATTTAAAATTTGGAATATATACTAGAGTTATTTCATTGTATAATGTTATTAAAAAAAGCCCCGATGGAAATGGGCAACATTGTTCTAAAGGGGGAAATGGTGAAGATGGGACCTGATATTTAGGAGTAATGAAGGCATGTGGAGATGGGGATGCTGGTTTAGTATTATTGTGACGTTTTGTTTGTGACTTGTGAAAGCGAAGTGGGAGAGAGAGAGAGAGGGGGAGAGAGAGAGAGAGAGAGAGAGAGAGGAGAGAGAAATTTATTATTCACTTTCTGCAAAAGGGGTTAAATCGTGTTAAAAGTATTGCGAAAAACCTGACGAAAATCACGATGTTAATGACTCGGTTTTGTTTTCTGTGAATTCATCACTTTATACCTTTATTCGGTTGGTAAAATTAATGACGTGTAAAAAACTCTCATTCACAAAATATGCTGACATGAATTTCGATATACCCGGCACCTCCACCAAGGGTAATTGAACGCACTTTGTATGATAACGTTACGCTATCGCTCCCTATATTTTGTGTATTTTCTTTCCCCAAGCAATTATTTTGTATTAAAAATGGAAGCTGACTAATTATATTCTTGGAAATAAATATAGATAAAAAATATTTTTAAAAAAAGTAAAATGAATTCAGTGCTGCTATATTTTTTTGATTCATGATTCAAAAACCAAAAGGGTGGAAAAAAAACAAAACAGAAAAAATTTAAAAAACTGGGGATTTCAAACTATAGGCTAACAAACTCAATTTTGAAACCACGCAAATGTAACACATTAAAAAATCAGAAAAATCGTATTTCCAACCGAGCATAGACAATAATTATAGTTTTATTCTAAATCAACAAATCGACTTCGATAAATCCAAAATTTGGGGAAAAAAATAAGTATTTGCATTGTGAGACAAAAATTGCAATTTCTGATTGTTCATTGAAAAATAAATGTATATAAAAATACATCTTCTCTGGATGGGTTTCTCTCCTCCTAGACTGACAGTCTGCACGTCTTTGTAAATCTGCGTCCATCACTCGCCACAGTAATCAATGTAGTAGGGTTCCTCCTGCACCACAGCCATTAACCTCTTTACAAAACAACTCCATACAACACGGGCCCAATGAAGATGGATAACTACGTATGCACGACTAATTGACAGAGCTCTCGTTGTCATTTGACCGCGTTAAAAATACATCAGCAGCGAAAACAATTTAGACCCGACGATTTCAGCATCCCACTTATGAACCCACTCAAACGTTGGCGCACTGATTTGATTTGTTGCGAAGATTGTCTGTCGTGCGTTGCGGTGATCCAGTACACAACCAGGGCTTACGATTTTCGTTTTGATAGTTTAGAATTAGTGAATTGGCTGTGAAAAAAAAATTTATACTTTTAAAATTGTGACATCTTTTCATTATAATTTTATGTAATATCACCATTTTATTTTAAAAGGATTTCTTTTACTTGGAAAAAATGTTAGAGAATTCAGAGCAGGTATATTTGTGGAGAAAATAAATTGTATCATTGCTTCATTGCTTCATCGTCATTGTTTTGCCAAATCGGTAAACTTGTGGTAAAAGGTTGCATATTTTTTGTTTTTAGTGGTGTATATTACGTTTTTACCATAAACTCCTGCCTTTGCGTATTGACGTGGTAATAAATTGTAAATATAGATTTATTAAACATTGCCTAGCCAATAGTACAGTAAGAATTTACTTCCCAGTTCCTAGTACTTCCAGGGGGTCTATTTACTACTTAGTAACAACAGTCGATCGACAGCGACAAGCGACAATAGTCGACCGAAACTACAACTTTAGTGACAATAGTCTCGCATCTGACTCCAGCTATACAAGCTTATAAGCTATGTTTTGGGAAAAATGATGCCAAACACCTACATACAACAAATGTAAAATAATTACTATTTAAATTTAGAATGAAAATTTGAGTTGACAGTTTTCACTTGCTCTTCTCACTAAAGTTTTCGTTTCGGTCGACTATTGTCGCTGTCACTTTTAGTAAATAATAACTCTTTTGTATCCCGTTGATATTTATATTTATTTAACATTTCCAAAACAATCGAATACGATAAGATGGGGATCGAATAGAGTGGCATTTCCCCATTTACTGAAATCTCTTTGGCCCTAAATAATAGGTAATTTGGGTACATTAAATTGGTCACACCAATGAAATTATGGACGATATGTTGAATTTGCACACTTTTTGCAATTTGCACAACCAACTTGATTTTTGACAAGAAACCAAAAAAAAAGTACGCCCCCCCTTTTTCCCCCCCTTTTTTGGGGTTTTTTGGGGGGGGAAAAAATTTTTTTTTAAAAAAATTTTTTTGGGGGGGGGGGAAAAAAAAGGGGGCCAAAAATTTTTTTTTTTTTTTTTTCCCCCGGGGGGGAAAAAAAAATTTTTTTTTTTTTTTTTTAAAAATTTTTTTGGGGGAAAAAGGGGGAAAAATTTTAAAAGGGGGGTTTTTTTTTTTCTTTTTTTCCCCCCCCCGGGGAAAAAAAATTTTTTTTTTTAAAAAAATTTTTTTTTTTTAAAAAAAAAGGGGGGGGGGGGCAAAAAAAAAAAAAAAGGGGGGCCCAAAAAATTAACAAAAATTTGGGGAAATTTTTTCCCCAAAAAATTTAAAATTTTTTTAAAAAAAAAAAAATTTTTTTTTTAAAAATTTAAAAAAAAATTTTGGTTTTTTTTTTTTTAAAAAAAAAAAAGTTTTTTTTTTCCCTTTTTAAAAAGGGGGGTTTTTTTCCCCAAAATTTTAAAAAAATTTTTTCCTTTTTTTTTTTCCAAAAAAAAAAGGGTAAAAAAAGGGGGTTTTTAAAAATTTTTTCCCCCAAATCAAGGGGAAAGTTTCTACGGTTTTTTTTCCGGAATTTCTTAACTTATATAGTTATATAAAAAAAAAAAAAAAAAAAATATAATATTCGCTTGTATATTAGTACCAGTTTTAAATTTCAGGTGTTGAAAAAAACTCTGTACAAAAATCATTGATCTCTAGGGAAAGGCCCCATTTTAAAGGCGCAAAAACATTAGCCCCAGAATATACATAAACCCATCTCCTTGAAAAATACTTTTTTGGGAAAACCCAAAAAAGTAGATGAAATCATCACGATAAAAAAATGCTATGATTTTATTATGAATACCAAAAACCCTTTCCCAAATGCCTTTAAAAATGATGCCCATGTTAAATCTTAATGACTTATCTAATGGTTAATGGCTGCCTTCCCAACAGCATTTTTTGTGTACGAGCTACTTTTAAAAGGTTCTTGGAATTTGCTATTGTGCAGTTTTCGGGGAACATTGTTTTGTTTAACGGTACTTTTACACTTGAAATTGTACTAATCGAGAACAAAATGGCGATATATGTGGATAATTGTGCCAAGCTAAGGTCATTTATGTCGTTAAGATGGAATATGGCACGTTTGACATTTCGCCCAGAAAGCATCCGATGTACATGAAACTCTTACATACTGTTGTGAAGCATGGATATATCGACATCCATACAGTCGAATACTATTAGTATGTATGATTAGATTGATAGAAAAAATTACCAACGTTATATTTGTTAAATTTTTAACAAATTCAAAATCGTAAAAGACAATTTTTTAAACCGTTTATTTTCTAAAATCTTGTTTAAAAAATGTGACATTGAGACCTTCATGGTCGCTCCCATAACCACTGTGCAAAATTCAGAAGTTTTCAATCCCATGCATTCAGAAAAAACTTTCAGCCATTATTGCCGATAGCGGGTATCGAGACTCCCGAATCGAAGGTTAAGTCGAGACAAAAAATTGGATGAAATTTTGAATAATACAAATCAATTATTGTTTACCTCTCATGTAGCGGGCACTGGTCACTATAGCCGTGGCGTAATTGACAAAAAAGTGTAAAAGTGCACTTTAACGTTTCAATGGAGAATAGAGAATAACTGTTTTATCGCAATCCTGCAAATTACCATCTGACCAAAAGAGGATTTTAGTAGATACCAAGTTGCACCAAATTGACATTGGAAGAAAAAACTTTTAGATTAAAAACAGGTTTTTAGTAGATAAAAAGTTGGTCATTGTGATGATTTAAAACGCACAGATTTTCACCGAAATGCCCTAGAAGGAGAAAAATTTTCCGGGGGTCCCCCACTTTGCCTGCGGTTACATATGAATTAGTTGGTTAAGCCCAGCCTTTATGAATTCCTGGATACGCCACTGCACTATAGTGATTATAACGATTACTGCTCGATGACGTGATCTCTATACAGTGACTATTTAATAAATTATTATTACTGCAGGTTGATATCTGAATCAACGTCATAGTACTTCATAATATGTCACAAGGTATAAAATAAAACTAAACAAAACAATACACGAATAAAAAATACAAATCTCTTACCATACTTACAATCATGACCTCCAATTTCCTCCTTTCATAAAATCACAACCAGTGCATAATAAATATCCTGCGTTTAGATGAGTTGCACTTTGATTGCCACGTTTCATGTTGAGCTTGTAAACGTCTGATTTCACCTCATGTTGGGTCATTCCACTCCCTGTAGACACACTATAGCAAACCATCCGCATTCATTTGGTGTTAATTGAAGACATTTACCCACGCGTCCACGTAGTGTGTGTTGGAGGCGGGAGGGCTTAATGACATCGTCGCACATACATACCTACGACATGGGCGAGTTAATGACAGGGGATTGATTTCAATTGACCCACTAGACGTTCTAGAAGCGGTGATTTCGATGATTGTTTTCGTAGACCTAGCAAGACAGCTGTTATAGATGCCTGGTTTGGAGTAATTCTCTGGTTTATTATATCCTTGATTTGATTAAACCATGTGTAAGATACTTTAAATAAAAGTAAAGGTATTTTTTTAAGTATTTTAGTTCCAAAGATTTCTGACAAACATTTTTATCTTAAACTGTTGTTGGAGATGGAAAAAAAATAGAATTTAAGAAAATAACTTATTTTTCAGTTTATTATAATAAATGCACAAATAACTTAGATCGGATAATTTTACATTTTTATAAGAATGCACATCATTTAAGTAAATACTATATGACTAATTTTTTGTCGTTCTCGTTGTTATCAATAAATATTTGTATCAAATTTCAAAAATTTTCATCCGTTTTAAATAAATATATAATATACATTGAATTGTTGGACACGGCGAGTGTGGGTGACGCAAACGTGCGCCTAAAATCGTCCTCCTAAATCACAAATCAATCCACTATAGTTTGAGACGACCCACTCACTCACTATTCACCCAACGATCTCGCTAATTCGTAACCCATCACCCAACAACAAACAATCAACCACCCACATGATCACGTGACTGATTGAATTCCACGTCATTACCGCAGACAGCCGCATTGTTACCAGCCACCCATTATGTTAATGACAATTACCACCGTCACACATCCAGGAAGCGAGTTTACTACCTCGTCAACATATCTGGTCACACGTCAATTACAATAATCTCATCACTTGTACCAACCTAACAAACGAGACGAACGAAACATTTGTCAAGTTATTTTCTTAATGATTTCATTCCGTTTACGATCTACTCGCCTTGAGACTAAAAGCTATGACGTCAAACTGCTACATGGCAATAAATGAGACTTAATAGGTTTTGATAGGGGCATAGGCACACATAACGAGAAATTTTTAACTAATTTGTCTTCTACATAAGAAGGATCCATACCGATGCAAAATAGAGTGAGTTAAATTGGTTCTGTAAGGGTTATGGGGATCTGTTGTGTGTGTTTTTCGTAGAGTGTCCTGGCGACAAGTAGTTAATAATAATGTCACTTGTTAGGGCTAGACAATAATCAGCATGCTAGCGGCGTACAGGCTAATAATAAACTCCTCTAGTGCTACAATACTTGTTAAATGAGTTGACTAACCCTCAGTATGTGTGCTTGTATGTATAAAACACCTTTTAAACAGGAGTTAGGAGTTGACTTGGGTTGGTGCGACCTTATTAAAGTAATACAACACTCTAATTGGAGATCCTGTTATGTCCATTGTAGAGATTTGATGAATAATGGGGTATTTCAGACAATTACTTATTTAAGTAATGTAGAGTGCTCAGAAAACAAGTCACGATGTATTCCCGAGACAAGGTGGCTGGGTTGTTTTATACCCTTAGCTGGGGTGCAATGACACTAAAGCTGTGAACAAAACTTAGGTGTTAATCTGATTAAGTCATTCTTTGCACGGTTTAGAAATACAAAGAGATCAACAATTACGTTTCAATTTCTTAAATGTTAGTAAATATGTTCATTTGATTAATTAGCTTGCGAAATGCCTTGTGTTGGTGAATATAAATCCAACACAAATAAAAGGATGTATTTGTCTGTGCTAAAAATCATTTTTACACGCCTGACTGTCATCATGACATACGTCCGTAAAACTGCACATCTGACAAGGAAACAGAAATGAAGATTTATATACCTACTTACCCTTTTATGAAAATGATTTAAACTAAAATTTGTATTCCCATATATAATGCTAATTTGGTTAAAAAATCAAGAGGCTATTTTTCTCATTCTTTCTGGATAATTATCAAAAGGTGTTTGTGTTTTTCTGTGTGTTTTGCGCGTAAAACACAACAATATCGAGTGTTCCCAACCAACTGGATTGAGGATTTTTAGGGATTTGTGTGGCTCGTTGGTCTTGTTGTTAGCGTCTCTGCTACCAATGCAGAAAGTCCAGGGCTCGATTTCCGCTAAAGTCAGAAGTTTTTTTTAAATTCAAAGTTGTTCTGAATCGGCCTTGTTGATTCTGGCGTTGATCCGGGGGTTTGTTCGCACTGTCCATACCACTGATTGCTATATTCCCATTAAAAAATATCGTTCTTTGTTCATGGATATCGCTCACTCGTCGCTTAGGTTTACTGTCCCCCACTGAAAATCAGTTATATGACTGAGTGGGTAGACTCTAAATACGAATTATTTATTTGAAAGGGATAAATAAATTGGTGGTAATGATGATTTCGCAAATCGGTTCAGGTTAGGCTATATTTATATTTTGTTCTTATAGTCTTTGCACGTCAGAAAATCTATGTCCGCCATCACATCGCTTCACCATGTCACTCTTATATCAACTCAGATCCAAGTTACTATGTATAAGTAATACAATACTCATGATTCAACACATAATAGCTTTTATTTACTCATCACCATTGCCCTAATACCACGTTATTTATATTGCACAATATACAAAGAATCAAACCCACCGAAAAAAAAATTTCCCTAGAAAAATACTTTTTCATAAATTATTCGAACATCCGTTAACTGGTTCATCAACGTAATGACATTTTTTTTTAAAAAAATCACCCGCGGTATCTTTGTGTCGAGTACATGGAAAAAATTTCCCCCAAATGCCAACAACGCAACTGATAGGGATTAACAATTAACTCCTAGCTGCGTGTTCGTGTGTTGGTACTAATTATTATGTACATCCTTACACGTAGCGGGCGAGGGCTAACTATGCACGAAATACTGTTTTAATAATAATAAAAAACAGATAGAGAAACGAAAGTGTGATGGTGGTCATTTAAAATCTAAATAAAGTCTGGTATTAATTATGTGTGAAGGGAAGATAATCTGTACTGGGCGTTTTGTTATATAATATTGTGTATGGAGGCCATATTGGTGGCAGGCGTAATGGAAAAGCTTGTTAATCAATGATAATTATAATGACTAAAAGTGTGATGTTTTTAATTTGTGCACATTCAAAACAAAAAATGAAATGTACAATGTAGTAATAATATATTGTCAACTTATAATTCCGAGTATGGAAATCAATCCTGAAATTTATAAAAAAAATCTCAGCGAGATATCGAAATAAATAATATACAGCATTAAGGTAACGTTAAAATGATTCGTGGAAACTTCAAAAAAGAATACATTTTTATTTCAGACAATTTATCTTTACATAACATTTTGCCACATTATTAAATACAAACACACACAGTTCCAAAACTTTTCGTGTAACATTCTGTCATCACTTATTAAAAATATATGCCTTCGGGTACTAACTAAGATTTAGATTCGTGAAGAGTCTATATTATGTATTGACTTGAGAATCCGAATGTAGACAAATAGAATGAGGTACATGAGGTATAATATTTTGCATTAGATGGTCTTTAATAGACGCTAACTCTTTAGTCATTAGGAGGTCGTTTCTTTCATACAGCTCATAAGTCGTGTACATAAATAATATAATTCATTTTCTTCGTAATGATTGGATAGTAGTAAATAATTGAAAAATCGCGTTTCATTAGTTTCGTAAAGAAACTAAAAGAGATTAAGAACCATTAGACATCCAATTAGTCTACAAAAAATAAAAGATGTGCTATTTTCTCCTATTTTGCTGAAATATTGCTTCAATCTTGTCATGAATTATTGAAAAATGAAGCTCAATGAAGGCTTCAAAGGAAACATGGGGGAAAGAATGCTAATGATTCTCGTCGTTATTATTTTATACAGAAAAAGTCACGGAAGCTGTCATTATTAGGTAAAATATGCCAGGTGGTGGCAGTTGGGTACGAGCCTGGTAGGGTTGTTGCGGTACAACTTATTCGTTATTAATGCATTCGGTCAATCAAAGAAATTGGGTAAACTCATTGACGTAGGCCTACTTTAGATATTAATTGATAATTTTACTCGCGGGTCATCTCACAAGCTTGGCAGATAGGTACGTTAACTTTCTAACTTTTTTTACAAAATACAAATTCGTAAAACAAATTTTAGCGTTTACCTAAATTAATTTGCAGAAATGTCAGACTAAATATTCCTTCAGTTCGTCTTCTGTAGTAAAACTGTGCAACGTTTTAGCGAGTGCGACGTCAGTCTGCCGAGCGAACTGGGGTTTTAAAATATGTATTTTAATGTATTTATTTAATTTTTTCAATATTTTGGCCGATCTTTTGTTGCGGATCTTGTCTGGGTTTTCCACGTGCTGTTAAATCATCGCGTAATGAAGGGAAAACCTTTAATTTTTTTTTCTACAGACTTCTTCACCCCCTTGGTCCCCGTCCCACCATGGGGGGAAAAATTCCCTATCAAACAAATTTAGATCATTTAAACGGCCATTTCAACCTCTTTTAAAAACCCCTTTAACCCAGATCATAATGAAATTACATCCATTCAATAGGGATGTGCAATTATTATTACACAGCCCTTTACTGAAAGATTAGGTCATGGTGGTTAGGTTTGGGGTAAGTATAAAAAATTTTTAAAATAAACAGTGTTGAGTCGTGTTTTCGCTCGAAACCCCCCAACCAGGGAAAATTTAAGGGGGTAACTGTTTATTATTTGGTTTTGATGGAAAATTTGGGCCGAAAGTAAATTCAGGTAGATAAAGGGGTAGTGGGAACTATTGTATTATACTAAAGAATTTCTTTGTCACATTGCCCGAGGGTGGGGTTTGTGAAATACGATTTTTTTTTAGTGAAGGTCGAAAAATTTAATTTAAACTATGGGGAAAATTTAAATTTTTGAGCGGTTTTTATGTTTTAATTTTTTCCCGAGATGTTTGTGAATTAAAAAATTTTTTAAAGTTTTGGTCTTGTTTTTGTATTTTTTAAATTAATTTGTGTGCTGGATTTTGGAGGGGGGGGGGGGTTAATTTGTTGTTGGGTTTGATCTAGTAGTATGGTATACTTTTAAAGAAAAAAAAAAGGGATACCATTTTAGCTAAGCCGGATAAATAACTGTTTAAAATTAGATAACTAAAATCGACTTTCCCTTCCCAAACATAAAACAGTCAAGTTTTGTTTCTTGTTCGGACCAATTGTGCCTCAAATAAAATTGAATAGATCAAATAAAATAACATAGTTACAAACCCAATTTCCCTTTTTACAACACCCCCTTGGGCATTTTTTTTTTATTTTTGACAACATTTGTCAACCCGTTAAAAAGTATAAAAATAAATAATTTTAAAAAATTTTTAGAGGTTTTTCAGCATCTTCTTTTTTAAAAAAAAGAAATTTTATTAGCCCCCTATTTTGTAGGGCCCCTTTAAAAATTTGTGTACCCCCAAAAAATTGAAATGTTAAAAAAAAAAGAAATAATAAAAATAATTAATGGAAACACGCATTTTCCCTCGAAAAATCAGCATTTTTGTAACTTTTTAAAAAAATTTGCCCGATATAGACCAAAAAAAAAATTGTAATATATAAAAATATTAAAAAAAAAAACTGTTGAAGGAACAATGGAAAAAAAAATTTATAATTATGTTAAGTGTGTCCCCAACTGTACAAACGTCCGCCCTGTATTTGGGTCTCAGCTTTGTCCCTTGGCTGGAACCATCTCCCTCCTTTATGGGGAAGGGGGCCCCTTTTATAAATTAAAAAATTTTGTTTATTTGTTTTTTAAGGTGAAAATTCCCTTTTTTTAATTCTTTTTTTTAATGTTTTAATACAAAAACGATGTAAAGAATTTTTTTTATTTTCCCTTTGCCTCGCAAATATATAAATGAAAATAAATAGAAAATATATAATAAAAATAATATTATTATTTTTACGTTTTTTTTTACGTTTGAGTGTAACTTAGAAAATGAATTGAAGGGAAAGGCTTTTGTAAAACAAACAATCAATGTATATTTGTTATGCCTCAGCGAGTCAGAAAGGAAAAACTATAGTAAATTTCCCTTTGGGATCAAGTTTCTTTAAATTGTTTTTTTACCCCGTTTTCCCTTGATCGTTGGCAAGATCTTATACATCCATTTTTGTACCCGGGAAAAGTTTTTCGAGTGTGGATTGGACTTTTTAAATTCCCCTCTCCCCCGGGGGGGGGGGGGGGTGGGGGGGGGGTTGGGACCCAGAACGTGCTGAAACGGGCAGGCCCCCGGAAAAGGGAAAAAAGAATTAATAAAAAAAATTTTAAAGGGAGGATAAAAAGGTAGTGGGAAATATGATTTAAGCTTCTAGAAAATGAGAAACAAGCCAAAAAATTTAAATTTTAAACACCCCTTTGGGAGAATTTTTAGGAAAAAAAAAGGATTCCCTTGGAAAAAAGAAGAAAATAATAATTTAAAACGGTTCATTTTTGCTTCAGGGCCCCAAAGACTTTACCCAAAATTTTTTCCCCTTCTTGAAAAAAAAAAATTTCCCAGTCGGGGGGTTTTTTTTAAATACATAAATTGAAAAGTGTGAGGGTGCAGTTGGTTTGGGGTTCTGGGAATTTAGGGGGAAAAAGTTGGGGAGAAAAAAAAAACATGGTCTAAGAAGTTATTAATTAATATTAACCCCAGCTAAAAGGCAAAATTTTAGGTGATAAAATTTTGAAGCAGAAAAAAGAACTATCCCATCAAGGCTTGACATCTTTCAAATATTAGTTTTTTTTTAAAACTTTAAAAGACACCGGGAAAGGAAAAAAATTAAAATTTAATTTAAATTGTTTTATTCCACTATTTTTGATACGTACATTGAAAATACATTGGTGTATTTAAACAATTAAAAATTTTATTACATACAAAGTATTGTTTTATTCAAAAGAGCATCGAAAAAAATTCATAAATTTAAAACCGTTTGCCCATAAGTTTAAATAAAAAAAATTTTTCCATAATCAAAAAAATTTGTACATCTACCCTTGAAGAATTTAAAAGAGTTTTTGGGAAAAAAAATGGGGATACTTATATTTTTACCGACAGTGTGAGTTTGACTCTTTTTTCGGGAGGAAACAGGGTTCAAACCCCGTCGAGCCCGCCCAATCCTGGCTGAAGGGTTTTTTTGAGGCCCTTCACAATGCTTTACTCAAAATACTTTATTAGACACCTGAAGAGTGGCTGAAATTGCCACCCTGGGCCCAGGTATCTCACAAGAAAATTATATTTAATAAAAAAATTACGTAATTTTGCAGAATTTTAAAATCACTAGAGATTCTTTACTCCGGGGGAAAAAAAAATCGAAAAATTTCCAGAAAAAGGGTTTTTAAAAAAAAAGGTTTTTTTTTTGTATTGTGCAAAAAAAAAACCCCAAACCCAATCGGGGTTTTTAATTTTTTAAAAAATTTTCTCTTTAAAAAAAATCGCCGCCCTTTAATCCAAAAATTTCCCAAAGTTCCCGGGTCAACAAAAAATTAAAAAATTGGGGTAAAAAAATGGCCTCCCAAAAATCCATTTCAAATACGTATGGGGGGTTGTTTTTTTCTTTGAAATTAAAAATTAGAAAAAGGAGGGTTGTTCCTTTGGCCGCTACCCCGCCCAAAATTTTTAAAACTTTTTTTTAAGGAAAAAAAGGAAAAAGAAACCCCATTTCTTTTTAAAAATAAAGACCGGAAATTTTTCGCGCGAATTTTTTTTTCCAAAAAACCCCGGCGGAAACCCCATTTTTTCCGGTCAACCCTCCCGCCAGAAAGGTTGTAGGACCAAAGGGTTGGTAAAAACCAAAAAAAAAAACCCCGAACCCCTTTTTTTTTGAAACCCCCCAAAAAAACCCGGAAATTTTAAGAAGGGTGGAAAGGAAAAAAGAGAGGAAAAAATAAAAAAATCTAAAATCCCATATTAGGAAAAAAACCCGTTTGAAAAAATGTGGCAAGCAATTTCGGGCAATCTTAAAACTTTTATCAGAAGGGGGATAGGGATTTTTAGGGGAAAGGGGAAACAAAAAAGGGGAAAACAAACCCAAAAAAACAACCCCAAAAAAAAAATTCACCCACCAAAAATTTTTTCTAGGGAAAATTTTTAGTTTTACTTCCTATTAAAAATAAATGGGAGAAAACGCTAAAGCCCCGCCGCGTTGATGGATGAGTTTTTTTTGGGTTTTGTCTTTTGGGTTTTGGGCAATTTTCCTTTTTAGAAGTGCTTTTTTTGTCCCTTGTGGAGGTAAATTGTTGTAAAATTTCTTTTGGTTTTTTTTAATTTGGGTTTTTTTAAAAACCTTAAAAAAAACTTATTAAAACCTTTTTTTTCCTTGGTTTCGGGCAAAATTTTAAATTTTTTTTCTTTCAAAAGGTATAATAACCATAACCTTAATGTCCATGAACCCCTTGAACGTTGTAGCACCCCCCCTTTTGGGGTCAAAAAGGGGGCCCCAAAATGGACAAAAAATATCGCACAAAAATAAAAAATTAAAAAATTTAAAAACCTTTATTTCTTTGATTCTGCTAACTTTTTCAACTTTTTTTTTTTAAAAGGGAAATACATCACCTTTAATTTTAAAGTCCATGTGAAATATGAACGTTTCACCCCAAACCATTTTGGGTCAAAATTTCGGCCCAAAGGGGCCACAAAAAAATATCGACAAAAAAATTCGAAAAAAATCTTTAAAAGTACAAATTTTTATGAGAAAATTTTTTCGATTGTCCCCAAAAAAAATTACAATCTAAGTTCAGAAAAAAACAAAGGGGCCCGGTCAAATTTTCATCAAAAACCCGCTATCCGTTTCCCCGGAAACATGAGGGGAAAAAAAAAGAGGAAAAAAAAAAAAAAAAAAAAAAACAAAAAAAAAAAAAAACCCCCGAGCAAAAATTTTTTGGGGGGCGTGGGTAAAATTTTTAAAGCCCTTCGTTTCCCGCTCCCCCCCCCAAAAATAAACTAAAAAAACCAATTTTTTTCCCCCGGGGTTTTGAGGATACTTTTTTATTTTCCGTTTTTTTGCCTTTTGTTTCCCTTTTCCCTTTCCCCATCCCTTTTTAAATTCATTGTTGGAGGTTTTATTGTTTAAAAGTTTTCTAATTTATTTTTTTTAAAATTTTTTTTAAATTTCAAAAAATTCTTTTAAAAATTTTTCTTGAAAAAGATTTTAAATATTTTTTTTAACCCCCTTTTTTTTTTAATAAAATACCAAAACCTAAACTTTGCCATTAAAAAACGGGGGTTTTCAAAACCCCAAAGGAAAAAATAACCCCCAAAAAAAATTAAAATCTTTTAAAAAATTTATTTCTAATGAAATCAAAAAAAATTTTTAATTAAAATTTTAAACGGTATACGGAAAATTCTTTTTCCTGGGAAATTTGGGAACTTCAGCCCCCAAGTTAGGGGGAATTCGAAGCTTTCCCTTCCCCCCCCCCAAAAATACGCTTTTTAAAATTAAAAAATTGGGGAAAAGTTACTTTTTATAAAAATTTTTGATTTAAAAAAAATTAATAAAATTTTCCGAAAAAAGGCCGGTTTTAAATTGGTTTGGAATAATTTTCCCCGGTTCAAAACTAAAAGATTTTAAAAAAACAAAAAAAAAAAAAAAATAAAATAAAACCCCCAAACCCTAAAAGGGGTAAGTGAAAAATTTTTAAAGAGGGCTGTTTTTCCCAAAATAAAATCAATTAACAAAAAAATTTTTTGGGGGGGAAATAAATTTTTCTTTAATTTCAAACGATCCTTCTTTTTTCCGTTTTGCATTTTTTAAAATTTCCCCCCATTTTCCGGCCCCAAAAAAAATTTCAAAAATTCCCCTTTTTCCTTTTAAAAAAGTTTTTGAAAAACCCCTAGCCCCACTTTTTTTCTAAAAAAATAATTCTTTTTTCCCTTTCCAAATTTAAAAATTTTTTTGGGGAAAAACCCCCAATTTTTTTTTAAAATTTGATAAAACTAAAGAAAAATCATTTTAAAAACCCCTGGAAAAACCCATTGGGAAAATTTCTTGAAATTTTTCCCATTACCAAAAAAAAAAAATTCCCTTTTTAATTTTTAGATGAAAAAAAAGGGTTTTGGGAGGGAACCCCCAAAAGGGATTTCTCCCTTTTTAAAAGGGGCTTTCCAAGGGGTCGGTGACCGGGGAAAAATAAAATTTTTAGGTTTTTGGGGAAGCGGCGGGGATTTTGGTTTAACCGGGTTTTTGGAAGAATTTCTTCCGTTCCCGGCGGTTTTTTTCTTTTCCCTAAACTTTTTTTTAACCCAAAAAAAACCGGGGAAAACCCAAACGACAAAAACCAAAAGGGAAAAGCGGGGGGCGCAAAAAACAAACCCTTTAAAAATTTTTTGGGTTAAAATTTTTAAAATTTGTTGGGTTTTTTAGAAAGGGTTAAAGGGGGGGGGGGGTTTTAAAAATAAAAAATTTTTTTTTTTAAAGAAGGAAAGGAAAACCGTGACCCCCAAATTTTGGGTTTTAAAAAAAATTTTCCTTTTCCCCCAAGGTAAAAAAAAAATTTTGGGAAAAAGGTTTGATTGGGGAAGTTTTGATTTTAAAAAAAAAAATCCCTTTTTTTTAAATTTTTTAATTCTGAAAATTTGGGGCCCTTTCAATAAAAGAATTAAAAAAATTTTTTACCAAAATCCACATTATAAAAATTTTTTTCCCACGGTTTTCGTTTTAAAAATTTAAAATTTGAAAAAAATTTTCCCCTTTTTCCCTTTAAGGTTTGACCCCTGGTTGGCCAAAATTTTTTCCAAAAAGGGGTTTGGGGGGTTTTTACACCCGTTCCCCCAGGGGCCCGGGGACCCGAAAGGGAAACCCCTTTTAAAACCCTTCATTAAAAGTGGGTTTTAAAAATTAAAAAAAAAGCAATTTTTTTAAGGGTATTTTGTTTTCAAAAACCAGGGATTTTTTGGTGACGGGGACTTTTTTTAAACTGACTTAAACAAAAGGGAAAGCCGAGTTTTCTAATTTTTTTCCCCCTTTTTTAAAAAAAAATTTTTTTTATTATTTTTTAAAAAGTCAAATTAAATTTTTTAAAATTATGGGTTAATTTAAATTTACCAGAAAAAATTTTCAATTTAAAAACTTCAAAAATACATTATAAAATTTCGGGGGGGTTACTAAAAAAAATTTTTATCTTTTACGCCATATTCCCCCATTTTCAACAGCCGGGGGTTGGGTAATTTCCACGAAAAGGGATTCATTTTTAAAATAACTGAAAAAGAAGGGGGTTTTTTTTTTTAAAAAATAAATTTTAATATACCCAATTGAATCAAAAAAGGGATTTTTGGTGGGGGCTTAAAAATAATTACTAAAAAAAAAGCGGTTTTCTCCAAAAGTTAAAAAATTTTGGTTGTGTTAAAGTGACTTTTTTTTTAAAAAGCCCCAAGGGAAAAGGGGGTTTTTTCGCCTGCCTTTTTAAATTTTTCCCTATTTTCCGGGGGTAAAAAACACTTTCAAACCTTTTCCCATTTAAAAATTTTTAGTTAAAAAACGTTAAAGGGGTTTGGCAATAAAATTTTTTTTCAAAATTCCCAGAATAAAATTTTTTGAAAATAATAGGGGGAGAAATTAAATTGCAAAATGCACCCCAAAAGTCACAAAATTGTAATTTTATTGGGGTTTGTTTAAAATTTCCTTTTTCACGGGTTTCCCGGGCCCTTTTTTGGTTACCGGGGCCTTTAACATCTTTTTAATTAACCCAAACAAATGGGGTTGGGAAAAATTAACGGTTTCCCAGAAGATAAAAAACGACAGTTTAAAAAATTAAAATAACCGCCCCACAAAACCCAGTTGTTTTTTTACCATTTTCCAATTTTCCCCTTTTTTCCTCGGTTACCAAAATAAAAAGTTACAAAAATAAAAGATTGGCCCTTCCGGGGGCCTTGGGTGAAGCCGAAGTTATAAAGACCTTGCAATTTTTTTAAAAATCCAATTTTTTTCCCCCAAAAAGGGGGAAATTTAAAAAAATTTGTCCCAGGTTTGGGGTATTGCCCCACGCTTGGGGTTTTAAAAAAATTTTTAAATATTCAAAATAAAGGGAAATTTTTAAAGGGCCCGAATGGCCATCTATAAAGTTTTTTTGGAAAATTTTCAAAAATTTAATAAAACCCTAACTTTTTTTTTAAATTTTGGTTAAAAACAAACCCCAAATTTCCCCCAAAAACAGCATCTATATAATTACATTTTAGTCATAAAAAAAAAATTTAAAACGGGGAATGAAAAAATTCCAAAAGGCCGGTGTTTCAAAATTTTGTTTGGCCGGAAAAAATTTTTTAAATTTTGCTTTTTGGTTGTTGGGGGGAAAAAAAGGCTGATATAGGTAAAAAAAACATGCCCTCTGAAAGCCTTTTTAACGTCCCAAACAAAAAAACATTTTAAACAAAAAAAGGGGGAAAAAAATGGGGGAGGACAAAAAAATCTTTGCCATGCAAGCCAAGAAAAAATTTTTAAAAACCCAAAAATAAAATTAAATAGTGTTTACACGTTCACTGAAAAAACCCGCAATAAGGGAAAAGGGTTTAAAAAAAAGTAAAGAAAAAAATAATTTTAAAAACACAAATTTATGAGGGGGGTTTAAACCTCTCCGCGGGAAAAAATTTAACAGGAGAAACAAAAACGCCAAAACCTAATTGAGGGGGCCATATGGTCCCCGGGGGACGCGGGTTCGACCCAAAGGGGTTGTCCATCCCTTCACCCCTAAATCCATCATCAGGAAACCCAAACAAACAAACCAAAACATCTTGTCCCCCCTGAAAGTGTGTCTAATTTTTTTCCCCAATTTTTTCCCACATTTTTCCCCCTTTACACTCTTAGAATCAAGAAAACGAAAAAAAAACTTTTTAAGCGAAGCAAAATAAAATTTTAAATGGCGAGACCCCAAAAAGGATCCCCCAACCCAATGGATTGTACAAATGAATAGTGGGGAGAGGCTTCAAATTAAAACCACCCCCAAACCACACGCAAAAAAAGATTTTTTTAAGAAGTGCGATTATTTTTAAGCGGGGCCCGCCCCCCCAAAAAATTGTTCACCCCCTCCCCGGCTGTTTTTCCCCCAAAAAACGTCGGCGGAAGCAAAATTCCCCAAAAATTAAAAAATTTACAAATTTCTAAAAATTATACCAAAACAACATTCTTTTAGTTTATATCCAAATCTAACCTTTCCCCCCTTCTGTTCACCCCCCCAAAGTGTTGCTTTTCCCCTCTTTCGAAATGGGGACTGAAATTTATTTACCCCAAAAAAAAAAAAAATATTCCCTTTCACTCGGGCTAGCGTTCTGCGCGACATAAACAAACTTTTTTAAACACCCCGGGATTGGAAAAATTGAAAAACTAAAATGAAAAGCCGGGTAAAAGAGGATCGGCGACGGGGGGGGGGGGAGGGGGGCCCCCAAACCCAAAGTGGTGGGGGGGAAATGAAAGACATTTGCAAAGGACGGGATAAACCCATGGTTTGTTTGGGAAGTATGCCCAATTTTTTATTTCTTTACCCATTTTTGTATTGAAAAAATTTTTTCCCAAAAAGACATTTACCCCCTGTAAGTAATTCTAAAATTTTTTTAAAAACCCGGTTAAAAACCCCTTGGATGTCATATTTTAATATGGTTTTTTGGGTTTTTTAAATTTTTCAAGTTCGAAAGGAAACAGTACAAAACAAAATTTTTAAATTACATTTAAAAGTTCCCTCCACATTTTTTAAAAGATGACATGAGGTAGCCTGGAGAAGGGGGATGGGGGGCCGATACATACAAAATACGAATAAAAAACGAAGTGAACTTTAAAATTTGATAAAAAATAAAGGAAAAAAAAAATTTACGAATCGGTATAATCCTTTTAAATTTTATTTTTTTAAAAAGTTTAAAAAATTAACCAATTGTAATTCCCCATCTTTGAAAATCCCCATTTTGAAAGACTTGCCTAAGTATAGGGTTGGAAATCCCCAAACCCCTTTTTGGGTTCTTTAAATTTAAAGGGGTTTTTTTTTCCAACTATTTTCATGGTCTAAAAAAAACCATCCCTGGGAAAAAAAATTTGTATTACCCCGGGTTATTTACCAATTGTAGCCCCTCTTAATCCTTCCCACTATCAAATTTTATTTTTTCCCCCCTACCTGAAAAAAAAAACATGGAAAAACAAAGATCCCCTTTTTCCCCCAACTTGTTGTGTCTTTTGCAAATTTGAAAAAATTCAAATTTGAGTTAATTTCCACTTTTAAATCATTTTAAACTAGAAGTATTTCCCCTTAAGATTTGGGTTTCTTTGATGATGATGATTTTTTTTGTTTAACAAAACAAAAAAATAAAACATTTTCCCCAAGCATTCCCCCATATTCTCCACATCCCAGCAATGCCCCCCCCCACTTCAAGAAAAAAAAACTTTTCAAAAATTTCCCCCCTCTATCTCCCCCCCCTCCCCCCATACCCCCAAAACCCAACTGGGCCCTATTTAGTAAATAAAATGAAAATGCCCTCCATCTAACAATTTTGAAAACATCCCCAAACCCCGTCCCCTTTATTCCCCACTTGGAGGAAAATACCCTCAAAATACTTTACCAATTAAATTTCCCCCCCCAAAATTTTCTTTGGATTCCTGCAGTAAAATTTCCCCCGGGTCACTGCCCCGGGGCACAAAAAAGGGGTGCAGCTGACCCCGGAAGTGCGTCCAATAACCATCCACATAATGTCGTTAGGGGACCAGTCGGGGGGCGTTATTCCCAACCCCGCCTCACACGACCCCCGGCCCCCAATTTTTTTAGCCCGGGCTCCGGGGCGAGAAAAACACCTTTTCCCCGCGGCCACACGAGCAGAAAGTACAAGAGCGAGAAAATTTTCTAAGAATACTGAAGGAAAACGGGAATTAAAACACGTATTAAAAAAAATTAATAATAAAAAAGAATTTAAAAAAAAAAAAACTTTTTTCCCTGTTAAATCGCCCAAAGGGTTTTAAATTTTTTAAAATATACAAAAATTTATAAAAAAAATCTAATTTTAAGCAAATACATTTCCCGCTTAAATAGAAAAAAGCACATATAAAAATGGGATATGGTTGAAATTCATCTGTAATCTGTATACTTATCCAAAAAATAAAACAAACATTTGTATTTAAAAGTGTACTTACTAATCACCCACCCCCTTTTAAACAAGTTTTTTTTTTAAATTTTAGTCAACTACAATAAATAAATTATCAGGGTGGGTTTCCCAACCCCCAAAAATCTGGTTCTACCCGGGTACCCCATTTTTTTTTTAAGCGAAAAGATTAAGGAGACCCTTTAAAATTGTATGGTTTTGGGTTTCCCAAAAAAAACCTTGCTGAAAAAGAGACAAAATTTATTTTTAAAAAAAAAATATTTTCCAATTTCTTTTCTTTCAGTTTGCCCTAAATAATTTTTTGATATTATCCCCTGTATTTTTGATTTTTTATTGAAAAATTGATAATTTTAAAAAAATCCCATTTAAATTTAATAATATTTATTTAGTAAATTTTTTGGTTTTATTGGTTTTTGCATGGCATTACCCTTTTGATTAATTTAAGTAAAAATTATTTTAATAAAAAGGGTTTTTTCAGGGGTTTTAAAATTTTTTTGAAAACAACCCTTTCTCAGTAACATTTTTTTACCTTTCCCCGTTTTATAAAATTTTTTATTTAAAAAATAAAATAAAGAATGGAAAAAATTTCAAATTTAAACCCCAAAAAAGATTTTAAATTATCGTTTCTTGAATTTTATAACATTTTTTTTAACTCGTCTTTGACTTTTCCAAGCTTGAATTTGCAAAAGCATAACGTTTACTTTAATTCTAACTAATGCTATTAAATTTGGTTTTCCGTGATTGGTGCAACATTTCAGAGTGCTTCCCCAAAAATTGCCCGCTGCTCGACCTAGAAAATGTAGTGATGTGATAATTTAAAACCCCCGAATGTTAATCAGCCGGTTTTTGAAAAGGAAAAAAATAAACAATGAAAAACCCAAATTTGGGGATGTTGATGACTGACTTGAAGGGGTTCTTAGCAATTGCATCATTGCCCAGTGCCCAAAAATCAATCAAATACGGGAGAAAATTTTCTCCGTAGTCAAAAGCAAAACGTTTTATAAAGGTTAAAATGTCTTCATTTTATTCAATTAAATTTGGGTTTGTTAAGTATTCAATTTTTTTTTAAATACTTTTCCCCAAATTCATTTAAATTTTTCAAACCCAAAAAAACAAAAAAATTAGTTAAGGGGGAAGTTTTTCATGCAAAACTTAAATGCCGGGCCGTCCCTCGTGCGGGGGGCACGCCTCACGATAGGAAACCCAAATGAATTGATTTAAAATGCGGTTTTTTTGACATTTTCTGAACCCCCCGGTGACAGTACCCATAAGGACTGGCCCTTTCTATAAAAAATTTTAAAAACCCCGGGACCTCCCCCAAAAAATTAAATTAAATGTGTAGGAATTTTTTAATTTTTTACACCCTTTGACAATCTTTAGATAAAGTATAGCCTTTTTCAAAAAAATGTATATATATATATATTTTTTTTATAATTTATACTTAAAAAAAAAAAAAATTATTTTAATTACATACCGCAGAAGGGGGTGGGTTTTGAGGGGAAACCCCGCAAAATTGAGTTTTGCAAATAACCCGGTTAAGGGATTTAAACGAGAAAGGGTTTTTGGGTTTGACGCAAAGCCCACTACCCTACAAAAAAACTGTAGGGTCCCCACCTTGGGAAAAAATTTAAAACATGTGACAAATTGGAGGGTTTAAAGTAGAAAGGATATGGGAATCAAAAAATTTTATTTCATTTAATTTCATTTAAATACGAATAATTTGTGATAATTTTGGTTTAGGTGTAAAAAATTCCTAGTTCTCAAAGTTTTATAGAGTAGATTTTTTGTGTAGGGGGTGTGTTGGGGTTTACCACAGCTGTCTGCTTGCCCCAAGTTTTTTAAAACAGCCTTTGGGGGGTCGTATGTCACCCCTCCCAAAATAGGGCCTCACCAATAATATGACCCCAAAAATATTTTTAGTACGAAATTGCCTACCCAATATGTAGGCCCCACCCGACGGAATACACCTGCACTATGGGAAAATTAAAAAAATAGCAGCAAAGTGCGGTGACTCCCCACGGATAGGGCGACTGGAAGCAAAACGTCGGGGTTTTTGAATCCCCCCTAGAAGCAAATTTTCAATTTTTCTCTCCCCACGTCCGATAATCATTGAAAAAACCCAAAAAAAAAATAAATGAAGGGAAAAAAGTCCTGAAAAAAAAAAATGTAAAATTCTTACCCTTTTCCCAGTTTGGGGCTAAATGGCGGGGAGGTAAACCCACCCAATCCACGAATTTGACTTAAATTTTGTTTTTTTGAAAAATTTTTTGTTAAATTCTTAAAGGGTAAATTTAAAACCCCAAATACCAATTAAAAAAAATCATTTCGTACATAGTCCCCATTGTTTTTAGTTTTGGTGTGTTTGCACTGTTTAACCCCGGGGCGAGTTGGCCGCCCCCTTTTTAAAATATAATTTACCAAGAACCCCCCTAAACTTTTCAGTTTCAAAAAACTAACCACGATAGTAACACGGGGTCTTTCATCGAAATTTGGCGTCCCCTGAAAAAATAGCAAAAATCACGAGAACTCCCCAAAAATTTACCTTTCTAAGCGACAGCTTTTCCCTTATTTGATCAAACCCCCCCCCAAACCGCCATGTTTTCTTTTCCCATGATTCAATTTGGCTCTACGTAAACCCAAAAGCGCAAACCAAAACCCCACAATTAAAAAAACCCTGAAAATTAATTACCCCCAAAAAAAATATACCTTTTTTCCTTTTTTTAGGATTTTTTCCTTTGTTTAATGTCGTGTGTTTGAAGGTTTCCCCACGGGCGGAAGTTGGGACGTCCCCGGGCTGGAAGTGGAGTGAGATGTAGCTACTCGGCGAAACAGCTGGGGGGCCCGGGGAGGGTTTTTTTTGCCGGCAGAGGGCGGAGGGGCATAATGGGCCCGGGTTTGGGTGTGTGTGTTGGGGAGGTAATTTCCCTTTACGCTCGGAGCACATGAAAGCAAGGGCCCTTTTTTTTATTTCCCCAGTCGCCTTGTTGGTTTTAGCGCGCGTGTGTAATTAACCCCCCCGTAATTAGAGGGGGGGAAGAAATCAAAGTGGACCTTTTTGTGGGTACAACTAAAAAACCGGGCATGGGGCGAGATAAACATTAAACAAGGTGAGTATTTAATATTCAAACACTTTACTCGATTCGAACGAGGTTTTAAAAGTTTGTTCGAAAAAGAATGTTTGGTACGGGGGTTTAAATTTAAAAAAAGCGCCATTCGTCGAATCGATATCTCCCAATCCAAAAAAAAGAATCCCAGATTGGAGGGGGGCAGGATTGGGGGGGGCGAAGGTTTAAAAGGGCAAAAAAAATAAACAAACGAACTATATTAATATTATTATGAAAGGGAAAGGAAAAGGGGCGTGCTGTTTAACGATGACAGCCCTTTATGTAGGGGAAACTCGAAGGTCGCCGGGCCCCGTTTTAAAAAGGGTTTTATTTTTTGGGTTTAAGTGTTTCGGTAGGGAACATGTTAGAGAGTTGGAAGGAAGGGGAAATTTTGGTATCTTTTTTTGTACATGGGTATACGGGTGTTTTGTGTGTTAAAATGTTGGGGGGTTTAAAAGAAAGGGCCCCCAAAAGACGGTTGAATCTGTGGGCAAAGCGCGGAAATGTCCAGAAAGCCCGGGCCGACTCGCCTAGGGGGGGACCACGTGGTGTCGGGCAATGTCAAAAGGTGGGCGTCAGAGGGGGGGGGGGGCGCTTGTTGCAAAAGGGTTTTCCAGCTTTTCCCGCGGGTTCCCCTTTTATGTCTGATGAGAGGGCGATGAAGTTAATGATAGACAGGGGGGAAAAGACATAATTAAATTTCAAAAAAACTTTTACAAGCGGGATTTCCCAAACCCAAGCCTTCCCTGGTTTAAAAAACCCCGGGGGGAAGTTTGCCGGGGGGGACACGCAATCCCTGCATAATGGACTTTTCAAAAAATTTTTTTTAAAATTTATCATAAAAATTTTGTTTGCCCTTAAAAATTTGGACCCCGTTTTTAAAAGGCGACGGAAAAAACATTAAACTGTTCAACCTTTTTATAATTATACAGTAGTCAATTTATTTTATTTTTAGTATTTTATTAGGATCCTGGATGGATGAGGATCGCCCAAAACGCACCCCCCCTAAAAAAAAATAAAAAACGACAATTTTCACAAAAATTAGGGGCAAAATTTTAAAACTGCCCTTTTTTTTTTTTTTTATGTGTTGTGTTTTTGTCAAAAAAACGTGTTGTTTATTTAAAGCATGCACTACGTTTTCCCCCGGGAAAAGTGTAGACGGGGGGCCCACCCAAAGGGCCACGTTCCCCAAAGCCCCTTGTGTTTTGCACGAACTGCTCATTACCCCCCATTTCAATTTTTTAAAACAAATTTTTATAGTTAAAAATTGTTATTTGTTTTTATTTAGTTTAAAAAAGTTGAAAATACTTTAATTCACGTGTTGGGTACATACAATTATACATAAAAACATACATAATTGCGAAATAAAAGAAAAAGGGTCCTATATAGTAAATTTCCCTAAGTTGATTTTAGAAAAAAAGTACAAAACAAATTACATTTTTTGAGTTTTAAGAAAACTCTCAGAGGTCAAAAACATCCAAAATAAAAGGCCCCTTGGCATGCATTTTATTTACCAATTTTAAATTTTTAAATGCAAAGGGGTACAATTTAAATTTTCCACCCATAGCAAAATTTGGCCTACATAAAGTTTTTTATTTTTCAAGTTTAAATTTTTTATGTCTGCCTTTGGAATACGAACCCCATAGCCAAATCACATCAAATACCCTTAAAATCAACCCCACCCTTTGGGGAGAACCTTACTTTCGACTTTAAAATGGAAGAACTTTTAAAGGGTTCCCCCTGACAGGAAAGGATCCAAATGACCCCCTTTGAATTGACGTTTTTAGTTCGCTTTCAACTCTGTAATATGCGGCCCATTTTGTTTTACACAAAATTTTTTTCAGCTACCCCCAAACAAAAATTAAAAGAAGTAAAATTGGGAAAAATAAAAAGGGTTTTTCTCGAATGTCTTAAAAACTTTTTTTGTAGAGTGTACACACCAGTTTAAAAAGAGGGGGCAATGTATATAGTTTATGTCACTCCCAACAGTTTTTTTTTCACATTACCACCCGTACCCAAAAAAAAAAAACTTAAAAAACTATTTTACATTAATGTTAATATGAACCCCTTAAAAATTTTTTTGTTATAAATTTTATTTTTTTTGGGGAAGTCTCAACACATTTTTTTTTAAAAAATTAAAAAATTTTAAATATAATTTTTTTTCCTTTACCCGCCAATGCCCAAAAAAATTTTTAAAAAGCAAAAAATGGGGGGACGAATTCTTTCTTTTAATCAACCGAGGGCGAAAAAGAAGAAAACAACAAAATTTGGGTTCCCAAAGAACATTGAAAACCCCTTTTGGGGGAGGTGACGTGTTTCACACCAAAACCTCCCCCCCCACACCCGAAAGGGGATCACTTGGGGAAGGGCAATGCCCCCAATAAACCCAAACCCAAAAAAAACGCATGTTAAATTTAGGGCGTGTTCGTTTTAATCCCTGAGGAACGTGAATCCCCGGATGGAAAAAAACGGAAGAAAAGAGGGGAAAACATAAGAGAGTTTTTTTTTCCCTAAAAAATGTAATTTTACGTATTTTATTGATTTCAAATTGAAAGGAAAGCAGTAACTCGTATTTGTTAATGGAGGGCGAAATATTAGAAAAAAAGTTTGGGGGCAAGTTTTGAAGCAATAAAAATTGATTCCAAAAAAATTTTAAACAAAAATAGGTCGATTGCAGTTCGTAGTTTTATAAACAAAATTTTTACAAAAATTTCGTTCGTATTACTTTTAAAAAATTTCTTGCTTGAAAAACTAGGGAGCAAGCTCTCCTTTTATTACATACTTTTTTTGGCAACATGTTTCGAACGGGCTCACGAAAAAAGATCACGACAAACGATTTAAAAAGTGGGTTTTTTTTTTTTTTAGCAATTTTCCCCTTTAAAAAAGGAGATACAGAATGATTTTGGTGGGCCCCGGTGTTTGGGGTAGTTTGGGAATTTTCGGAACCCAAAAGGGTTGGGGTGCTGGAAATAACGTGACTAAACCCAACGACAAGCTTCCTCCCTATTTTTGAAAACTCCGTTCTTGTCATGTGTATAAATACTCTACATATTACTTTTTTTTGTTTTCCCCCAAAATTTTTTCGTATTTTTTGTTTTCCCACAAAAATGAAAAATTTTTGCTAATATCGCGAATGTATGTATAATTTTGGTTTTTAAAAAAAAATTATATTTTGTTTACGAGGGCGGGGTTAAAAGAAAGGTTATACCCAAAAGGCATTTTTAGAAAAAGCTTTATTGGGCCCTTTTCCCGTTTTATCAGCAATTTATTAGTGCCGGGCAGTTAAAAAAAAAAAATTTCTTTGATGGGGTTTATATTATCTCTGCCATGTTTTGAAATGTTAAGTTGATTAAGGGCAGGGTGTATACAATAATTTTGACTAAATAAGGTGATCAAGATAAGAAATATTTCCCGATGACATTTAATTATATCTAAATAAAAAATGGTAATATAATTTTTGATGAATAAAATATTGTGACAAAGGCCATTTTAAAATTTTACAACACCCCGCGGCCCCACTCACGAACCCCCAGAACAACCCTTTTTTCGCATCACAGGCATGGATCCCTGGGGTATCAAAGGGGAAAACCAAAAATCCCTCCAAATTCCAAATAAATGGATTGATACAAAAACTTCAAACACACCCCTATGCGCCCCTTACCTTTAATTTAAATCACCCTTTTCTAAAAAATACACAAAAATAATAATATCCCTTTTCGAAAAAAAACCAACCCCCCCCCACAACAATCCCACACTCATTCTCTCCCACCTCACCCCAACCCCACTTCCCCTCACTCACGCACGACGCACCACGGGGACTCACTCACTAACCTTTAATTTTCCCACCCACTCACTTTATTCACCAATACCAACCTCAAATTGCCCACTCACTTAACCCTCACAAACTTACACATGACAAAACCCCACCTTTACACTCATCACAAAACCCCCTACCCCAACCATTTCCCAAAAACACCCCCCCCAGCAAACGTACTTCACTTTACACCAACCAAATAACCCCTCACTCAAATACTCAAATCACCAAAAATTACCCACCCACTCGTTCAATTACATACTCACACTACTTTTCCTAAAACATAAAAATCACACTAAAACCAAATTCACACTCGCACACTCACTCAAAAACCCACACTCACCACCCCACTCACTCATTTAAAACCCCAAATCCCCCACTCAACTCACACTCCCCACTCACACTCACCCCTCACCCCTTACATTTACAAATTTACACTCGCAATCCCCTCACAAACCCACAACCCCCATAAATCTAAAAACATTTGTTACTCATAAAAACCCCACTCCCCACCCACACTCACACTTTCACTCACACCCACACTACATCACATTCACACCTCACCCAAAAACACAACCAAAAAACTTTCCCCTAATTTTCGTCACACAAAAAAACTTCCTACAAACCCCCCTCCCCACGGGGGGACCAAGCCCGACGCCTTTCTCTTTTTTTAAAATGTTTTCCCTTTTTTTTACATTTTTTTGACGAAGGTTTTTTTTACACCCCAGTCCCGTTCCTTTGTCGTAACAGTGTACCAAAAACACCGCAAATAAAAAAGCCGGGAGAAAAAGTTTGACAAGATCAGATAAATTTCCCAAGGGAAGGAATCTGGTAAAACAGTGAGTGTGCTATTACCCAAAAGTGCGGGGGAAAAAGCTTTGGGTCAAAAAGGCGAACTCCCTCACCTAGGTCCAAACCCTTTTCGAATTAAACCCCAAAACCCCGTATATTGTGGGCAACAATAACAAGGCCGGAAAAAAAAAAAAATTTAATTTAATTTTATGCAATTTTTAATTTTGAGAAACCATGGGGCGTGAAAAAAGTAATGGAATTCTTATTTTAAGCTTTTTTTTAAAGTTTTTTAATTCTTCTGCGCTAACTTTCAATTAACAGCCCGGCCCGGCCCTAGCGAAGAGTGAGTTTTTATTATTGGACGTAGTTTAGACGGTTTCCCAAGGGTATTTTTTTTGGGGAAGCAATAATTAAAAATTGGGGGTTTTGCACACCCTGTTTGAAATGGGAGCTACCCTTTACTAAGGGTTTGGGGTGGGGAATTTTAAAATTGGTTGATTTAGGGCTAATCGGGAGAGAAATGGGGGTTTTGGTTGCTTTTAAAAAGGGGAAATTCAATTAAAATCCTGTTTGGGTGCGTATGAGAATAACTAATTTTTAAAGGGGTTTACAAGTACAAACGCAAAAGCCCTTTTGGATGAATAAAAACCCCCAGCTGGATAAATTTTTAAAAAAAATACGTTATTTCATTCCCCCCCCCTAGGGGCTAACATTGGGATCTGGGGTTTATAAAACGGAAAACCCTTACAAATTTTTTTTTTATAATGTAAAAATTTCGAAAAGGGATCTGATTTACAAGTTGTTTTGTTTATATTTTAGTGAAATTTCTTTATCCGAAAAAAAAAAACATCCCCCGGGATAATAATAAATAAATTTCCCAATAGAATGTTTTTTTTTAGATTTGATTTGGGGGGAATTTATTATATTAATCAAACTCAAAACTCAAAACTCCCCCAGGCCTACACAAAAAACACCCTTTTAATGTGGCCCCTGCCCCTCACATTTTTCCAAGATTTTGTGTTAAGAATGCATATTTATAATAAAAAAACCCGGATGTGGGAGTTCTTAAAAGAAAAAGCGAAGCTAGGCCTACCTTTAAACAAGGAAACCCTTTAAAAAAATACATTAATGAAATAATTTTTAAGGGGATGTTTTTGGTGGAGGGGCCGGGGTTAATTAAAAACAAAACTGTTTGTTGCTTGTTTTTCGGGGGATGTTGGGGGAGGTGCAGAGTGGTACATTTTCAAACTTTATGGGGTTAAAGGGCACTGAGGTAGCCAAATCCCCCCCCCATTATTTGGTCACCAAAAAAAAATTAAAGCCCAAAAAAAAATGTTCCCCGGGGTCAAAACGGAAAGCCGTTTTTGGTTTTTATGTGAGGGCGCTACCCCAAGGACAGAAAGGACGACCCTACAGGAAAATTTACCCTATGGAAGCTTTGCCCCTAATAATTGATTTCAAAGGGGGTTTTTCCTTAATCTAGCTTCATAAAGATGCGATTTGATCATTGTAAGAAAGGGGTTATAAATTTTTTGGGTTTCAGTTTGTTCTACAAATGCACCAAATCGCTAATATTTATAGTGTAGATGTGCCTTTTACCGTCCCCGTTTATTTTTATTTTATTTACAATTTAAAAATCTATCCTATTCAGATAAAAAAATGATTTACTAAGAAGAACAATATTTGGCCAGGAGTTCGCTTCGTAAACCCATTTAAAATTTTTTTTATCTACCCTGAAACCATTTTCCCTAAAACCTTTTTCTTGGGCTATCTCGTTACCGCATAATAATTAAAAATTTCTTTCTCAAACCCAAAAATTTACCCCCCCCGGGAACTTTCCCCCCCCCCCCTTCCCCCCCCACTGCCCTCCCCCCCCAAAAGGCCCCCATTTTCAAGAGGTCCCAAAAATGAAAACGCTCTTCTTTAACTTAAAGAAACTTTTTTTTTAAAAACGAATTTTAAAAATCTCATCATAATCTAGTGAGTGTGTGTTGGGCTAGGGAACGGGATTTAACCCCCCCCCCAAAAAAGGTTCCCGGAAAAGGGGATGAAACCCTAGGGGGAGGGCTACCTCGTCTAGTTAACCCCTTGCCCAACCGGTTTTAAACCCCCGAAAGGGTTTGGGAATGCTAAAACGGAAGGAAAAGATTAATCCATTGAGTTGGTATTTAAAGGGCAAAGTTTGCCCTTTTCCCGGGGTTGTGTAAAGAGGCGAATTTTCCTTTATGTTAAAACCCTTTTAATCATTTTGTTTTCTCTTCACGTTTAATTATTTAGGGGATCTTTTTCCCATTTTTGGATACCTTCTTTGAGGGTATTTAAAGCTAAACCCCGATAATATAAAAATAGTCATTTGGTTATTTTTTTAGTAGGTGTGCCCACTGGACGGGTACCCCATTCATGGTGTTATTTGGTTTTAAAATTATGGTACCCTTTCGGTTTGGGCATCCTTACGAAAAAGTAAAATCAATCTAAATGAGGGATTTAATATTTTTCTGACTCAAAACTCAAAAGGTAAATCCTGAAATTAAGTCCTTTATAAAATAGCCTTTTTTTCCTCCGAACTATCTTCACACGTAAGTCTAACAGTCTTCTGTAGGTAATGCCATTTCTATCTTTGGTAACTAATGTTCAAATGTTAGCAGGACTCAATCCTTGCACGCCATGTGGAAAACGAAAATATTTCGATTGACTTGGCCTAAATTCCTAAAATATCCAGGGGAAATAATTTAACTAACACAAACACAATTTTAAATAATTTTTATCAGTTATTCGGCCTTTTAGGGCAAAACGAAAATTTTATTTTAATTTAACCACTAATAAATGCTTTTACTTGTGCCACATCATCTTGTATTTCATTTTGCATAATATACGCACACAGTATATCACACTTCAAATTCAAACTTTTTACTTACTACACAACTTATTCGTTACTTTACCATCTTACCCCCCTAACCTTATGATTCACCATAACGTCTGGCTATTTAGTGTTGGCCATCTGACTAAAACTGTTGCTTTTTGTCTCTGCAATCTGAATACATTTCCGTTAAGAGAAGTTACCATGAAAGACACGGGTTGATTAAAAAAAAACATTTCTTCTTGGATTGGACGTGAGATTTGTTGTCTAGTCCACTTTGCTCAACATCCACAGTCCACACCGAACAAAGCAAGTGCATAAAAAACTCGTTGTACATTATTAATTCAACGGACATACGACGTTTTCTTAAAAATGTTCTCTTTGAAAAAATAAGAAAACTCTTAAGGGCGATCTTCACCCTTCTCAATGACCATTAAAAATAAAAATTAATGAAACATGTTTCTCGAATCTTGTCCGGTACCATAACCATAAAACAGGTACGTTAAACAAAGGGACACCGGACATTAGTTTTTTGCTTGTTCTCGTCCCTAGGTCTTTATATTTGTTTCACGCGCATACATAGAGGGCTAGCCAGTAACTATAAAAACACACGTTTTGTCTACGTAAACAAGTTCTTCGTGTCGAGATTATGCCTGGACATTCACATTCACACACTTTATGCAAATCACACGGAACGTGAATTAAAAGCCATCAGAGGTCAGACAAAAAACAATTTTATTTTATTCTTGTCTTATACCTTTGTGCAATATGCATATAAGTCCAGTTAAAAGTAATCTAACTGGTTTCGTGTTTGTCTTAGAACTAGAATTTAGTTTTGAATATGCACCCCTCATTAACATAAATCAAAGGGTCGAGAGACAGACTGACCGTTCTAGAGATCGTCTTAACAAGAAGGGTTGAGCATATAAGTATCACTTGAGGTGATTGTATAAGGAGTTGGTATGATATGCCTGAGAATATCGCTGGACTAATTTAAATTGTGTTTCAACATCTGCTTATGCATCTGTCAAGGATGACGATAAACGAAATGGAAAAACTGGATAGGCCAAGATAAGATTGGTAATGACAGAGAAAGCGCTTTGCTGGTTTCAGTATTGTTACGAATCAGGGAGCGTAGCTCTTCTGCATCACTTTTCAGTCGGTTCATCTATGCGTTTGTCACGTCTCACGATTAAAACTGAACATAATCCCCGAATGACATACGTTTTGTTTTGTGACACAAAAATGTTTTAGTGACCCAAGGGTCAGGGGTGGAACTGGACAAACTAAAAAAAAAAGGAATTTGACTGAGAGTTGACTGAGGTGTTATTTGTCCTTCTTTGACAATCTGTATCTTAAATAGCTTCGCTCCCTACTTTGAGTTTTCCCGTAACAGTTAAAAATGTTACTATTTGTGTTTATAAGCTTCAAATGCAACTAATACCGGCTCTCGGTATGACATCTTTGTACAATTATTAATTCTTGATAGGCCTATACAATTTTACAACTTCGTACGATTTCTGCTTCGTCACACTCACTTTGTCATTCTGTGTGAATGCACTAGCCCGCATTACGCCATCTTACACACTTATATTGAGAAGATAAATTTATTAATACAAATGTAAAACTAACCCGACGTTTTTAGGTTGTTGTTTTTGGCAATTAATGATTACTTGAGGCCGGTAAAAATAGCCATGGCCTACGGATACTTTTAAAGGCGTTCCATTTTTGTCATACAAACACATTACTTTCTAAATGGCTATTGAGAATAAGTGGTGCGTTCATTATAAATTATTTTTGTAAAAAAACATTTTTTTGTTTTGTTTCAACCCAAATGACGCTTTTAATTAATCGCATTTAGAAAGATACAACTTAAATTTATAATTTAACACAATTTTTATTCTTAGTTCTGATGGTAGCGTTACATTATTTCTTCGCTTCTCTAGAAATCATCATATGTTTTAAATCTCTCGTTTAGACTGTAAATAATTTCTAATTACGCCACAAGTTGTTTTTGTGGTTGTGCGATGTTGATTATAAACTTCTAGAACGAGAGAGGAAACCGTAATATTGTATTTCCTCAATGATGACATTTATTTCCTATTTTAGACAATAATAACAAAGTCACCAACCTCATCCGGTCTTGATTACTCCAGTGTTATCACACCACAGAAAATCCTTCCGTGACAGATTCGATAAAAACTGATAAAATAAGATAATATAATAAATTGAGTGGAAAATTTGAAAGAAGTTCCGTTTTAGGCTGCGAATCAACAGTAAATAATGTAATTTGTATACTAAGATTTGTATATGTATAGTGTAGTTTTGGATTAACAGAGATGTATTAAATTTGTCTCTTAATTAAACCTAAACCTAGCCAAAGAATTTCATAAGTTTCATGGCATTCGGCCAATAGCAGAGCTCCTACTGTAACCAAGTGTATTACAAGGTTCTTACATCGTCATGTGCAATTAAATCTTAAATCCTTCATCACAATATTTGATTTCGGTTTACAGGCGATCTCGGTAGCTTAGGGGTAAATCACCCGACCGGCAATTAGGAGACCGGGGTTCGATACCCCTCTGAGATGGGTTTTAGTAATTTCTGGATTGATTCCATAGCAACTGAAGAACAAGCCACAGGTTGTCTAGAATTCTAACCAACTCAAACATTGTAAATTTACGAATTGAAAAATCGTGGACATGAAAATATCTTCCCTAACAGTACAAGAATTTCCATAATCGCAATTTTTTTCATTCAATCTATTAATTAGTGTTTGTTTGTTGGTCTCTTAGAGTACTTGTTGCTTGTCATTCGATTCAATTAATTTGTTTCATTGCTGTTGTAGATTGTTGCTACTTGCTCATGATGTGGATCCGCTCATTAGATAGTCTAATGATGAGTCCCTAATGACAATGAGCTGTTAAGATCGTGTCCAATGCTAGCCTATATAAAGCCATCACAATCATTATTCGAGGCATGGCCTCAGTTCTCACGGTCTCTTCTACATGACGTAGTTCTTGGCTGCTACTGCACGTCCTGATTAGCTGTGCACAGCGCATTGTTAACACGACTCATATATTCACGGTTTATATCTCTTTTTCTTCATCAACCGTTGGTTATTATTAGTTTTGTGTCATGTTTGTGGGCAAGTTATTCCATTGAGGGAATGGAATTTTACCGAATTTTGTTTTATTTTGTTTTGTTTTGTTTTACGTTGGTCATCATGCAAGGACTCGTAAGACTGATTCAGGAGTTCCCGGACTCAAATCCCGCCACCAACAATGTCAACTGAACATTATTTAATTAATTTGTTTGATTATATTATTTATTTTTATATTTTTTATATATGTAACGTCTATCACATTTAGTTAAAAAAAAACGATTTACAAAGGAGGACAACTAAATAAATCTTATTACATAAATGCAGACGCAATCAAAAACTATAGCTATAAGTTAAGTATGAAATAGTAATATTACAACAACATACTAGACAATAATTTTGGTAACAAATTCAAATTCGATATTAAATTAAATTAATTCATAACCAAATATAAAAAGGGAGGGAAAAGAAATAAAAGAAATAAAATAAAAAATAAAGAAAAAAGACAAAGGGGGAAAGAACAAAATTATTTATTAGACGATCTACGAAATGAGGCTTGCCAAAAATCAGGAACAGCAAATCCTGGAGTAATGAATGTTTGTTAACTTTTTTTTATAGAAAAGTTCAAAATAATACTACTTTTAAAATACACTGAGAAAATATATTGGTTCGGTGACAATCATAGAGAAGTTGGTTTCATTTCGCATTTTCTGAATAGGAGTTGAAGGGCTAACAATTCCAACACAATTACCAAGACCCCTAGAGATGGCCTCTGTGAGGTCGTAACAATGCCTTTTGTTTTGTGAGCAATTACCTGTTTTGCCATGGTTTACACCTTTTTGGGAATACGCGTTTCGTTACATTGTATTTGTGTTTTTAGGACCGGTAGTTCATAGTTTGGGGGGGGTCTCAGGTGTTATTGCCTTCCAGGCAATTTCTGTTCACATCGATGAAATCATTTTAGAATTGTTTGTTGTGTTTCAATTGTTCAACGTAATTACACATCTGCATAAAAATAATACAAGTGAAGACACTGTAGGATTGGCGAGTGCACAGTAGTGAATACGCCAATACAGAAATTTAATTTGGCAGGGGTGTCCAACTAGGAGAGATGCTCGAACCATACAGATTCCCATTAAGCAGAACTTTTTTTTATTACAAAATACAACGGAACACAATAAATGTATGCAATTATTCATTTAACCACTAAACATATGCGAATTGAGATTTGGTTTAACAAGTCCACAAGAGTAACGTTCGTAGATTTTCTATATTTTATCAACAAATTTGTGTAAAAAAAAAATATTTGCATATTGGTACAAATTTGAGACATCAATTAAATAAAGAAATCCTGAGCAATAGACTCTAAACTTCCAAACATAACATAATCCATTTCTTCAACTTATAATTAATAATATTAATTTAATATTCAGTTAAAATACATCTACAATAATTGTAATTTTTGAACTCTGTTGGTTTACCTATACGCTACTTTGACAATTTTATAAAGTTAACAAAAAATAAGATAAATTCTGTCAGTTTCAAAACGCCGAGGTCACTTGTCATTAAATGAATCCAGTTTATATTTCGTATCTCCTTGCTAATCCCCGGTGTTCCTATGAGAGCGCCGTGCAATATCCGAGGGCGTCGCGGCGGTTCGTCCGTCTCCTCGACTCTCGTAATCAGACGTCGGTTTCTCATTAGGTTGTGTGCCGCTGCGGTAATATACCTCCTCGTGTCGCCGCCAGTAATTAACACAGACCACAGTCCACACATCTCTCTCTTTCTTCATTAAACTCGGGCTATTCTTAATCCCATTCTTTCCACGTCTTAGCGTCTCTCCCTCTCTTGAGTCGCACACATTTATCAGAGTTGCTTGCTTGCTACATCTTGGTTCTTTACTTACGTCAACATTTTATATCAGAGTGTTCATCATTCTTGGTGACATATTTTGTTACTTGGAGTTGTGAGAACACGTTTTGTACATGGTTGATTCAAGAAATAAACTAAGGTTAATTCAACGTGGATGGTTACACATGGAGAGCATGTCATTCGATAACCACGTAGGCCGGGGGGGGGGGGTCGCCCCCACAATCCTTTCTTTTGACACCTCACTTTAAACTGTTTGACCTCCAGAATAAATTATAGATACTAAATTCAAATAAACACCGTGGCGTATCCATGGGGACTTCCCCTCGTAATTCCAGCTTTAATAATGATATACCCAAATCAAAAATTAAATATCAGCAAAGCATCTTAACTTCTTCTAAAACACATAAAATCCACTTCAAAATACGTATTTTGTTATTGCGCTAATGTGCCCCCCCCCTTCCCTCCTCCCCCCCCCCCCAACCATTGGGTCGTGTCTGGAGCACATTTTACAGTTATGTCCTACTCGTGGCAGCACTCCCGAACTATATTCCTACGTACGTACCACTGAACAACACTGTTCTCTATCTTATTATAGCAGCTTTATATTTGTTTTTCCTCCTTTGTAAGTTGTCCTCCTTTGTAAATCAGTTTTTATAACTGAATAGGATAGACGTTAAATAAATAAATAAATAAATAAAATAAATAAAACGATTTAATAATATAATGGCAAATGTAACGTTTTTCTAATGACTTTGAGATATTATTATAACGGTTTACCTTAACAAACATATTAAAATAGTAGTAATGCATTTTGTTTGAGTGCATGTAAGTTGTTGAGAAGAAACTTTTCAGTACTGGTTAGTTGTATTTACTCGCATCATTCGCTATCCTTTGTAAATCAGTTTTTATAACTGAATATGATAGACGTTAAATACATAAATACATAAAAAAATAACGTGTTATATTATTAAAGTAGAATTAACCGGCAGGGTGGCTCATGCGTAACGTGTGAGACTGATTTTGGAGGTTACAGGTTCGAATCTCGAGTCTCGACACAAACAATTATGACTGAACGTTTTTTCCACGAGGTTTTCTGTAATCTGTAATGAGAGTGTAAGGTATAGAGTTCTCTTAACCAGCCCTCGGACATTCCCTTCACAACTTTCCTAATTACCTAGTTAGTCACCTTAAGAGGGTCACATCTGTAGCCATTACAGCGTGCATCCCCGCAATAAGTTAAAATAAAGTTTGCGAGGCTTGTTGGTCTTGTAGTCAACGTCTCTGCTTCCACTGTAGAAGGTCCAGGGTTCGATTCCCGCTATAGGAAGAAGTTTTTAAACATTTGATTTAGACGTAAGTCCATCAGTTCTTGGCTTAGGAATTTGCAAACGGTGCCTTAGGAACCGTCCTATAGCAACGAGGCACATAATAAATTCAAAGTTGTTCTGAATCGGCCTTCTTGATTCTGGCGTTGATCCGCGGGTGTTCGCACTGTCCATACCACTGATTGCTATATTTCCTATTAAAAAATATCGATCTTTGGTTGGTTATCGCTCACTCGTCGATTGCATCGGGGCCTACAGGGTTGGCTTGGTCGCTTTGGTTTCAAGTTCCCCAAAGAAAATCAGTTATATGACTGAGTGGGTAGACTCTAAATTCGATTTTTTGTCGTTTCACAAGTTCGTGAGAGATTAATGCGGTCAAATCTAAAAACTAATTAAAACAATAAATTAATAATCACACATATCAGCTTTTATGTATAAATATGAAAAATAATATGAAGTCCTCGACCCCCTTCTTATAATGTGTTGTTGTCTGAGCAAATCAGAGCAATAGCTTTCCACGGACAAACACAACCGGGTAACTGGCCGCATGCAAGTGTAAATTGTTCCCTGTAAGTAGCTTGACGTCATCACTGATGAAACTATAGATCTCTCGTTACAGTTAACGAGTGCGAACACGTCAAACACTTCGAGCTAACTGTGTCACCAATTACCTCATGTTCTCACTCGGTTTTGTTTTCAGCCGGTTTCTAATGGCGACGACTGAAGGTGATTTACTTAAACGTGATGTGTGTTTACTCTAGACTAGGCTGCTAATTATTAAGTATGGAAATAGATCGCCTCGTAATCAGACCAATAACACGTCGGGGCTCTAGCATTTAGTGTCCTTTCTCTTCTATCCCTACGTTCCAGTCATCTCCTCCATGCTCCAACAACATCCTCCCATGCACTGTGACACCGGTATAGAGTCACTGGGGCCTGTAACTAGAAATACATTGGTTTGAATTCGAGATGCTTTTGGATGACTGTGACTCGGCCAAACTGCAATGACCCCTGTGAACACATTTCCAAAGACAGGCATCAGTGACGGTCACCGGTGTCCCAGTGTGAAGTTGGCCTCAGGTTGTTGGAAGAAAATAATAGTATGATTATGAACTTGATTACAGATACACTGTAAAGCCATTTCCATCCTAAGTATGCTTATTTACTTTAGGTTTGTATTATTTTATATACATTTTTTAAAGTTTGTGTATTTTGTATTTTTATCAAAGAATATAATGACAGCAAAAAGAACTTCACAATGTGAAAAGGACAACAAACTGTTTCTAAAAAAATTAGAAAATAACTTAAACCAACTATTATCAACTAGGAAAACGCCAAAGTCCCGACGCGTTGATGGATGAGCTTTTTTGTAAGTTTTTAGTTTGCGTGGGATCTTTTTACTTATCAAGTGCCTTTTGAACGCATTGTTGGTGATTGTTGTCAAGTTTCTATTGTTTCTTGTAAATTGTTATTATAAACCTAAAAAAAACTTATATTAAAACCTTTATTCTATGGATTCTGGCTAACTTTTTCAACTTTTTTTTTCAAAAAGCAATACATCACCATAACCTTAATGTCCATGTGAAATATGAACGTTGTAGCCCCACCCGTTTGGTCAGAATTGGCCCAAATGTCACGAAAATATCGCACTAAAAATCGAAAAAAATCGTAAAAGTACGATATTCATGAGAAATATTTATTCGATTGTACCAAAAAACAATACACCTCTAAGTTCAGAGATTTCGAAGGTACCCTTCAATTTTCATCAAGATCGCATATGCCGTTTTCCCGGTAAAGAGCAAACAGACAGACAGAAAAAAAAAAAAACACCCGAGCAAATTTTTTTGGGGGGTCAGTGAAATTGAAGTCTTCGCTTCGCTCATCCAAATATTGGTTTAAAATATCACAAGTCCACGTGATTATGCTCATTCATAGTAACCAAACATTCATCAGCTAACAACTTCACATATTCTTACGCTATCACTTTAGGGGAAGTGATGTTGTAAGTGAGTTCCATCCAGATACTCCTAATCCTATCCCTCGTACACGAATCAAGGACATTTTCATTTTTAATCATGTTTTTCTTCAGATTCATTCTGATCTGACACATGCCTCAATACAAATGTATTATCTAATAATTTTTTTTGAAATACTACTTTCTTATTTACTTATACTTACATTTGTTTCTCGGGTCATAGATCCCGCAGAGAAATTAAACAATCCAGCCATGCACGTTAGGATAGATCGTAATTCGGATGTGGTAAAGATTACTAGCGTCGAGTCTTTCCCACAGATAGTGCACAGACTGATAAATACAAAACTGAAAAGTTAACAGTTACTGTGTTGGTACTTAGATGCGAGATGTGTGAAATAGTGCTCGGGATATATTAACTTAATTCTCGAACAACTTTTGTATTATATCAATTTTAAATTCCTCGAGACTTCTGTCGGGCCCTAATCAGTATCACATCAGGTATGTTTCTACAAAATTTTTATGCAATCATTAAAAAGAGTCGAGAATTGCATTTTCAAATTCAAGGTGGGGACATTTCCTCTTATCGCATGTAATAAAAATTAAAGTTCGTAGACAACAGAACACAATCCTATGGAACATGTCTGCTATGGATTTCGTTGATGATGCAAAATGAAAAAGGGTGAAAAAGAACATGAGACAGGTTATTACGAAAGTCCCAGTTATTTCAAAATAAGTCAATAATCTGAACATGCTACATTATTATTAAAACTACCTTTATAACCGATATACTAGATAGAACATAATCTATAGCATAGAATATTACTTTCTTGTTTTATGTATGATTTATATTACGACATTTAATATTATAAATAAATAAATAGTGCACCGAAAAATTTGAATAATCTATCTTGCAGGTCCGTTCTGATTCGGTGATTCAAAATTGGTAAACAATCTATACTCCCATTTTTTTAAACCAGTTTTGTAACCTATAACGGAAAACTAAAAATTATAGTAAGTGTATTTTGTTTTTAAATTACAAATTTATTATTTATTTAAGACCGAAATTGACAAAAAAACAAATTAATAGTGTTACCAAGAATTATAAAAAAGAGATTTGATTTTGATATGAAAAATTTATTTCCTCAAAAATTAAATCGTTCCTTATAATTGCCACAGTAATATTTTGTAATAGTTTGATTGAAAAATAGTATTTTGGTGGTTTAAAATAAATAATAATACCCTGTTGACACGTACTAGAACGAAATAAACTAATTTAATAGCATAAAGTTGGCATTGACTTTTGGCACGAGAGCTAATCCCCTTTCAATAATTCGATCACCAATTTGTGACTATCTCACTCGCGAAGACACGCGTGCACTGTCCATTCCCCGAAGTGTTTACCTACGTTTCTAGTTAATCAATCTTAAACGCCTTAATTTTCCTTTCGGTACGTTGTTTGTTGGTCGCCCTCAGCACCGTCGCCCGCCTTATTTCCGATTCCCCCCTCTCTTTTCACCTTTCTCCACCCCCACTCTCTCACTCTCTCGCTCTCTCGCTTCGCATTAGACGCATCTCTTTATTTGTCTCATTCGTCCGTCGCATACACGTCTGACTGTTTACTTAATTTGTCCTCATTTGTCCCGTCCGCCGCGACGCAGGACGTCGAGTGGGGGGAGGGGGGGGGTCAAGGGGTGGGGGGGGAGCCTCAAGATGAGCCCAAGCACGCACCATTGACTTACGCTGTCAATCTGTCTTGCTTTCCGTGAGGCTAAATTATATTATTTTGCCAATTTACTACGGTAAGGATTTGTCTGGTGGTGGCAAACCGAATTGTTAGGGATTACTTTGTAAGAAGTTGATACGGGAAGCTTAAAGTGGACAGTGGACTTAAGTGTGTGGCTAGATTACGATTTTATAATTAAATACGTATCTCGGACAACAAGTGCTCGGCCATTCTTAACTGTAAACTCAGAAAACATTACAATTAGACAAAATGTGTTGAATCGTTTTTAATGTATGGTACGAATTGCATAATTCACAAATATGCCAAGTAGCACAAAAGTGATGGCGATCTTATGGCGAGCTGTAACATCGCCATCAGTTGAGCTGATGGCCCAGAAGCGGCGATGCGCTTACGGCCCGCTTATGGGCCATAGCCGGCGATACACAGTTTGCCATCAGTTTGCCGCTTATGGTCCACAGGCGGGCCGCTGTAGCAAATCCGACAGTTGCTTCACTTTGTCACAGCGGGATGCTTACGGCCCGGCGGTGAGAATGTTTCGGAACACTAGCACCCATCTAGTAGAGACGCGAGGAAGTCACGCACACAAACGAAAATATTAACTGACAAAAGTTTAAAATTATATATCTTTTCAATTGTGCGAGCATTTCATTTTCTATAAACTGTGTGCCAGAGGAACAATTTCAAGTTATACAGAGAGAGTGATTAGACATATTCAAATTTTATCGCCCATCGCCGTACTCGAACCCCACCTGCTGCGCCGGACTCTGGAACGCTGACCGCTACACCACCGTGATCACTGCCAGAAAACACGCGCCAGCTACCTTATGAAGATGTACCCAGCGTGTATGCATTGTGGAACGTCTTGTTCAACATTTCGTACCTTGTTTACATGGAAACTAAATAAATGCCATCTCAGGTTGTTCATCAAACTTTAGATTCAATAATATATTATTCAAATTGAGTTGTTTTAAGCGTAAGCCTACTCTTGTTCATATTTAAATTGGCCAAAGAGAATCATGCCTATATATCTAAATGGTATGTATAAAATTGACGGAAAGTGATTACGAGCTCAGGTTGGAATTGAATTTATTATTTTTATTTTTACCAGTCACACACGGGCAGATGGACAGACAGTAAAGTAAGCGCTAAATTTAAGCCTCTCTCCCTACTTGATATAGGCCTACACCAAATATTCCCTATCGGCATTTTTTTTTGTATAACCTAAAACAAAAAAAACGGATATAGTTTATCAATTATGATCATCTGACATTTTCAAAAACATTTTATTTTTATTTTGGGATTAATAGTAATTACAGAGAATTAATTAAGTATATCCCGGATATATCCCTGCTCATAAATTTGGTTTGAAGGATGATTTTTATTTCTATTAGGCCCTACTTGGAAAAGATTTGTCGTTAATATCTTGCACTTTTCTTCCACCTATTCGTACCGGCGGAAGAAAAAATTCGAAAGTGCAATTTTCAAGTATGTCAGTTTGTAGACAAGAGTAAGTGTTACAAATTGAAAAAAATCTGCCTTTCAACAAAAAAATTACTAGCTGGAATAATTATGTCTGGGATAAACGTGTCATAATTTTTACTATAATCGTCTATACTGGGCGTACTGCTCAACCCAAAAATAAATAACAAATAGTTTTGGCAATGTCATAATATGATCATATTATTAATAAAATAAGATTTAGGAAAATTTTAAATAATAATTAGGCCGATTATTTGCTGTAGTTCTACAAACATAAAATATGACAATATTATTTATTATAATGATATATTTCTATTAAAAGAGATTTTTCGTTTTCTTCCATCTGCGTCAAGTATGTGAAATTCGCACTACGAAACGGCAAGTGCAAAGGCATATTATAGATACGTGACAGCATTATCGACAGCGGATTAATTTCGCATATTGCAATGAAATTTATTACCGTATTTATAAACATGTTTGAAATTAATTTAAAAATTATGTCGATTGAATGCAATAATCAAAGTATTATTTTGGAAACCCTACTTGGAGTATTCGGTATCGGAATGATATATCATAATATATTATAACATTGTTAATTTATTGACTATTTTATCCTTTGTTTTCAAATAACATTAAGTTATTTTGATTAGTTTTAATGAAGGGAATCAGGCATTCTTGCTATGGGGCTATGCTCTCTCTGATTCTCTTCAACATGTTCAAATAATAAGTTTAAATGATACTAAAATGATATACCTTGAATGTGAGAGCGTCAATATTCCTCACATCGACGAAGAAGAGCGAGAATGATTAGCAAAACATGATGAAATTGGACAATTAAATTATTCTTTTAAATCCATCATCTAATGTGTTATATACTCTCATTAGATTCCCGTCGGTTGTGTGCTTATGGGCCATAGGCGGGCCGCCTACTGTTCGCCGCCTGTCGGTTGTGTGCTTATGGGCCATAGGAGGGCCGCCTACTGTTCGCCGCCTGTCGGTTGTGTGCTTATGGGCCATAGCCGGGCCGCCTACTGTTCGCCGCCTGTCGGTTGGGTGCGTATGGGCCATAGGCGGGCCGCCTACTGTACGCCGACCCGCGGTTGTGTGCTTATGGGCCATAGGCGGCCCATCAACGCAAAACTTTGCCATCACTTTGCCGCTGATGGCCCATAAGCGCACTCATTTTCTGTGCTACTTGGGATTCTAAATAAAGTTCCATTGTAAACAAATTAAAATCTTTGGTGTAAATAAAACACATTCAAGCATTAGTTTAACACTTATTTATAACTTTTTGTATATCTTACACTGTTCATTGTACAACTTATTTTAGTTCGTTACTATTATAGTTGTATCATGGGAGATCGTCGATTCAATTGTTTATTGTGTTCTTTTCAACAAAAAGTTGAAGGTGAAAAATGATTAAATTTACTTGTTCAACCAAAATACTTTCTTTCGATAAATCAAGCGTCTAAACCCAAGTTCAGAAGAACCTAGCTATCTATACTCGTAAGGTTTCAAACAATAATTATTTTAAGAAAGTAGGTTGTATAGATTGTCCATATATAGTCATAACCTAATTAACAAATCCATAACAATTTCACCTAAAAATAAGTGAATTAAAACATTCCAATTAGGTGATTGGGAATATATTATGTCTCATACAGTAAACTATAATCTATTTTTAATCTTGAGAGTGTACCCGTTGCCCAAGAGAATTGTTTAAATTAGTCTCCAAACTCAATACAACGTTCATGAAATGGGCTACAAAGCTGTAAATAAGTCAGACGTAACCTTTGTCCATAGCAGATAATGATTTTTTCGCCTGCTTCGAATGGAACTAGTCCATGTCTAGCTGGCCATTATCAATAATGTATTTGATAGAATAGTTAACCAAGTTTCTTAAACAAAAGGGCCGTGCAGGAAATTCTATTCAACGGGTGTGAAAAAACGTCTCACAATTCAGCTGTATAAAATAACACTCTATCGATCTGAAATTCATTTGGGCTAAGCACTTCAATCTTGGTTTCTTTTTTGTCGTCGTTTTTCTCATTTCCCAGTTCTTTATTTCAGTTTCTTTTCTTTTACTCGTTCCTTCTGTCTCTGGTTTGTTTGATATCGATTGGGTTGCTGATGATGAGGTAGGCGACATGGGAGCCAGGTACGGCGACTTCTACGGTGAAGACCTATTGTTTCTAACGGTAAGCGACTTTCACCCTATCACAAGACTCTTCATCTAGATTCCCATCAGAAATAGAACAGATCGAAGAAATACGGTTATTTGATGAAACAAGAGGATATAAACATTCATATTATGGAGATGGGTTGCGTTTAGGAACGGGAATGATTAAAGGTTATCTTACATGAGATGCTACCAGAGTAAGAACAATGATTAAGATATTGAATTGCTGCGCGGAAATAACCCCTCTTAAATCCACCCCCGGCAAAGTAAACCCTTGTTTATAGTTTGGAGAAGCTTGAGCATCCACTCACTGATAACGTGATGGACATTTTATTTTACAGGAGCATAAATGATAGTGCACATTCACAGCAAATACCTAAAATAGAGAGCGAAGCCTTCCATGAAAAAAAAATTAAATGGAAAAGGGTGAAGGTACTCGCGTACTATGGGGCAGGTGCTTCTGTCATTCTCGCATTTATTTTTAATCTTACATGTCCAATGCGGTACAAATGAATGAAAATTTTAATAAAAATAAAAATAAAAATGATTATACAACTATTATTAAACGTGAAACGGTTTGGTGGAGGTGCCGGGTCCATAAATATCCCTCTTGAGGTAGCCCGCAGCCCCCAATCCCCAGGGTTACAAAATCATTGTGTGATCCTTGTTGAAGGGCAATGCAAACCAATAGTATGTCATGTTCGGTTTTCATCGTGAGACGTGACGCACACGGACAGAAAAGTTTTGCATGTGGGGGAGTTTCACTCCCTAACATCGAACAACTTTTCTTCCATCACTTATTACAAGACTACAAACAACAGCTGGGAAGTTGAATAACAAATTAACGATGGTGCCTCATTCAGTGCTGTGACTGTGAGTGCCCTATTTTCGGCACTCCCGTACCCTTGCTTGTTATTATTATCACCATCAATTATGTGTAATAATTATTCAATAACGCAAAGTTACTAATTGTGTGTCATCACACAAAGTTTCAAGAACTCTTCGTAAAATTAAAATTATTTAAACACATAATATTGCTTACATAAATCTGTGTCTCTGTGGGTCTCTTTAAAAGTATTTATGTTCATGGTAATTTTGTTTTTCAATCTATTTTGGCTTTTGTGTTAACTGTTAATCATGATAGCTGGTGGAAGTCGAACCCTCAGTTTGAAAAGTTGTAAAAATATCGCTAAATATAACAGAATAGTCCATAGTACAATTTTTAATTTTAAACAAACTCGCCTTTCATTGTCATTAAGAGTTGCTTAGACACAGAATACACGATGAAAAATAACTTGCATTTATACAATACATTTAACAGTAAATTGAAAATTGTTCTAGATTATGAAAGTGAAGTCCAATAAGTGTGAGTATGATTTTGATTATGAAGAATAATTGATTCATGCTTTACTTTGCTTGCCGTATAGATGATTTCTAACATAAAGTCCTTTCGCATCTTTTAACTATTTTAATTTGACTACATATCCTATTCTATTCGTATGATCGCTGATTTTTTTTCTGTAATTGTGAAGGAGTGCCCTGCCCGTTACAGTAGTTGAAATTAGCGTTAATAAGCTTCTCATATTTACTCCTTGCTGCACTTGTGCATAGGCTGATGCATTGTATGGGCACGTTGCAGGGGCGGAACGCAGTGAGGAATGGTGTGGTGCAACTGCAAGGGAACAGGAGGCTACACTCAGGAGGCTACACTCAGCTGAGAGTTAATGTAAGTAGGTGTTAACATACGTGTCGTCAAAATAGATTGGTGATAATCAGAAGGTGTTGACACTGGCACAGACAGACAGACAGACAGACTGTGCATAATCACGCGTCGTCGTGGTTGTAAAGTGCATTCATTAACGTGTAGATATCAATTAAGAGGTGTAGACTAGGATTTAATCAACATGGTGGGTGTCGTGGTGGTTGCTGCCTAACCGGTGTCCAACTCGATCAGATGTGAACCTACAGTCGCAGACATGTAAATATCAAAGACTGGACAGAATATACTTCTTCACCACCCTAAGGCCCGCAAAGTAGTCCCTACATTCGTCTGATACTCCATTCTAGCAGGAATCGGCTACCTGCCATGATTAGAGGTTTTATTTCTTAACTATTTAAAGCGCAGTAATTTTCATTTTCCGTTTGACAATTCTGCATTTTGCGACAACTGCTGCTGGTGTTTTCTACGCGATTTAATTCTTGCCAAGGTCGCCTTAAGCAAAGGCTGGCTCTTAGCAAGGACTGCACTTCTGCACTTATATTATTGTTGTCTGAAATACCTGTCCAATAGACAGAAACATAGGGTGGCCAAATTCGTGCCAAATAAGACGTTAATTAATTTGCAGTAAGAAGAGCCATCTTTATAAAGTTTTTGTACCAAAAAAATGATCATACCGTAAAACTTTCCTTCTGGCATCAACATTTAACTATGTTTTATCTTGTAGGTGTTAATGTGAATTTCCCACGATAATATGGATGATTAATGAGGGTAAAGAAATATTTTGTAATCTAGTAATCCCTAAGTGGGAGTCGAGACTACTAATGTTCCCCAGTAACAAGTACCACGTGTCCATTCACAACATAAACAAAATAGTAAACAAAAAATACACCAAAGAAATACAATTTTTGAAATAAAAGTTACTTGACCTTTTCGGTCACCAACTATCATTAATCCTTCATACAATTTAATTACCTTCCTCCCACACAAAACTACCCACAATTCCATAGTTAATACATTAGTAGCTTTCTAGTTGATGTGAAACATTCTTCCCGGTAGAAACTGTCCACTTGGTTGTCACCGCCACCGACTAGCTTCTCAACTATAGCTAATATTCTCATTATTATTATAATTTCACATAGTCTTTTATTGTGTTCTGTGCTGGTTTGTGCTGCACGCACGCAATGTGGGGACCGGTGTTCCGTGACAAAATAATGCCTTGGTTTAATTACCTACAGTCCGTGTGCACGTGATGGTTTATCATGGATCATTACAACGGCGGAGTAAGTAAGCCTTTATACATAATGACCGGTAGATTTAATTGCGGACATACGTCGTGACTCAATGTGACGGTTGTGTTTTGTTGTGTTGTTTTGTGCGCGTGGATACGAACGCGACTGTTCATGGGAAATCTACATATGTGTTTATAACTACTGTTTTGGGTAGTCCGAGTAAGTGTATAAGGCAAATTAAAACTGATTTATCTTGATAAAAACACGTTTCGTGGTCTCTGTGGTGGACCTCATTGATGAGATGACACCAATTGTTGGTGTTTCAAGGTAAATTAATTTAAATTTGCCTATACAATTCTCGGACTACCCTGAAAAGTAGTCATTATAATGTATAATCGAGACAGGTCCAAACAAACAACATAGATATACTATAGGTCCAACGAAAGAAAGCAAATACTTTGTAATGGTGGGGGTAGTATGAATGCGCGGTAAAAGAAATGTCGCCTTTGTGTATGAAAGAGAAATATATTTTACCAGCGCAAGCAAAAATCATCTGTGCTAGATCCACGCTGAGCGAGCGTAAATAGAGACAAATTTGTTATGTTGGGAAAACAATTTCGAGCTATCTGCATTCTTTCGTTGGAACCACTTTATTTGTTTTTGTTTGGTGTGTGTTAAAAATACTTTTAGTTAGGATGGCCTCTTTAGGGAACACATTTGTTTTACCCAATGTGACCCTCTTCAGGTGACTAACTAGGTGATGAAGGTGTTTGGAAGGGAATGTCCAATAGATATTTAATTGGACTCAATCCTAGCATAAGAAAAACTTTCAGTTAGGATTGCTTTTGGCGGGAATCAAACCTACGACCTCCCGATAAAGGGTTTTACGCCTTACGCATGAGTTAGAGAGAGTATGATGTTTTTGGTATGGTATGTTGAATGGTGTTAGAATGGAGCGTTTTTCACGTATATTTTTAAAAATGTAAAAATATAGAATAATATAAAACCCTAATTAGAAAGTGCATAATTGTGCTGCAAGCATAACTGTACTGGAATGTATTGAGATTAGTTTGAATAATATATGAGCTTGCTATACGTTTTTGAAAGTTTCAGAATTCATTCATATCCAATACATTTGCATTTCCAAATACTGTTAGTAGACGTTGCTTGATCATGTCTAGTCATATCAGAATGACTTAAAATAATTATCAAATCTCTCCTCCTAAATGTGTCACTTATGTGCAGGGCTGTGTCAGGGATTGAACCAGTGATCTTCCAAACTAGAGCCTTGCGCGTACCGTTGAATTATCTCGACACATTTTGGTCGTATTTGCCACAGCAACCAATTATTAACCCGATCAGTCTGATGGCTTGTCAAGATGGGATATTAATTCAGTGAATAAGAATCAAAAGTTGATCAAATTATTCAAACATTTTCAATTATCATTATTTTTAACAGGCCAATTCCGTCCACAATTACTTGGAATACATTGCCCAATGACAATTTAAATAATTACTTGGCGATTACGCCAAACGTGGTTTAGTAAACGGTAAATCTGAATGAAGGGCTTGGCCATGTTTTTCTAATTAGATTACTGAAACTTTGCAAGGTCCGTAAGATGCATTATTATAAAAGTGCAATTGCATGTCTTACAATCTTACGCAAACAAAGACCTTGCTATCTTAGCTGCATCCAATTTAATCTGCGTTCATTTGGAAATTACCTTTTCACTCTCAGAACAAAGTAGAGGAGAGCAATACTAATTGCAAGTATTTACCTCAGATATAATGTTCGAGGTGGACTAAAATTCAAAGTAAATTTGTTCTACAAAACTTGCTACTTTTTCTAAATCTTTTTTATACCATATTTTAAGTGATTTGAGTGACAGAGTTGTAACGTTGAATAATAAATTGAATAATAATATGCAGTGTCCATTATTAGTTTCACCAACGTACTTTCTGCAAACTTTCCGACTGACCTTGTGATAACGTGTTTTTGACTATAGAAATTAAAGCAGAAAACATACTGAAAAATTATTTTTTTTCCCGGGTCACCCACTTTTTCGGGCAGCGTCTTAACTTACTACAGATTTGAATAAATTTTGTATGTTGTATATTTTTTAATGTTACCTACGGGAGTATATTTTAAATAATCACATCGAGAAATATATGCTGAAAGTTTAAACCATACTATTGATAGATAAACTTATAAATGTTATTAATATTTATTAGAGGCAAAATGGCTATTTTTAATAATGATTGAAAACCACAACGAATTAAAATCTGAAGGACACCCGAAAATCATTAATTGCTTAACTAACATACAATACAATACAAATTAATTCGCTAACTGATTTATGTACACATGTTTGCTGGTGAATAAAGCACATTTTGCGTTGAGATATGCAAAGATATTCAAATAGAAGTGTATACATTCATATTATTAGTGGCAGGGAACAAACTGATACAACAGCGTTTTAATGCGACCGCGATTAAAAATTACAGGATACAATTTACATTTGCATACATTGGCTAGACTTTATGCTAATGATGATGACCATATAACCATATTGTGAGTTCTCGGTAAAATAGCGCGACATGCCATTTCAACTTTTATAGATTATCATTAACTGTTTACTTACGAATTTAAGAACAAAGTAATTATCTTCCTTTCCATCTGTAATGTCGCGTGGTCATTTTTTTTACTTTTTAAAGTAGTTTTCTCGTTAATCTTCACTTTGCTCATTTCAACATTAAATAACTAGTATAAGAAAGGGTAAAAAACTTGAAACGATAAGACCAAATCGTCATGAAAATAGAATTTTTCCTGGAAAACATTTATTAAAGATGATATTTGCACGGAATGGACTAATTCCGCCTTAATGACGCTCTAGCGAGAAATTAATGCGTTATTAGCAAGTTGGTAGTGGTCGTTCCGTGATTTCGTGCTATCAGTCATTCCGTTTGAATCAAACTTATTAATAAATTATTCCTAATTCATTAATCGATTTTGTCTGGTTGCGAGTTAGTCGAATCGAGCTGGCAATGACATTATTTCGTCGTCGCTAATAATTCACCTGTTCTAGCATTCATTAGTAAAGTTGATAGCTGCCTCGGTGCTTAGTTTAGTTTGGCTTGTGCGGTATACACTATCGTGAACTTTACTACCCGTGTTCAGGGTAAACACATGAAATATTCAACGCTAACGTCGAATGACAAATTCAAAGGTCAAAGTTAATTAATTTTTTAATGGGGTTTCCATTGACTTAATGAACGTTTGAATCTGGCGTTTCTTAATTCTTCTTCTGAGACTTGGAATAACATTTAATATTTAACTCATCTGATTTAACACGTGCGTGTTCGTGTCACCTGCTAACATATATGGGTTAGTAACTTAGCATTATCCTTGACGAATCACTATTCAGTTAATGTGCTTCTATTTCTTAATTATAATGCTGAATAATTGATTGATTGATTGATCGATTGAGGTGGGGCTTATTGTCTCTAATGGATGTGCAATGGAACTTATCGAGAAGGAAGCATGGCATTCATGCATATCGTTTACCTTTAAAATATGTTTTTATAAAACAGGCTGCAGTTTTTCTTTTCCACTTCTGAGACAACTGTACAAAATTGTGAACAATTATGTCAATCAGCCGAGCTAATATGAATTTGCCAAACTCTTTATAAAAAGACTGATTTAGACGGTTCAATGTTTCGTTCAAGATTACTTGAATTCAAGGACAAAATATTATCAATGTGTAGGATGTATTGTTGTATTTTATTTATTTTTGAACATTTTGAACGTGTTTCGTCCTTGAATGACTCCTTGAATGACTCCTTGAATGAAGTCCTTGAAAAAAAGTCTAAATCAGGTTTATATTGATTTTTTTCTCTAGTTTTTCCCCACTATACCCAATTCATCAGCATGAGTTTTTCTAGATTGTTGTCACCTCATCTCATATATCAGCAAAATGATTGGATTATGTTTTTGTTTTGTCGTATCCTGAAATGAATAGGTTGAATATTTTTTAATTGAATTTTACACCCTCACTCTGAAGTTTGTGCGTGAGCTTCCCTCCCAGCAGAACACCGTCTAATATCACAAGGTTCTCTCCACTCTCCTCTCTGCTGCCCGCGTCTCCTCGACTCAAGACCTGATGATGTCCCTTCTTCCAATTAACGCCGCTCACCAAGTTTCTTTATGCCCGTGTGACGCGGTCGCCTCCCGTTGATTGACCACTAATTGGTCTCTTGTACGGCCACGTACGCGAGACTCTGGCTGCATCGCACTCCTTGGCCGGACACTTGTGATGTGACGGGGTCTTAGAGCACGACTCCGTTGCCATGGTTACCACCACTTGCCCACTGCTCGCTGTAATTAGTGTTGTTAATAATAATTGGAGAAAAATTATAAGTCTGACGGGATGTTTGGTCGCGTCATAGTTGACATCGTCGTCACTGTGGATGACATTTTCAATTTTTCAATTGAGATGGCAGTATGTATTTGTTTTTAAATGTTTGATTTTTAGTTTTTTCTTGCTGTTGTAATTTGTTAAATGCCATTAAACCCGTTGAAGACGACTAAATAGTCGTCGAAATATTGTTACAAAGTTGTTTCTTTATTTACAAGTGCTGTGTAGTCTAAATATTTAATTACATTATTAACCTAACCTGCTCTAAAAGTTTCTTTATTATATTGGCATTTTCAATGGATTCACTTTTTACTTTTGTTGCAAACTCACACTTTTTCGAAAGAATAGCATGGGAATTAATAATAATGTTTATTGAGTGGTTCTGTTCTTCTCAGTCACCAATGTCAATGGCTTCTCTCGTTCTGGGAGAATTTTCGTTGAGACGTCCCTAAACGTCGTCGTTAGAAGAAAATCAGGTACTTTGACGATTTGGGTCAAAATTGAAGTGAGATAAATAATTCAAAGTTTGTGTAAACCTAGGATAAAGATTGTGACAAAAATACAAAAAATTCATTGGAAAAAATTAAAGCATGTTTTGTTTTATCATGTTGTCTTGCCAAATTTTTCTCTGGTTTGGTTTATAAGAGAAAATCTTTAACTTTGGTTAACACTGGTTAATCATCCACATAATTGATTATTAAGTCATACTCATCAGTACTAAGTAACATGTACTATTGAGATGACCATCAATAGCCTTACTCATAACTAAGTCTACACAAATATCGTCGATGTTATAATCCAGCTGTTTAAATATTTTTGCAACAATCCAATTTCAATACCCTTCTCCTTGCAAATCTATTGTGACAACCAAAACCAACAGACCACCTCATGAACACAATACATATAGGTAAAATCATTTACATTTGTCTAATTCTGACATGAAGAGAAAGCGTATCGCGTTGTTAATTGGTATGGGATATTCATGTTATTTCGTTCTGTGTGAAGGCTTGTCTTCTGCTCATCATCTTGGCAATATCAATGTTGAACCACGCTATATACCCATCTTGTGTTTACCCTGGATATTCCTTTCAACACACGTCTGTTTCGTCATTGTAATCAGAATATGCATGTTCACTAATGAGTGATTCTTAGCCAGCTCTCAGAAACCACGTCCTCATTTGAGCTCATAAGTTTTGGATTTTGTTAAAGGGGTATTCACCCGCTAAACTCAAAAAATATATTTCATTCAAGCTAACTAGTTATGAATTTTGAAACTAACAAAAATTATTGGGTCCACTATGACCCCAAAAAATGGTCAAACTTGGTATTTTTCGAGCTAGGTCCCATCGGCAAAAATCTTCCATAAGAAATAACATGGGTACGATCTTGATGCCCCGTGACCTTGGAGGATTTTGATCTAAAAATATATTGGCCATTATTGACGTACTCGGTAGCTTTTTCTGTAAATCCTCTATATATATATATATATATTTTTTAATTTGGGAAAGTTGGTTCAGTCAAAATATGCTGATTACCAAGAAGGGGTGTAATTTTGGATTTGCATATTTTTTAGTGTTGAGTGTATATTTGTGCACAGATTCAAGTCACGATATTATAATGGGCCGTTTTAGATTAGTATGATGTATGTGGAACAAAAATGAAGCAGGCGAAAGCCGATATAGGAAATTTTCCAAAACGCCAATTTTCGCAAATTTCTGGATCAAAAAATTAAAAAATTAATGTGAAATCACAGTTACAAGATATCATTTTTAATCGGTCATTTAAGTGTAGTATTATGCTATAGAGTATGTGGTAAAAATATTTTTTGGGGTAATAACCCCTTTATGAAAAATTTGGTTTACGTTTATCCTAATTCAGTTATAAATTTTAAAAAAACTGATTTACAAAAGGAGAACATCTTAAAAAAAATAAATACATATAAATATAACATAAAATGTTTGTTTCTTTGTTGAATTCATTGGCGACAGTACCAACCACAATGGATGTTTGTTGTCATTGTCCTTGTTTTTTTTAAATCTTCTGTATAATAAATTTAAATAATCAATGTGTGAGTGCAAGCATATGTATGGGGTTTTATCGTAAATTTAATGAAATTATATGCTTAATTTGGTTTAAAAAAATTACTTCAAAATATTCTCCTGAATTCCCAAAATTCTAAAAAAATCATGAATTTTCCACCCTTTTCCTGAAATAATTATTTATTTCAATCAAAGATTTTATATTTATTTATTTAAGTTTCCTAGACCGAACAAGAAAAACAAGTTCTAAACTATATATATAGTACGTTGCATGGCTGGCCATCTGAAGATAGACCCTCATTTGTTCTGACAACCACTTACGAATGCTAAGGTTCTAACGGACTTCCTAACCTAAAGGTTAATCATACACGGAGCTAAATTGTGAGTTTTTCTCGCGGTGGTGACGAGGTCTTCTTCATCGCCCGGAGCGCATCGTGGTCTTGCGAGTTTATACTTTATTGTTAGATAGGAAACAATGTGAAATAATCTCCGTGCTAGCTTATAGAAGGAAGATTTTATCACTGTCATTGTGAAGGTGATTTTAAATGTATTGCGCGTATATTATGTTCTCAGTTGCCACGTTACAAACTAAATGAAGGCAGATAATCATTAATAGGGACATCATTTGCTCCCACAACTCAACTCCTATTATGATTTCATAGCCACGTTTCTCGCAGAAACTGTCTCATCTGGTCCCTCAACGCTCCTACCTCTCATCATTCATACTTTCTCCTTATTCATACCTTTTCACTTTAATTTGTTTATATTGTTTTCAAAATGATCAGTCTAAACTCGTTTTTTGTTTTCTTTTAATCCCACTATATCAACCCTTTTCGGCCAATTAGTTTCCGAAGGCATATTCTTAAAAGCATTTTTTTAATGTAATATTATTTTTATTTTTATTATTTTTAGTCTCGTGATGATTGTACTATTTCTTCTGCAAAGTTTATTGCGAATTTTGCTACTATCATGGTAGGCACTATATTTTTGAGCTCGTGCAATTGCAAGAACCAAACCAAATCAACGTCATAAGAAAAACTTCACCCTAGCTTAAAAGTGTTGGTAAGTTGTATCATAACTTTCTAGCTGTCGATTTGATCGCAATCATCAGTAGAACCATTGAGTCTCTGGAGTGTAGTAAGAGACCCTACACCCTCAACCACTTGTCTACCGGGCTCTGTTCAGCTGAAAACACGCAGATCGGTGCTGATATGCGTGTTTATTTCATTGTTTGCTGAAACTCTAGTAACAGTCTAGCGTATTTTTAGCAAGCGTCTACTATAGCGATGGGTCTCTATCTAAGCATTACAGACTCAATGTTGGAAGTAGAACTGCAATATTACTCCTGCTGCACCTGCAATCCGTATCAATCATTATTTCATGATTTACAACACCATTTTTTAAACTAGTGTTAAAACTTGTGTCTGCAAAATTAGGTAAGTTATAAATAACTAATGTTTGTGGACTGAAAGATTTTTCATGTCGTTGCAATTTTTCATCATTACGTCTTTATTGATGTGTGTGTGGATGTAGCATTTTGCCGATACCCTTTCAGGGAAAACTCCACTCATATAGTTTTTCAAGTCAAATAGAAATTTTAAATCATAAATATCGCTTTGTAAATCAACGGTTATGGTAAAAACATTGTCTGATTTATCTCGAATGTTGTTGCGAACATCGACGGGGAAACCGTGATGGGTGAAAACAGGGGTGGAAAACTCGAAATAATGTCATTTATAAGTGCATAGCAAAAGGGGACGAAAATCACTAAAAATACATGTCTGTTTTCATTTTTTTGTTTTTCACTCTACCAGACAACGGATATTCCGATTTTGATGGATTATCAGAAAATCTAGGAAATCTTCAACACACGTTTTATAGTGTAGTCACAAAACATTCATAGAAATAATACACACTTGTATGAATTTGTATAAAAACTTGTCTCCTAAAAACATGCGGTTAAATAAATATCATTCTTATCATTCTTATTACGCTTATCAATCAACGCTATGATTCCTTTTCGAGATGTATGTTTTATATCATGATAAAACACTTCACTTGCTTGTATATGAATACACAATTTCGATACATTTGAATGACAGTCAGGTGTTTTGTTGTTTGTGTTTTTGTGTTACCATCTACATGTGAAAACTATTAGGTTACTTGTGGAGGGAATGCCCGAGAATTGAGGTGACTCAAATCCATTAATTTTGACGACTGAAAAAAAAACTTTTCAGTCAGGATTTTCGGTAACGAGATTCGATCCCGTGGCCTCCCGCGCTACCCCCCAAGTAGTGTCGACGTCCACCCCCCAACTAACCCCACACTCTGCCCCCCCCCCCCCCTTCCCAAGTAACCCACTCTGTCCACCCCTGTCTGGTCTGGTTCACTAGTCCGAGAACAGAGTGCGATGCAACCCGAAGTGATGAATGTACGCTCACTTCAAGAACATTACGTTAATTCATTTTTCTGATATTTCAATTCACCCAACTCAACAACCAACAACATCCGACTACACCCTACAAGAAGAACTAAACAAACTCCGTAGCCTACATTGTTTCAGTATCATCCCGAGGCGATGAGAGTGGCTGTTATTTAATTAATTAAAAAGCATGCGGGTAATTAGTGGGTAATGACTTTGTAGGGAGGTAATTTGCTCGCCGCAAAGAGTGTGTTTAGCTTGAGGCCCTGAGGAGTTGATTATTGATATATATTTTTAATCAAAGGAATTGATGTGTTTTGTATGTGGAGATGGTTGATAAGCAAGGTTGTAATCATCGTACATTGGGGTAGTGTAACATTGAACACACAACTACATGCTCGTATGGGGATTAAACAAACGTGTTTACGATTTGTTTTGTTTGGAAATAGTTTGATACTTTGTACTTTCTAAGCTGTTCGATACAAGCTTTTCAACTAATGGCATACTCTTATTTTCTACCCTTTTTAATTCAGTAATATTCAGTTTTTGTAATTAATTTCAATATAATATGAATATTATTTTAAAAAAATAGTTACTTGTGTGCATATAATATACTATATATAGAGATACGTTTTTTTAGCATTTAAATTTAGAATATTTAGCATTAATTTTGTCAAATTTAGCATTTTGTAGCATCAATTAGTTACATTTCCACCAAAACCTTAAATATAGGGTGTTTCAATGGTAAATTATGAATTATAGGAACATTTAAATTCAATATAGTCATAAAAAAAGCTAGAACACATTGCTCAGCTTATTCTCAATAAGCATTTAAAACATTGTTTTCAGTTAAATTAGCATTTTGAATCGTCAAAATTAGCATTTTGTAGCATCAAAAACCTAAAAAGAAAAAACCCTTATCTCTAGAGTTCTTAAAAACATAGAAGGATAATTTAGTTTTAAATAGTTATAACGTTGGAAAAAGCTTGAAAGAAACCTTTAGTCAGGAATTCCGGTTGCAGGTATCGAATCAACGACCGCCCGAGTTCGTCTCCCATGCAACGCCTGACCTACCTCTATAGGAAATTAATCCTTTTAGATTAGGCTACCACTTCTCAACCAAATCCAGTCCAGATAAGTCCTGACAATGAGGCACCGTTCGTGAAATTTAAATCTTCCACTTGTTGACCCGACATCGACGTTGATCGTCTAGTGTTGCCAACCTGAGCAAACTGGTTCTAGCGAGTGTGACCAACACTCTAACGGGAGCCGTCCTGTATGTCCCGCGTCAGAAGGAATCACTTCCAGAAGGACACTTCTGAAATACAAGGAGAGATTTAGAAATCTGTTCGGATAAGTTGCAGAACAATAAGGAAGAGTTGATCGTATTTATTTTTATTGTTACAACTAAAATACTACTTTCTAAAATATGTATAGGTTTTCTATCCGCCTTTCAACATATGATGATCTATTATTAAAATCAGCTGATTCCCTCACATCTATCTTGGTTAGTTGCCATTGCGAAAAAATTGATTTGGTAAAATTGGCTTCTTTAACTAATCGTCTCTTAAACATTATATCAAGACTTTTACAGAATGTTTTACATTATTTTGTATTGGCTGTTCAAAAAACGACTTGATAATAAGCTAAATAATATATTGATTTATTACGCAATCGATGCCTTGAACAAAATATAACTGGTACACGAAAAACATTGTTCGCAGTACATTTGGATGACGATGCAATTTTTCAATAATTATTATATGAATAGAAACATCAGCTACACTTTTTTCAATTGTACACAAAATTAAGTACTCGTGTTGAAATTAACGAATCTTCTGGATTTTGTTGACGAAGAACTTTGTATGCACGTACCCACACACACACTAATAACAGAAACTGGTGAGCATTTCGTATTTCATATACAAATTTGTTTGATTACGAAAAAACGTATATACACGACAAGATGGAATCGTTGATGGAAAGAATTAACACGCGCCAATTTCCGTGGTCAAAAATAGCAAAATGATCTGATTGTGTAAACATTTTTACGATTGATTAGTCTGGTGTAATAGCGTGCAGTGAATACTTCTGGGTAAGGTGTGGATGTGAGTACCGAGCTAAGCATTAAATATTATTTGAATCTCAAAGTTGTACTTAGTTGTAATAGTTGTATGTATTTTTTAGGGCTAGTAACAAATTGAAAAAAGTGGCCTAATTTCAATAAGACTTGGTAAAGAGGCCTTCATCACTTCAAAACTCCCAAAGGTATGAAAATCGATTATCGATTTCGTAAAATTATAAACAACGATCTTGATATAAATCGATGTTTTCTAACTGGTAAAAGACAACTCTAAGCCACAAAACTAACTCGACCGAAATATAATTTGTGATTGCAGAATCACCCAGTGCAAATAATTACTCAACATCAAGATTCGTTTAGGAATTTGAAGTTTATTGCGTGTTTACATAGTATTTGCTCTTCCTGAATTATCGCAATCGAAAATAATTTACATTATCGATATTTCGTTATTGTGGGGCATCCACTATTTGTAGGTATTTTGGTTGGAAACTTGTTGCAGTCAAAGGGTTTTACGTTTTGCCTAAGCTCGTTGCAGAAATGTGTTACTGAACTTTGAATACCGATAGAGCTAGCTGAAGCGTTATACGAGACATTCTAATTCTGGAGGTTGTCCTTACGATATACCAGCCACAAACAATTTCGACTGAAGGTCCTTCCGATTTCCATCCTCAATTGGCGAATACTGAGACTGACAATTTATTAAATGATTCTGTTTTCTTTTTAAAGTTTGATACATATTTTTAACGTAGGTGAATATCATTCTACTTTCATTCATACCCCAAATTATTCTCTTTAAATTATTTAAATTTTTAAATTCCAAAACCCCCTTGTCCTCCCTCTTTCCCCCGTAGTTGAAAAATGAAAATGTAATTCTAAATTAACTTAAATAATGAACAAATACTCATTCGTTTGTATGAGATAACAAACAAACAAAAAACACTTTTTATATGTAATTAATTACATTTCCCGTATAAAATATCGTGTATCACGTGAAACATTACACTTTTCTGTGTTTTCAGAAGTTATTAACCGAACAACACATTCCAGCCCATGCTAACTCCGACTCAAATCTCTCATGTATATTTTTTTGGCTCGATACTCTGTATCACACGCGAAATTAATTGCTTTTCTCCGAATAACTGTAGCATGTTTCCACGTTAAACTGGCACAGAAATAACCCACTACTGGATTAATTAACGTTGAGTTAATTTCGGAACAGTATTCACGGAGCCTAAGAAAAAAGCTCGTGGCTAGTTTACACTCGCACAGCATTAACCTCGTTTTTAATCCTTATCGGTAAGAATCAACCGTATCATGACCTGTTTCCTTATAAGTGAGTGCGTTTTTTTAACAAACACTTCATGATTAAAGTTTGGTTTTAATCAGATTGCTTTTTACTGAATAATCAGAAATTTCGAGCTTGGTTTGAATCAGTGTTTCTGTTAGGCTGTAGATATCAACAATCTGATTAGTCAAGAATCTGATTGATCAAGAAGATATAGGAGTATCATAAGACAAGCACAGATGGGAGTACTTAAAAGTTAAAATAGGGAGCGAAGCTACTTAATCTACAGATTTTCGAAGATGAATACAACAATATCATTCCAAAAGCAATTAAATGCTTTGGTGTATGTGCGTGGTTGAAAGAAAGGTCCCTTTAAAATAATGATAACCACCCCAAAAACATTCTGTATCATCCTTGTTTTGAGGGCAATGGTATAACAAAAATTTATTTTGTCAATCGGAGGTCATATTCGTTTTTTTTCTGTAAGGTTTACTGACGTACCGGACTGACAAGTGATGCATAGAGAAGCTACGCTCCCTAATTTTAAAATGCATTGATGATCTCGTTTATTTTTTTTATTTTCTTCAAATATGATTATTCGAAGAGTACTAGACAGCCGTTAGCGGTGGCACATATGATTAGAGCGCTGGTCCAAAGCGTATGGTTCTACGGGGACGTCGGTTTGAATCCTGCATAAGACATGTTTTGTTTGTAATCGTCCTTCATCGTCTCAAATAACCTTAGTGCATTAATAGAGACGTTAAGCAACACAAATCATCTATCACGTGTACTCTTTTATATTCAATAATATCCAAATTGTATGTAAATCATATGCCTTCTCTTACTTGTTTAAATCGTCTACAGAGTGATTGAAACTCGCAGTGTGAGCGTTGCGTCCAGTTCTTGTAAATCAGTGGTGTCAACTTTAATCAGATACAACATCGATCTAGGTTATCGAACACTCGGAGAATGCTGGCTGCATGCACTGCTTAGTGCATTATTGATGCAACGCGAACATGCAGTCTTTCTTATGCATTAATAAATACGAGCCTTTGTGTAGAATTAATCGAACTACATTACGGTTTCATAGGCCGTTTCTTATCAAAGCAGGCACGAATTTTAATTGATATAGGTCTATGCAAAACACCTGGTTTTAATATTGACTTATCACATAAATTTGTACGTTTTAAAATTTAATTACTTGTGTTTCTTAAGGTAGCCCACGCAGTTATGGCTGAAACGTCAAAATATAATAAATTACCTACTTGGCGAAATCTCCAGATCAAACAATTTTTATCAGTAGTAAAATTTAAATCACTTTTCTCGTGGCAAACTTGCCTAGGGTGCCTTATCTAGCTAGTTTTTGTGTGCATGGACAATTGTGAAGGGATGACTTTGCATTCGCATTAACGACTGAAGGAAACCTAAGGAAATAACTTTCAGTCAGGATTGCCGGTGGTGAGATTCGAACCCACGAACTCCCGAATCCACCATGTCGGAAATACTAAAGTTATTGAAGTAGAATTCAGAAAAATACAGTATGTGGTACGATTAAATGAAGTATCGTTTAGTTTGTAGAGTATGGATTTATTGATATAGGTGTGCTATGTTGAGTTATTGCTAGTGTATTGTATTGTTTAAGATTAGTGGTATGGTTTGTTAGGTAGTAGCCATAGTACAGTGTGTGGTTGAGAGTAATATGATAAGATGGCTAGTGCGAATTCGGATAAAGTTTTGGTAGTTAGTGAAATTTAGAATGTTGTGTGGATGCTGCCTAGAGTGCCTTGTTAGTAGTTTTGGTGTGGTGACAATTAGAGGGTGATTTGCATTCGGTTAACGTGTGAGGTAGTGAATGTTTAGTCAGGTTGCGGTGGGTATGTACTGGAGTCGGTAGTCCCGGTAGTCGGAATGTATAGTTATTGAGTATGTAAATGTAGTGTGGGTAGGAATAGTGTTAGTGTGTATGTGTGGTAGTGTGGTAGTGGTAGTGGTAGTGGTGTGGTAGTGGTAGTGTAGTGTGTAGTGGTAGTGGTAGCGGTAGTGTAGTGGTAGGTAGTGGTAAGTGTATAGTACGTGGTGTGTAGAACGTATGTTTGTGTGTAAGGGTACTAGGACCTGTAAGGTCCAGTCCGAATTATAGGACCAGTGAGTCATGTATGTGTCATAATGTGTGCGTATGTTCTTTGACGAAACTTATTCCCCGCGAGTTAGTTTGACTAGCCGTGAATAAGGCCAGTGCCTGGGCAACGCGCATGCAATAATTACTGTTTCATTAACGGGGGTTGTTTCGTACGAAGAACTCGCTTGGGCATTCTCCCACCCAAACAAGGAATCAAATTGAATTAAGTCGCATTCACACGAATGAATCACACTTTCTTCACATCTTTCAGCACAGGATTAATCTTAGATAGCGTTGTAAATTTTTCAAATTAGTTCATATCATTTCCAGTAGGTACACGCATGGTAATAAATACGATTCTGTAGTATGCATTTCTGTAGAATAGTGTAACACTTTACTTGGTTATCATAGCAAAAAAAAACCTATGTTGAAAGTGAAACATGGCTAAAACTAGTAATAACAGGTAAAGCCTAATTGTAACCATAGGATACCATTGTACATAAAAAAACTGAAATATTGCCAATTAGAAAGTGCATTGCTTAATTTATAATAAAAAGCAAAACATTAGAAAAAAACTTAATATATTTTTTTGCATTTTTGTTTACAACATCCAGAAGCTCTTCGTTCATATCCGGCAAATTCTTATTAGGAACTTACGACGTGCACGATCTAGGCCTAAGGGGTTGTATGCCCCTGTTTGTTTTAACGACCTATAGTCATTTGGGTATGTTTTTTATTTTACACCATGGATTTCACGAAATATAATATTAGGAATGCTATTCTTAACGCCGTTATAGAATATATATTAACATTTTTTTGATAGTCGTTCTGCTTCGGAAAACGTGTTTAAAGTTGGCTATGGTTCAGCTTTTTGTGTCATTATTAGCGTGAGATTTATAGATATAAGCACGGGCATACGGGAGTTTTCAAAATAGGGAGCAAAGCTATCAATTGATCGTCGAAGAGGAATACAGAAAATAATAATTCTGTGTGGGTTGATAGATATAAGCACGTGCATACGGAGGTTTCAAAATAGGGACAAAGCTATCAATTTTGATCGTCAAAGGAATACAGAAATAATATCTCTGTTGGATTGATCCCTTTTATTGGCGGTTGCTGTGAGCTTCAGCTTTACCACTTGAAAAGTTTCGCCTCTTGATCCGCATTCAATAGCGGAGGAAACGATTTTACTCGGCATTTGGCTAGTCCGACTTCTCCCTTACACTCTCCAAACATCTGTTAAACCTGTTTGCAAGGGCAGTGCCACAAGAGCGTGTCAAACGGACTTCGTGTAAGGTTTTTATCGTGAGATGTGACACACGCACAAACGGACGGACTGAAAAGTGCTGCTTGTATGAGAGCTTAGCCCCTTAATATATTTATTATAAACGTGATACTACTACTTCGCAACGAATATTGACCCCGTTACTTTTAGCAATGGAGTAGAGTTAAACTCACGTATGAAACAAACATTCGAGGCAGACATGATCCATCCATGATCTATGATCCATGATGATCCTACCATCCGTGATTATATTAGCTAAACGTTATACAAACACGAGTATTGTCTTGTCACAAAGATAATTACTCTTAAGTATCCGTCATAAGATATCACGTTTAAAATCAAATAAGTTTCGAGTTAGAACTTCGTGATGATAGGCCCTCACCTTAAACACAAACTGTGTAAACAAAATGGGCTTTTGACCCCCGTCACTTAACACATCCAACCAGAACTAATATTCTTTCTGTCTGCCCGAACTGAATCCTCACACGAATATTATTACGTATTCTTAATCTCGTGTGTATAAAACCAACAGGGTTGGACAGGTTGTGAACTTGGCTGCAGCCATACATGGAATTTAAAATTCAAATTTGTCTGCATCTTTGCTTGTCCGTTTCTCCACCCACACGCTTGCAGGATAGAAGCGAGAGGCGATGCGCGGACAGAAATCTTAATGGGATGAGATGGATTCTTGTTTTAGGTGGGTGAAATGAGTTTACACCTATGGTTTCAAGTGCAGGTGCTTGTAAAGTGCGTTGGGGTTTCGGAGTGATGGATGAAGTAGTGAAGTTTAATCAGTGTGTCCCACGCTTATATTTTTTAAATACATCTACCTGAAGTATGCAAACATTAAAAATCAAATGGTTAGTCAGCATAGTTATTAATTATGTTTCAACATAATATGTAAGTAATAGAAGTAGCTTCATACGGTAACACTCGGGACTCTAATTCGGAGGTCGTCGACTCGAACCCAGCCACCGGCAATTATGACGAGATATATTTTTTGTCTTAGGTTTGTCTTAGTGAAAAAGTAAATGCTGGAACTGAGATTACCTAATTATTCTCACACCTACTCGGTTACCTGAAGGGCCGAGATGTCCTTAGAAAGGTTCATTGCTTTTGGTGGAGGTGCCGGGTACAAGTCAATAACAACTTTCGGGCCTAGCCTCGCCCCCCTAACTCCTCGTGTCACCAAAAATACTCTGTACCATCGTTGTTTAAAAGCGATGCTAACAAAAAATTCGCATGTCAATTCGATGTCGGGTTCGTGTTCTTATCGTGAGACGTGGCATACTCACAGAAAAGAGATAATAAATTGTATTATAATTTTAGCGAGTATGTTATTTATTTTTTTTGCATTGAAAAGATATTCATATTATATAAACTAATTCTGGTAATTTTAGCCGAAAATTATACTTGAACTAAAAATTGTTTACAAAATAATAAATGGTATTCTCAAGTCTATTACTTTTTGCATGTCAAATAACGTTAAAACACCTCATTCCCAACACTTTTTAAATTTAATTTACAATTATTAATTTCCCAACAATTCTATAACCATCACGTGCCAAGTGATGATTGAACTTGGAGGAGTCGAACTCATCAGGAATGTGGAGAGAAAAGCCTGGGAAGACATATTACGTGTTGATAAGTTGGCTCTGCCGGAGGCACAACACTGTGACGAATAGTGACGACGAGGAATTTAATTTAATTTGTATTTATGTAATTACTTTAGAGTTAAAATATTTTATGCCTTTTTTCTTAGGTTCGATAGATGTAGAGATGGGTATAATATGTTCATACTGACTTTTTAGCACAAATTTTGCATTTTGGAGCGTTTGAAATCTCATAATTAGCGCTCTGCAGTAAATTGATAGATGTATGTTCCTTTTTTGAAAACTTTTTAATGGGGTTTTCTTGCGCCAATAATGAATTCAAATTAATCCACATTCAGTGAAAAGTTTAAAAAAATAAATAAATATATATATTTTTTTAAATGAAAATGTCTTGTCAATACACTTTAAATTGTCAAATAACGTGTTTCTCCAACACTTTCTTTCTATATCTTAGACTCAGAGGTTGTACCCTTCTCTTCCCCTCCATAAGAAGTCGGTATTTGCTTACCGTGCGTGTTATACTAATTTTCATTAAGTCAACCTCGCTCGAACCTAATGTGCACCGGATATTGGATGTCATGCCCTAATGAAATTTGAGAGTAATTTCAGTTTTTAATGCCAATGCCAAGAACCCTTTTCTTATAGTACGATCTGTTGTACCATGCAGACAATAGACCGAGAATGAACTTCATTCAGGTGTATTTATAGTTTATGCTGCTGTTTTGTTTTATTTGGAATCAAACTCATTTTTTAGCTGAATTTGATGAATACGTGTTTTATGTTGTATTATTATTTTAAAATTAAAACGTATATGTAGACAGACAAAGACAAATAAAATATTTCACTATTATATCATATTTTATTATTAACTTAAATTGTAATATTTCAACTGCTTTGCAGCATTTATTTATTTATTTAACGTCTATCCCATTCAGTTAAAAAACTGATTTATACAAAGAAGGACAACTAAATAAATCTTATATAAATGCAGACTCAAACAAGAACTATAGTGAGTAAAGTTTAAAATTGTAATATAATTACAACAATAATTTGGGTAACAAATTGAAACGATTAAATTAAAATTAATATTGTGTCTTGATCTCAAGCTTTAAATCTTATATTATTATTATTTTCTAATAATGTGTGAAAAGCTAGCTAGAGTAATGTCCTTGATCATACTCTTATATAACCACATGCTACATTCAAGACATGCCTACAATCGAGAGTGCAATATATTAAGGGGGGGGGGGGGTTATTAAAGGGTTGTCCCATACCGTTCCAAAACCCCGCACATGTTTTGTGGGACAGACTTTATAACCAACTCAACACAATGATCCATCCCTAATCAATCAAATCCGCGTTTTCTTACAAACTTAAAAAAAGAAAAAAATGTAAAACATCATCAAGTCTGTGTTTCTTTGTCCGGCGAATACCACACTGGTTGAATGGTTGGTTCGGGTCGGGTCGGGTCTGGCGTGAGAGTTAATTCCAGTAGCGCTTTACGGTAATTTCTGATTTGCCACGGAGATTTTGTCATTTTTGTTTTCAGCTCACACTATAGCATTATTAACCCGAGGGGAGAGCTTTGTCAGAACAGACAACAATCATTTGTTATAACTAATAACCTATGATGAGTCACTGCTGGGATGATGATTTTACAGACTGAATTAGACAATTACCACAGTTGTAATTTGCTTTAATGACAAATTCGTGTCAGGTATTTTTTTCTAATTTATCTACTTTATTTTTTTGAATTTAACAAAAGGAACAGATGTTTTATAATCATTGATGGTGTCAGATTTAGAAGGTTTAAAACGAGATTTCGTATTTCTGGAACTTCCAATTATGCCTTAATTGTTTAGAATTTCTGAGTCTAATCGTGGAGGACCAGGAAGAAAATTCGAAAACACATTCGAATTGTATTTATAAAAAGTTGGACTTTCTTCAATTTAAGTTTTTTTTTACTTAACTCAATTTTGATCTAGATCGGTTGGGTCACTGTATTTTGCATATCAATTTGATATTACAAAAGTAATTTCGTTCTTAAATTATTAATGGGGATGTATTGTAAAGTTCTAAAATTCAATTAAATCAATCCCAATTTAACCAGCTAGCATACGTGTTACCGTATTTATAAACAATGTGTAATACAAGTGAAAAAATATATGGGCGTCTTTAATTAAATAGTGACGCAATAGCCATAGAATAATTGGCAAGATGAAGTGAAGATTCAGATTCAGATTCCGAAACCAGACAGATCTGACAGCTGTGTTAATTAAAATAATAATTGAAACTAATGAGAAACAGAAAAGTATGAATCACACAATTCTGTCATTGCGATGTAAAATGTTAATGACTTGGAATCAGAGTCCTGACGCAAGAACGCCCCCGTCCGGTATGTAGAGTAGTAGTGTGTGACGCCAACGCGGGCGCATTATTAATGGGAATGTACTCCAAAGGAAATCAATTCCTGTCATTGACAAAAATGTATTTTTTCATATGCAAGTGTCGACGCTGTCATTAACACTAACCGTACAGTTCATTAATTATTAGTCTTGTGGTAATGAAACATTTTCGTATATTCTGTCTCTGTCGCAGATGTCATTTACTTCCTAGAAAAGGAGAAGTGAGTTTATTTAGGAGGTGTGAGAAATAGACGCTGTGGCTAGGGTGTGCAATATGATCATGATAAGTCGAGTAATAACAAGGGTGGAATGTATGAGGTTTGGAATGAGCTTGGACGGAACATTGGAATAAATCGTGGTAAGTGTGGAAAACAAGTGAATATATATATTGATTTCCACTACAAATTTATTTTATTAATTAATAATATGTATAATTAGGACGACATGGAGCTGGCGACAATTAATGTTATTTAGTACTAGGGCTATTTCCTGAAGTCTGCAAGCATCTTATTAATAAATACTGGTTGTAATCATGGTTGTCAAGCAAGGAGATATTATACACACTTAAAATAGTGGACTGTCAACAATTATTATTGTTGATTACAGACTTTAGTAATTAAACGTGCTATTTTAATAATGTGATCGTCAGTAAACAATTAAATGTTTGTTTTTTCGTCAAATACAAAAATTATGTTTGTTACTTAGTTGTGTAACTGAAAATGTAGACTTCAAATACAAATGTATTTATTTGTGAATCTTCCATTTAAGCCTTTCTGTTTTCATGCAATCTGAGTAAAGATTTTGAAATTTGCGATGGCATCAGTCCATAGGATATGACTTTGCATTCAGTGCATACACCGTTGTACATGATAAGTCCGTAAAGTGACGATATAAAGTCGTAAAGATGTTGTTTTCAATGTCGTCATTGTTGTTGTTGCTGATAGAAGTTCATAAATCTCCCCCAGAATGTTGAGGAGTAAACGCAGTGCACTAGTGCCAAGATATCTGACCTGAAACCGACGCACACAACGCATCTGACATCGAAAGAATGCAACGCTCAACCCCTAAGGAATTTCCCTGTTAATTAAAGCGGAACATGACCAGCTAACGAACCTACTAATAAATAACTCTTCCTTATCTAAACAAGGTGCTTTGTAGATATATTCTAGGGTATTTTAAGACATTACACGTAGTATAGTTGTTTTACAGCTAAAGTTAACATTTGTCGACCACTTTAGTTTGACTTGTACTTAGTATTCGAAAAACTACTATTTTTTGGGCAATACTTACGAGTGTTTGCAGTCTGAAAGAAACTACCTTTCAGTAATTATTAATGTTTTAAACTGTCCCATTCACAAAAATTGTTGTAATATATTATTGTAGAAGTAAGACAATTTTTCAATGTGTTTGACTGGTCACTAACAAATTATTTCAAAATATTTCGACTTCTTCAGATCATGCTCAGAGATTTCGAAAGTTTATATATAGCAAGGATGTTTCTAATGGTTAGGAAGGTAAAACAAAACAACATCTAACCAGAAAAGTTCTAAACAATATAGTGAGGAATTTAATGAACCTTTGATCTTAGGTCAAATATAATTTAGTTTAATAGCACACTCTCGTTGATGTCTTCTGACTTTAAAACAAATTAAAACCGGCCACGTAATAGTGATAATATTAGTTGAAAAATGTTTTACCTACGTGAGGCGTGAGGCGAGAAAAAGAGCAAAGACCACCTCGCAAACATCAGCTAGTAAATAGAGGAGTCCCCGAAACTAGAGGTGAGCCTTGGCGACCCTCCTCTCTCCTCTCTTCTCACCTGTGGCTGGATCTGTCCAGCATGGGTCTGTCCTCCCCACATTCCCTAGACTAGAGTGACGTGGCTTACCTAACGATTGACTAGTCCTGAAACCAAATTTAAAACAAAACTGACGTTTAGGTATGTAATTAATGAATTTTTTAAAATTAATGAGAACAAATGTTACTATTCTTTTAACTCGCAAAAGATACTTGTGTCTTAAATAAAAAAATAATTCGGTCTACCTCACTCAGTCACAGAACTGATTTTCAGTGGGGGACATTAAATTTAAAGCAGACCAAGCCAACCCTGTTGACGAAACATTGCATAAAAGGGTCGCACCACGTGTCATCAAGGACAGAACGTTTATAAACGTCAACAACTCTGGTAGCACAAGTCACCGAACTCCACAATGTGTGGCCAATACTAAGTGCCAACCGGCCCAGTCCACTATGCCAAACAATTACTCCGAGATAAATCTCTGCTAAGTTTTCCGGAAACCGAGGCGCCATCAACACACCCATCTATTCGGTTTTAATTTGCACTCGCCTCGATGTTCGGTTAAGTGTGGAGTTTAGCTGGCGGTGAGAAGTGGGGGGTGCGTATACTTAGTCGTAAACTGTTTCCGCTGACTGATGGACGTAGGTGACACCGCATAGCTGGCAGACGACCAGAGGTTTACTAGTGATTGCTGCTGTTTGTGCTGTTGTGTTTGCTGCAGGATATGATTAATCAAAATCAAGAATGGAATTATTTTTAAAAAGTCTTGGAAAAGCTGCCCCGGGACAACTTCTGCATCCTCACGGAGTCTAGGTACACTTTGATCTGAGAATATTTAGAAAAAACTTCACCCTTTTAGGCAGTTTATTTTTTTAATTATTTAGAAGACAGTGGAACTTTTAACTAAAGTAAGTGCATTAAAAGACTTGTATGAATGAGCATCATATAATTTTTTTTCAAAATTTTCCAAAAAAGAAAAACTTTTTTTTCATTTTTAGGAGGTGTAGTAAAGTGTGCAGAAACACCAATGTAGTTAATCTTTGGTAAACATTACAGTTTGTCGGTGGCTGGTGTCGAACCTGTGACCTTCTGAATTAGTTTCGCGTGTAATGCATGAGCTACCTCTATCGCTAGTGATGTACTTACTAAACATTGTTTTAGTCGTGGCAACACACGACCTGTTGTTGTGGCTGCATTGAGGCAGCGAGGATTATCGAGACGAAACTTTGGCATCAGTATACTTACAGATGAATGGAGTGGAAAAAGAATGATAATGGGGAATGATGTTAGAAATAACTGTCCAACACTAAAGGATGCGTTTAAACATGTTTTTAAAGTGAAAACGTAGATCACAGTGTACAGTCCATATTATTATCCAATCCAAGCATCACAAAACCATAAACAGGTCCTATGTACGTCCATTAATACAATGGTAGACAAGTTTTTATGGGCGCCAGAAGTATTATTTAAGTTATCTGAATAATGAAGAGGTGAAAAGCAAGAAAGATGCGAATTTCACGTTAGTCCTGTAAATTAATCACTCCCCCTCCATCACCTGTCCTTACAACCAAACTAAGAGGACTTATAATGTGTTGCATTTATTAAATATGTAAAACATATTGTAAACCAATATGAATTCTAACTGACAGAACTCTGTTAAATGCATTGTTGTTGTAATGCTACTATTTCAAATATTTACGAAAATGTAATTTATAGTTGTTCTGCATCTATGTAATTAGATTTATTTAGTTGTCCTCCTTTGTAGATCAGTTTTATAACTGAATAGGATAGACGTTAAATAAATAAATAAAATAAATAAATAAATAAGTTGTGTAATTGCCAACGTTTTTAAACCTAACAATTAACAACGATTAGTCATTTTTCTTCCTAGTCGTTCTCAGAACATTTTCACTGCGTCATTCGCTTTAACCTCTGTAACGGCTGCAATTATTGAAGGTGCGACAAATCAATTGGAAATAATTATCTGAGAGGGAAAATTATCGGAAATTATGACCTAGTTTCATTCGTTTTATTTCCGATTATATATTATTATTATTTCAACTGAATTGAAAACCTTGCGTAATAATAACAAAAGTCGCAACGCATTAGTATGTTTCCGTTTATTAAAATACAAATGGAATGTCGAGCAAGTAATTGATGGTAATTTGTGAGTTCCATTGATTAACACGTAGTATGTGCCTCATCACTTCTCTCCATTGTTGGACTCACTTCCTGCAATTATCACAAGTGTCACATGTACGTCCATTCATTGCTCTTCAAGCAAATGAATTTAATAACTGAGTGTTGGTTATTTTATTTGTCGACTCGTATGTAATGTGTGTTGATTGCGAATGTGGGACGAGAGGAGTGGGACATGATGGGAATTTGCGTTGGGGTTAAATGGATTTTTCTCCAGTTGTGAAAAAAATCGACACGAATTATTGTAATTAGAGTTAAAATGGAAGGGTTGGGATAAATTTTACTATAAAAGGCAATGATGGAAAGACCCAGCCACAGGCGACTCAAAACGTAGGACAATCTGGCTAGAGTACTGGTTACCTTCTTTGGAAAAGTGTCTGGTTATTTTGAATTACATTTTTATTTTGCACTGCATTATTTGTTATTCCTTATTATTGCACTAATTGTGTCGTATTATTTCATAATTCTAATGTTTCAATTAATTTTATCCTCATGTATGGTCTAATACAATCCTTATCTTCATACGTTTCTTGTATTTGTTCATCATTACACTTTCCGATTCTTTCTTCTTTTCACTAGAATTTCTTGATACCGCACTATCAATCTGTTGACTTCTTGTTTATTTGTAGGCAGACATATTCACTTGTTTATCGATCGTGCGTCACCGTTAGTATGTTTACTTTTCCTTCATCTTGTATGTTATTGGCATGCATAAGAAGCAGAGATATTGGATATTATGTTTTAACTTACAACTGTATTTAAAAATTTAAGTGTAATACCTAAAACTAAAAGAGTTAATTTTTAGTTTTCAATCAGCATTGTTTATTTCGTTCAACACAATATGTTGATTGATTTTCGTCTTTATGTTTGTCTCATCATCATTGAAATCACCGCATCTCATTCACGTGTGCAACACTTGGAATGCACATTGTAGCAACAATAGCAACAATAAAGAGACAAAAATAAAGTGAAATATTCCCCAAACTACCCATACACAACTTGCCGCCCGTGGAAATCACGATTTCACAAACAGTTCTTCCACATTCATGTATTAATCAATCTCAAAGCGATCATCTCCTCAATAAAACCTCATTTCGGAATTACATTTTTTACCCTTCCTCCGATCAGTTGAGGTGCATTTCACACCGAAGATCAAACGTCGGCCGACATCCGGATCTTAAGTTTCTCAGGACACGTTCGAAAAGTTGGACAATCGAGCGCCGAAATACTTAGCTTCATTAAGATTCTCATAGAGAAACTTCATCTCTTGACAAAGACGTCGAGGTAGACCCCTCGGCCAAAATCACATACACATAATGGCCAATAATTCAACTTGCTTCCGGCTTAGGCTTCGAGGAGATTTATGCGTGTACGCGTGTACGCACATTTGCATACGGATAAGAGGACACCCACGCACTTACACACGCATCGAACAAACATACGGACATGCGTTCTCGGTGTTGAGTTGAGATTGGCCTTGCATTGTTAAGAATTTCTTCAAACTCCGTAGCGTAAGATGCGTTTTTATGAAATTTATCAGCATCATCTACAATTAAATACTCGATGTATTTTTGCAATATGATACACAGTATGACTAAATTACATCACATTCATGAAGGGAAAGTTTTTAACATTTTCTGTACATGACTTATTTGTCACTTTTTGGATTCCGCACTTTGGATTTAGGTGCATCTATTGTTTGGGGTTTGTAGTTATTATTATTTTCATCAGTTCGTTTTACTTGTACATGGTAATGCGTCATAAATACGTACAATACTTCTTATTAATACGTTTTTAGATGACCGTTGAGTGAATCCGTTGAGTGAATAATTGGATGAGCGAAGCGAAGACTTCAATTTCACTGACCCCCCAAAAAATTTATCTTCAATATTTTTTTTTGTTTGTATTTTTGTCTGTTTGTTAGTAGGATTCCGGGCAAACGGCATAAGCGATCTTGATGAAAATTGGAGGGGACCTTCGATTTCTCTGAACTTAGAGGTGTATTGTTTTTGGGTACAATCGAAGAAATATTATTTCTCATGAATATCGTACTTTTACGATTTTTTCGATTTTTAGTGCGATATTTTCGTCACATTTGGGCCGATTCTGACCAAACGGCTGGGGCTACAACGTTCATATATTTTCACATGGACTTTGACATTATGGTGATGTAGTACCCAGCAAACAGAACAGTGCGGGCAACTTGCGGGGCCCATACGGGCAATGTGGGCAGTGCGGGCTATTTGCGGATTACGGGCATCTTGGTAATTGCCCTCATGTTGCCGTTAGGGCAGTTTATGGGCACGTTGAAATTTGCCCGTAAAATTTAATATCCATCTTGCCCGTATCTTGCCCTAAGGGCGAGATACGGGCAAGATGCGGGCATCATGGTTGCGGGCGGATTACGGGCAAGTCTCCATCTCGCCCTAAGGGCAAGATGAAGCAACATGCGGGCATCATGGTTGCGGGTGGAATCTACTCCAAGAACACTGCAAAGTGGACTCAAGAGAATTGTAGTTAGATGAATTTACACTGGTTTTACATCTTGTTTGTTTGTTTGTCCGGTCCCATACGGCCCTACGACCAAATAGTTTGAGCTTAAATTTTAAACAGACATCCGTGACCAGGTAACTGAGAACTGCTAACAAAATGAGAAAAATCCGTTACCGTTTCAACCTACAAGAAATTAATAATAAATTGAAAAATATAATGGAAATTTGTAGTTTTTATTTTAATTTAACGACAATGGTTTTGTTTTGAAGAAGTCACTTTTATCGAATCATTTTTGTCAGGCCGTGATTGTATTTAGTGACCAAAATGTATCGAATCTTGCACGTTCAAGGTTCCCCTAAATTCCGCTAAGAGATTGAGTAAACCTTGCAATCTTTGGTCGTATTTCGTACTGCCCATGTTTTCGTAGTATAGTATGCATTTCAAAACATTTTTATAATATTTTAATTACGATCCAGGAATTAGAAAATCTTTCCCCACGTAAAGTTTGAACCTAGGTCTTCCACATTTCGGGTATAAAGGGCACCTTCGCCAACTAGACTAGGAAAACGCCAAAGTCGTTGTTAGACGAGTGAGCGAGTCATGTGTTGATGAGTACCCGGGACATTTGCATTTAAGTTTGATAATAATTATAAAGCTATAATTAATAGGGTTTTGAGGGTCAACTGTAAGGCCATAATGCGCCACTCTATAGCCTATGATAGCCATGGAGAGGCCCTAGGTAGGGTAAGAAAGGGAATGTTACTGGGTACTCAACACATGGCTGACTCACTCGTCTAACAAAGAGTTAGTCGTTTTTCTAGTAAGTAAATAATATTGTAATAATTGTATTAATATGAGCAGATTGTAAGCTTATTCACACAATGTATAGTTATCTTATATATATACTGATTTAAGTCTATTATGAATGATTTATGACACTTCCATTATATTACACAATATTATGTATTAGCACTACATTATGTACAATTACATTCATATTATAATTATTTCTTAGCAAATCCTCACGCATTCTCTCCGAAATTGTATACGGACGTCTCTGAAAATTCACACAAGTAAGTGTTAAAAATATAGACCTCGGTTAGTAGTTTAATACACTCGTTAAATAACATTTTTTTAAGTTTCACATTAAGTTAATTTAGTCTCACCTACTATACAAAATTAATTTTGGTCAGTGCTTGTTTGGTTAATTGTACAATCCAATAAGCCTATTTTTGTTCTTGTTAAATGTTCATGTAGATTTTTAAGTCTATTTTAAAAAAAACATTTTATCTGCTGAATGTCATGGCTTTACTTATTTTAAATTTAAGAACCAATATAATCAAAGTTATTCTCTACATTACGATTAGTATTTGAGTATGTTTCATTTCAGTATATTTGTTGAAGCCTATCAACGAAACAAATAAAGAAAGTACCTAAGTTTAAATATTAATTTTTAGTTAAAAAATCATGAAACATAAGTTAAAGAAACAAAATAAAACAAAACACATAACAAGTTATACCGAAAACGCAAGTAGCGTGCAGTGCTACGTTCCGCAATACACGCACATGGGCTATAAAGACGCTCGTAAGCCAGCTAACGCGCCTAGTTACTAACAGGTGCAGTGTCCGAGTGGGTAACGCGTCCGGAAGTGGAGGAAGGTGTCTCGTGTTCGAGTCCGGGTCTTGGCGATAAAATTTATACTTCTGATGTTCTGTCTATATAATTGTACTTGTTCTCTACTTATCGATCGCTAATATGAAATTAGTAAAACCCCTTAAAAGTGATTAATTTTTTTATTTTGTTATTCTTATTTTTGGTTCGTGGGTTACTTGCGTGTATACTAGATGGCGTAGCGTACGTGGACTTGCATGTACGGGCAGGATGAGCCACAATGCGGGCTTGCCAGTATGGGCAGGATGAGCCACAATGCGGGCTTGCCAGTATGGGCAGGATGAGCCACAATGCGGGCTTGCCAGTATGGGCAGGATGAGCCACAATGCGGGCTTGCCCGTATGGGCAGGATGCGGGCGGGGGTGACATATTTTTAAGGGCGCCCTCATGGCATGCCCGTACGTAGCCCGTACGGGCAACTTGCGGGCATGCCATGAGGGCATTATGCGGGCAAGATGATTTCTGTTTGCTGGGTACCTTTTGAAAGAAAAGTTGAAAAAGTTAGCTAGAATCCATAGAAATAAAGGTTTTAATATTAGTGTTTCAATTTTTAGTGCGATATTTTCGTCACATTTGGGCCGATTCTGACCAAACGGGTGGGGCTACAACGTTCAGATTTCACATGGACATTAAGGTTATGGTGATGTAGTACCTTTTGAAAGAAAAAGTTGAAAAAGTTAGTCAGAATCCACAGAAATAAAGGTTTTAATATGAGTTTTTTTAGGTTTATAATACCAATTAACAAGAAACAATAGAAACTAGACAACAATCCCCTACAATGCATTCAAAAAGCACTTGCAAAGAAAAACTGCAAACAAACGCAAAAAACGCAAACAAAAAACTTATAAAAAAAACGCTCATCCATCAACGCGGCGGGACTTCAGCGTTTTCCTAGTATATAGTTATTCACTCAACGGTATTACTGCACGAGTAAAAATATTTAACAATCTGTTTCTCAATTTCATTAATCGGGAAACACTCCCTGTAATAGATTTTATGTAAATCAATCCAAAAATTAAAAAATACCCCGCTGGGATGAATTTTTTAATTTCTGGATTGATTTATATAAATAACAATCTGTTATTTCGGATAGATTAATTCATCTCATTATCACTGCGTTAAAATTACGAGTGAGTATAAAGTTGTTAGATGTAAGTAATTCTCACTTAACATTTCACAGTCGTTGAGTCCCCACGTGAAGAGACAACAAACAACATTATAACTGAACTTCAAAGTATATTACGTGCCTCCAAAACACAACATGTTTGTAGGGCCTACAGTGTACACTCTTTATTTCTTCAAACATAATTTAAATATATCAAATATAACTTATAGTTGTCATTATTGACAAGCTGAAGCCGGTAGAGCTGCTGAAGAAGTGACAGAACTTAAAGAACTATTTTGATTGGCAGTGTTTAGGCTTGCGACTTCTTTGTGACTTGTGACCCAGCGTTTTATTTAATTAGTTTTGTCATTCCCTTTTACACAAAGGATACATTTTTACATGACAAACATGCAACAGTTTGTTTATTTTCAAGCACCTATACCTTGATTGACAAATCCCCAAAAATGACTAGACAGAAATTGCCAACAAAAAAAACTAATTCCATACTCCCCATTGTTTAACGCCAACCTATAAACAATACTTTATAAATTTAACAAAAGAAAAATAAGTTGGTACATTCGCCTAGGGCGTTTGCCTCTTCATCATTGCACTTAAAAATTGTTCTTTTTTGCCGGACAGGTGGTGTTATAACTAAGGTTCGGTCATTCAGGTGTAACTTATTGTGTGTTACCGCCGTCAAACGTCCATTGTTTAACATTTCGACGTCGGTTGAATACACAACACACATTTTCAAACACAAGTACACTCAACACACAACACAGAAACAATGCTACTTTGTATCAATGCTGGGGTTATTTTCGGAGAGATCTGTTGTCATACTGGAGTATCGTATACTGCATAAATATATTTCAACACTTATTTTGTAAGAATACCAGCCGTACTTTGAAAAAATCGTAGGTATGCCCTCTGTAAAGTTCACACCAGTTTTTACCGCGTGACCTTACCAGGTAGACGGCTTCTATATGTTACACCATTAGTACCAATTGTGCATTTTGGTATATAGAGGTGCCATTTTTTTGTTCATGTTTTAGATACCCTAATAGTTATATTGAGGCCGGAAGTCCACTCAACTTAATCCATTCACCTTCGGCGGCCATTTTTAAAGATGGCGTCTAAATTGTAAGAAGATTACCACATTTCGACGGAACTTGGCATGTGGCATATCTTGAACTCAAATATGGGATCAGAATTAGTGTACAATTAATTAATGCACAATTATTTCACACCAATGCCAGACTAAGGTTATCGGGGTTTTAGGGTGGTAGTGAAGGAAATTTCCAATTGCTTTTGAAAAGCACACAAACCCATTATTTGCTTTAACTGCTGAAGATAAAAACTCAGAAAATCAAGATTAGTTTCACGCGTTACGTATCGTTGTACATATTTATCTCATTTTTTAAAACTTTGGTTGTTATAAGAGAGTTTGTTCAATCCCGCACTCTCATTGTAGGCTTTAACATTGTACCTGGAGAAACCTTGTGCAAACCTTTAGTTGCCACTGTCCGTCATCGAACCCACACCTTCCTCAGCCAAGTACTGCGTGCTAGCACTGTGCCACCGTGTCAGAAACAGCGGCGAACGTTTGGCGCGGGAAGTTAGCAAAGTTAGAGAATAGAATACTTGAGGATGTTTTTCTTTCTTCTTCGCCCGGCAAAACATCCTCAGTGTGGCAGTATTGGTTTTTGTCTGCGAGAGCTTTTTATGAATGGGATACCATGCGGTCGCAGTTCTTTTGGTATCGGGTGTACTTTCTGACGGCGTTGTTTGGCCTATTGACGCATTGCCCTGCTTCGCTCGGCCTTGACTTCTGATTCTTAGGTATTCTTTACCTCACCCTCCTAAAACACCCTCTTTTATACTTTTATGCTCAGATTTGAAAATAAATTTTGCCTTTAAAAAAGTTTTGCTAATACGAATAATGTAATTACACCCTAGATTGTTATTGTTGTCTACCTGCTCGACCATTCACATCCAATATAAATAATGGTCATAAATCAATGACATTGTTTTGCTTTGAAGTAAATTCGATTTAGTAATAATATATATATATATATTTTTCTTCTATTTTATAACAAAGTTTAGATAATGTAATTGAAATATTAAGGAACGTTTTAAAAATTTAAAATGCAAATGGCGAAGAGTTTCTTTTCTAGAATTAATTGTTACCGATTAATCAGTAATGTTAATCCTGGCCGTAACACTTTGAACAAAAACCCTTGCCTTTATTTTCCAAATAAATAAGCAAACTTGAATCTGAATTCGCACTTTAATTCTCTAAAGTACTTTTTTCTTCATATAAGCTGATCGAGAGATTACTATTTATTATTTTCGCTTTCATCCCAGTTAATTTTAAGTACAAATAATTTTTTCTGGCATCCTTCACATAGTGGGGGGTGGGAGGGAGTAAAAGTTTAGTTGATTTTAGCATAATGGGACAAATTGGTTTATTTTTACAATATTTTGCAAGTAGTTCGTCTCAAATTAGATTCTCAACATCTACAAGACTTTTAATTAGAATTCGCGTACGACTTCTTTCGGTAGTCCCAATGCTAATCTTATGGGCGTTTCGAGAGCACGCTTTACATTATAAATCATGATTATTAATCTAACCCATAATATCGCAAACATTAATCTGCAACGCGTGTAATTAAGTCAGTTTTAATACAGTTGACAATCCGAGCAGGACCTAATTTGTACAGGCTCGTGACTATAGAAGCTTATAGATAATTATAATATTATTTTGGGTGGTCTGCATAAGGCTTATTATAGGAATACCCATTTATATGTAACTTTAACTGGAATTGTTCTAACCTAATCATTAGTTCATATACCGATACAAAATCGAAAATTTCAAGTTATTGGTATTTTTAAACACTCATGCAAGCACAATGTTATAAAATAAGTCATTAGGCCCTACAGCAAATAGTAATATCTAATAATTTTTAAATACATACGTTTAGAAAATAATAGTAACAAAGTCTTAAAAGTTTGACATTGTTAAGGTAATGTATCAAGATTTTAAATAAGACATTATTTATTGTAACACACAGGATGTCACAGCAATACATTTATCATTGCACAGAATATTAAAAACTCGTATTCCATTCAAATATACGAGTTTTTAATATTCTGTGCATTGATAAAAATGTAATGCTGCAATTATATTTAAATATTCATAATTCAAATTTAAAGTCCGTTCTAACAGTAGCATTTTAATCTGTTTTGTCCAAGTGACTTTGGGTTTTCCTCTTCCATCACCATCAAAGGGGTGTCATTCGATCAACCCGGCACCTCCACCAAAACTTTGAACATTGTTGAACATTTTATTTGTGTATCTTTCTTCAACAATCTGCTGTTACGCTCCCTATTTTTGGTACTTATAACAGATGGATAATTTTTGGTCGTTTAATACTGGTTTTAGTTCATAGCACTTCTCTGTAAGAGGCAACAATTTATATTTCCCAAAATAATTCCACTTTTAAATTACTTCGTCGATTTCCAAAATGTTCGTTATACTTGCTCTAAATTGTGCAACGTTGCAAGTAGCTCCACAAGAATAGTCAAGATTAATGCTGTACACTTCCACTGTAGTGAATTAAGTTTTATAGGGAATGAGCTAGTCAGTGAGCAGAATCTCTAAGTGATCATTGAAAGCCCAATGGACCATACGAAACACTTTATGAATAGTCTCCACAATCCACATTCTGCAGCTACATGTTCCGAAATCTTTTCAATGGAATGCCTCTATTGTTAGAAGGTGGCACAATAATGATTTGTCAACTGTCTTTCCTGAATTCTGTTTTTGCTGAATTTTTCTTTTAGAATATCGTTCCTTGGGGTGAAATTTCCCATGCTCATTCCCAAGCGTGCGTGTGTGTATGGTCACACTGCAAAGAAGAGCCCTAATCTATTGGCTATTCTTCTCTTTTGAATTCCATTCACAGGTGGACGAAAAAGGTTCGATGTTAATGGCCGAATTTATAAATAGGTTCCCTGGAGTATTTGTGTAAACTTTCGGTTTCGGTGGGACCCAGGGCATACCTAGCAAGATAAAGCTACAAATTAAAGATCTTCGGGGGATATTTTTGCATTGTTGTATTTTGCCCCATCATTATTCTCGTGACCAGTAAGATTGATAGTGAGCGAGTAGTTAGTAATTCGGTAGGGTGGGCACCTGGAAATGGAATAAAGTAAGTTTTGAAAAAAGTACCATTATTGCATCGCACCATTGTGCTCAAATAAATAAATACAATAGTCGAAAATATGTGTTCCGACCGGGAATCGAACCCGGGTCTTCCGCCTTTACGTAGCGATGCTTTATACCAAGTAAGTTATCAGGCCACTGAGTACATTTTTTTCTCAATTGCTGTGATATTTGTTGAATATATTTTGAGACTATAGGATCCATACTTGAAAACCTTGCACACGCTACTGTGAATTGTGATATAAAAATCTCATCTATCAACTTCGTCTGACGAATCTAAATTCTTTAAATCAAATTAGAAAACAAGTTGATTAATTTTATTGGATGAGCGAAGTGAAGACTTCAATTTCACTGACCCCCCAAAAAATTTAGCTCGGGTGTTTTTTAGTTTGTTTTTTGTTTTTTTTTGTTTGTTTTTTGTCTGATTGTTCGCGCTCTACCGGGCAAACGGCATAAAATGAGATCTTGATGAAAATTGAAGGGGACCTTCGATATCTCTGAATTTAACCTGCCACGTATTTGGGTACAATCAAAGAAATATTTCTCATGAATATCGTACTTTACGATTTTTTTCGATTTTTAGTGCGATATTTTCGTGACATTGGGACCAATTCTGACCAAACGAGTGGGGATACAACGTTCATATTTTTTCACTTGCATATTAAGGTAATGGTGATAGTGCTGTATTGACTTTTGAAAGAAAAAGTTGAAAAAGTTAGCCAGAATCTATAGAAATAAAGGTTTTAATTTGAGTTTATTGAGGTGTTAAATATTAAAACCTTTCTTTCTATAGATTCTGGCTAACTTTTTCAACTTTTTCTTTCAAAAGTCAATACATCACCCTTCCCTCAATGTCCATGTGAAATATGAACGTTGTAGCCCCACCCGTTTGGTCAGAATCCGCCCAAATAACACGAAAATATAATTTTAGATCTTTCTCACAGCCTTGTATGAAAACTTCACAGATTTTAAACCTTACTCACAGCCTTGTTACAAACAATCGAAGATCCAACAGACCTCATGATTGCATTGTATGGGCCGTGTTAATATGTTTTTATTATTTTAAATTAATATTAACATTTTATAATTAAAAAGCTCATCCATCAACGCGACTAAAAAAAGCGTTTGCGAAGCTTCCTAGTTAATTTAAAATAATATTATTTGCATCGATTGGGATATATGAATTAGGTTAGGATGATACATTCGAAACATTGAATATATTGATGGAATTGGTTGGCCAAAGCAGAACAATAAAATCAAATTTGAAATTATTCGATTGATTTAAAATTTAAAGACATGAAAAGTATGCACAATACAAGAACTTAGAACAGTTGTACCGGTTTTATGATTATTTAGTAAGTTAACGAATGTCTTGACACGTATCATTCATACACGATTGGACTTCCCCTAACAGCAACCATCTAAAATCTCAAAGTTGTTTCCAATATTTTGTTCAATCGAAGCATTTACCTTTCAGGGGTTTGCTTCATGAAAAAAACAATTAAAATTTAATTCAATTCATACTCCTTTTTTTCAAACGAGAGCCTTGTGATCATGTCACAATAATCAACCTTACTTTTAATTCAATCCCCTCTGATTTCAGTTTTTTAACGCCGAGTATCGACCTTTGTGCCCACGTAACATGAACGGCAATGCGTCATCTATAATTATTTCCCCACCATTGCTAGGTAGAGTTATTTGCACATAACACACAATATTGCATTGTGTATAATTACCAACGTAGGGGTTTGGCATTGTAAGTTTTATAAACAACCTCATTGGATGTACATAATTATAAGTGCATTACCGCTAATGTGCAAAAATACAAACATTCATTCATGATTCATTCCATTTTTCCATAAAGTGATTTTTTGCTTTTACAACTGAATTGAAATCGCTTATGTAATATCAAGATAAGTTTAAATAATGCTTATGGTTATTTTTATGGAAAAGAACTCCAAGATAACTTACATTCCTTAACTATTATTTTATGCCTTAATTGTTGTCGACCAGTTTGATTATATAGCTGGGAAGTTAGCCCGTTTTTCTCTCTGTCATATATTATGTAATATATTTTTTGGCTCCGAGTCTTACGACAAATTATAACCAGCCATCAAAACTGTCGTCATTAATTCACCCTCCAAGTCTTGTTGGTCATAAGTTGTAACAAACACTTTGGCTGGTCACACAATAGTTTCACCCTCGCATTCTTCCGTGTTATGTAGCCCAGCATCTCTGGTCCAACCCCATTGAGAAGAAAAAACACTCTTTGTAGTTGTTTGTTGTGGGGTTGTGTCGGTAGATGGCAGCAGTGGTACTGTCCTCGTATGCTAAACCCTAACTAATGTGATAGAACGATGCGAAATTCACAAACCCCACCATCAACGTTATGTGTGGAACTGGAATGGACGTAATTATACAAAATTAACACTAATTGATACAGTTATTTGAACCAGAAAATGGTAAAATTGAATCATTGCCAAACGCAAAAAATTAGCAGCTAATATAACGGAGATTGATGAGCTGAAACATCGTTGATTGAGGATTGTGAAATTTGTATTTAGTTAGTAAATTAAGGGAATTATCGAGTTTCCATTTTGCACATAAATATATGGAGGTCTGAAAAAACAACGTTAAATTATACTCAGTAAAACAGAAATTCGTAATTTTTAACCTACATAATAACAAAAGATTTTTTTAAACTAGTCATTTAATAATAATATAGGTGAATTGGTTATCTTTAATAGTTTGAGGACGTATATTTTTCAGTGCAAAATTATTCATTTATATGTTGAAATTTTCACTTTGTTCTGTAATTAAGCTTTGCTGTTTTTTTTTTTTCAAAATAGGAGTGGAATGGAACATAGTCAAAAAAATATTACATAACAACATATTTTGGATGTTTGTTTCCATTTTACAAGTCTGAAGAAAAGTTAAATAATGTGTACCTAAACCTAATTAAAAGCAACAAATTGACCTTGGAGATACAAAACGTTATCAAGTAATATGTTTGTAGTTATTCTCTCTAAATATCTGATCAAATAGACAACAACTGAATCCAGATGTAACTATTTTGTTTTATACCATGAATATTATTCGGATATACTCAACAATCACTTCAATTGATTATAAATTGCGTAACATTGCGATTACACATAAGTTATGATTAATGAAATCCACCAAACAATGACCTAACATGCAAGTAAATCTTTTGGACTTTCTGTTGGACACAGTCCATAAATAATTACGTAATATAATTTCAAATGTAATGATCAGATTTTAAACAAAGCTTTATGTTAGCCACCGAACAATGCAACACGGAAAGAATGGCTCCGTATGACAGTGTATGCATACGCAGCCTAAAGTGCCTATGACCATAACTCACAGATAGAAGTAAGCAATAGCCCCAGTCCTTGCATGAATACGTGGTATTAACTTAACATACCACAATCACGATTTATGTTACCCCCTAGTACAAGGTTGAATGCGTTGTTTTTACAGGGATAAGGAGCCTGGTAGACAATCCATCTTCACAGTAAGGTACAAAGTTTTTCAAAAGTAGAAATCTCCCAGTGGTGGTTTAATTTCTTATGTCCGTTAGAGTCTGGTTGTCATGGTTTCTTCTTTAGAATCGCGTCGTATTCCTGTTCCGTGGGTTTGTGTTTATTTGCATAAGAAAGGACGGTCCAGCGGCGATTGTTAGGGGACGAACTAACAGAACAAAGATGTTGAGGGGGATTTGGGTGGACCGACGAACGAACGAATATACGCTGTGTAAAGGTGTGTGTTTCAACTTGTAAGATGTAACAGTTGGGAGTTATGCAAGATGTAAGACGGTTTGTTGCGCGCCAAAAGTTTTGTTCTACACTTTTGAAAGAGTGGTTTTAAAGTGAGGATTAAGTCATCTATTTATGTTCTCTCACAATCTTCTGCATCCTCTTCTATCACCACTCATCGTCTCGAATAGCCAAAGTGCATTAATATGAGACGTTAATTAAGCAATATCCAATCAATCAATCAATCAATCAATCAACTTTCTAAAAGCAAACATATTTCTCAATTCGTGTCACTTCTACATTCAAAATATAAACGTTAGAGTAATATTTATAATTTTATGCAAATCAGTAAAATAAATTATTATTCATTCAAATTCTAAAATTTAACAATACAATCATACATCATAACCAATCACATTAATAACCTGGAAAACACAACAAACAAATTATTTTATAGACACCAGACCCTTTGAATTTCAAACAAACAAGTAATGTAAATTAACACAATAATTAATTGCTGAATGAATTATTGGTTCAAGATTGTCGTTTGATGTAAATTACAATTTACAACGTTTGTAACCGTAAATAACGCAAATATTTGAAGATGGAAATAAATAATTATAAAACTCACTTTCTAAAGATTTGACTTTAAATTTCTTCAGGCTTCATGCGTGTACTGCTTGTACTTCATGTAATGTAGTGCCGTATAATTAATCCCTGAACGAACCTGAGGGCATTTTACTTGATGCTTCAAAACTTTTACCTGCGACGGTACTGTACAAGAAAGTATATGCACACATTCAAGATTGATTGCCTAATGTAATAGCACTTAAATTTGTTGCACGTTTATTTCGTAAACTGTCAAGAAATTGAATGATGCTTGATTAAAATTGTATCAACTTTATTTATACTCAACATCATAACTGCTGTAACGAATTAAAATCTCTTTTACATACCCCCATTACTACCTCCATTCAATGAATACACTACTAAATGGACTTATGTCGCCATATGTTTCGTTCCCATGTCACTCTAGTCTTGCTTTATAATATACCAGTTATGACAACGTCGATAGATGCATGGCTAGTTGTGGTCACCTTGTTATGAATAGGTCTTTCGTCATAGTTATTTCAATGGCAGGCAGTCGCATTTCATTGTATATACCGATGTATACACAACATACACAATGATTCAAAATCATTTGCATAATTACTGACCACACAAATGAATATCCATCAATGTGTAGCCGAGATCGTATTATGGATGTCCGTCAAATCCGTGCATTGAAGTCCCTCACCATGTGATTAGGATAATCGTCCGTGGACGCATAATTCATATGGGTAGGCCTACACTGTCGACGTTTCGTATTGATGGTTTTTGATGGAGACGGACACCTCAAGCAATGAGTGGGATAATTTTTAAGAATGGAAATCGCTTTCGGGCAAGCGTTTAAAAAGTAATTATTTTCTAGGTTTAACTACGAAAATCGATAGTGATCGATAGATATAATTCAAATCGAGACGTTTTATATTAACACTTTGGAGTAGAGTTATTACCGAAAAGTAATTCATTGCTGACATGATTGGGTTGGTATGATTATAGTTGACCTCAAAGACTGGAAATGTTTGTGTTTGGAGGTTGGTCATACGAAACATAAATGTTCTCAAAGATAGTTTAATGAACAAATCTATTTGTTTAGTTCGGCATTTGTGCTTTCTATAAATTCAAATGTAAAAGTGCACAAAACATATTTTATGTTATATTTTTACAGAATGCGATTTTTCTTAAGCTGGCTATGAACCCAGTTAGTAGAAAATTTGAGTTGAAGTCAGTAGTCACTATAGTCAATAATGCAATTTGTAAAGAATTAATACTAACACAATATCTTAAATAAAAGGACACTTTTACCAGTCTTATTATACCCGTTCTTATTGTTAAGAAGGAAGGTTCATAAGTTTTAAGCTTTACACATAGCCATACACTTTCAGCAGTAATATTATAGACTGGCAAAAAAACTATAGAAACTTTTTATTAATTCCGTGTTGTTAGCAATACGTAGTTGATTATTATTATGATAAAAATAAATGGATTATTATTTTGTGTCTCGGATTAACTAAAACCTTCTTTTTCATTTTCTATGCGCTATCCAACATTCCCCCCCCCCCCGCCCCCTCTCCTCCACACACAAAAAATAATGTTTACGATTTTGAAAATATCATTATTGATATATTTAAATAAAAACATGTTTGCAGGTATTTTGTCAAAAAAATCTTAAATAACTAAGACTCATTCACTACAACGTAGAACCACATGATACAATAATCGAAACACTTTTTAATTAAATTATTTTTGCTCCCTATAAGGTCTAAAGAAATGTATTTTAAATCGTGTAACCTACTTTTTATAAACTACTTGAATATGTTCATCATATAGAAATGTCTAGAAATATATTGGTAGAAGTAAATCCTTCTGCCAAAGCCATCATTGTTGTGTAACAAAAAAAGTACAACATTTCATTGCATCTTTCGAGACTCTCACACGGCATTACAAATTCATGTAACAGATATGCATCGTTTTCGGTTACGTACTTGCAGTATTATGCCCTACAAAAATATATATATTGTTTTAAAGGGACTCTATTTTATTGGTTCGTATCAGTGCTGCATCAGGTATAATGTAACTCTTGTGTGCGTGTGTGCCTACATATTTGCAGCACAAACCGGTTGCTATAGAACATCCCAGCTGTGACATTTTGCAGTAGAGATCTTTGGCCAGACAAAGACACCCACATTTCAAAGTGCTTTGCATAACTGATTGCCACCGAGCTTTGTCTTCTGTATATGAAACCTACTTGTGCAAACCTGTATTTCGTAGAGTGAATATAATAGTGTTTGGATTGGTTTAGTTAGTCAATTTATTTTATAAGAACACTTATATTAATTACTAGCTTCCTATGGTTATATGAGATGAGTACAGGAGTCAAGAATTGGAAGCACAGCTTCCCGTTATTGTTTCCTTTCTAGCTTGATGTTTTAGTCACCGTCTAGCTCATTTATTTTTTATTATTTGTAATTTATTATTTCATTATTTATTAATTACATTAATTAATTATTTATTTATTATTTATTTATTTTATTTATTATTTATTTATTTTTTATTTTTAATTTATTTGTTTATTTGTATACATTCATTATAAAACTGATTTACAAAGAACAACTAAGTTTAAATGAAAATGGTGGAGGTGCCGGGTCCCGTGAAAGCCATCCCTCTTTTATAGAGCTGTGAAGGCAAGTATTAGAATACTATGGTCCATAATCCCTTTTTAATTTAAGTAAATATTCGTAGGAGACGTGCCCAAAAGAGAACTTTCCCCTCTCCGTCTAACCATAGGTATAGGAGATGATTTTTAATAATAATAACTTTTTTGAGATATATGTAATCAGTAATCACATAGTATGGTGAAATAACTTAATAGTTTTATCAACAATCCATAACACACCTTCAGTGAGGCTGGTATCGTATCACGTTTATAAAATAAGTTTTCCCTGGCCAAAAAGTATGGTCAAGTACGTTAAGAGTAATAATTGAGTTAAAAATTGAGCTAAAATATGCCTATTATTACTCATTGAATTTCCAACATACATCTACATGCATGTGACGCATTTACTATTAGCCTCAAGACGTAATTACTTACCTTACTTGCATATACTTAATTGGACCCCTAATCACATGAAAATGTCATTAACAATAAAATTATGTTGTTCATAAATATAATTATCTTAATTAATCTTATTCAAATACTATTTTAGTCAATACTTGAGCTTACTTACAATAAAAATAACATATTTGTGTATTTTGCATGCATGAATCATGCACAAACTCTAGACAAAATCACCCCACAAACTTATATTACTCATTCATTATTTAATTTATTCTTTCTTTAAAGTCGTTTTCGTATACAACATCCATGGGCTGAGATCACAGACTTACAAAACCGAATTAGATAAATATATTTTCTCCACACACCCCAACAACTGCATTTTATTATAATATACATTTCTATGTGCACGATATCACTCAATTGTCGTCCCGATTGGCTTCGTTGCATATAACATGATTATCCAAGCCGCACTTATCACAAAAAACAATTCAATACCATTATGAGAGTGAGGTAGAAATTAATATGCAAGAAATTGCATGCATGCATACTATACAGTTATCATCTAAACCGATATCAATAGTTAACTGTATCACACCATGTATCTAACATGCATGCAATGATTATATTTGTTTTCAAGCAGTTATTGTAAAACGTGTATCAAGTGCTGAACGCAAACTGCAAATGTTTGTGGGGTTTTAGCTAAAGAATCGTCATCGCGTTTTCCATCTTGGATGGGTTCCTGACATCTCTCCATCTTTCTTCTTCTTCTTCTTCTTCTTCTTCTTCTTCTTCTTCTTCTTCTTCTTCTTCTTCTTCTCCTCCACTAGTACCCATTTCTCCATTGAATTTACATATCACATCCTATTTTTGTTCTATACGTATTTAAATCCTGCTCTTCATTTATTGTTTGATCTTTCTATACATTCCTTTCAAAGTGAACTTATGATAGTACAAAACATATTCTATGCAACATAAAACGTATTTTTTGTTGGCTCTCTCAACTATACTACATCAATTTCAATTGAACATTCGATTGCATTGCATTACTTTATTAACACCTTCAGCAAGTCTTAAAATTGAAATCAGGTATTTTCCATATCTTGCATTTCGAATGCCAATTAAATTTTCCGAATTTTATATTTATCTTCAAACTTGATTAAAATACACACGATAAATTAGGAATTTTATTCACATCGTTATTTCTTTACCATGCATGTTTTTTTATGATGGACAAAATAAATTATTGGTGTTTTGGAGAAAAAGCATTGATTATTAATTTATCTTCAGACGGCTAGCAATGATAATCAATGGTAATGGCAATGTTCTTAGCTGGAAACTGCAGTTTAAATGCTTACATCAGCAACTGTTACAATGTACTAAAGATTAACGACTAGCTATCAATGTTGACCAACTTTTAGGGTAAACTGTAATTAGTTCTTAGCAATTGCAATTGTTAGTTCATTGCTACGTAAAGAGAACTCGATTCCCACGTCATCTAATGTTATTCTGTTCTTTTCATTGGGAAACCTCTTAACTTTTTACTAATACTTAATTTGTAGCAATGTGTAATGCTGACGAATACACTTAATGTTTAACCACTCATTATCTTAAATATCACACCAATACCAAATTTGAAAACTAAATTTTTGTTACTAATTTAAGATGAAACTTTTAAATTTGGTCGAAGGCTGAACTTTAACTTATTTTAAAGTGTCGCGTGTTCTTATTGATTCAGTAATGAACGTATTGATGTACTAGGTACTTAATAATCAATAAAAACTTCTTTATTCAGAGGCAATTCTCTGCGTACATGAAATATCAATCTTCTAATAGGTGGTTTCAATTTGGTGAGTGGTGACAATACTATGGCATGTCAATGTATATAGAAGTATTTAATATGAAGAAGATTAATTTGTTCTCCAAATGAAACAGTTCCAACCTCTAGTTTTTCCAAGAAATGTAATACTGTTCTTTTGTATTGCTCCTAGTTTTCCTATCAACGTAATAAAGCTAATAAGAATTGTTCATTAACTAGTCCCATGAATGAATTAATATATATTTCTATAAAATCAAGTGCGATCATTTTCTTTCCCGGAACGAATTTTCTAAGAATTTCGTTCTCGACCTTCCCGTGCGGTATTAATTTAATCTGAGTATTTGCCCGTGCATGTTCTGGTATAGGTGTGATTACTGGCAGCTGATGATGGTGAGTAGAGCAGAGTAGAGTAGAGTAGAGTAGCCAGGCTCGTAGTGGGTGGAGCCCTGGGTATTATTGGTACGCCGTCTCCGACTTGCCACGACCCGCCTACTAAACCTAGCTCTCTCTCGCTCACTCTCACGACATCGTATACCTCCGTCTCTCTCCTCGTTCAAGCGTGATATGCAAATTGGACCAATAGTTGAAGTCTCGAGCAGACTTTAACTCCGCCCTCTCTCTCACTCTCTTTCTCCTGTGTATACACTCTCTTTCTCCCACACATATTCTCTCTTACACACTTCTCTTCGTTTTCCCCTATCATTATCATATATACCAGCTACGTCTAACTTTGTCTCTCGTTTTTCTATCTATAGTTTTTAAAAAACCACCCTCATCAGAAACCGTTCCGCAATTTGCATAATAATCGACACCATCGGAAAAACGTTACGAACTTTTGAACAATTGTGAAAAACAAATAACCCTAACCCTTTACATTTCGAAAAAATCACATTACCCTTTTGATTCTAGTAATTATCCTCTTCCTTCCCCCCCCCCCCCCCCTCGAAAAACTGGTCTACAGAAACGAAAAAAGTAAAATCCTTTGACACAAGTTTTTGTCTACATAAACAATACAGAGTTTGAATTTGCAGAAGGATAATATACCGGTCTGAGATGTGCTGGCCGGTGGACGAGTACATAGTTGATCGTGATTGGTCGACCGGCTGGTCACTGGATTGCCCCCTTCCCCCCTTGATCATAATGAGCATGAGTGTGATCACCCCCCCCCCCTCCCCCCTCGCCGCTCCGCACAGCAAAGGTGGTACCCTGTATTAGTGCCCATACAACACGGTGTTTCATACACCCTGCCCGCGCGCAACCTCTCTCATCACGTGGTTCTCTCTCTCTCTCTCTCTCGCTCTCTCGCACCAACTTTGATTGTCCATCTCTCTCACACTTGCGCGCCGCTTATTTTGTCCGTAATTAATTCCGACGACCCTCTCTCCATCTCTCTCTCTCCCTCTCTCTCTCTCTCTCACTAGCAGCAGACTGGTCTTCTAATTTAGTACGGCGAGTCCAATGCCGGTGTGTAGATGTGTTCAGTCCGTACGGCCTCGTCCATCTACGTAACATTCTGGCCGCACATTCCATATTTACATGTGTCCGTGTGACATTTCGCGTGTGTTTACGTCGACAGTGTAGCTCGTCCACGCACATTGACACTCACAAGTGCGTTTATCGTTGACGAAACACCGGTGCGACGTTCATACACGTGGTGTTCGTCGTTTACGTAAACAAAAACAAACAAAGTGTCATTTTATCACAAAAACATTACATTGATCTAAACCAGAAAAACAAACCTTTTAGAAAATTAATCATAAAATCAGATTTAATTTATTCTAATTAAAAGTGGACATTGTTTTCGCTGTGGTTTATGTTGAATGTTTCCAAATATGACTAAAACGTTCCCTCTATAAAGATTCGTGTGATATGGGTCGATTGGGAACACTTCCAAACATGTGTAAAAACCCACGTGTTCGCCCGAGCGTGTATATATGTATATAGTAGTCAGCTGTCATCGGAACCTTGCTTCGGGCACGGTATCTTACGAATAGAACCCATTCAAACACTGACAATGTCATTTTAAAAACAAGTGTTTTCACATTATTAATTAATATAGGCCTAATTGTTATTGTGTATCGAAATGATAAAACAATTCTTAATCATTCATCATAGGATAGTTGATAAAATTAATCGTTGTGGTGTGTTAAATACGAGTGTTTTAGTGTTGATAAACTGGAAGAGTTAAATACAAGAGAAAATAATATAACTCTTCTCAGAACTGAGAAATCATCTCTTATTTATTTATTATTTATTTCTGACAATTGATAATAGTTCGTGTGATTGAATAAGTGTTATTAGTGATTAATGCTACCTGACCAGTGTGGACAAACAGCTCTGTTGATTATATCCTCCTGGAAGAGTTACTGTGGATTGTCTTCATTAGCATCAGAATTGAGTAAGTAATACAAGTTGTTATTTTAAATATGTTTTTATTATTTTGAAGGAAAATACAAAACCACCCTTATTAGTTATTTTAAGTATTCAACACATTGACTAACTCAGGTTTTAATCTGAGTAACATAAACGGAAATCAAGATAGAACTGAAGAGTCCAGGACCTGTTAACCGGCAATAGATTGAAAATTGCAAATATACACAGAACAATACACACGATTCAAGTGAATACGTTACAGTGTTAACTGCGTATTGTACTAAGTAATTTTTGATAATTTCAAGATCGAACTGTTATTTATAATCGTTTGGTCCACTATCATAATATATCATATTTGCAATCCATGTATCCCTGGAACTTTGTTCTGTTATGGATAAATAAACAAACAAACAAACTAACTAACTAACTAACAAACTAACGTATGAATTTATCTTGGGAGATGTGCTCGGGGTGCAATTCATGCCCCTCTTCGGTGTCTAACTAGAACTAGAGATTTTAGAATTTAGACAACTGTGAAGCGAATGTCCGAGGGCTGTTTAGAGAACCGAATCCATAAGAAAACTTCGGGGAAAACGATCAGTTATGATTGTCAGTATAGTAGTATTAATGTGGAAAGCATATGAAGCCACACAAGTAGTTTTATATCGTACCGAAGTTCGAGTTGTTTTGAATATATTATGTATCGAGCCATGACATGTATTTGTCTTTGATGAAATCAAATTTAACCCCTAAAAACCCTGTAAACAAGCCTACATTCGATGTACTATATTGTTCCAGAAAATTCGATGGAGCTACTTTCCTCTTTCACATTAATATTTCCATTAGCTCATGAATGTCAAGCTATCTCCAGCCTTCATCTCCAAACTTCTCTTTGAAAGAAAATCAAATTTCTTATTTCTATTTAGTTATTAAAAATTATCTACAAAGTAGGACAATACCTTGGTTTTATTATTAATTATGTGATCACGTTAATATAATTAATTAATATGAGCGATGTAAAATCGCCGGACTGGTTGACGTGAAAAAACAAAATAAATAAGATATAGATCTCTTAATGCATTCTCCAGAATAAAACTGCGAAAAATTACTGATTTTGCGACATTCAGTCAAATGAGTGATGCAAAATCAAGTCGAAATGAGTAATTTTGTAATCTCTGATTTTTAATAGGCTTACTTGTATTTTGCTTTAAAAAATCATATTATAGGCTACATATTTTACCAATTTCATTGCAGAAGCTATTATTTACTGTACAATGTATTTTAGAATTTTTGAACAATATGTTTTAAAACGGTTATGTAGAGATAATTAATAACAATTATATTTTGGACTATTGCTAAACATGGCTCAGACTTTCTATAATAAATGAAGCGTTGAAGGGTTGAAGTATCCACTGAACATCGGTGAACGCCAAGCAACCTGTAGAAGCCACAAGTTGGTTACCCATCATTTCTTACTCGGTACGAACATTCTCGACCATGGTGAAGCTTTTTGTTTTTTATTGGGACTCCTATAGAAATAAGTGGACATTTTTGTTTGCGTTAGATCAAATTGGATCAATTAATTATTATGCCATTGTTTTGCATAATCAGATTGGACGGTATAATTAAAATTGACCGGTTGATAATTTCAGTGTGTTAATATTTTAATGAGTTTTAATTAGAAAACGGTCAGACCTCCAGAATAGTCTATGTGAACAACAGATCAGAATATAAATAATTAATAACTTTTTATCGCTTTTATTAATCAATAATTAAGTCCATGTTAGGAGGGAATGAGATCTTATGGCTACTGTGTGTAAGGTTAAAATACCACAATCGACTTTTAGCTTTGAGTTTTAATTGTTTGTACGCCGGGGGTTACGACACCACGGGGGGTAGGTATAGGGCATAGTCAGAGCTAACCGAAACCGCTATATAACCCGGCAAGGCGACCCAAGATCACCCCCTCCCCCTCCCACCCCCTTAAGGCATCCGCTCACACTTACTACGCAATCGCAACTCATTACTACCCCCCACCTCCGGGGCATTAATTAGGAGCTACCCCTCCGCGACACTGCTCTCTCTCCGTCTCTTTCTCCACCGCGAAGATGTTGTATCACGCTCTCTCTCTTCTCCCTTAGCAGTTTTCTCTCTTCTCATTTACCCTCCCTCCGAAGTCTTCCCCTTGCTACGCCCCATGCAAATACAGCGGCCACCACACCAACTATACTCAGACTTGAGTCGGCGGCCGGGCGCCTTATACGTGTATTCACATTACTCGCGGATTTTTATTTCAACAAAAAAAATATTAATTAATCATAACAAAAATTGTATATTTTTTTGTTTTGGCCCGATATGGGTTTGTAGTGTTTGAAGAGTATTGTTTCGAGTGCACATGTGAACCACTTAGTGCGTGTGTGAGAGAGACAGAACATGGACCACGACCACGGTCTCAACTTCCGATTCCCCTCCCCCCCTCTCCTGCCCCCACCCCTCCCAACTGACCCTCTGGACCTAAATCTATCACACCAACCAACTACATACCTCCAATAAACCTAATACCATCACAATCCAACGAGATTACCTAGATTGCAAATTATTTTATATATATTGTGATTTAAAAAAAAAACACAAAACGAAAAACGGTACAAACTTCCTAATAATCGGTCACGATTCAAAGAAATCAAAGTTCCTATAAAGTGTTTTCAACAAAAACATTTTAAATAATCGAAGATTATATTGTTTTTTTCTATAAGAGTTCAATTCACACAGCCTCCGAAGAATATATGCACTTGATCAAAGTGTGTATTCACTAATTCCTATTTACAAGTTCCTAAAATATTAACACAGTAAAAAATATCGTTCCTACTATACAACTCGTGTGTTTTGCCTACGGCTTCTTATACTCGCACGAAAATAAACTATTTTCTCTGCATGTTAAATCGTCTGCGGTTCTGGCTACAACGATTCACCAACACCTTGGACCGCATGGGTAAATGTCACTTCGCCATCTCAAAGGTATGATCACATTAACGAAATGCGCATGTTTCTATTTGCAAGTTTTAATTTGCAAACATTTTAATGACATTATTTGCACGACATAATTTATTTTAATTTTTTGCATGTATAATTTTCACGTCTTATCCAAACACTAAACCAACACACTTTCATCCTTGTACGCTAATTGACGGGTTAAATTATGTGTGTTCGTGTTTGTACCACGCACGTTCAATTAGTGGGTAAAAAGTGAGGTTAATGTTTGAAACTCGTGATGTGTGCGGCGCGGAGGGCGAAATGTTCCCGGCGATCGAGCCAGGGTTCGCCGCGAGACTAAAAGGTTACGGCCGGACTCGCTGGCTGCTGGCTGGCAAGCATGAGTCAGTCATCGATCCACCCGCTACGCTGCTTACTAGCACCGTTCGTTCACGGCTCTCGCAGAGAGAGAATTAGACAAAGAACTTTCGAGAATTATTCGTGTGTTTTCTGTTCAAGATTCACTCATTATTTCCCTTAGAAACACACAAATTAGATATACGAATTATAAAAATACCAACTTTTGACAGAAATTATGGAAATTCAGATTTATCTTTGTCCATTTCTAAACCGAAAACCATATTTTAATGTCCACTTAAAAACGCAACGTTGTACGTTTGCTATTTAACAGACATTTTTCTCACATGGTGCCGTTCCGTTCATTAATTTACCCTGTCTAATGATACCAACATCACCGCAAAAAACTCGACTCATTACTTAACACTAAATTTCCAACATTAATATCGTTCTCAAAACAAGACAACAATTTCTTCTTTCGTAAAAGTTTCCAAACTTAAACTTTATTAATTGTCATATTGTGCCTATTGTTGTCGTTGTTAATCTCATACAAAAATGACAACACCTAAGGTAGTAGCCTGCCAACCTTATAAACATAAATTCCCCAGATCAAAACCGTGAACTTGTTTTGAACATGTGTTTACACTTTCATTTTGACACTTGATAAATCCACAATGTTCTTATACAAAGTACAATACAACGCACACGCCGAAACAGTATACACAGTAAACCTACACACTTATACCGTGAGTCGTTATTTAAGTTTAACCCCACACTTTTCACCGTCTACGCTGTTAGTTCTTTCCACGGTGTATTTTCCCACTCCTTCTCCCAGCCGGCCAGCTGACGGAATGATGTGCCCAGCCAGAACCTGGTCACTTCGTCCAACTCGACCGATACGATAAAACCACACATCTTTTTCTATCCACCTCCTTTCCTACACTCACAACTCCACTCCATTCGACAATCTAGCACACAACACAACCCCGGAACAAAATACAAGAAAGATTCTTTCTACCTCTTTTATTCATTTCCTTTACTTCCTCTTTCGTTTTGTTGTATCTATCTCCTCTCCGTTGCGTTTCGTCTCGTCTCTTTCTAGTCTCTCGTTCACAACAGTAGCAGGATAAAAACCCATATGGACCAGGAAGAAAAAACACGTCAGTTTCGACTACCGCATCGGATAGGTAGCTACAGATGGGCGTGTGTACTATTTGTTTCGCATACATAGGCCGAGATAGTGTTTTCTGTTTTGCTTTATAATGAAATTGGCTAAGATTTGTACTCAGCCCTATATCAAAGAGAAAGAGGTATTTTCATTTCCAACAATCGTTTTAAATCTACTTAAATCTACCTACACTATCTTCACCCAATTTGCAAATTATTTTACATTTCACTGTGATTCTATTATGTATACATTTTTTAAAGTGTAATTTCGACTGATTTGTAGCAGATCAAACGATAACAATTATAGCACCGAACAACAAACATTTCTCGGTTAGGTATCCAACAATTTTTTTGACATATGAGAAATATTATTACTTGGTCTGTTCTGTGTTATTTTAATTGTTAAGTTTGATAAAACCTGCTGTAAAGCTTCCGAAATATAACTCTTAATAAAGTGTTATAAACAATATAATAACTGGAAAATGCTCAATTATTTATGTTTCAATATAGACACCTGTTATATTGTTTTATTCCTTGTCATAAATATCTGATGATTCCATGAAAAGTAAGGAATGTTTTTATTGCAAAAACTGATTGAAAATAGTAATAAACAACCCTGTTAATGAAAGGTAACGAGTGACCGAATATTTTTACCAAGAGATATATATGGTGGGTCAATGTCTCGAATCTTTCAAATGATACATATAATAATAACTCAATATATTTTATTCATTGTGGAATGCAATATTACATTTACCAGACAAATCTCAGTACAATGTACTCAGCCTACCGTTGAATGAACAGAATAACGTATAACTGTGTATAGCTATAGTGGGCGTCATGTGCTCACCATGTTATATCCTGTTCAGTAATGCACATTGTGTAGCGCTAGCTTGACCGTTCAAGATCATTAGGCATGCCCGTTCATTCATTTCTACCAGTCATTCATATCTGCATGTATTTCATCCTATATTATACTGAATCATATATTATAGATTTCCGATATTTTACTTCTTCTTTTTCTGACTTAGGTAGGATTTCCTATAGCAAAAGTTTACAAACTGAATAAGTTCACCTCTTCAACAATATGTCATTCTTATTTTTATTCCTAGTTCATTGAAACATAAATCCTATATTTAAAAACAAAAAATTATCAATGCATTCGATCTAGGTGATTTTTATTCCGTAAAACGTTCATTGTTGAAATATTATGATATTGCTATTATCTATAACGTAAAATACATTTCATCGTTTAATGCACTACCCACACCACAACAATTTTCAAATGTTTTCTTAGCCCAGACACAGTATTGTGTATTGTTTTGCGAGCTATGATTCAACTCTTTTTACCTTGTACATCCTCATTGATAGCTAGAATCTGATTATGTAAGTCCCAGAGCATAAACCTACCGCGTTGTCACATGTTTTCTCTCTGGCTAGTACACGAGTTCCGTCCTTGTCTGATGACTGTGTGTGTATAGTACGTTGTAACCAGACTGTATAGTTACAAATGGGTATAGGTTTTTATGACAAAAGAACGACGGTCTGCCCTGGTGGGAGGATGAGGAACTCTCCGAAAGCAAACTTGAGACGTTCAACATTGAAATAAAGATAGATCAGATTATAGTTTGTCCTATAGAGAGTTGATTTTCAGAAAGTGATGACGACAGCCAAAGAAAATATGTTGTTTTCTAAGAATTTTTATTCACATTTAAATCTACGATATAAGGGTAATGAATAATCGTTCATACTTTTTTCGAGCAAAGTTTTTAGTCCCTTATGGAGTAAAATATGTATTCTTGTAGCTGTTGAACGTTCTTTCTTGGTTGTCAAAATTACGTTTAATCATTTTTGTATCGTTTAGAAGGCTTTTTAATGACAACATTGACTATAACTCATCACACATTTGAGGTTCTTAACTTGACGTTACACGTTGGATATACCCCTCTTAAAAGATAATTAACTTATGAATTACTATTTTCATGAGACATAGGAGAAAAGTAGATACTTTTTGTTTTGTGAATGAAATATGTAAAACAGTAAAAGCATAGTAAATGTATGACTCTAACAGTGTATATCCCCATACTGAAGAATTATTTTCTTTCAAAAGGGAGACTTTTAGGCAGGAGAAAGCTACGTGCCGATAAAGGGCTTCCCCTTCTGATATCGATCAAAACCATTTAAAAATACACCCAATCAATCTCACGATTATCCCATTTACATGAACATGCCACAAACCATCCATTGAACCACATATATAAGACTGATGGATTTCTTACTGTATCCATAGATTATATCACATTTCCACCATTTTCATCCCCTCTATGTCACAGATAGAATCAGACTGACCCTTTTCATAGAAATAAGAAATCCCTCATACAAAAAATATCTCAAACAATAACACAAATTAAATTCGGTATTGTTGAAAGTGTTGCCTTGTGAGGTTTTAGGTGGCAACGCTAAGACCAGAACCCCGTTGCGTTAATTCCATATAGAGCTCCGAGCTTTTGTCATCTTTAACACAGCACTGGTTCCCCAGTAATAATCCCCCTCCCCTTCGCCCCTCCTGTCATATATCCATCTCTCTTACCCCAGTGTTACTCTAGATACATCTCTCTCACTCTCTATCCATCTCCCTCTTTCCTACATAGGGTATTCTTTTTCGGTAGATGTATTGATTTTGGTTATAATGAATTCCGTCGGTAGAAGGGGATGGCGTTGAAACCCTCTCAGTTGGTTAGCCCTTCATAAAAGCACAGCATATTTTACTTTTCTCTTGTCTACGAATGATTCGGATCGGTAAAGTAGGTCCACTGTTTAATTTGATTTGATCACTGGTGACGACACAGTGTTCTGGGCAGGGGAGAGGAGACGAGAGTGGAGACAATGGTCTTTGTGTGGGGGAGTCCCGGTGGTGACTTCTGTCCAAGCAAACCTTCTGAGGAACTAGATCCGGAAAGACCCGGCGCCTCCACCAAAAATTGATATATTTTTGATTGGTTTATTTCTTATAGTTAATACACACAAATAATAGTATACCATGAATTAAAAATATAAAAATATAACAATAAATCCTAGATGACCCTTCTGCGGAACTCGAACCGGAAACTGAAATATCTTGACCCGGCGCCTCCACCAAGACATTGAATTATTTTGTATTGATTTATTTAATTTAGTTACTGTTAATAAACACAAATTATAGTATACTAGGAATTAAATAATCTATTTATGACCGAGAAATAAACCTCCTGCGGAAATCGAGGCGGAAACAGGAATATCTCGACCCGGCACCTCCACCAAGATATTGAATTATTTATTTCGTTTAGTTATTTCACACAAATAATAGTATACCATAAATAAAAATTTATGAAATATAACAATGAATCGTAGATAGAAAACACCCTGTCGTATTATATTTTAAGATGAAAAGCAATCTAATGTCTAAAAAAATGATTTAATTACACAATACCAATTTTAATAACGGAATTCACAAAATTTTCGAACCTTTCATCGAAAAGAGTATAAAACAATACAAAAATATAGTAAATTATTTTATTCGAGATATCGGTCTAGCACCGTTCAGTCAACAATATTGGTGTTCTACACAATACAAGCTACCGGTTAAAATCATACGGCAGAATATTTACTAACGATAGTAAACAATAAAAATTACAAAGTTAATTCGGCTTATTATGCTTAAATTGAAATAAAATATATTTGGGAAGATTTTAATAATTTCATCAAATAGAAGAAGATACGGGATCTGTCTAATGAGCGTGAACTTGCGACGTGGTCATAAGACGTGGTCATAAGATGTGGTCATCCTAGTGGTCCGCGTCACCGGGTCTATAGGATATACCCTCGCGTTATTTGCGATAGCGGAGTAGAGGGTTTTATGACCCATCCAGGATCAAGTGGCCTGGCCATCCAGCCCCTCCAGCCAAGTGGAGAGCCATGAGCCGGCAGACATTGTGTAAAGCCACTGATACAATCCCACTTCTTAATTTGCTTACTACACTCTTGCCGGGGGTAATCGCGGGTACCCAGTGTAGTGAGTCTCTAGGGAGAGTGGAGTGAGATTGTCTTATACTCTGGACTCGTAGGAGGTCTCGGTTCGAGGCCCGTGGGGTGTTGCACAAAACAGTCGTCGCGATTAGTATGGTTGCATGAGATATACTCGGGACTTATTCATATTCATAATATAGCATTGATATCATCATGTATTCAATGCTAATTGTTAATAATTAATAGTTAAACTTACAAATTTATATATAAATATCAATCTATTAATTGTACATGGGCCCCTCACTTGGTCATTCTGTATCATACAGCATACTATCTCCTCTTAGTCATTTGGTTGTTTTAGTCAGAGTAGTTGTTTTGTACGATCTTAATTCGATTCTTAAATGTACCCAAAAATATAAATAATTGGTTTTTAATGATTTTAGAATAATTTATAGTTTTTGATTTTTTATAGTTACTTTTTTACAGTTTTTGCAAAGAAATCATTTTCATAATTACAACTTTTCACATTGAACACAACATTCAGAAATGTATTAGCTTATTGCATGAGCCTAACTTTTTACATTCTTAAACTGCATGTTGACCATCTACCAGATGTTGTTGCTTGACTTTGTGTTCCCTTTATTTTGTCATGGATTAATTTCTCCCCCAGTGGCCACTCTTAATATGCATGATTGGACCGCATGAAGTAAATTTGAAATAGGTATGCGGATTATTTTCATGCCGTTTATCTAAACAGGTACACAAATAGTTTCTTCTATCTTGTGAATGGACAAGGACATTCACATATTTATTAAAAATACATCAGTTCGCACGCTATATCGTTCGAAAACAAACACAACACAACCACAAAACTAATTTTACCTATGTTTGAAAAGCAATCTCATGTTTGCAAACAGAAGTATAGCACTATAGTTTTGCGGATTAACGCACGCAATGTACCCATGTCTACATTCAGATTAATATGGCGTTAGGAGCGAAGCATGCTCAGGCGTGTTAAAGTGGTGTTTGCTTCGGTGACATGAAATATGTATTAGTTTAACATCAGAGTCGTTTTAACATAACTAATTCAATTGTATGCATGTTTTTTTAAAAATGATTTAATGTTAAAAACGATTGATTTTCAGTTTGAAGCTAAAAGTTATTTTATATAACAAATATCGGCCAGCTACAAGATGTTCTATCTTTTATCCTACCTTTTTCTACACAAAATTTAAAATTTACTTTTCAAATCATCTTTCAATGTCGTCAGAGCACAAACACAATCGAAAAAAGTAAAACAAACAATAACGCATTCATGGTATTGTTTGTTTATATATCAAACCTGTATGGGAATAATAATTAAATAAATAAAAACTTTCTATCAAACATTGTTTCCAGGAACAAATATTTATTGGAAATAAATAGTTTCCACTTTGTTCGGGGTTATCAATGATTATTTTAAGTTATCTTGGGAAAATCTTCCATAGGTAATTCATGTCCATCTTCAGATGTCTATAACTAGGGATTTTTGGAACAAGGGTAGTCGTGAAAGGAATTAATTCTTTGCATTCGAATCAGGACCTAAAGAAAACTTTACAAAACACATTCAGTCAGGATTACCGGAGGCGAGCCTCGAAGCGGGAACCTTCAGAATTAGAGCCTCATGCCTTACACTTTAGCTACATCTATCGGATCCATGATCACAATTAATAATTGATTAACTTTCTCTGTGCACCTATGAAAGTAGGACCCTCGCTTCGTCATTTGTTTTAGGCAAATTGCTGTTCGCTCGGCCGACTGACATCACAGGTGTTTGAAATTTTATATGTCATGAATGTGGAAATATAGGTCTCTGCGGTAACACATTTTCAAATTTTGTTTTAAAATAATTTATAACAAATAAATTAGGTTTCACGAATTTTGATTTTGTTAAAAACTCCAAAATTGACTATATTCGTGATTTTTTTTATGACTGATTAAGACAGTAAATCTATGACCGCAGGGCTGTCCATGTATGCTTTATTGGATGAGCGTAGCGAGCGTAGCGAGCGAAGTGAAGACTTCAATTTGACTTTCTGTTTTTTTGTTTGTTTTTCAATTACGTTACCCCAAGAAAAATAGCTCGGGTGTTTTGTTTTTTTGTTAGTTTTTCTGTCTGTTTGTTCGCTCTCTACCGGGCAAACAGCTCATGCGATCTTGATGAAATTGAAGGGGACCTTTGAAATCTCTGAACTTAGACTTGCCACGTTTTTGGGTACAATCGAAGAAATATTTCTCAGTGAATATCGTACTTTTACGATTTTTTTCCGATTTTTAGTGTGATATTTTCGTGACATTTTGGCCGATTCTGACCAAACGGGTGGGTCTACAACGTTCATATTTCACATGGACATTAAGGTAATGGTGATGTATTGCTTTCTGAAAGAAAAAGTTGAAAAAAGTAGCCAGAATCTATAGATATAAAGCTTTTAACATAAGTTTTTTGATTTGTTGTGCAATATTTTCGTGCCATTTGGGCCAATTCTGCCCAAACGGGTGGGGCAACAACGTTATATTATACAATGGACAAAAAGGGTTATGGTGATATAGTACCTTTTGAAAGAAAAAGTTGAAAAAGTTAGCCAGAATCCATAGAAATAAAGTTTAAATATAAGTTTGTTACGGTAAATAATCCCAATTGACAAGTTACAATAGAAATTTGACAACAACCACCTACCATGCGTAGGCAGCAAAACAAAGCACTTGCAAAAGTAAAGATATCTCACGCAAAACTAAAAACTTCAAAAAACTCATCCATCAACGCGACGGGACTTTAGCGTTTTCCTAATTAACCACTTTGCATAAGTTTCATACACGTCGGATGTATCTTGGCCGAGCGAATAGCTATTTGCTAACTGCAGAATCACAACTGACCTAACTTCGTCTCCTCCCCGTGGAATCTCTGTGAGATTGAGGCTATGTTCTTCGCACATATTACCATGTCGTGCAGTGGTCATCGGTCCGGACATGTCCAGCCATCTAAATGCCTAACTCCCGACTGCGTGTGTGATGTGAGTGTGTGGGTCTTATGGGCCATGTAGAAGAGCTGTAGCTCGCATAGCTGAGCTGAGCTAGGCGACGCATGGCGCGCGAGCTGGGGATTAGCAATTAATGTTTGCTAGTTATGAAGGTATGCATGGCGAGGTTGGAGTGATTGTAAGAAGGGGTGTGAAAATAAATATTATAATGTATTGATTTAAGAAATTGACCAATAAGACTGCGATTTACCCTTCACCGCACTATTTTATACACTTATCGTTTTTTTTTTGCTGTGGCCGCATGTCCCTGTTTTTTCTATGAAGTTGTACTACTTAGATAATCTGTGATTTAGAAAATCTCAATTATATAACAATTATACATAAAGTTGAGAATCTATATATTTCGCGGGTCATTGCACTGTATTTGACTTTTTACCACTTTAGTATAGAAGCATTGAGTATAGGACCTATGTTATAAATTTTACATAAATCATTTAGAGCTATAATTCACAAAAGGTTTTTAGCAATCGGGAGACTTGGATTCGATACCCGTCAGAGATGGAGTTTTCAATTTCTCGATTGATTTCCATGTAGCTAAATAATAATGTCGTTGTTAATCTTTAACGCGTTTTTTAAAGATGGTTGAAATTATTGTGAAGTATAAACTTTGACGTCAATATTAATTATTAATGAAATACAATTGCACAATTAAACTATTCTAAAAGAAAACAATATTTTTATTTTTATTTTTATTACATTTTTATTTATTTATACATGGTACAAATGATACATAAAATTACTGATATAAATGACGTTAAACCGATAAAGTTTTGTGTATCTTTTTGTATGTTGAAAGCATATTAATTCGATATTAAAATGTGTTTATACGTTTTAGAAAATCAATAGGAACAACAAAAACTTATCACAAAGTCATATTCAATTGCATTTTAATCGAAGCAATTTTGTACTAGTTTCGAAATATCCATCCCGAGAAAGGTGATTCAAAGTTAACTTTCCGACGAAATATGACCCCCTCTGTAATAATAACATTGTACAAGTGTAAACCATATGTCTAAAGCGAACACTTTTAGTTGGTATTCCTAATCGACTTCAGACGAAATAACAACAGGCAAGGCAAGCCATAAAACCACATTCACGTGTAAAATTATACATTTACCCTTCATACATTTCAGTTAATGCGATACTTTTTCCCCGGTATAATGCCCAATCATACCCTACAATTTGTCTGATTCGTGAGTGGAAGGTGCAAGGACCTCTATACTTACTCTCCACACAAATACGTTTTGAATATAACCTTTACCTTTATGTACTTCTTCCGCAGAGTATATTTGTATAAGCTGTGCGTAATTACCTTCGGCACAATTTGAACAAGAAATTCGGAGAAAGAAAAAAATGACTATCGTCTGAGACTTTTTATATTTTTATTGATTTGTAAACCCTCTAGAGATAATTGCATGCTCTTAACGTCTCGTTTTATTGGGGAAGCCTTTGAGGACATATTTACCTTTCGTATAGGACTTCGTTAACTGTACCGGGAGTTATTGATAAAGGAACCAATGTAGTTAGATCGCGTTTTATCATCATTAAATTATATATTTAAGCGTGTTGGACTTTTGTAAAAAAAAAAAGAAAAATCAGAGCTCTTATAATTCTAGAAAACTTATTTCAATTTGAGTGCTCGTAATAAAATGAAAAACTTCTTCTGGGATTTGCAATTAAAAATTGATTGAAGTAATACAAACATTACAAGTATTTATTATATAATATTCAGTACCGTTATAATAAGGAATTAAAAAATAGCAAGATTACATATACAACATGTAACCACCAATAATATAAAAGTTGAAACATATAGTAGCAAATAATGCTGTTGTCAAAAATAAACGTAAATAAACAATATCATATGTAATGTATATTCGTGAAACGTTATTTATTTAATGACAAATTTTTTAATTTAAATAATAAGTTTGTTTACTATTTATAAAATGTAATATTTATAATAAATATATATTTACAATGTACTGACATTGGTGCAATATTCCGAATCATGGTAAATAAGGCTTCCGAAATGGAGATTTTTGTCGTTCTTCTAACCAATATAATTTAGGCCAACTGTTCTTACACTCAGCCAGTCAGAAAGAGAGATAGACAAACGGACAGACATGATGGATAGGCGGCACATTGTTCAGTAAACCAAGATACGACACCGACGTAAACCAAACCAAATCAATCAAAACACACAAAACAGTAATCGTTATTATCATTCAGAAGACCCCCACGACAAATATTTGTATATTATATTTTTAGATGGACCGACCAACTAAGCGTTCCGTACAAAAGCCGATAATTCGTTATCGAATATTCATAAGATGTGGATGAAACACGTTAATAAGGCATTTACTGCGTCAACGTGCCAGGCCTGGATACGGTGTTAATATTCATCGGTTCTTTGTGTTATGAAGTGCATATTGATTATTTCGGTCGGTTCGTGTGGTAACGAGATATGTGAGGACAAAACGATGACAAAGTTATCGTCCTCATCAATATTTAGCTTCTAAGGAACTCTTTGTTGTACAATAGGGGAAGGGGAATATGTCACAGTTCCAATTAATTCTCCCTCTTTTATATTCTTTAGAAGAGTATTTAAATATTGATATTGTAATTGTCGACTTAAAGAAATATCAGACGTAGCCGCTTCATCAAATGAAAATGTATACGTTACTATTAATTTTAATAATGTATTATGAATAATTTTCCTTGGTGTAATTGCAATTCCAATGCTAATACTACATTGATTTGTGAATAAAGAGGGAATGAGCCCTGCAGAAGCCTTCTTATCCATAGCTGGACCAGGTAAATTACAATAATAAATACAAAATATATGTACAATGGGGGGGGGGGGCAGGGGAGTGTAAGCGTTGAGTGACTAAGACTAATATTAGTCACTCAACGGTGTAAGATGGAGAGTGTCAGAATAGGAAAGTCCGGAGGCGATTTGTTTATTAGTAGACTACAGAAGGTCCTAGCGGCTGCAGTATAGAGAGGCTCATTGTTTGGGCATTGTTGTTGAGATTGTCATTTGGCATTTGAAGTTTTAAAATTAAGAATTTTCCACCCGATGGGCTTCAGACAGGAGCATTGTTTTGATACTATTCTAGGTGGTGACGTATTTTGGTATCCAGCCCCCATTGATTTTACAAACTATATGTTGGGGTGGTAGTTATTGGATATTTTATGGTTTTATTGTTCAGAAGTGGGAAAAAATTGTAATCCGTCAGTCGGGATTGCCGTGGTGAAGGGCGACGTACAGAGAGGCTCATTGTTTGGGCATTGTTGTTGAGATTGTCATTTAGATTTTGTGGTTTTAAAATTAAGAATCTTCAGCCCGATGGGCTGCAGGCAGGAGCATTGTTTTGCTAGGTGACACATTTTGGTATCCAGCCTCATTAGTTTTACAAATGGTTGGGGTGGTAGTTATTGGTTGTTTTATGGTTTTATTGGTCAGAAGTGAGAAAAAACTTGATATCCGTCAGTCGGGATTGCCGTGGTGAAGGGCGACGGTGATGGTGAGTGCTCGAGGGCGTTTAAAAAAGTAAGATATAAAAAATTATATAAAAAGTTGGAATTTTTGGTCATTGATACTCTTACCATGAATGGGACATTTCTGGGTATAAAGTGTTTGTGTATTGTATAAGAACATGCAGACCCTAGAACAAAATAAAATTTGTATATCTACGTCCATTCATCCAATCTACTCCACCATATGGCACCCACAACACAATGTCACGTTGCTCATTTACCATGTAATAAATATCGCGTCGAATCGTTTTTTATCACAATCTGATGGGAAGGAGAAAGTTACTACCACTATCTGCAAATTCGATAAAAATTAAATTCCATGTTGGCGTTGTTCGATTTTGTGGTTTTGCGGTCTCGCTGGATCGTTGATCATTGATCATTGATCGCTCCGATGTAACCTCCCATCATTGTCTCTATGAACATTAAATCGAGTTGAAGTTTTTTTTAGCCGCGCGACTAAATAGAGTAGAGATCATTACGCCGGTCTGGGTAGGTTAATGTACGTATACGCTCAACATGGTAGCAAACTCAATTAACATTCGGCCATTGCTGTTCTCCATAAGGCGTGGGATAGGCTTTCATGGCGATAACTATGATGTTAATTAGGAAGGGCATAAATACCCAAATCGTGAAGTTTGGTTTGTTTGTGTGTTGTTTCGTAAGCGATCTGACGGTAAGGTAGGTAATTGATAATGCGTGGGAGAGAGGTGTCAACTAAAGGTGTATGCCAATTTTAGGGAGAATTATGAGACGCCAATAGCAAGGAATTATCTTCATAAGAGGGCGGACATTTTGGAAGTTTCACTCATAAAATTGTTGAAATATTAGTTTTCAAACATTATTATTATTATTATTTAAGTAATCAGAGATTTCATTTCAGAAACATTATTGCCACATATAAATTTTAAAAATAAAATTAACGTGTTTAACTAAGGTGAATAAAGGTAATTGTTCTTTATTTATGACATCTTAGATTATCGATTAATGTGTTTTAAATACACTTAAAAAAGAACAGCATCTGTTATAAAACTGTCAACCATGGCAATCAACATACAATTCTAAACCTTGCTTGACTGTCTGCCATTGAGATAAACTTCCCACAATATTATGTACAGTACCTAGATCCAAGCAAAGCAGGCCTGCTAAAAGATTAAAGATTTGGCATTACTCTAACGATCGTTAAATTTCCCATTATCTCTGTTGGCAGCATCCAGAGCGCGGTAGCGCCTCGCCGCTAATCCATGTTTCTTATGCCAATCGATAGCTGTGATTTCTTAAATCCTTGAGGATGTTTACCTTGGCATGTGTCAAACGGTTCGGTCGTACTAAGGATTTCAGCAAACATTAATACTTACTGAGGAAGTTTAAGACCAAGTACTCATCTTCTTACTCTGGCGTCAGACGTAAGACGTTGACCAATAAGATTGTATTATTTTGGATTAAAGATGGATGTTAGGAACATCTTTGAACCCTTTGGTTATAACTTAGAGAATTTGGGGACAATTTGAATTCTCAGAGATGAAGCATTATTACTATTATGATTATGTGAATTCTTGTGTTTCTTCTTGTGAAAACCTTATGATGTGGTTTCTTGCATCAGGAAAGGATTAAATTGAATTTAAATTAATCCGCAAGCGAAAATGGATTCGTTAAAGTAATTGTCTATAGCTGTGGGCAAACCGTTTAAATAGCTAGTCTTTTCTATAGGCCTACTAGTATGAAAACAGCATCGACAAATCACCAAAAAAATCGTCAACTTGCTTTGTATCAGCTGCAACAAAACGCTCATCCTTCACCGTCTCTATTCCTTTTTTGAGATAGCTCTCTAGTGTAACATGCACTAATGAACAGCCTATAGATAGCTCTTCGGTGTCACACGCACTATAGAGCAGCCTATATATAGCTCTATAATGTCACACACACTAATGAACAGCCTATAAGTAAGTAAGTAAGTAAGTAAGTAAGTAATGTTTTATTCATTTGACTAATACAGAGTAGAAGTATAACACTATCACCTATTCTCTAGAGAGAGAGAGATAGGTGGAGTGAAATGAATAAGGTTATAATAAAATTAAGGTTAACAAATGTTTTTGTTAATACATAGATAAATGTAATAATACAATATGAAACATAAAAAAATGCAATTACATTTACAATGACGCACACAATAATAATTAATACATTGTAAATATTGATATTAATGACAATCAACAAGGTAATTTATTTGGGAGAGCCGTCAGATAGAAACTCATGAAGTGAGTAATAACTGTTTTTAAGCAGAAAGGACTTAAGATTAGATTTGAAAGAATTGTCAGATGGGCATAAGCGAATTTTATTCGGAAGGTTATTATAAATAATTGATGCTAAGTAGTATGGACCTTTAGAGAAAAGGGAAAGATTATGAGAGGAAATGTGAACTAAATTGCTGGAACGTGTAAAGTGATCATGAACAGTTGTGTTTTGCTGGAAGATGTGGGTATTAAGGCGAACAAAAAGAGATGCTGACTGAATCAGGACACATGCTAGTGTTGGGATTTCTAATTGTCGAAAGAGTTCCCGACAAGATCGCTTTCTAGAAGCTAATAATCCTGATTGCTCTTTTCTGGAGGATGAAGACTCTTTTTGCATGAGGCGATGCACCCCAGAAAAGTGTACCATACGAAAGGTGGGAGTGGATAAATGCAAAGTATGTAATAATCAAAATATGAGGTTGGACTAAAGTTTTAAGTTTTAGTGCATGTCAAGTGACACATCAAACACATGCCACACACTCCAATAGATAGCTCTTCGGTGTCACACGCACTATAGAGCAGCCTATAGATAGCTCTATAATGTCACACGCACTATAGAGCAGCCTATAGATAGCTCTATAGTGCGACACGCTCTAGTGAACAGCCTATACTCTGGTCGTGCTAGCACACAGGTGCAGCGCTCTTCTACCACTGTAGACAGCGTTCAAATCTGATTACAAGAATGTGAAAAGAAGACTTATGCTAGCCTACGCTCGGATACCTTATAGTGTTATACAGACTTCAATTAAATTGTTCATTATATCTGGGAGATGCGGGAATGGAATGCGAAGCTAACATGCTAAAACCCCTTGGGCGCAAAATGTGATATCATTTTATTATTGTTCTTTATAATCATTTACGTTTCGTAATTTTGTTGCCGGGGAATACGCAATCAGAATGCGACTTCTCTGAAGAGTTAACTAGAAGTTTCGTTGGGTTTGTGAGATACGGTTTTGAGACATATCCTGTACAGGTGTCAACTATTTTGATTTTGTAACACAATTCAAATAATAACATTACCGTCAAGTCGCTTCCTGCCACTCCTATCCTGACTAATATTCTTCACTCGTACGTTGAGTTCCAAGATTTATTTACAAAATTATTTTGACTCCCCCCCCCCCCCCAGATATTTTATTTTTTGTTTTCCCTATTTCTGCCCAGACATTCTTCCATGTCCCACCACAACAACACTTTCCCATTTATAACACACATAAATAAAATTGTAATAATAATCTTTTACAATTTAAACAATTAAATTAATAACATAAAAATTATGTGATCGGGAAATTTCTTAACGCCGATTATTTATACTAGGAAAACGCTCAAGTCCCCTCGCGTTGATGGATGAGCTTTTTTTTAAAGTTTTCAGTCTGCGTGGGATATCTTTACTTTTGCGAGTGCTTTGTTGCTTTGTTTTGCTTCCCACGCATTGTAGGTGATTGTTGTCAAGTTTCTATTGTTACTTGTCAATTTGTTATTATTTACCGTTAAAAACTTATATTAAAAGCTTTATTTCTATGGATTCTGGGTAACTTTGTCAACTTTTTCTTTCAAAAGGTACTTTATCACCATAACCTTAATGTCCATGTATAATATGAACGTTGTAGCCCCACCCGTTTGGTCAAAATTGGCCCAAATGGCACGAAAATATCGCATACAAATCAAAAAACTTATATTAAAAGCTTTATTTCTATAAATTCCCGCTAATTTTTTCAACTTTTTTATTCAAAAGGTACTACATCACCATAATCTTAATGTCCATGTATAATATGAACGTTGTAACCCCACCCGTTTGGTCAGAATCGGCCCAAATGTCACGAAAATATCGCACTAAAAATCGAAAAAAATCGTAAAAGTACGATATTCATGAGAAATATTTCTTCGATTGTACCCAAAAACAATACACCTCTAAGTTCAGAGATTTCGAAGGTCCCCTCAAATTTTCATCAAGATCGGATATGCCGTTTGCCTGGTAGAGAGTTAACAAACAGACAGAAAAAACAAACAAAAAAAAAAAAAAAAAAAAAAAAACAAAAAAAAAAACCCGAGCTAAATTTTTTGGGGGTCAGTGAAATTGAAGTCTTCGCTTCGAACGAGTGTATTATTAAATAATAAATGAACGTATCATCTCAAACTGTGTGTCAGTTCAATGTCCATAACAAACCATTTTAATGATAGTATTATTCTTGGACGCGAAGATCAATTTCAATAAAAGTAATAATAATCATCATAATCATAATAGTAACAGTGATTGTAAAATGACAATTGCAATTCCAACATTAATATAAATTATATTATGTCTGTATTGTAATACCTTCCTCTCATTGTATTGTTAGATTATGTCTGTAATTGTAATATCTTGATTGCGACGTGTGTATGTTGTTCGTTCGTTCACCTGAGTAATCCCCAGCGTTCACTTGCTCTGAAACGGTGCGCCCTTCTCTGCATGTCAAGTGACACATCAAACACATGCCACACACTCCAATGTGCTCTGCGCACGATACACACACACCGTAAACAAAACACAAACCACCCCTTCACCGGCCAGAGACAGTTGCATGTTGCATGGCCGCGGCTGTAGATGAGCGAGCCTGCTGGTAAATTGCATCCTGTTTATTAACACGATAATATGTTGTGTTCATCAGGGGTGTACGTAATGTAATGTAACTAACGCTCATGCACGCACGACAAGTAATGATTCCATCAGAACGAGTGGAATCTTCACGTTCTCAAGAGGGAATAGTCACAATTCTCACGTGCGATTTGTGACTAATGATGTGACCTCTTATAGTTGAAGAAATAATGATGTGATAAAACACTCCGTCAACAATAATAACTAATACGTCCAATAATAATAATTTATTCAACAACTAGCCTTGGTATGGGAGTACACGAATTAGGGCGCCTTAATTACACAAAGTTTGTTCCAGCGTTCAATTCTCCTTGGTGGAGGTGCCGGGTATTTTTGAAATTTCTCTTTTGGGAAGCACCAAATGAATTCTGCATCACCATTGTCGAAAAGAAAAATCGGTTTTTAATCGTGAGACGTGACACATGCACACAGATGGACGGACAGAAAAGTGATGCACATAGAAGCTTCGCTCCTTCCCTTATATATTGATTCGGGAGCAGGAAACTAATTTTAAATAAACTAAAACATATATAGGCTAGTTATCTCATCATTGAAATTTACTTCTTAAAAGATTTATAAAATAATGTAAAAATAAATGGAGATGCACACTACCTTCAGACGACTGATCATAATGGGTTTATTTTCTGCCAGAACTGTACACACACTCCGAAAAATTTAAACCTAAGTCACGTTATCACCAAGACACTGTATCATATTCATATACAAAAATATTTATTTATTTATTTATTTAAATATATTTATTTAATTCTCAGCCTCCTACCTTGAAAAACAAACTCAGTCTGGATTGCCAGTGCCGAGGATCGAACGGTGACCTCCCGAGTGTAAAATGTTCCTTGTTGATGTAAACTTTGTCACAACATTATTTTACTGCCAGTCAAATTACCATTTATTTAATATATTTTCTTTATGAAGTATTTAAGAATTATTGTACAACACTTGTCTGTGAGCGATGTCAAATATGCACACTTTATATGCACGTGCATGTACCCAGCCTATGCAGGTCATGCATCTGCCTATAATGTTTGCATTTTATTGCCTTATAATGTGTTTTCTTTAATATTATTTCGCATGTGGCATCCTTAATTGCTCACGCTTACGTGTAATTTCTTTTTATTACTTTCGTGAACGTAACTTTAGGGACGGCTGGATCATACCAATGGTGTTTAAGTTAGACTTTATTAATATGATTTGTATTTTGTTTATTTATTTAATATTAATGTTTCATTTTAATTTATCAAAGTGATCTTCAACGTAGGACTTAAATAGCCGATAAATAATGAAATAAATACATGTCACATTGGCATACAAGAACACTCCTACCAGACAAAATGACGTCATCATATAATAATATATGTGACTTTGCCTTTTATTGTTTCATGATTTATAAGTTGTTATCAAGCGTTATTGTAATCAAGTCGTTGTAATGTACATTAGAAACTAAACATAAACACACTTTTACTTCGCTTTTACATTTCACTAACTTCACAAAACGCATGTCATTGTAATTTTTATAATTTTACGTTTACGCTTCACTCTTCTGCCCTTGTGCCCCCCCCCCCCCTCCCTCCCTCCAGAAAGTTATTCAGCACCTCCCCCTTAAGTGAAGGCTGGAACAAGCGTTGAACAGCAACAAGCTGATGTTGCTATGAACAAGCTATGTTGAGTACTCCCGTATCCATTTGGAATGTTACAGATTCCATGTTAGTCGAAAATGTAGAAGAATAATGTGGAGTAATAATTATTGAGGAATAATTATTTCATAATGAGTAATGTCAATTATTCGAAGGCAGATGACAAATTATCATTTTTCATTTGGATAATAAATACAATTTTACAATGCACACCATCGAACACAAGTAAATCAAGGGTCTAGTTTGTATCTACTATAATACCCAGCCCTTGATTTACTTCTAGTCGAGGATGTAGAAATAATAATACAAACAATGTTAATAATGAACTAAATAATTACACAAATATTCTATTGGTTGAATTAAAGCAAAATATATTTGACGAAATTAAAATAATTTCAACAACGATATCAAAAATATATTTGTGATTGTTGTTACTAATAAGTAATGTACGTGTAATGGTGAATAAAAACTGTCGCCGAGATTGGTCATGATAAAGTAAATCTAGTTCCTTTGTAAACATTAACAGACAAGAGAAGATAAGTAATTGATTGAATAATTAGTAAAGCAATTTCAAGGATTGCAATAATCGTGATGGACATGAAGGTCAAACTGCAGTCTTGAATTTTCAATTTACACATGTCCTTAATGAGGGAATTATTTTATTACCAGTATATATGAATAGTTTGATTTTAGTGATAAATTAAAACTTGGATCATAAAAGGTATTCATTTCTCATTCTTTACCATCTTTAACTGCAAATATTATGGTAACAAGTTGATGGAAATCAAGTCTAGAAATACTGGTTGTTTTTAATTACATACCGGCGATAAATTTAACTTATTTACATTCTGTCCTCGGGCGGGACTTATACGGGATCTCCGCTTGAGTATATTCAAGATAACTTTCCAGTGCTTTACTAATTGGAGCAACTATTCTTAATAGGTTGAAATCTACTAAAACTCACATCCGATTGGAAAACCAATAAAAAACTCTAAATTACTAACATGTTTTAATCTCAACTCGGCTATCTTTAACTGGATAATTTTTGCTTCATTTTGAAGTGAAGTTTCTGTGTATAGTCCCCGATCGCGCATAAATTAATCAAATTGATTGTGTCTTAAGTTTTTTGTGTTCTTAAATAATTGCCGCACTTTTAAAAATAATTGCCAGGCGGTAACACTAAAACTTTAATCGTTCCAAACTTGAATCGGCAATCTTGAAAAGGGGATTTTGTTTTCGCGCCAATTTCCAACTCAAATATAAATACGTGATATTCGAAGGTCGTGTTTTCTGGTGCGAATATATTTATATTTAATTTTATTTATTTATTATATTTTTAAACGTCTATCCTATTCAGTTATAAAAACTGATTTACAAAGGAGGACAACTAAATAAATCTAATTACATAGATGCAGAAACAACAATAAACTACATTTTCGTAAATATTTGAAATAGCAGCATTACAACAACAATGCATTTAAACACAACAATTTTGGTAACAAATAAAAAAAATATTATAGGTATGCATTTAATGAATGAATCAAATATAAAAATGGGTGGAGAATGAAAAGAAAAGAGAAAAAAGGAAAAAAGAGAAGAAAGGAAAAACACATAGCTTGTCCACACATGTGGGGTCGTGTTTCCTGGTGCGCATAGCTTCCTTAGCTTGTCCACACATGTGGGGTCGTGTTTTCCTGGTGCGCATAGCTTCCTTAGCTTGTCCACACATGTGGGGTCGTGTTGATAGGGGGCGAGCAAGGTAGGCCTACAGTGATTAGTCTCAAAGGCAAGCCAGTGCTCGCATCAACGCTCGCAGGCTGATGACATTAACTCCAGCCATCCATTGAGCTGGCCACCCCAGCGAACGAAATTATGTTTGTGTTCTTTTGTTTGACTCCGTCATTAAGACCTTCCCCTATTTCTACCAGCGGAGTAACATTCGTTAATTATGAAATTGCATTGTTCTTGACTTAATATTCGTGCAGAGTAATGATTCACCGGTTAATCCTAGCATTCACTAAGAATTAAGTTAGCAACTTTGACAATACCCTAATAAACCTAACTAGAAATTGTGATATTTGACCCTGTATGCATCACCGGAACCAAACGTGTAGAAACCTAATCATGAAAGTGCCCTAATGATTTTCCCTCAACTTTGAATGTCCCTAGGAAGCAAAATACTATCTACTATTCCTAACCACCACCAAGCATAATTCTTGAATTCACCATACATTTCTCAGAATAGTCCAAACTCACAACATCTCATATCTCAACACATATTTATCAAACTTTTTCTTTGTCTTACTCCTGTAAGTTTTTTCCCCTAATCAAACGAATCAACCATAGACCCATAAAAAGCAGGAATTTAAATTATAATAACAAATGTTCTGGCTTAGCTTAAGTGTCAGGAATCTTTCCCTATTGATTTCAGCTCACAGCATGTGGTTTTTTCTCAAAACATTCCACAGATTTTAATTAACGTTTAAAAAATTCAGGAATTTCGGGCAGGCCTCCTTACACAAGGCAACAGAAATTCAACACAGGTGTCAAGAAGTTCGTCTAGGGTATACGTGAAGAAGTTATTAACACGAATCACAGTTTTAGTTTATTGAAAATTAACCTTTTTGTTTTAACAAGGACAACAGAATCGTCGTCAAATTTCTCCGAATTAACACTTGTTTAAACGATTTAAACCTCGGGTAGCTTTTGCTGTGTTAATGTGGGTGACATAATGATATTAATGGACTCATTGTCTCATATTCAAGCAATGCAGCTAAACAAAGACAATATAAACTGTCACATCATCTTTAGGCCTATTCTCAAGTTTCAACATAACAATAACACATAAATTAACTTTTTAATTTTATAGTCACCCATGTGTGCTATTTAGATAATAAGGGAGAGAGGCTCCCCTATATGTTTTTATTGTATGTCCGTCGTCCGTATCTACGCGTGTCACGCCTCACGATAAAAACCGAACATGACCTGCGGTTTTCTGTTGGCATTGCCCTTCAACAAGTACGATAGGGCATGAATTTAGTGACCCTGTGGTTTGGCGGTCGACACCCCCCGGAAACTATTCTATACCCGGCACCTCCACCATAGACTTGAAAAATAATCTTACTTCCCTATTTTGGGTACTCCCGTATACTCGTGCTGATTTAGTTTCGGTGACAACACTTCTTCTGTTTTTACTAAATTTGTAATTACCCGTTAATATGCAAATTGTTGCCATCCACTACGTACGTATTTAAATTAAATAAACAATATCTTAATCGGGGACCCAGTTTTTTTATTGAAAGTAGGAATGCCTTAGTAAATAAACACTTCGGAAAACATTCTCTTATTATTGTAAAAGGTGAAACTCGAACCCTTGACTTTAAGATTCAATCCCTATGGAAATATAAACAATCGAAAGAGTGTATTTATTTGGAACGCACTATACGTTCGCCTAAGCCTGAAATTAGCACTAGATGGCACCCCACCACACTGTAGCCTGTATTTAGTGTAAATACCATTCTGTTCTTTACTTCCTCTACTATATAGTTACCCAAACACGACACATGCTAAGCATACGTGTTCAAGAAAGACAATGTGTTATTACGAGGGGGAAACTGTCGTGTCCAATAACACACAGGTTATGTCATGTTATATTCAAAAGTAGATTTTAATAATTAATATGAATGATTGTGGTCAATTGGGTACTCACATTTAAAAGGATTTTTTGTGCTGTTGTTTGGAGTTAAAATCATAGATCATATTTAAAATAATATTCCAAATGAGTGGTCTATGTTTAACATTATTAACAGAAAAATTATATATTTTGCTGGTCATTTCATCGGGTTACTCTAATATTTTGGCCTGTGAAAGCATTAAAGTTTGAAAGAACATTATTAGTATTATTATTTTGTTGTGTGGTGTGAAGAAATTAAATTTTCAAAGACCATTCACAAAATATTAATTTATAATTGAAAGACCATTAGAAGTAAAATCTTGTCCACTAGTAATTCATGTGAGGGAATATAGATTGATGATGTTTCTACGACTCAATCAATTTACTATTATATTTATACCTAATTAAACATTTACAAACCACTACAGAAAAGTTTATTATATTCAAATTTGTGCCTTTATTGTTAAAACTAACCCTCTACATACAATTGACTATTTCATCTCCACTTTTAACTGCTATTAATGATACCTTGGCCTCCCCTATGCTGGCAATTGACGAATAAACCTTTTACATTGTCATCTTGTAACCGCTTTAATAACTAAAAGTGTGTGTGTTGTTGCATGTGGACCTGTAATGAAGCTAAGAACTCCATTCCATTCCGACATAATGGGGGATACAAATTTGGAAACTAATGATAAAAAAAAATGCTTGGATTTTGTTTAGGATTTGCATCTATCATGTACGCATTTAGATCTATGTTATTCAAGACTATTTTATGTGAGTGACTGCTATGACGATGATTATTTTAGATAATGATTCTGAGTAAAAGGTTGGAAAACACTCACTGCCAATCCAGACGCGCCTATGCTTGTTAGGATCAATCCCAGTCGAGACTAGAGTATGATCCATGGGTTTCGGGAATGGTTCATAATGTGAAATAAGAGGGAACGATTCTGGGTATTGAATTCTAGAGATATTCCATTATTTAGTTTGAGTACCGGTACCAGTTTTGGGTGTGGTAATGTGAAAGACAAAGGTTGATAGGCTTAATTTACCAGCTCTCCTTTTCGTTCACCGATCCCTACGTGCAAGCTTCTTATCAATGTAGTTTGTAGGACTCTTTTTTCTAATCACGGGAATACATCCCAGACGGACTTTGTTAACCCTCTCGGTTTAAGGTTGTGGAGTCCAACAATAATGAGCAGAATCTAATAGGAAAGCCAAACACCCAAGCTAGGATTACTCTTGACTCAGTGAAAAAAATTATGATTTAGTTATTCAAAATTTGTCTCCAAGGTTAAACATATAGTCACGCTGAATTTTAAACTAATTAGTCCTTTCTATGTGGAACCATTTATCATCTTCAAGCCAACATTGTGGCCTTTCAGGCAGAGTCATGTATGTAAGCCTTTATTAAAGACGCATGTCCTTATTTAAACATCTGAATGATATTGTTTGATTGTATGAGGTAGGAGAAAGAGAAACGCGTGTATCTTATACCTGATCGTGTATGTTTTTATGCAACCTCTGTATGCAGATTTAAGGGTGGTTACCCCTCATCCCCCACGTGGCTAATGATAAATATTCACCCACAGAAGTTCTTTTAAGGGTTGGAAATGGGCTTGAAAATGAGTCCCGTATGCAGATGCCGGATATGTAGCACACTTTACACACAAAAAATTGTTAACTACGCGTAGCCTATGCTAGAAAAAATGAGTATAGAAAAAGTGGAGTAGGGTCATACTCATATATAACCACGCGACTTATGGTATGTAAAGTAGCATGCAGATGAGCTTAAGGGATGGTGTATGCAAATACGATGTAAAAAATGAAAGGGTAAGGCAGTATAAGAAGGTGGTGGAAAATGAGTAAAGAGGTTTCATCCAAGAGGTAACAAGATTGCATATGATTTAAATGTAATTATTGATTTAGTGGTTGGTTTTCTAGTCAAATTGTGTTCACTTTTGAGTTGGAAACAAAGTTATCTAAAAAATATTTGCGATCGAACTTCATTCATAAAGTTAGGTAACCGTTTGATACAAAACTTAACAGATATCGAATTGGGCGTATATTAGTATGGATTCTATGGATTTTTGTGGTTGTTATGGATGAATACCTTATTTTTGTTGATATCTAATTTGATTGGGGTTTTGTGGGTAAATAAAGGTTGCAGCATTTCGGGTTGTATATTCTAGCATGGTATTATAATTTGAGTTTATCCCGTATTGATGTTCTCTTCAGCATTGAGAGAAGGTTTACAGATTAAACAAACATTAGATAATCAATCAATTATATCTACAATTGGGAATGTCTATTTAAACTTTGATTCCAACAATCTTAAATTTAATATTTTTTCTTTTGCTTTGTGATTGCAAGAACATCCAATTCTGCAAATATAAATGACCTCTTCTATTGATAAGTTTAGTCAGTTAAATTAAATGACAGTTCAAACAATTCATTGTCACGCGAGAGTTTATCTAATCTTTATACCGTGAACAACTGAAAATATTCACTCCAAACTTCACTATACTCGACGGACACTTTAGTGAAGTCTTCACGCGTCTGGTTACTGCACGCCCCATCACACATGAAACCGCCTTAGTAAAAAGCTCCCCATATGCAAATCCAGGGTGTAGGCCTATGCAGATCAAACATTCAGTAGCTACAGCCTCTAACACACGCCGCCAGTAATTGAAGGTATATTTTGCATACTACTCACGTTCCACTACAAAAGAATAACTAACAATCGCCAACTTAAGATAACTATATCCGAACTTCTAAACGTATTCAAATTTTTTTACGTGCGTTTTAGAGATCTAATTGTGTTACCGCTCACGCTATGTATAGGCATAGATAACCAAAATAAAAGTATTCAACCTATTTGCATAGGTCGTAGTTTGTATACGAGAAAAAAGGTGGGCAAAATATTTAGATTTTTTTATATATTTAAATTGAAGAGATAATTGTATTGGGCACGAGCTAGAAGAAAAGTGTGTCGAAATGAATGGTATTTGCATAGGTTGGTTGGATGGTAAGGAAGGCTTGTGCGAGAAAGATGTCGTCATGTAAGGTGGTGTTGGGTTTTGGAGTATGCAAAATTTTGAGCACGCGCTGGTGATAAAGCCACAATAGACGTGTGTTGGGACACTAGGGCTTCTTTACCTTACGACAATATTAACATGAGTAATACTGGGATGACTTGCTCAATGGATTGTATGAAAGGTAGTTTGTCAAATACAAGTGGGGTATAAAGAAGTAAGGACACCAATTAACTGCAACATTAATTAATAAAAAAATGATAATAAAGACTGAAATTGGAATTGTTAACACAGAAATTATTAACATTTACCACTATACTTATTTCCAATACTAGATTTATAAATAAATTTTCTTTAGTTTATTGTTGGACAACATGACATTGCACAAAAATGGTCAAATTACATGATTATGAAGTTCCATCGACGACTATACTTTTTTTTATAGCGCAATTTTAAATCCAAATTTGGGAATTATGCTAAGCTATAGATATGATCAAGATTTACAATTAATATTGTTTCCAAAATGTTTTGGGTTTAGAGATAGATGTGATTTTATCTGAAAACAATATATTATCAACATCTTACCACCAAGACCATACTCGCCGCCGCCGACTCGGGCATTATAAATGTATTCCCTATATATATATATTCGTTTAAAATAAAGTAGTTTTATTGACGTGTGTTGATTTATTTTGATTTGATGAAGAAACAACCTGAAAACACTACACTAGAAAAGTAACCTATAATGTATAACTGTAGAAATAATCTTTCAATGTCGAATGACACTGTGATTGATTGATTATTTGTAAAGTATGAGTATGTCCAAAAATAAATACAGATTAAAATTATACATTCAGCTAATAAGATTGTGTTTTAAAACGCATTAAGAGTTGTTAGGAGTTGACCTTCTCCAGATCAACTATCGTTGATGTATTACCCTTAATAACTCATGTTTAACTGTCGTACGTATTCTCGTGCATGATGTCACACAAAAATGTTGTCCCGAACTAATATAAACAAAATTACGAAATGATTCTAATATTTCAGCTCAATAGTAAATAGCATCACAATATTTTGTTCATTTAGTTGAAGAATCTCATATTTGGGTGTACCCCAAGGGCCGGTCCTTAATCCTTCTTTAGTCATGGTAATCTATGACGAGTATCCGGTTTGTGCCTGAGTTGACAGGGAGTGAGAGTAAAACTAAGCTGCCAAATCCACCGCTGTGGGTGACCTTGACACCAAAACACAGTGTTAAGGTTACTATCACACAAGAGCATCGTACCTGACTGTGCGCTGCGCTGGTCTTCCTCAATCGAAGCGTTTTAGTACAATTTATAACTCCGCATAGGCTAGAAACGAAACAATTATCACGAAATGCTATAATCGGTTGTATTTTTTTTAATATATAAATTTATTGGTATAGTATTGTGTTTATATTAAATTGAATTATCATCGTCATAAATCAATCTATAATAATTACTTTGTTTATTGTAGTTCAGTCATGACGGTACAAAAGTTGGCCTTGAAAATTTATGTTACTTAGTTATAATTATTTTTCATTTTAAGACTGTATCCCGTGGACCAATGGCATGGGTGGTTAGGTATGTACGAAAGTCGCAGGACCCGGGTTCGATCACCGGTTGAGACTTTAACCTTGACTTTAAAGCACTTTAAAGATTATGATTCCTGTTGATGCAGTTATGTATGTGATATTGTCTATGATTATGGAAAAGATGATCAATAGATATACAGAAAATCATGTATGGAATATATTATTACGAGTTGTATTCATAACTAATAAATAGTAACTCAAGTGTAATAATTATATAATTATGGTTGTGAATTACGGCGTTGAATGACGTCAAGGCTCACTGATGACGCTGTTAGGTGGATTATAACAAGTACGATGTCATTATCCCACAGTTTACGAGTATCAAGCCGAATTGACTACATTTTACAAATACATTCTGCCAAATAAATTTCACTGCAAATAGCTTTCATTTTTCCAACCCTATTTCTCATTCGTTTACTCAGTAATTGGTCCACCATACATGGAAAGTTTTTTCCAGTGCTTAACTTTAAAAACGTGAACACTTAAGCAGACGTGAAAAATTTAATGATATAATTAAAACTCTCCCATGTTAAATTCTAAACTTTTTTTTCGGCCATGGAGTTTTCCTCCACTTGTAGGTTGACAATGGAACGAAATATTTTTTTCATTTTGAAATATTATCGACAAGAAGTTGTGCGTATAAGAAATAAACCTGAATCGCCCGTCGAAAACCATTTTCAAAACGGTCCACTATAAATCTATACGAAATAGTTGCTAATTATATAACTCTTCCTTTGTATTCTCGCGTTGGAATAAGTCATTCGGTACTTGTCAATGCTAGGCCTTGATTTGCCGACGAGTTTAAATAGCCTGGCTACGTTTCTTGCTTTGGTTTTCGAACGTTAGAGTTTGAACCTGGCCCCAAACCCGGTTACAGGATTTGACTTGTGATTGACAAAGCTTCGCGATACAGTAGACATTGATTTACTCGTTCGAAACAGGTACAATCCCTGATACAATAAAATAACCCCACAGTCACCTTTAATCAATGCGGAGTACGCGCCAAAAAAGAGTTACTTCACAGCGTTCAACCACTTTCTTCTACTCGGCTACCACTGAGGGTGCCCGAACACATTCCACACGGGGAGAGCAAAGAGTACAAGAACTTGGGAGGAGTTTACTTTACCAAGAGTATCATCTTTCTATAAAGAACGTTAAGAAAATGACAAGCTGACATTTTAAAAGTTACTTTTTACTTCTTCCCAACATCCATGATTTTAAAACGTTCACAAAAAATTTATAATTGTCCAGTAAACTCATAGGATAAGGCTATGTCTTAGATATAAATAATTCAGTGTGAAAAAAATATTTCGTATAATTATGGCTTAAATATACTTTGATTTTTTTAAACCAAACACTGACTTCATATCAGTTGTTTAACAAGAAAGACTCCATTCGAGTAGGTAATACAAACATGTAATTTTTATAGTCATACTGTAATAAATGGTTCTTTTCATGGCTGTTCGAAACATGGCTGACTACGTAGAAACAACAATGTTCATTCCCAACAGGTATAATTACCATAATCTGTGTGTTGGCGCACATCTTAATCACATACATCACAATTAATTAGTATTTTCGTCATCGTTCTTTCCGCATAGATCAACAGTTGATTGCATAACGACATACAAGGTTGTGCGTTAGATTAAAAATTCCAAATGTGTAAAATGTCATTGTTTAAGTAAAGGTTATTAAAGAGAATGAAGTGTGCGCTGTGAATATCAAATCGGCGTTCACTTGTTTTGTTCTATATGCCAATGAAGGTAAATAGATAAATATTTGAAATGTGAGGGAGGTGGAGAATGAGATATGTGGCTATGCGCACAGTTCACATCCGTTATTATTGTCGTTTTTTTAGTCTAAAAGTCATTTGGTTGCCGTTGATGGTTCGTTTTGCTGCTGTTTTGTCCTGGGCTTCCGCTTTAGGGTGGGGAGTGAGCCACGTTCATTACATTTCACATAATCACATTCATACGCCTGTACTCTTCATTATTCTACAGAGCAAAAAATAATTGTCGTTCTAAATTACGTATGCAAATTATTACTGGTTTTAATTCTCTTTTTTTGGCGAAAACAGTACTAACTTTCATGATGGGTGGAAAGCGTGAGTGTGTACTGGAGCTATCAATATATATAAAGAGCCGACGATGGTGGTGAAATATTGCATACTAAATTATAATTACTTTCTTTGTTGTTGACCTATTTTTCATTACACCTATAGACTACATACATTTGCAATTAGATACCCTACGTTTGTGGTGTCTGAATAATAGCCGATCCTATGATGATGGACTGTATCGAAAAATTGAGTTTTTCTGTTGGTTTTTCGATTTTGAATCGTGCAGAAACATAGAAATAAAAGGTTCTAAACCATTTGGATGGTAATTCACATGAAGGGAGATTTGTCTATTAAAATCTACATGCATTTCCTTGCAACCAACCATTAATAAAATCTTCAAATGGCGTAATAAAATTGTTTTACATGCAAAAAAAGTGCATGATTTTACATCTGATGACAGAGATAGCCAAAATGAATATTCATAGAATTTGGAAATACTACACCAATAAAAAGTCTTTTGACATGAATGATTATAAATTAATTTTTTTTGAACACTGTTAAATACTATGCTTAGAGCATTGGAATGTATGAATGTTTTAGGTCCATCCTCAATTAAATAATTTTAGTCTCTTTCGAAAAATTGCTCTATTGATGTCATCAGCTGATGGAGCATACAGTGCCTTCTTGTCTTCACACATTTATAAATATGTACCCGTTTCACGATTTTAAGATAATATAAAGCAGGTAATTTGTTGATATGTTTATGGTATAGTTCTTAATTATAGTCTTCAATTAAAAAACACATGTTTGAACTCTGACAAACCATAGGATATTAATTGTTATCATTACTTTAACATCGTAACCATTTTGTCTTTGTTTGTATTCTAAATAAACACAGAATTCATTGGTCCTAAGTTGAACTCAAATAACAGATTGTAATCTGCCTACGTGGATAACTCTGTCCACACAACTGGGTTCGATTCCCTGACGGGTCAAGCTTGTATTATGATTTATAATTGGTGCTACATGAACTATATCTTCAAATATTAGAACTGGAAATTTAAAAATTATTTTCCATTGTAAATATTTTATTGTTTACAGTTCTCGCATTAAATCATCTGTACTGAAAAATAAAATGCGAGATAATCTCGTAGAAAATCACTCCGTTGAAAAATATTTCATGTAAATAAACTAACATTGTTTCCATCAAAAACTCAACCCATACGTCAACAGCATACAGCTCAATATCAAACGGATAACAACTGACAAACACAATCCACAAAAAATAAAAAAATAAAACAAAAATTTATTTTCATATCGCCTTCACTCAACGTAAATAAGGAGCTTAGTTTTATGAATGATGAATCTGTCGAGTCTATCATCGATATCTCTGTACGCATGCGTAACAATTACTCTAAACGTGTTGTAAACACGGTGTAGATAATCCACAGAGATATGATAACATCAGTGGATGCACTGGTGCCCGCATTCCCTGGTTGCGCGTGTAATTCCCACACGGACGCTAGATTTATTGGTGGTGGATGGTGTGAAATGCGGCTGTGTGTGTGTGTGTGTGTGTGACGATGTGGTGCTGTGGTGTGTGTGGGTTGGTGTGTGTGGTGTGTGTAGTGTGCCAGTTTTGGTGTACGACGAAATACGACGCCTTGGTGGCGTGGGGGTGTAAATAATTGATAACTTAAATACTACAGTGTTAATATGATATTTTAATCTTTGGTGTTTATAACTAAAACTTGTCTAATAAAGTGTAAAATGTTAACAAAAATGACATTATTATTTTATTGAATTTTACCTGCCCATAGGGCAGGAAGGCTAATGCAGGGCAAGTGTGGCCCTCTGTAGCCTGACACAGTGATTACAGAGTTACAATTTTAGATTAACATTACATCAAAGACAACAAGAGAACATGACATTTATAGAGTTAGACGAATTGAAAGGCAAAAGGCGGATAAGGGTACTTGAAGCGGGGTAGAGGTCTGAAGGCTCGAGGACGCGAAACGAGGTCGTGAAGCTCATTCCTGCCGCCTGCGTGAAGACGTTGCACGTAAGCCCCTGCGAGGGTGTCGAGTCGAGCGCTGATACCACCGACGCCGGTTAGGGTATACAAGTCTTCATTACGCGTCATTTGAGGAAGTCGCGCGATGAGGCGAAGGATCCTTCGCTCAACAAAAATGACAAAAATGGTAGCGACTAATATAATATTACACATCAAGTAGTGTTTGCACAAGAAGCATGGGTGCGTAAGTTTCCAAATAGGGAGCTAACCTTATAGTGAAATGTTTATTATGCAACGCCTCCCTCCAGCGTTCAAATTCTCCTTGGTGGAGATGCCGAATATATAGACATTCACTCTTTCGGTGAGGATAGACATTCCTTCATGCACCCATAATTTAAATTTACACTTAACACACTCACTTACAAACATACACTCAAACATACATACAACACGGTTCATGTCATTTTATAGACATCTTTATAGAACTAATTTTTTTATTGTATTGTATTGTATTGTAACGTTATATATTGTTTTGTTTTGTTACCCTATGTAATATTTGGTAAATTGCCCTTGTTTGACATTGTGTCTTGTGACCACTAAAAACAAATATACGCCTTATAACATGGGTCACCAAAAACATTCTGTTTTATCCTTGAAATGCAATGTCCACAAAATCTCAAACAATTCCACCGAGTATTAATATCTTGAATATAAAGGAGTATAACTAATAAAGTGACGGGCTGGCAGCATATGGTAGCTGTGAGGTAGGAAAGTATGAGGAGAATAATTATGGTGTGCTTCGACTGATGGATTTATAGTGAAAACCATTGAAAGAAGCGGCAAAAGTATGTTGATCAAGGGGAGATGTTTAATGATGACATTATCCTTGAGAAAGTTTACTAGGATAATAACTGCAGAGAGTAAACTTATTCGAATCACATCCCAGACCATCATAATTCACGATATATTGTTTTGATACGTCGCATTAACCTATTAGCAGATTAGCCAATAACTTCATGATTTATGTCTACTTTAGCTGTGTACTGCAATAATTAAAGAATTTCATGGTTAAAAGTGAGTGACATTTGACATATAAGGGTGTTCTACAATAGGCTACAATACACATTAATCATTTGTGTTTACAATGTGTTTCCATCATGGGAAAAAATAATGATTTGAAATTATCTAGGCTTAATTTAAAAGAACTTTAATTGATTTCTTACATTTGCTCAAATTTCGCATACATACGATTAGTCACATTTCGCATATTATAAAATTAAATTAGTTGTGGTTAGATTAGTGTTTTCAGGAAACACGTATTTCTCGGGTTTTCCAGCGTCGAGCGTAATAATTGATTGCCTTATAACTACACAGGCTTAATATTCCTGATATAATGACCATGCACACTGCCTACACAGAAACAGGCACGATATAACACATAATGACAGCCTTTGCGAGTTGTGTTTTTTATATTATTTATACGTGTTGTTAGTTTCCACATTCTCGTTGTCCATGGAATGATTACGAAACTTAGAAGAGTCATTAGTGACTAAAACTCTACATTCGAATGGATGGTGTTTACTATTCACTAATAGAAGAATAATCATCATTGCTCATTAGCCTAAATGATGGTCAACAATTGTGCACATTACATTTCATTACGTACATATCACACACCATCATCATTTGTGTTTTGATGTCAAAATGCGAATTATTTTAATTTTATCTTCATCATTATTATTTTTATTGTTATTATGAATATTATTCTTATCTTTATTATAATTATCTTCAATTACGTGTTTCGAACAGGGTAATCACAGTGCGAATCGGACACCCCTGGTCATTCATATCCTGACAATTATACTCGCATCCTCAAATATACACAGTGTGTCCAGTGTGGTAAAACTATTATGCATTATGTTGGGTTCATAAGCTATTGTACACAAGTTTTAATTGCAATTGCGTATTACAATAACGGCATGTATGCTTATGCAGTATGATTGTGTGATCTGACAGATTTTTAGGTACCTCAGCTTGAATTTAATCAGCGAACCGTTATCTACATCACACCATTACTCTAGCAAGAGTTACCAAGCATTGTTAACGTGACAACCTTTACATTACATATTTCATATTTGTATTATTTTAATAAATATAATAGTTTCTTGGTTGTACATAGTTGTCTAGCAATAATATATGGACAGCTCTACAGTCGACTTTATATATTAATTTTATATTGTATATTATTTATACAAAATCTTAGAAATCGATTTGTTTTAAAGTTTACCTGAAATCATTTTTAGAAAAGTATAACGTATATATTCGCGTTTAAGGACTCCACTCCCTATTTGATCAACTAACAATCATAAAAACTTTTAGAATCACTCAGAAATGCCAGCGGTGGTAATTGAACGCGCAACCTGTGAATTACTTTTACAAGGTAGGCTTAGATATATTTAAAATAAAATTGTTGGATAAATACATGATAATTATTATGTAAATACAGCGTTAAATGTCACTGAGTCACCGAGGATGTGCCCGGATCGCATTAACATCACATCCCTTACCACCTCTAAACTCTTCGTCCATCCCAAAACATTTTAACATCTCGCGTCGCTTATTTAGCCCAGAGGCTGATGGTGGAATTCCGGGCGTGTGAGGTGGGGTGAGGTGAGGTGAGGAAGGTGTAGCAATCGAGAGGTGGACAAACAGACAGACGGACAGACAGACATGTTAGCGCGTGCCACCCGAACGTTATTACATCCATCATAAGCGGTACCGCGAGCTGTCAGGTTAGGCGTGGTTTGGGTGGCTAGGTTGGTACTAAGTGAGGAACAACCATCTCAGATATACATGAGCACGACGGGTGAAAAATTGATTTCGTTTTTAAAAAAGTTTTTTTTTACCGTGTATAAGGTGTTGTATACACGCCCCGGCTTGCTTACTTTAAATTGTATAGTGCTGAGATTTATACGCCCACTATTTATTTAAACAATAAAGAAAATAATTATGAATTGATTTGCGAATTTAATTTGAAAGCGAATCATAACGAAACGTAAGTCGTGTTTAAGTTTTTTTTACGCTTGCGAACAATGTTTAATTTATCAGTTTGCGTTATTTCTTCCGCCCTAATTTAAGGTGTGTTGATTTGAGAATTTGATAGGTTATCAGAAGGAAACATGGCACGTTTTTGTTTTTGCATATGAATGGCGCGCAATCATTTGAGATGGATTTTATTTAGATGAATCATTTTTATTTTTTTAAATACATCCTGACACCGTTAATGCTGACCATTTCCACAACATTCATAGGCTTCCTCCTTCTGATACATAACCTCAAACATTTGAGGCCCATTTATTTCACATCCATTTTAATCAGTACAATAAAAACTCTTCGTTACCTCTTAAATTAGCACTTCAAATTATCATAAACTATCTGGTAAATATCATCCATTTTAATCAGTACAATAAAAACTCTTCGTTACCTCTTAAATTAGCACGTATACCCTTTTACACATAATTTGAATGTATTCTTGTTTCTGTAGTTATGACTTCTTCAAATTCGTAAGTTAGTAATTGCTCATTGGCTGATTGCACATCAATCTTTAAAACTACTTTATTTTCGTAATTAGTTTCTTGATTTGAGACGATAGTGGGATGGATGCAAACGAGAGGAGAGGTAATCCCAAACTAAAACTACATATTATTCTGGGTGAGGTTTTCGAACCGATGTCCCTATAGTATTTCTACTGCAATGCTGCGACTAAACGATATTCCGATAAGTTTTGTTTGACTAGCCGACTCACAAATCTTACTCCCAACGTTTCCGTCTATAATTCCACAAAGCCATTACATCGACAATAATTACTCTCTCTCTCTCCGAGTGTGGAAATGTGGGCGTGGTCTTGTCTTAAACATCCCGCCCTTAGGAGCGCCAATACCTTACCAAACACTTCTACTAATTAACAAATGTTTAACTATATTTCTCCCAAGACGTTTGTTTTTCATCGTTAACGGTTAGGTTGTTCCTAAAAATTTCGAACTAGTATTTTCTGATGTGAACTAATTGACTAGGCGCTCAAGCTAACAGCACCTTTACCATACGACCAGTTTTTTTTACGTGTTATCATTCTGAGGGTTTTATAGCCCATAAGATGTGTTTGATTCTTCGTATAATACCGTCTAGTTAGCGATGATGATGATAGAGACAAGGAAAGCTTAAGTTTTATGTTCTGTTTGTTTTCTTTATTGACGTTGCTTGCACAAGTGGGCGGCGTTGCAACACTGCAACTACTAACTGCAATTACTGCTTACTTGCTTGTTGGAATCAGGAGAAAATTACGAGTTTTAATTATGTTGCCTTTTCAAGCGACTGTGGCTTAAGGTTTCACTTCCTTACTTGGAATTCAAGCCTAGATTATCGCGATGCTGATGAGGTGATGTTTACGCCTTGAATTTAGTACGGGTATAATTATCGCTAGAGGTGCGACTGTTTACGATATTATATATTTCTGTTTATATGAACTTCGGTCTACTGACTCAAGAACATCAACTTTATTAAAAACAAGGTGGATTGTGTATAATTAACACAACTTGAGTATATATTTAAAAAGTTTTTAAGCTTTCAAATTAAGAATTCTGTATTGAAATTATGATTTATATTAACAAAAATATAGACTAATTTAAGACAATTAAGTAAATTACAATAAAATAGACTTATACTTTCAACAATTTCAACAAAACTTGCAAAGAAACATTAATAGATAGAGAGATGATGTTTGTTGATGTTGACAACTATTTTCAACCTATTTGGTACTATATAACTAAATCTAGTAAAATTCAATGTCACACACAAAAAGTGCAAGTGCAAGGACAAGTGTTTTGTTGGTTGAGATACCTTAACTGGCTCTAAAGTTGTTGTTTACAATCAAATTGTTGGCACTCTTCGTACCTTTTAATGATACCCATAAAACGAGTTATCAGCTCATCGCGTTAGCTCTTCGCTAGCAGAAAGTGCGTTATTTGAGCTGTTAAAACGCCAATTTTTTCGCAAGTTAAGTGCATTAGTAGTAGTCATAAACCACTCACTAATTTTACAACAAAAAATTTGTTATTTTGGACGGTCCGTTTCCAAGTCTCTTTGCCTAATTAGGGACTGATTCTGGGGGTCAATTAGGACTCGGGTCTAGTTGGCCTTGCTTCTCTCTCTCTCTCTCTTTCTCTCTCTCTCTCTCTCTCTCTCTCTCTCTCTCTCTCTCTCTCTCTCTCTCTCTCTCTCTCTCGCTCTTTATCTCCCTCTCTCTTCCTCTCTTCTGCCTCAACATTAATACAAGTGCTCAACAAGATATTAAAACTGGCAAGACTATATAATTATTAAACCAGTGACCAACCAATTTAATGACAAAATTCAATTTCAAGATTCGCCTTGATTCTTAGAACCAACTCATGTAAGTTTAATGGAAGTGTTGGAGCCTGGGTTAATGTTCTCATTTTCTTCACATGCTTCAATCATCTCTACTCTTTAATATCATCAAAGACACGTGCACCGATGGCCTCAATTATTTGTGTCTTCATTCTGCAACTATCATGATGATATTTTTTATAGTGTTTTATTATCGCAAATTGTTTGCTATTTTACAAATCTACTAACAGTTCAATACAAAAGCAATACATTAAAATCAGTACATGAATTCAAGATATATCAACGTAAGACAATGCTGTAAGGACGAGAATAAAGCGATAGCAATTTTCGAAAATATATATCCCGACCGGGGATCGAACCCTGGTCCTTCGGTTTAACCTTCCGATTCTCTACGAAGTAAGCAGGGTGTGCATGTAGCTCACTTGGCAGAGCATCGGAACGTGAAGCCGAAAGACCAGGTTCGATCCCCGGTCACGACCCATCTTTTCGAAAATAAATATTTATATGTCATATTCATAGTTATGCCGACGAACCACATTTCTATGTAACATTCAATCATTGATAAATAAGAAGTTATTCAATATCTTTCAACACCTAGTCATGAAATTATATAAAGGCTTCAAAGTTCATATATGGGCATGAAGAAAATTTATAATTACTCATTGTCAATTATCATCTACATATCTACATTTAAACACTTAATACTATACTTATTTTGCAGTGTTTAATAACTCTGTATATTATATAATAGATTGAAATTTTTGTCATAACGATTACATATACCATAATATGCATATTGTTTCTTTAGCACTGAACAGCATACAATACATGATATATTTCAACCTATTCATCACTCGTGAAATCTACACTTCAAAACCACATATTACATTTATACACTGTACTCTCACATTTGGATGAAACAATACGAGCAAACTAATGAGCCAAACCTAAATCTTAACACAAAGAGCTTAACTTAAAGAAAAGAACACACTGACAAATGTGACCACAAAGTGTTTGAAAAAAAACAATAAGGCCTCCAGTCTTTTTTTCCACGTGGGTGTACCCTTACAATAATGGATATTAAGAGGAAGGACTACTGCTAATATTAAAACCAATCGAAATATATCTGCTTTTAGTTACAACTCGTATAACGCTACCCAATCGAAAGAGTGGTTTATAGATTCACATAATTTCATTAGAACCAAAAAAACATAATATATAATATATATAATCTGTATGGATTTTAGTTATGGCTTAAATTTTATTGATTTATTCTGTAATTAAAAACTCCACCGATAATATTTGCAATTTATTTCGTGCAGGAGTTATATTGAAACTGCATAGAACTTATACAATCCACTTTTTCGATTTTAAAAAGCGTTTTGTGAGATGTTTAAAATCGCGTAATTTCGCGTGGTTTAAATATTGGCGGTTGTCCTTCCTCCCAAGTCTTACCAGAAGGATTCTTGTATCCTCATCCATCTATACCACCAGGTGGCCAGCTCAGCCTAGTGTTGGTTTATTTCCTTGCTTCTTATTCGTCTTACAATCTCGGCTGGATTACGTGGGCCGATGTGCGGCTATTACAACGTTCATTGTCATAATATGGGATTGGTCTTCTAGTGTATAATTAAGTATAGGTATTGAAAAGCGTGTATTTACACTCTTAACTGATTTAAGTGTACATCCTAGTGGGCTACACCTAAAACTATAGTACTTGAATTTTGAATAAAAACAATGTCTCGTTGTTTTATTTTGAGGTTTTACCGTTAGATGGTGTCTGTCGTGGAAGGTGAGATTGGATTAAGGAAGAAATGTTGAAACTAAACCTATATCCTGGGACAAGATGGTATTTTGAAGTTAGGGTAGTAGTGAAGTAAATGTCTATGAGGTCAATCCCTTACATTCGCATGACGACTGAAGAAAACTTTGTACCAACCAAATACAAAAATTTGTAAAAAAAAAAACGGCAGCCAAGCTCTCCTTCAAAAGTCTCCGGCTGTGAATGCTGTGAGATATAGAAGTTGAGCCAAGCTTTTTATTCTTTCTCCCTAGTTTCGCTTTTAAAATAAGTAAGATCATTTCGCCTGTTGACGAGCGCCAAGCCAACGATTTTTGTGGTAAAAAAGTAAATTTTTAAACTCGAAATCATAAAAAAATGGCTTGGCCCATGAACCAAATTCAATGGCCAAGGCAATTTTTTTATGATTTCGAGTTTAAAAATTTTACTTTTTACCACAAAAAATCGTTGGCTTGGCGCTCGTCAACAGGCGAAATGATCTTACTTATTTTAAAAGCGAAACTAGGGAGAAAGAATAAAAAGCTTGGCTCAACTTCTATATCTCACAGCATTCACAGCGGTAGACTTTTGAAGGAGAGCTTAGATGCCGTTTTTTTTTTTACAAATCGTTGTATTTGGTTGGATATTACATCTTTTTGTTGTTCGTTCGCTATCAAGGTGTGAATGATTAAATTTGTTGAGTTCAAAGTTGTTTTTTTACATTTTGGGCCCACGGTCCCCCCAAAGATACCCCTTAAATAAATAAATAAATTTTTATTTACAGACTACCCACTCAGTTATATAACTGATTTTCAGTGGGGGACTTTAAATCAAAGCGACCAAGCCAAACCCTGCAGGCCCCGACGCAATCGACGAGTGAGCGATAACCAACCAAAGATAGATATTTTTAATAGGAAATATATCAATCAGTGGTATGAACAGTGCGAACACCCGCGGATCAACGCCAGAATCAACAAGGCCGATTCAGAACAACTCTGAAATTTATTATGTGCTTCGTTGCTAGGACGGCTCCAAAGTCACCGTTTACAAACTCCTAAGACAAGAACTGATAGACTTAAGTCCAAATCAGAAGTTAAAAAACTTCTGACTTGAGCGGGAATCGAACCCTGGCCCTTCTGCATTGGAAGCAGATACGCTAACAACAAGACCAACGCACTAGCATAAGCACTAGATATTTATAATGGTTAAGAGCATGTTTAATTTCAAGCTTGTATACAAATTACTACGCCTGAGTAATTACGCGTTTTGATTTTGCTAGGACGGCTCCAAAGTCACCGTTTACAAACTCCTAAGACAAGAACTGATAGACTTAAGTCCAAATCAGAAGTTAAAAAAATTCTGACTTTAGCGGGAATCGAACCCTGGACCGTCTGCATTGGAAGCAGATACGCTAACAACAAGACCAACGCACTAGCATAAGCTCTAGATATTTATAATGGTTAAGAGCATGTTTAATTTCAAGCTTGTATACAAATTACTACGCCTGAGTAATTACGCGTTTTGATTTTGCTAGGACGGCTCCAAAGTCACCGTTTACAAACTCCTAAGACATGAACTGATAGACTTAAGTCCAAATCAGAAGTTAAAAAACTTCTGACTTTAGCGGGAATCGAACCCTGGCCCTTCTGCATTGGAAGCAGATACGCTAACAACAAGACCAACGCACTAGCATAAGTACTTGATATTTATAATGGTTAAGAGCATGTTTAATTTCAAGCTTGTACAAATTACTACGCCTGAGTAATTACGCGTTTTGATTTGTTTTTGATTTTGATTTTGATTTTGATTTTCCCCGGTCCCAATTGCCCGGTTTTTGTTATATGAGGTACATCTGAGTGTGGCCCAAGTTTCAAAGTTCTAAGATGAACCGTTTTCTCGGTATCGCGTATTATTCATAAGAGTACGGAATTACCTACTTTTGATAATTTTGTTTTTTTTCCGGTACCCGTTAACCAATTTTGCTTTCCATATTCAAAAGTGATAAAGAATGAGAGATATCAAAATGTATTCCACGTTTGAAACATCTCAGTTGTAGCGTTTTCTTTGAATGATTCATTTCTTAAAGTTCAGATATGTTTTTTGTCATTTTTGGGCCCATGGTCATCCCAAATTTAGCCCCTTGTGTTTTGGACGCAAGATATTTATAATGGTTAAAAACCATGTTAAATTTCAAGTTTGTACAAATTACCACGCCTTGGTAATTACGCGTTTTGATTATCATCCAAATTTGATTTTCTCCGGTCCCTGTTACCCGATTTTGGTTTTGAAAGCAAAAGGCACTGCGTCTGAAATACACCTAAGTGTGGTCCAAGTTTCATAGTTCTAAGATTTACCGTTTTCTCTGTAGGCTAAAGAACTCTCCGCGGAGAACTGCCACCCACCCACCCACCCACCCACCCACCCACCCACCCACCCAACACCAGCCACCAGCCACCAGCCACCAGCCAGCCTTAAGGAATTTGACGATGTGAGAGCCTTTTTTAACACAGAACGAGTTGTCGGATCGGTTGATTTTTTTTTTTGGTATGTCATGGACCACATACCAGGTCATATACCGAGTTTCAAGATTGTAACTCTTTCGGGGCGGCGTGTGCAGATAGCTGAAAACCCCCAACTCTTGTAGGTGTATATAGGGCCGGAGTTCGGTGTCGCCTAAGCATCGCATCGCTTGTCTGCCGGGCGACGACCGTCGCCCTAGACAGAGCTTTCAGTAAGGACTACCGATGGCGAGTATCGAAGCTTGGACCTTCCGAGTCCATCGACCACAAGTTAATCAAAGGTTTTATAGTTGCATTTACAGCACCCAGTCCTTGGTTTACTTCTGGTCGGACTCGTGGGTGTACATCTGCCGGTATAAACAAAATAGACATGCAAGTGTCAATATTTTGTAGACCATTAATGCAAATGAAAGAGTTAAAGAAATAATGTTAAAGTTAGATTATGTCCAGAGACAACTTACTCTCATCATAAGCCTAAATGGCTGGATGCATTGTCACAAAGATGGTCACTATATAAGTCTACTGCCTTTGCCGATAAAGGTAATGTCAGTATATTTTGGTAAAATGTAATTCTTTCCATATGCGTACATGTACTTAGTGACGACTGACGGATATGTAGGTAGTTTTTCGGGAAGTTCCAGCCTGGGGTGAAAATAAAAGTCAATTTTCGGTTTTATTGTACCCAAAAGCGCGTTGTTGGAGGTGAAAATAATTCAACATTTAGTTGAAAGCTCTAGGTATAGGCCTATATCTCTCCCCCCAATTTTTTTTTAAATTTTGGGTGTGGAACCTTGTAAAAGAATTGCAGATTACAATAAAATGTAGTTATGAGAATTCAGAGGCAGGTATTTGTGGTGGAACTTATTTGCATCTTTGGTTTTGTTCTGACCAAAAGCGGTGAATTGGTGTTGAAAATGATTTATCATTTACGGTTTTTAGCGGTGAAAATTTCGTTTTTACCGTAAATACCTGCCTCTGACGATCACCGTATCGTAGCACTGAGCCATCCCAACATGATATTGTTCTCGTCACTTTCATCCTGTGGTCTCAACCTTCATCCATCCTGGCTAGACTCATGTATTGTGCATTGTTGTATTATCCAATCCTCCTCCATGTTTGCTCAATGTATTTACATCCCCAATATTGATTGCGCGCTTAAAATTTAAGCTCTACTTTTAAGGCACGTCCTGTATAAAGCAGCACCACGACATAGGAAACCATCCGCACAATGGATCTAAAGTCTAAACGAAGAAAGATGGATGATATATTGTAAAAGATTGTCTTTTGTGTGTCAAAGACGATAGGAGCGGTAGCCTAGCTTTGCACAGCGTAAATGCGATCTTTACAGATTCGTCCTCCTTATAAAAGAATCGACGATTACAATCTTCGTACTGGTTTTTGAGGGTTGGCGATTATCTCCAATCTACTCTCGATCTCCAGAGAAATATCTTGCGTTCGGCTTAAATAAGTAGATGTAAAAAACTTGCCGGACCGGTCTGGGCATTCTTGTTTTAGACTCGTTGTGCCGATGACTTGACACCTAGTTAAAACTAAGTGTCGTGCATATGGAATATAGCGTGTGTCTGGGACATACGTAAAACAGAGGGGACAACACTGGACGCGTTGTTCGGGATGTCTGGCTGCGCGCGCAACACTCGCTAGGCTGCACGCACACATGTGGAGAGGGCTTCCATACGTATGCATAATTTAAAAAATAGAATATCAAACCTTGGAGTTATGTTTTTTTTATGGAGAGATGCAATTTCAGTTTATTTTTGTGACTCCATTTAATTAGCCAGAAACTATGCCGTTGGTGAAAACAAACCATTCGACATTTCCCCTGTATATTTGGATATTTTTATATGTATGTTAGTTCTGAATATTAGTTCTATTTACATAGTTCTGGAAAGCATTAAATAATATTTTTGACCCTTTTCTGTATTTTGGAATTTTTCAAGCGTTTTCTTTCTAGTGTACGAATTTCGTTTAAAAATTTAGCCTTCTTCAGAAAACGAGATTGAATTTGACTAAAACAATCATTTTGATTTCTCGAAGGAAACCTGTCTAGGAACAATTTCACTCCCCTCTTCGGTGTCTTAACAAGGTGTTTTAGAGTTTGGGTAATTGTGAAGTGAATGTCCTAATGACTAGATTCCTTGCATTCGCATTACCGACAAAAAAAAACGAAAAAAACTTTCTGTCATAATTGACGGTGGCTGAAAACGAGCCCGAGACATCCCGAATCAGAATATCGTGCTTTACATGTATGCTCTGTCTTTCGGTTTGGTTTTGAGCACAATTCCAAACTTGAATTTTGTAATTTGAACTAAAGCGTATCTTAGTATTCATACATTTAGTTACCGTCTACGAGAATCTGAAAATATTTGTTCGTCTTTGACTTCCAAGATTTCATTTCACTTTAGAAAACCTATTATAGTTATGCATAGAAAACACAACTCATGATCATTGTAACAGGTTATTTATTCAATGTTTTCAGTCAATATGGTTATTCGCCGGCCCCCAGCCTCCAACACAACATTCAGTTCACCACACATAGTTTTACATTTTCAAATTGCAAACACAATGAATATTCTTCCTTCAGTCTTTGAGAAATTATTACTCATATGGAAACACATTACACTTCATACTCCGATGTAAATTTTTCAATTCACTAACTTCAATATTGCTGATGGCGTTTTTTGAAATATTTAATTGATTTACTTTAATGGAGTTTTTTTTTCGCGTAGCTTACGAGCCTTCGTTTGAAGTTTTTTTTAATGGCAAATACAAATTATCTTCGCTCAAAGGGTTTTCGTCCTCATAAGGTTTCGAGTAATGGAAATATAACTTTTTATATGTATTACATCGCCGAGTGGAATTATTATTATTGAGCATCTGCCAATATTAATGTTTCCTCATCAAATGGGTTTTATCGCACGGGGATATATATTATCTGGCTAAAGGAAGCCAACTGCTTTGATCAAATACGAGATAGCTATATATTCACATATACATTAATTAAAATCGCCAATTTAATTAACAATTTTATCGGAATCGTGTTTTTTCTTTTACGGACAACAAAATGAATGTATTAATCAAGAGAATGTTATAACTCTAATGTAGAGCATAAATATGGAGAGGGAATGTGCGTGGGGCAGTATGGGTATCGAAATCACGAAGCTCAATATTATATCAACAATTTGATAAAATCACATTTACTATTTTAGCATTTGTAATTTATTTATTTAATGTAATTTAAAGTGCAAAATATGTATGTGTGTGTATGTGTATAAGTTGATTTCAGCTAATACATATTTATTATATTCATTTCTTAGAACAAAACAGTAGTCTTAAGTGCAATACTATAATAATATATGTATTTATTTTTGACTTGTGAGCAAAAGGCATCATCATACCACTTACCAGTAACACTTTATATTATGTTTCCACTATTAAGTAGTATAAATGTATAATTAAATTGTGTAGGTAATAGATATCACGAATACTATACTATTATAAGTACTACAGTCGGTTATTTATGAGTTAAAAGCTAAATGTACCAAAGTGCAGTTTTTGTAGTATTTACCAAAGTTCAACAGTATACCAAGGTGTATTGTCTGAGTGTGAAGTTCACGGTGCATGAATAATAATAATAATAATAATAATAATAATAATAATAATAATAATAATATATTTATTGGTCCTTAATTGATCATTACAATGATATTGGACAGGTCAACAATATAACACACAAAGAGTAAGCACTACAATACAATACAATAAAAAACAAGTCAACAAAGATTTAAGATGTCAGGTATTCATTGACAGAATAAAACGGATTGTCAGTTAAAAATCTCTTCAGTTCAGTCTTAAAACTTATCACATTGTTCTTCTTTAAGTATTTGGGCAGCTTGTTATATAATTTAGCGCCTGAGATATCAGGTCGCATACAAGATAGGTTTAGGTGATGCTCTCCAATTTTAAAATTGTCTCTGTTCCTAGTAAAATGGTCATGGCAATCACCGTTAGTCGTTGTTAGCTTGTCATTATTTAAAACATATAAAATTGCATTGTAAATGTACAGGCAGGGCAAAGTTAAAATCTCTAGGTCTTTAAATAACTCCCTGCAGTGGGCATAACTGCTAGCATGGGACATATACCGTACAGCCCTTTTTTGTAGTCTAAAAAGTCTAATGGTGTGGGGTGACAACCCCCAGCAGACAATCCCATACTGTAGTCTGGACTGGATATATGCAAAGTAAACTAATTTGACAACACGTAGACTGCATACATCCATCAGTCTTTTAATAAGGTAACATCCTCCTGCAAGTTTTTTACTCGCATAATTAATGTGTATGCCCCAGTCCAGCACATTGTCAACAAAAACACCAAGACAATTAGTCACATCAACTTCAACAATAGAATGAGATTTAATATAAACAAGAGGACTTCTGTCAATATTTTTTTGTTTTGTTTTAAACTGCATCAACAATGTTTTATCAGCATTAATAAAAAGTTCATTATCATCACACCATACAACCATTTGATTGGCAGCCAGCCTGCTTTCAGAATACAACGACTCAAGATCAAGGTTACTAATTAAGTCATTCGAATCATCTGCATATAGAGTAACTTTACCCATATTTACCGAATCTGTCAAGTCGTTTATGAAAACGATAAAAACAAAGGTGATAGCACCGAGCCTTGCGGAACGCCTAAACTTAACTTCACTTCTTTTGAAAAGTTGTTTCTAATTTACCAGATATACAAACAATTTGGCTACGATCTTCTAGGTACGATTTTATCCAGGAATGAGGTTTCCCCGCAATTCCCAGGTGTTCAAGTTTTTTAAGAAGCATTTCATGATTGACACTGTCAAATGCTTTAGAATAGTCATAAAATAAACCTATCACGTGTTTGCGTTTGTCAATGGCCTCATGGATGGACTTATTGATATGTTGTCTGTATATTTGACTCTAAGTCAAACTGTCCGCAAATGATCGTGTATCATATCCAACCGAAAGACAGAATGGCTTACCGACAGATGCTGTAAGATCTTCCATCAAGGTGTAGCACTCGTCCTGCTGGAGTCTCGTGGTGGAAAGATGGCGTATTAGGTTACAAGATGATCCAAGTATCAGATTCCTCCTATTAACATTGAGCAGTGCAACAATCCGTCCAACCATCCCCCTCTGATAATCATTTATTCAACCCCTTCGCAAGCTGAGAGAAAACACGTCAGTGAAATACAGAGATTTTAAGTTCGTTATCGGTCCATATCTGGCCCTTTTTATATTGGCCAGACGACGAGGCCAGGCCAGCCCTTTTCGTGTTTGCATTTCCAGCGAATCTAATAAAGTAAATTGGAATTGCCTTTTCCTGTTCGTTGCATAAAATAATAAAAGGTGATGTTAGGTAGAAATCAATGTAAAATTAGTTTGATTCAACTGGCCGAGGTGTTTACAAACGTTATCAAGAGAAGAATTGAGTTGGGATTTGGGATTTGAGATTTGAGATGATTCAATCAATTGGATATAAAAAGCAGTTTTTTTTTTTGTGAATGTGTAGAAAATTGAGTGTGTACCGAAAATGTTTCGGGAGAGGCAGACAAAATATATTTTGGAAGGCTGGAGGTACAAAGACCAACTATAGATCGATCATCCCATAGGGTATGAACTATGCTACTTTTATTTGGGCTTCAATATTCAAAAACAAGTTATAATAATGTCCTTAAATTTTGTATATAATTCATTGTAATTGTCATTGTCATTGTCAAACAGGAACCTATTCTTCTAATCATCATATCAATTCTCAGTGTTATATCTCGTATCGATAACGTTTATTATTCACGATCACGGTACGGGAGTACCAATAAAAGGGAGCGAAGCTACTTAAAATCAACAGATTATCGAAGATCACACAATTTAAATGTAATCGTACAATGAAATTCTTGGTGGAGGTGCCGAGTACATTAAAATGTGCTTTACAGAATTATGGTTCTGCCCGCCTGAACCCAGGATCACTAAAAACATTCTGTATTATCCTTATTGAAGGACAATGTCACAAAACAAACGCATATCAAGATCGTGTTTGATTCTTATCGTCAGACCGTAGTGTATACTACAAACCATGGCCAGACGTAACACACGCACAGATGGAAGTGATGCTTGTAGGAAAGCTTCGATTCCTAATTATATCTTCGGTCACCCAGTATGACTGTTGGAGTTTCTACCACAATCCCTCTATACCCAGAATCATATCGGAAGATAGAAGTCACTTCTGGCAGAAGTCAATGCAAATTTGATACCCAAGACTTTTCGCAGGGACTCAAAACATAATAACTCTTTATTCCGAGACCCTCGTTAACTTTCACTACCCCTTCTTCAGGGCTCGCTTCTTCAATGTTCACACAGAAAACTTTTAAAAAGAATATGAAAATTAGTATGGATATGAGGGGTGTTTTTGACATGTCTTCGACAGGTCTGGCATCAACGGTAGTCCATTGGGTTCGGGTGATTGGAACGGGGATGGGAAGGGGTGTAAGCCTATAAATATCGGGGATTTTTTATATGTATAAATTATCGATTTCATTGTCAAAGGGTTGAGGTAGTCTAAGAAAGACCATGTTAGCATTTCATTAAGGTGTACGTAATAATGTCACAAACTTCCTACCAAACCGAAATGTATAGACGTGGTCTCTTTGTTCAAGTTGGAATCCCCCATCCCTTCCTTCATTTTACCCTAGTTCGTTTCGTATTGGCTAAATTAAATCGTTAATACGTAGTTTGTAGCCGTACTAACGTACGTGAAATACTTTTGATAATACCAGGAGGAATACCATTACCATAGAAGCGGTTAAACAAATTACTGTCTGCAATGCCGACTGAAATCACAGATGTTCGAAACTTTGACAGATGTCGTTTAACAGAAATGAAAGTTGTTTCTGTTACTTAACTACTTAACATGTTTAAAGAAATTGATTTAGATAAAGGGTAAAACGACGAATGTAATGATTTGTCGAATTTTTTTAGTAAAAAAATATTGTTTATGAGAGCTAGTATACAATCATAGATGATTGACAACCATATTATGTGTCATGGATCTTTTGAATGACAGTTTCTACTATATGTAGTCAACTATAAAAGTTTTATTTTTTATTTTTTTATTAAGTGAAAAAATATTTATCAGATTTGGTATTTGAAAGGTTTAAAACTTCTCTAAATACGGTATACGAACTTGAGTAAAAGCACAGATAACAGAGTGCACTGTAAAAGTGAGTTGTACCTTGTATCATTGTACGACATTTGAGAAGTTAAGTTGTACGGTTGTACCCCAGTTCACTCCTCTTTACCCTGAATAGATACTCCTATTAAAAGACTTCATTGCTCATTGGGTACTGCTCGCACTAAAGAAATGCAACATTTGCACAAACGGTAACGTTACGATATCAAATTTGAACTTTGGATGAATGTTATTATAGTGTTTCTATTTATGATAGCTTATTTCAACATTAAAAATAATCAACACGTAAAAACATTAACAATGAAGTATATGTGTTTAATAAGCGATCATTTGCACATTATAACGGAGTTTATAAAAGGCTCAATAGGGAATAGGGATGGTTGTTGATGATGTGGTGTTTGCTGTAAAAGTAGCACACCACATAGTATGATTAACCTTCGCCATTGTACTTCATGTTATCTAAACCAAATCTTATATTCTCCATAAAAATACATGTATTTGACACTTTATCCTAGAAAAAATAGAAATTATCAGTAAATTAGTTGAGTAAAGCAACCAACTTTTTTTTTAAATATATACCTTGACAACGAATGTACCAACTTTTACAAAAATACTCAAATATGTTATAAAATATTTAGCAAATCTCAAATGCATTTACACTGTCCTCATTATTTGATTACAAATAATATGATTGAAACTGAATGTCGATCGTTGCATGAATAACCTTACCCAGTGCTGTACAATACAGCACCGTACCTGTTTTTTTTCTGCCTCTAAATATTTCTTTCGTTTGATATCTGTTGTAATGTTTTGTACTTGCTAACTGTCTGTCCCCTAGTTCCGTCTGTGGCAGAAAGGTCTTTGCCATTTATTTCTCATCGAAAACCTTTTCAAATTGTCTCTCTGTTTTGAAACCACCGTGAAATTTAAGACCATGGTCGTACCTCAAGAATCGTCATCGGTTGTCAATTGATTTTTGATTGTAAGAACATGCTACTGGATTCTTTGTTGCATCTGTGCCTCTCGATGTGCTAAGCGTTTTACAAATCCCTTCTTATTATAGTAATTAATCAATGACACTTATTTTACCACCCCGCTTTTCTAGCAATCGCATCACTGCATGTGTATACGTTACAAATGGTAATTTATTGCATTATTAATTCTCTCTATATACTAGGAAAATGCTTAAGTCCCGCCGCGTTGATGGATGAGCGTAATTTTTTTTAAACGAAACAAGCGTAAAATTGCGATTTTTTTAATAGATAATTTTTCGATTACGCTCAAATTTCACACGAATATATTAATTCATAAAATTAAAGTTCTGTGAAAAAATCATTACAATCTGATAAAGCATGTAGGTTTTATTCGTCGAAGAAATGTTAAAAATTGAATAAATCGTAAAATTGCGATTATCATAAGAAATGATTTTTTGATTGCGCTCAAATTTCACACGAATATATTAATTCATAAAATTAAGGTTCTGTGAAAAAATCATTACAATCGGATAAAGCCTGTAGATAAGTAGAAGAAATTTTTTTTTTAAATCAAAAAAAAATCGTAAAATTGCGATTTTTATGAGAAATAATTTTTCGATCAATTTTTCCCTCCGTGCAGTTCTTCGTTCAGAGATTTCATAGACCTCCATAAAATTTCATCGCAATTGGAGTATTGGTTTAGCCGGAATCGTGTTCACAGACACACAAAAATACAAAAAAAAAGAAAAAAACATTCCGGATTTTTTTCTCCAGTGTAGTGAAATGGAATCTTCGCTTCGCTCGCTACGCTCATCCAATTATTATATATGGAACTGATAAAAAAGTTTCATAAAAATAAATTTCAAAGTTGTGCAATGAGTATTATTAATATATTTAATTTTAATATAAATTTTGCAAAAAAAAATACCAAGAAAGGTCACCTTAAATATTATTATGACTGTTGGTTACTAGTTTGATTTTCACCCATTTTTTTTGTATTTGTTTATTTATTTATTTTTTATTAACGTCTATCCTATTCAGCTAAAGAACTGATTTACAAAGAAGGACAACTAAATAAATCTAATTACATAGATGTAGACAAATTGATAATTGAACAAATTCATTACGCACTACATTACGATAATGTTATTAATTTTCTCAAACATAATCAAGAAACATTATAACAGAACCAATTTCCCAGCCCCACCTAATTACTTACGAAAATAATGCTGCAAATAATTACAGTGTAGCTCCTTGTTTTGTGTGACACAAACTCTACGCCAAAATTCACATCCCTTCCAAAACATTTCTCCATCTCATTAATTACTTCACAAAGACTATGAACCAACCTTTCCTTCCAGCAATGTCGTCTATCGTCCTCTCCATTCATCGTTAAGACTTGTAACGACAAGCTTGATGCAGTATAAAACTTTCTCCCTTTCAACAACAAAAGCCACATTAGGGGATTCTTTAATTTTCTGGTTATTGATCGTATTTTTTCGCTTCTTCTCTCCTTTCCCCCTCTTTTTACTCGCGTTAGCATCATTATGTTACCTCCCTGATTGCACATGCGCGCTCTGCAGCTCCCACTCACTCATATCTCACCCCTGATGACGGTGGCGCGGCCACTTGTCTACTACCAAGTATATTTTATTAAAACAAAACCCCCCTTCAAGAATAACAAACCATTAAAACAGGAGCGAAGGAAATTAAGGATCATGGCTTCCTAGAATCATTAGAAGTTGGAGCGATGCGATTCTCACTATCGCGGTTAGTTCGAGAAAGTGGTTTATCTTTGTGTGAGTTCTTTGTTTATTGGAGTTCGGGTTTAACTTTGGGGATGTGAAATGTCAACCCTGTGGGTTATGTCACGTGAGCTGACGATGCGAATAACTCTGATGTTTTGAGAGTTGTGCAAGAAATTATTTTTAAAACACCAAAACCCGCTTTTGCTATGGTTATGATGACAGTAAAACAGGATCGCTAAATTGTATACAATATATTTCGTATCAGTTTAATACACACTTTCACAAATGAAGTCGATTGTCATGGTGACATCAATATTGTCAAGAAGTTAATAATTTTATTTGGGTCTGATGGTTCCAGTACTTCAGAATGCAATGTTTTTTGTGTTTTTTTCATCTCTTAATCATATTATCCACTCTACTGATCATTGCAAACATATGAGAAGTGAAGACAAAACACCATTAACCAAAATCTTATCACCATTTTACACCACTTTGCCATCTCAGCATTTTACATACAACAAAGTAATATAAATCGTTGTAATTTTCTTAATGTTATTTATCGTGCATCACTTCAGAACAATTTGCAATTCGTAGCAAGTTTTCTTATCAGCTTCTTTAAAGGCGCAATTACGAAAAACATTCCCATATAAACATAGCGTAACGGTCATTATCGCTTTGTATTGTGAAGCTGTAGAATATTCGACGCAAAATAGATTAGTAAGTTGTATCTATAAACAAAGTTTTAACGTGAACTGGGTTTATAATCCACGGTATGTAGGTCTACTAGGCTGAAATGTTTTTATTTTTTTACTTGAGAATGAGCTGATTACGGAGAAAAATTATCAATCTGGTTTCGGTATGTCGTCATTTGTGAACACATCCTATCCACCTTATGTGTATTGTTTAAGAGATAATATCACACTTGTCATGTTTTGGAAACTATGACGCGTTTCAAATCACAGTTTCGAATCACATAATATTGTACACCGCGGTATAAAGAAAGGTCGGGCTGTAATAACATTGAATTGTTTGTATACCGTTTTTGTTTTGAATTATCATTTGCGTCATCATGAAGTGAAAAACTTCTATACACTATCGTGCAATATAACAACAAAATGGAAATTTTAATCATATTTTTTCCACGAAACAATTTTTTAATGTTTTCTATGTTGTTTTTTAATTTTTGAGTTTTTAATATTGTTTCCGGTGATGATCGAACAATGTTTTAATAAAATAGTTCGTTCACGAGGTCACTCATTATTGCACGCGTGAACAATAATGAGGCCTCTAGCTTCGACAATATATACAGCACTTGAATCTCTCTGTAAATCAGTTGTGTAACTGAATAGCATAGATAGACGTTAAATAAATAAATTTTATAGAAAGTTGGTGTTGAAACATATACTCAGTATTATCCTATCCCCTAATCAAATGCATCGTAAAATCGGTACTTTTCATTTGCAAACATTGACGACTATGTGTAAATTTAAAGATTCATGTATTAGCTTGCAAAGTGATATCATGCTTTATTTTTCTTCTTGCACGTAAAGTACATATCGGCACTTGCTTCGTTTTGGGTTGTTAATAAAAACACACATACGCAATAACATGATTTTAAGCAAAGATACAATATCGTTTAGTAGGACGTTAGTATGATGTAGTTATCAAAAGGACGAGGGCCTAAACGTTCACTGCCTACAGATGTTGTAAGTGGAAGTCCGTTTAAACTAATATTGTGTTATGGATATTTCATGATTTGATTATGTTATTATTATATATATTAAACCAGCCTACGAATACGATATCATTTGATGTATTGAAATAATACAAAAAAACTGGTCATCTTTATGATATTATTTCCTTTTAAAGAACATATACACTTCCTTCAATCATCATATATATCCCGATTTGCTTTATTGGATAAGCTTCATTAATGATTTATTGAGTGTATATAGAAATGCGTAGAAAGTAACATATACCAAATTACTAAATCTTTAGTTTTTTATACTCCAGTAAATTCAAATGCCACCTTGTGATTCGTATGCCCTTCTACTAAGCTTGGTATTTTCCTTGACCAGAGCTGTACCCACTATAAACCCCATCACGACGCAATAAGTGTTCTTTCCTCATTTCCCAGTGTATAATTCATTTAAATTTTATGCACAATAGTCCGATTTGCTTTGGTCAGCTTTTCAATTTATTCGATTTTATTCGTTATATTTCGCCCTTTCAGTCTCTGAAGTATACATTCCCTTCTAATTCTTTTTCCGCTAGTCTCTGCAGTGCTATACTTCACAATGTACCCCCCACCCTCCCCCCCCCCTCACCCCCCACCCCACCGATCAATCACTGCTAACTACATTACTCATACACACCGTCCATGCCACCCCCCAACCCTTACAAGTACGAGCCGACTGAGGCTTCTATAAAAATTACAGCATTGCTACGGGGAAAAAATCCTATATTCTCGCGTTGGGGGGTGAAGGCATAAAATGCAAGCTTATGATCAAGCGGCTTTATTTTAGCCGTGAAATACTTCATTCAAAATATATCGTTGTACAAAACATGAAATTCATTTAAAATCCATCGTCTTTTTTATTCTCTCTCTTACTATTCTATATTATCGTCTAACTTCATTATGAATATTAATCTAACGAATATCTGCGAAACATTGTTTGTATTTGTTAGGGTGCTTTGTTATCATGGCTGTGTGAATGAGTTTGGGTGTCAAACCGTGTCCAGTCTAAGTGTGGACAAGTAGTCGGAGAGAGGACTTCTAGCCCTTGAGAAATGTGTTGGCCATATTCCAGATAGTTTTCTCTCTCTCTCTCTCTCTCTCTCTCTCTCTCTCTCTCTCTCTCTCTCTCTGGCCCAATCCTTCATTCACTCTCGTGCCGCTTATCTTTCTCCGTCTTTCTTGTCATCTTTCATTGTCTCTTATCGTTCATGTCTCGTTTGCTTCTTCAATCTTGTTTTGTTTTGTTTTATGTTGATTCTTGGTTTGCTTCCAAGACCTCTTCATTTAATTTTCTGACTTATCACTGCTCTCTATTTTACACCCTATTTATATTTCTTCTAAGCTCATCTATCGCATTTCATGTCAACAATCCCATTTCGTTCTTTGCTCTTTTCTTGCTAGAGCCTAGTGTTTTTTATTTGTTTCTTTTTAAAATGATGTTTTGTATTTTCTTTGTTGACGAAATGGTAAATCAACCAAACTCTTATTGTTTAATTTTATAGATTTGCCAAAGAATAAAAATACAAATTGTTCAGCGTTCTTTGAATTTTAATTATCACTTTCTCATATTGTTTATTTGATCATTTTCGATACCTTCCATATTTTCATCACAACTCGACTCGTTAAAATAATGTTTTCATTGTCTGTTTATGTTTTCCAACATACACTCTCGATACATTTCCCTAGTGCAAACATATAATATAATATGTAGACTGATAAATAGCTGTTTCATATACAGTTCAAGCTACAACAAAATACAACAAGGTGTATATATCTTTTTACCTGACCTGAAAAATCGCTGGCAATAGGTTTCTTGCAGTTTTCAATAAAAAATATGTAAATTGAATTAAAAATCAAAAGAATTAAAATTTTCAATTAGCCTCGTCAAAGAAGTAGCTTGCTTTGGCTTTTGCACATTTTCAGAACTACATGCACTCTCTGATTTAGCAATGCAAAATACTTGCAATAGTAAATATGTTTTAACCCAATTTATTAGGAAGCAAGAATCTATCATTCATAACTTGTCCCAAAGAAACTGCAATATTTTTGCAATGCATGTATTTCGCGTATAGTAATTATACGTGTGTGGGTCCATCCATACACCAGCCGGGTCGGCATGTAGTAGCGAACTGATAATCCGCCGAGATCCCCGCACCCCCCCCCCCCCTCTACACAACCCCTCCGGAAAGAGGGGTGAAGCAAGACTGGGACACAAGTTTAAGAGCTTAGACTCCAGGCTGGGGTGTCAAAACATTGGGAACGGACGCGGGTGTGGATATGTGTGATACCAGAGAGAGGTACCTTGAAACTCGTATACCGGATATAGAAATCTCTTCGGAAATCGATTAACCGGAAATAGAAAGTGAATGTACGGAAGTCATTTATAACGAAAAATCAGTAGTTTATTAAAATCACCAGGGTATAGAACTTATATTTTGAAGGGGCACCTCTGTCATCTTCATAAAATAGTAGTTTTTTTAATAATATTAGATTATACTAGAAAGCTCCACAACAATAGTTATCAGTTCGATGTGGTATAATTGTAAAATATGCAGCATAATCGCAACACTACAGACTTGACGTTTTGCCCCTCATCCAAAGAGTTATGTTTTATTATTTATGTGTGTGTAAAATGTAAATAAACATTACGCGTGAAATTTCTTCATTAACACGTTATAAACACGTTGTTTATGATAAAAATTGCTACGTATTCCTGAAAATAAAATGTAAAATATTATTTATTTTTAAACATTTGGTGTAGGTGCCGGGTCCAAGCGTTCTTATTTCCCAAATAAAGCAAATTGAAAAAAATCTTATATTTCATAAAATTTAATAAACTATATAATCAAGTATTATATTCTCCAACGCATAATATAATAGCACGTGTGTGCTAGCTACTTATTGGTCAAGCAGGGTTATAAGTTATAACTTATTTTAATGCAGAATGTGAACGGTGACTCTGCACCTCTCCTAGTATAAGCAACGAAGCGAATAGTAAAGGTAAAATTATTTTTTTATCGCTCACTGATAATCAGTAATACCAACTGAGTAGGAAGACTAATCAATCTTTTTGTTTGTTGGGTTTATTTAGTGTTTTGGTGGAGGTGCCGGGTTCAACATTTTTTTATTCTTAGTAAATGCGCATTTGTTTCAAACCTGATGTCAATATTTTGTACTTGCTCTGTCTTTTATTTTCACATATTATGTATAGTTTTAAGTTTCATGTCACCGCAAAACACAACTCGATTAGATGTATTCGTGGGTATTTGAGCATGAGTATTTTGGAACATTGTGGTGCCCTCAAAACAGACTCAAGTGCAAATATCTCATCGCTATTTATTTCATCATCCCTCACCATAGTATTCTTTAACATAATCGTTTTTATATACTTGACAACCCTTCTTCTGACCTGAAACCCAACATAATAATGGACCATTTAAATCACAATCCGTTTTCTTCTGTGACATATCACGCTCCCATACATCTTCAAGGCAAACAGAATTCGACAATTAAAAATGACTTATGAAATAATATCATATCAAGAGCCATTGAAAACTGATCATGTGTCAACCTTGAGTTCATAATCATGTTTGGGCGTAGCTATAGATGGAGATGTTCTGATTTTATCGTACACTATTCAATAGTTCTAGGAACATCGCACGTTGTGTGTCAACAACCATCGTTTCGTTTCTATTAACCTTGATGCATAACAAATACGCAAATACTGTAATAAAATAAACATTATGTGTAGAACTATAGATTTGATTTTTTATACACAATTTTACACATAAAAAGAATAATTATACTATTAAAAGTCACGCATCATCATGTGATGTAAATTTTCGACTTTTTCACAAAATCCAAAATCGTAAAAATTTGTTTATTAAAAAAAAGGTTTTAAAATAATGTAATTTCTACTTCTGTAACAACTGTGTAAAATTTAAAAAAAAAAAACTGTGATTCAGTCGCGAGAAAACAAGAATTTGCCTAAAACCTTTTTTAAAGTAAACTGATTTTTACGATTTTGGATTTTGTGAAAAAGTCGAAAATGTACATCATATGATAATGCGTGACTTTTTCCTAGCTGATTAGCAAATTGTTTTGATAATCTACGACTGTAGAGCTGCCTATGTATACATACTTGAAAAAGACGTAAAATTAGCAAGTTTCCAGGCCTAGCGATTAGCTATTTGCAAACTGCCAATATGTGACCTATTCCCTCCTAAAAAGGAAATTTGAAACTGAATCTACTTTTCCGCATCAAAAGTGTTGTCTTTTTGTTAGGACGACGATAAATTACATAAAAGAGACAAAACATCTCTAAGATACCAAATCCAGATCTCGTTCCCCGTTTCTCACCCCTGTTTTAGGGTGTAGGAAGAGTCTACTGGTGCTCGGTGTTTGACCACGAAGAGCTATCAATGTCAAATCAATGGCTTTACTCGCTAGTGGTCGGTGTGGTCAGTAAATCGATATATCGATCGGTTTCACTTGTTGAGTTCCGCGGTTGACCCAGGGGAGAGAACCCACCGTCCGCTTCCTACCCCCTTGTCCAAGTTCACCCACAGTAAATACTCGCGTCCGAGCCGCTGATAGGGGCGATATCATATCTACTCTGTCTGTATCTAGTCGCGTGTCTATCTAGTTATACGTAACTGTGTCACTTTCTACCCCTAAACATGGACTCAACGAACTTATTACTATCATCACTGAATGCATTGATACCCCTATCGCTATCATATCTACTTGTAATTGGAACTATTTATGTATCTAGTCGAGTGCATATCTAGTTATGCGTAACTGTGTCTCTTTCTACCCCTAAACAAGGCCACAGCATACGATGGGGGGACATTTCGTATTTTTAGCTAACTCATTTCTAGAAAGGCTCCAAAATAATCGATTGCACAAAAGTGAAATATATATTTTATTAAAATATTATTTCAGAAGGTAAAAGACAAAAACAACCTTGAATAAGGATTTTAACACCTGGCTTGGTTTATTTAAAACAGGAATAAACACACAAGGGCAACAAACCGCACAATTGTTCATAATATGTGCCCTAATGTCACTACCCTGAAATCATTTTATGTTAATTAAACTACTTGTTCGTAATTATACTATTGTTTACTATGTTCTGTTGCATTTTTGGCACAGGTGTAATAAATACTGCCGGATTATGCTAGATTGACGTGCCATTTAAAATCTCTTATTTTCCTACCAAGTTTCGCATTCTTTGCACCCTAGTCGATCAGATCGATCAACGGTGGCAATGTCGGACTTCACTTTTAGTTTCAGTCAACCGTTACGACTTCATTGATATATCCGAGCACGACCATTCACTACCTTTTCCTACCATAGAATCCCTACACAAATAACGTCGATACGTCGAAATTGGCTAAGAAAAATAGGTCCATAACATTTTTCACCCCCTGCTTCTAGAATGAAATATATTTCGTTTGAACTTTTGAACTAATTTCCCCGCCCACTTTTTTCTAAAAATATTTCCACCCGATTGTTCCGCGTGCATACGAACTGCAACCTTAAAAATCTTTAGTAGTTTAGTTTTTTTGTTGCTAATTTTTCTTTTCCGCTGCCAGTTATGTCTTGGAATCGTGGCCAGGTGTCTTGATCCCGCGTCTTGGGGGAGGTGGGGGAGGTTTTTAAGGCCCTGAGCAAGTTCCCTTTGTGTCACGGTAAAAAGAAAGGGAAGGTTAGGTTAGGTTTGGTGAAGGAAGCCACCTTTATTCAGGTAAATATTCTTAGGGTGATGGTGACCAAGCTAGTCACACCTGGGTGCCATCATATCACCCCTCTCTCTCTTCACCGCACTCAATCATCCCCCCACCCCACCCCTCTCTCTCGCGTACAAATACCACCCTCATATCTCGTCTGAAGACAACACATCGTCGTATATTTACAAAGCTTTCTTAGTTAGCTAAGCTATAGTTCAACAGAAAGATTTATACCCGTGTCAAGGCACGGCTCGACATACACCTCAGGAGTCAGGATCTGCATTCCTATTTTAACTACCGAGAGTGTGCTACGTAATGGGCTGTTTTATAGGGTGTACCACCACTAACTTTCTTGTCGCAGTTTCACCCCCGTTGCATTCTTTCTCACTCAATGTTTTTTTTCTTCGGATGTATGTCTAATAACACTATTTGATTCGATAGGAATTGATTAAATTAAAAGTATAATATATTAGATAACATAACCAGCAGCCACCCAACCCGTCAACTATACTAACACCAACTAAATATCTTACGTAGGAGCCCACCCAGAAGTGCTGTATTAAGTTACATTTTAAACAAATTATTCTCTGTGTTTATTATTCTCAGTGGTTGCTATCTTTATATCATACTTCATATTTCGCCTTTGAAACAGAAGATTATAACATCCATGTATTTATTATTTTGTCCATCTTCCATTATAACATAAAAAAATACATTTCTACAGTACACGTTAGCCAAATAGATACACCCTTTTTAACTTAATATGAATTAGTCGTCCAACTAACAATTTATTTACTAAAGAATTTTTAATAAAAGTTTACCAAAGTTAAACTTTAAACATTACATCCACACGTGTTTCATAACAAGATAAAAACAAAACATAACCTCAACATTGAATCTTCTAATACGATCTCTAAGAATCGGGAGTTCGGTTGAGCTGGCACGGTGTAGTCGGAACTCGGAAGTAACACCCTTACAGATATCTAAAGAGCTCCCCCCTTCCCCTCCCCCCCTCACCGCGTCGCCACGTCTTCCAAGACACTGATCACTAATCGGACCACTGAGTCTCGATACAGCCTATTGTCTTAAGGAACCTCACCGGCTTACACAGGATTATTAATGTTATACCCAGAAAGACATGCTTCGAATTCCTGATGATATCTGTCGTTAATAGCATAGACGTTTTTTTCTTCGTCGTCATCATCTTCTTCTTCTTCTTTTTTTATTATTATTATTTATTTGGTTGTTCGTGTTTTGTGAGTGAGTGAGGTGGTAGGATCGCGTCAATCTATTTTAGTCAGAAAACTAAGAGGAATTTCTGTGGCTTTGCAATTAGAAGGGTTCTTTGGGCTTTTAATTAATTTTACTTTTGTAATCGATGAGTAGGCCGAGATTAAGAATCGGAAGAATGAGACGAGGCAGGATTTTAATTGGTGGTGGAACGTGGTTGGTAAAAGCAGCGTGGGTGGGGTGGGGTGGGGGGGATAATAGAACGGTGGATTTGTTGACGTTCTTGATTAGATCTTATGGTGCCCACCGATTTGTAATTTGTAATTGTAATTGTAATTTTAGTACTTCATTTTATCGAAATGAACATTTCTTTAACTTGAGTGTGATTAATCAAGTTTTTTTTTTACAAAAAACGGTAATATAATATTAGAATCAATTGCACAAGACAACACAATAATTTTTATCGGAGTTGTTCATATTTTAAATCCTTCCTTCGTTATTGTTGAACAGTTTTTAAAGTTGGTCCTTGACTTACCTTGCTTTTAGAAATGGCTCAACGTTAGAGAACAATATGCTGGCTATGTTATGATATCACTATTATAAATTGTTCACGTGATAACAAAACTAGCATAAGCATCTTTGAAATTTGAAAACCGCATATAACGATTTATAAAAGGATGTTGTCAACAAAAGGATAACAATTTCCAAAAATGTTTTACATATTAATTATTAATTCTTTTTTACTAATCAATGTATCTTCGAAAAAACAAAATAGTCCCATCCTTTTGTCGTTGTAAACTCTAAAAATCGTATGCAACTCAGTGTGCCTTAGCTTAACACAGAGTCACAATGTCGAGTACATTGTACAACATGATAAAACATACGACAAGACTGAAGAATTCCGAGTGATGTGCCAGCACCACCTGCTGAATACCGTGAATAATATTTTAATTACTTTCTGTGTCGAGGTCGCATTTTTGGTCATTCTATAATTATCTTTAATAATTAACATACCATTTATAATTGTATAGAGAATTCTTAACTACGTAAGCGTAGAAATTAAAATAATTCCTCGCAAGTTTTATTTAACAGCTAACTCCGAACCGGCCTCTGGGCGACAGCGGACAGAGAGCTTGATGCAAAGCGTATGCAAGAAGAAGTTGTTGTCAGGATTGCTGTTGGATAAAAATAATCAATGTGTCGACCGAGATTGAGTATAACTTACAGCAAGAACAAATAAACTATGTGTTGTGGTGATGCCTGGAATCATGTTTTACCTACTGTATGCTTGCCCTCAGTAAGTGTCTACTCTGACAGACTGACAGGCATTTTATTATTAACAGGCGGTTGAACATAATTGCTAATATAACTTATTACATAGCTGATTTGTCGGCATTTGGTATTTCAGTTTTGATTGGTGGTAACAAGTCTAATCGAGACATTGATAGGGGATTTATATTTCATAAAGTTTCCGTTGTTCGTAAGTTCGCCCTCTGTAGGTGACTGAATAGAAGAACAAATGTGGATACTTTTATTAAATTTTTCCTGAAAAACCTGCCTTCTGTGGTTTCTTAAGAGATATTTTAGATTAAGGGTATTTGAGAAGAGAATGGCTAAGGTCAAGAAAATTAATGGAATTTACATTAAGGACCGAGGGAAATCTTGAAAAACTTTCAGTAAGGATTGCCGGTGGCGGGGATCGAATGCAGCACCTCCCAAATCAATCCACCCTGGTTGTCCAAAGTATCTGCTCGAATCCCTTTCATACGCGGTCCACAGTTTAAGAGAGTATAGGAGATGCGTTTTAGACAAAATGCTGTTCGCTCGGCCGACTGACACCACAGGTGTTTGAAATTTTGAAAATATGTTACGAGAGTGGAAATATAGGGCTCTACAGTAACACATTTCATAATTTTATAAAGAATAAATTAGTTTTCACAAATTTTGATTTTGTTAAAAACTCCAAAATCAACTATATTCATGATTGACTGTAGGGCTGTACCTGTATGCTTTATTGACAACTTTGTAAAGTTTCATATTGTAAGTCGGTAGCATCTTGGCTGAGCGAATAGCTGTTTGCTAACTGAAAAATGGTTATGTGATGTGAGAAGGATAGTTGGTAAGGTGTGCTATGTTTTAGTTTTACTCAATTCCAGCATTCAGGTAGTTGACTTATCTATGTAAAATAACTGTAAGGCATAATCTCTGCAAACGCACGTGCACATGTTAATTTGAATCATAAATAAGAACATCGATTGGATCGTATGCTGAAAATTTGTGTATGGGGTGATATTGGAATGGGGAATAAGGCTTCTTTAGAAAGCGAAATCCGTTATACATGTATGCATAGCTATCTATATAGCTCCAAGATATTCTCTTATTGTTTTTCCACGTTTGCTTGGTTGAGATAGGCTTTGTTTTTTTTTACGCGTGCGTTATAACTCGGGATATAGATGTCTCATGCGTTATTTAAATTTACATTTCTGATGTGATACATTTTAACAAAATCTCCGAGAAATTCACGTTTTCTAAAATTGGTTTCTCGGGAAAAATAACCACATAACTTTGTTGTCTCGATAACGGTATGTATACGTTTCGTAGCTAGCATTCATTTCGTGCTGCGGAAATAGGCTTTTACCGTGAACGCTGAGATATTTTCCTTACCTTTAGAGCCACCGCTTCCTATACTTCTTCTTTTTCTTCTTCGTCTTCTTCTTCACCCCTATAGTTGTTACGTCGCCCTCACGACTCAATTCCCCCCCCCCCCCCCCCTAGTGCAATATTCCTCCTTGCATTTTTAAGTTTTAACGGGAATGTCTCGTCTGGTTCTGGATTGGAAGGGGGAGGGGGAGAGAAAGTGAAGGGGAGTTATAAAGGGATAGGGTGGAATATCTGGAAAAAGTCACATTCACATGTTCAGTGTTCATGCTAGGAATTATCAAAGCGGGAAAGTAAAGAATACGAAAACAAAAGGAGAGTTTTATAATTGTATTTTTAATTGGAAAAAATTCATACAATTTCAGGATTTAATATTTTTCCGAGGAATTATGACTTCTCTTCTATGTGAATCATCTAGAATACATTAAAATTTAAATTAAATTTTAGAATAAAACAATAAACTGAGCAGACATGGCTTTCAAGAAAGAAGTGTCACAGTATGAATGCTATGTATGAATGTATGATCAGATGTATGAGTTGTGAATAACATGTATGCGTCTACAGTATTTCTCTACGAGTGAAGTCATGGTTTATTTATTTATCTATTCATTTGCTGTCATTCGTTGTACACCATCTACCACAAGTAAATCAAGGTGTCTAATTACTATATACCCAGCCCTTGATTTGCTTCTGATCGAGGGAGTACACAGTACCCGCACCGAAACGTCGTCTTCTTTCTTGTCGTTGTAGTTGTAGTTGTTGTTGTTGTTGTCGTCGTCGTCGTCGTCGTCGTCGTCGTTGTTGTTGTTGTTGTTGTGTGTTGTTGTTGTTGTTGTTGTTGTTGTTGTTGTTGTTGTTGTTATGTTGTTATTGTGGCATCATTTCACATAGTTTTGTTTGTTGTTGTGTGTGATCGATTTACAAACAATTATTATCATTTCGATTAGTCTTTTTCTTTTGGCGAAAAGGTGACAAATTTAGTTCTATAAATTGTCTACCCAGGACTGTTTTAGTGTAATTTTAATTCAACCGTGGTTATTATTGTTCCAACCTTGCACTATAAAGCGACATAACCATAATATATATTTGGATTAACTCTTCTGATATATCATTTCATCCAACATTCACACATTAAAGTTCCACTCGCTAGACAATGTGGCTCTACATGCTATCTTAGACGAAGAAAAAACATTCCCATAATACCTGTGGTGATAGAACGAACAAACAGACGGAAAATCCATTTTCTTTGACACTTTTATGGCCACATTAACATGGGTTAGACATACTAATCTGTCAGTTATAATTTTTTCGTTTGTCCTTTATAATCAATATATGGGGGTGTAACAGAATGCAAGGTGTAGTTAGGAATGTATTTTATTAGTCTAGCCGTTCGTAATTTACATAGAGTAAGTGTCACCAGCTCACATGTTAGCCTTTCAGATATATATTATCTTGTTTTTATTGGTTTATATTAAAAAGTTAAAACTAGAATATATACTGAAGAAACCCCACGGTAACGACTTATCATAAGGACAACTAAATAAACACATTACTTATTTGACCTGAGCTTAAGTCAAGTATGCAACCTAGGAAATTTCAAACACTGTTAGTAAATCACCTATTTAACTAAACGTGTATCATTGTAGACACAGCTTCATAACTCGCAGACACGGTTATAGAACCATTATTCAATTTCTATCAGTATGTATTTAGGACTGTTGTTAAGATCAAATAAAGGTGGTTCGGATTGTTCGACTTATCGCTGGTAGAATCATCTCGAACCAATATTTCATAATTTATTGTCGGCTGTTAAGAAGCAGGTAGAAAAACTTAATTATCTGTAGTAAAGATAGGTTATCAATTTTGAGTTGTATTTTATTAAACGCATGGGACTATTAAACACACATTTGTTTAAGATTGGAGGAGCCTTCAAGTCCTAATTAAATAAGTTATAACTTTCTTATATTGCATATACCTTGTAATTTAGTATTTTATTTCCATGCCTCAAAATACGTGTTTTGAACGATACAAATTCTCTTTCCCCCTCCTAACCTACACCCTTGGACAGAAGTAAATCCGTGCCTTCTTGCGCACTTGCTACTTCATCACAGATAACAGACTGGTCCAATCTGTTATCTGTGCTTTCATTCTACTCTCTAGCCAATACCCAATAGTAGCAACAATCAGCAACCATTTTGTACCACAATATTTAAGGACAGAAAAGATGTTGGATTAAAAGAGGTTTTTTTTTTATTCACCATTAGATGTGCACAATGGATGGCCCATAAATACAGACTTTAACGTTCGAAAACTACTGTCTTGACTACATATACATAAAGTGGTTTCAAAGTAACCTTGCCGATTCTGATTCAGCTGGCGTCGACTTTAGTGAAGCGATGTTTTTAAATTGGGGCACAATTTTGGACAATATTCGCCAGCCTTTGACGTCAGCGTCAGCAAGATTGCTTCGGAACAAGTATACAACTTTCCCTGAAGGTGCAGTGTTTTGAGTCTTATAAAAAGCGTCCCCAATGCCTCGCGGACCACTGTTTGCCCACCACACACTCCAATGTTTCAACTCTAGTCAGCTGACGACGTGGACGTGATGTATGCGAGGTTACTGATGTAGTGGTTTGACTCTGAGCCTGTGTAAGCGCGTGTATACATGAGAGTGTCACCCATGCCTCGCGGACCACTGTTTGCCCACCACACACTCCAATGTTTCAACTCTAAAGTGTATATATCCTTGAGATACAAAGTGACCATCCGCGGACGAGACCGAGATCGGTCATCCCGTCTATTGTCTGCATTTTTCCCTTTCCACCTTTTTGGCGTGACCGAATTTGGGAGCGAACATGGGGTTTTTTTTCCACCTGCCTCCGCACATTTCAAATCTATTGTGATAAAAATAATTTATTCAGCGAAATATTTTTTTTATAATTGCATGTATTTAATAACGTGGTTCAAATGTGTAGCTTGAGTTATGAAATGTGTTTTTTTCCCCTAGTGTCTACGATCAAAACTGACTGAAATATATAAAGATTACTTTTTATTATTAAAATATATTATAGAAGCATTATCTGTGACTCAGTCAGTTTTTATCGTAGAATTTCGTCCAAAAAAATGAAATTCAAGACGCACGCTTAATATTTTAACAACGTTATTAGATATTTGCAATTAAACAAAAAATATCAATAAATAAATAGAACAGGAAGAGAATACAGCAGGTAGAAGACCCTCAGCTTCTAGGATGGTCTATTTTACGACTTCACGCGGCAACCCTTAGCAGCTGCCTCATACCCATACCCGACGCGTCCGTCGATGGTCACTTTGTATCTCAAGGATAAATAAACTATAGTCAGCTGACGACGTGGACGTCGATGTATGCGAGGTTACTGATGTAGTGGTTTGACTCTGAGCCTGTGTAAGCGCGTGTATACATGAGAGTGTCACCCATGCCTCGCGGACCACTGTTTGCCCACCACGCACTCCAATGTTTCAACTCTAGTCAGCTGACGACGTGGACGTCGATGTATGCGAGGTTACTGAGGTTCGCCTAGACGTTGATATTTTTCCCTGTGGCGCGGCGACAAAACATATCGACCCACCCCCACCCCTCACCCCTCGACGTCTTGGCATCCCGCCTTGCCTTTTACAATTTCACCGTCCGATCACTCACTGTACACGTCATCCAATCCACCGACTGCCTAACTCTACCTAGCGCGCAACAAGGACTATCGAGAACATACCTACTTTTACAACCAATGTACAAGCCACGAAATGGCCCTTCCTAAGAGCACATAATTTTACTTTTACCCTTTGCCAGTATTTGATTTCAGTCGTCCATTGAAAATAAATATTGATATCGCTATAGCATTTTAATAAAACCTTCTTATCACTTATTTTTACCAACAATTAAAAATTTAAGTTGGTTTAATTTTTCTTTTACATTTAATTTTTGTGTTTTAAAATTATATGAAACCAATTATTACAAAATAAATAAATACAATGAATATTGAAAAGTATAACTCAAATTTTCCATCCCACATAGTAGGCTCTATCTACATTTTGAATTTAGATTTTGAAATCTGTCCTCTGTCCGGCGTCGATCCAACGACCTCTCCCGTGTGCACCACGTGGGCCACCTCTGTCACCCACATCGTCTCTATCACCCTCGCTGCCACCTCCCAGTCTAGTCAACACACCCAGGAGTGTCTTACTCACGCATCTTATGACGGAGTGCGTGAGACAAATGACATTCAACTCAGACTGTGTCACGTGATTGATGACGCCAGAGGAAGGTGTTGCTGCGACATTTGAAACTGTTATCACCATAGAAACCATCGTTTTCATTTATGTTTAACTATTTGTTTTTATATTTTTATGGGTGTAGGGCATTTATCATTATTCACATAATGCTCCAAGACACAATATTTTTAATGTTTGCTTGTGAACACTTTAATTGGTAGCCTAACATTGATGTATGAATTAAAAGCTATAGACTGCCTGTATTAGCAATTACATAAATAGAGGAATTGTATTAACAATTGATATTAATGAGTCGAATCATTTGAACTGTTTCGAACATCTTTGTATTTTAAAAATTACATGAACATTAATTCGATTAATAATAACAATTATGCTAACGTCAGAATAATAAAAACGTGTACATTTTTTAAAAATTGCCAACAACATTTTTATTGTCCTCGTATCTAAATTAGTTATATTATTTTCGTCTGAGCATAGACGTAAGGAAATATATGATATACAAACGATTAGGGCGCAAAAGCTGCCCATAATGTGTTTGTTGTATTTGTATTTGTAACGAGAATTGTAATACCAAAACAACCCCCTTAACGCTAACCAAAATCCTAAGGAGCGAACGCCTCGTGATTATCGAGAGCTCCGCTTAAGAGTTCCTTTGTGTTTATATTTGATAAATGTTTGTCACGATTGACGGAGATTCTGTTAAGGATGTTTTGTCTTGATCGAGTCAATTGGCGGAGTAGGGGTTGGAGGGGGTGAAGTGTAGGGTCTTGTTTTTGTTCGCCCGCAAGATTCAATGGGTCAAACTGCCGTCATCCCTTCCTCCGTGTGTGTTTTTCTCCTCGCAAAGTCTTGTCGACATTTATGACAGATTCTTACAAGAAAAACAATAATAAATGGATTTTATGAGTGTTGGATACATTTTTATTATCTGGCTGGTAGAAGTTTCAACGGTTGGAAAAACGCTTTACGCGCCAATGCTTAGAGATATTAAAACAACGCCGCTTGGTAATTAAATTAAATTGAACAATTCTAATGTATCTAAATTTTTTTTAATGTGGGCCATTAATTTGTAATATGCTTAAATACAAAATCGTTTGGAGAAACTTTGGTAAAATCGTTATTTTTATTCAATTGACTTAGCATTTTTTTCTGGATATAGTCAATTATGATACAGATTTTCCAAACTGAAAGAATTTCTGTTAGAAATTTGAATGTACCTTAAGCCGAGGCTAGGTTATCACTGCGTGCTCGGAAGCCTTTCAATTAACTTTTTTGGTTGTTTTTAATATGCTTTTTCTCATTGACCACTGGGCGTATATGAAATAATTTCGAGCAAGTTAATGTGTCGACAATCACATCAGTCTCAAAAACTTAAAACAATACTCTTTTCTGCGTTTTTACTTTGTATGTTCCGCGTATTGAGCTCAACCAAGAAAGTTACTCAATATTCGAAATTTTTGCGTTTGATGTTAAAAAGTTCCATTACAAATAATACAATGCTATTACTATTGTCAGCACGCAATATCACAATATATGTTATTTTAGGGCAAACTTCATTTCCGCGTAATAATATCACCCATTAATTTTTTGCTTCCCATTAATTGGCGCCCCAACCAATCATGAACGTACATATACGTGGAGGTCAATGAGGGGTTTACTTCATCATCGCGTGGTGAAAATCATTTAGATAATAAATAAATTAAAAATTATTAATGGCGAAGCATTTCGTTTTGCAAGTGATTTCCAAGAGACATTACGAATTTATTAGCCATTTCGTTGCATGACGCTACTAATTTAAGGCTAAATTAATGTTAATTGACGTAGGGCACGATATTCAGTTTTGACGGTATGGGACAATGAAATCCAGAGTCAGGCTGTTTGGCAATCAAAACCGAACATTTTAGCAATCCTATACGTTATTCACATGCTACGATGGAATCTATACATATTGTTACAATTATTTTTAATTACAGCTAGATACCATATAAAATTTAAATTACGTCATATTATATGGCAACAGAAAATCCTGAAGTTTAGCCTGGTACTGTATCGAACCAATTGGTACGGACGTACCCAAAATTGGGACCGAATGTACTAAAGCAACAGATTGACGAAGAAGAACTTAAAAATAATATCTTGTAGCAAATTCAATCTTTTGGTGGAGGCACCGAGTCCACAAAATGCACTTTTAAGAGAAGCTAGCCCGGTCTTAAGGTCAAAAGGGTCACTACAAACTTTTTGTGGCATCCTTGGGGAAGGGCAATTTAAAGAAAAAAACAAGCCAATCGGAGGTCATGTTCGGTTTTTATTGTGAGACGTGACACACGCACAGACGGACATTCGGACGCATAAAGTGATGCTTAGAAATTAGGGAGCTTTACGCTCTAATTACTATTACTGATACTTCACTACTGTTACTAATAGTATTGTTGAACCTGAATGTCAAACTTGTTACAATATTTTGCAACAAAATTTGTTAAGCCACTAGAAATAATATGCATGATATTTTAAAGTGGAAATGTTTAAAAAAATAACCTTTCATAATCACTCTGTAATAAAAGTTTGATAATAGCTGTAACCGAGTGAAAATATTTCACATCTTCAGACTTCAATGAAGTTGAAAATTGCTACAAACAAATTCCCTCTATGACCTGTTTTACACTATGTTCTCCAAGATCTTTGAACACCTATATTATCAGCACTATTATAATATGGCCAGCTTTCTCTATACTATGCTTGTAGTGATAATAAAAGTTATTGAATTATTTCTGCTTTGTTGTCATTGCTTTGTAAAAATTGCTACTTTCAATCATTGCCCTTTTCAAAAATTCATTTACTAATTTCTTTTTTCTCGTTTTTTTCAGGAGGTGAGTTGATTCTTTTATTTCGTGGAAATGTCTTTTGAGTCGAATCGATTCGTGGGTAAGTTTTTCCTTTCTAATCAGTTTTCCACAAGAAAATCGTGTCATTCATCTACACGAATACTTTTGTATCAAGCACGTTAGAGAAGGCTTTCGTTTGTGAAGAATATATTCACAACGGAGTTTCTAAATAAATCATTGATAAGCGAACTTGTATTTAGATTTTTTTAAATTAATCACCCCGTCAATTATTAAACTCACACTGACACGTTACGATGAAAAAAACAACAGAACCACGAGGATGTGAGGAGATAATTGAAAAGCCGTGAACAAATCGGATGCGGACATCCGTTCGCTCAGCTGAACAAAAAATAAAAATCATTTTTATATTCCTTTTTCGTTTATGATTACAATTAATTTTTGTACGGACGAATTGTATTTTTGTGGCGTGTCGGAAAATACTGATCCTTGATTTTATCCAACAGTTAATAAAGCACATAAAGGGGGTTTGATAACAATCCTTGTTGGGCAACTTTAGATACCTAAAGTTTACATTGGATTGACGTATTTTCTCCAATATCATATGGAGATCAATACAGAAATTTAAAAAAATCATCTCAGCCGGTTATCGATTTTTACCGGAAGTTGGGAGACCTTAGCTCTATACCCGGGTGAAATGGATTTCTTTTAGATTTCTGGATTACTATCCACTAATCCATTACACCTTGCAGGAAGGAGTGATTCCTGAAATATCTTAAATAAATTCAATCAAACCAATAAACAACAACACATATCAATACAAAATATTATCATGGTTAGATTCCATATAATATTTACATTTGAATTCCCATTTTTTGTAAATAAAATTTAGTTTGCTTTTCCGTAAAAACAACAACAATAAACAAGTTTGTTGTTACACATTCATTATTATTTATTGTGTGGTGAAGTTGTCAAAATATAGTTTATGAGGATTATAATCTTTATTGTATATCCATCATGAAGTTGGCGATTTAAAGTTTTTTTTTGTAAATATTTAACCAGTCTTTGTACATTTATATGTACAACCTTTCATGACATCAAGTATTGAATGAAATAGAGTTACAGGTTTTATTTTGCATTCCAGAGATATTCGTGTAAAGATTTGCGGCTATTTTCAAACCAGTGTATTTATTGCATCGTTTCAACGTCATCGTTGGTCGTAACTATACTGACTCTAGAATCATGTGCATGTGCCTACGCAAAATGTTGTACTTTTGATTCTTGTATTGGTATTGTGGTCATTAAAATAGACTACGTAAAGCACATGGAAATTTAAAAAAAACATGCTACCTGCTTCAAGTTTATTTTCACAGCGATTCAATCGACAGAATATAATAATTATTCATCAACATATTATTATTATTTCTAATATTTATTTATTTGCAATATAAAACAATAATATACAATTAAATTAATGTCAATAAACGTACACAAAAATAATTAGAAACAAACAAATCAGTATATCAATAGAATGTAATTCAATGTAAATACAGCACATTATTTTTGTATAATTATATCTGCAAGGTGTTTTCTGTATTGTGAAGTTTGAGGGGGGGGGGGGGGGGAGCGAGAGCTTGATGGGTCTTGGGTAGAACGCCAACAAATTGCAAGCGTTTTAAATGTTTTTTCCATATAAAAGTGGAAACAAAACAAAGTAACAATCACAATATATTTTCGTGGAAACCCTGCCAAGGGTGCAATGCATGCCCCTCATGAGGTGTCTACCTAGTGATGTTGAGGATAGGACAATTGTGAAGTGATGTCCGAGGGCTATTTAAGAGGACTCAATCCCTTGCATTCGCATTAACGACTGAGTAAAACCTCGGGGGTAAAACCTTCAGTCAGGATTTCCGGTCTCGACGGGATTTGAACCCGGGACCTTCCGAAGCAGAGTCACGCACCAACACTGTTGGTAACATTACAAATTTGTACTAGATAAAGGAAGGAAAACTTGTACATCTCAAGTGTCAAAAAGGCATTTTCAGTGTATTTTTTAAAATTGACTATATTATTGACGTATACCCCATATAGTTAAACAAGGAGGCAACTATGGGAAGCAGTAATCGCCAGTATTCAGCTTGAGACTAGCTGATAGTATGTTCGATAGAGATTAGATTCCGTGCCGGTAACAAATTCCCCCCTCCCTCTCGCCCACCACATTCCCCCCTTTCCACCCCCCACCCCCCTTTCTCAACACACACAGGCCGCTATCAGCGTATCGATTTATAATTAATGTCTATACTTACGTCATCTAATTGAGCACCAATTTAATGTAATTACTGTTGCAAGAACTTCTACATCTTCATGAGGCCAGGCGAGTAGCTAGCCATGTGTTGGCTGGGTTTTAAGCAAAAGCTGATCGGAGCCTGAAAAGAGGCCTTTATTAATATAAATAATTATAAAACACAACTTTGAGAGCATTGTGATCTCAATATTCCGTCGTCCTTGGTATCACAGATAATTTTCTCATAAATACCATTATCTAATGTATTTGTATTTATTTATTATTTGTTAGAGTCTTTTCTAGCATTCGTTCCATTTTACAAAGATTGTAACTATATGAAATAAATTTCAATAAAAATGACATGATGGACGATACATAGTAATAAGGGGTGATAAAGGACATTAATTAAAATGCCAAAAATATAAATAAAACAAAAAAATTAGTAAAGCAACCTTATGAATGTTAACATTCAGTACAAGAAAAAAGCACTATATAAAAATGAACAGTTGAAAAAATGCTAATTGTGGTTGATTGCAGTCCAATTTCGGATTGTGTTTTTGAAAGAATATATTTTAGTGCTAATTTTCTTTTTCTTTACCTTTCGTTGAGATCTTGCTGAGGAAAACCTTCGAAAAAAACTTTTTAGAATTCAGTATCCCAAATTCAACCGAATTCTCCCAAATAAGAATGAATAAAATGTGTGTTTGTATATAGATAAAATACGATTTGTAAAAAATCTTCATTCTCAATAATATTTCGTTGACAAGCTGAAAAAAACGGAAAAATCCTGGTTGAATCGTGTTTCCCACACTCGAGGCTTTTAATTTAATCTAAAATCACATGGAACAACCGATCAGTTTTAGATAAAGCTCTGCTATTGTGTTTTCCATAAACCCAGCGTTTTCCACTTGGTAAAACGTCCTATTTCTAAAAATACTTCAGAATATCCATCACATATAAAATATAATATCATGTTTTGTTATCAGCTTATCGAATACCGTGGCAAATGACATGTTCTCAGTTCGCAGTACATAATGTTTGTGTCTGGATTGTTGATTACAATTTCCGATTATATGAAATGTTTTTTATGCTTTGTGTATTATAAATAACGGACTGGTATCTTTCGTGTCACAGGCCGCACTAACTATAGCTTGTCGGTTGGCCGGAAAATCAATGGTATTATTTATTGTAGCACGAGTAAGTGATTCTTATACCGTTAACTTGTAAATCATATCCAGTGCGTACACTAAGTATTTAACTCAAATACAGTTTAAAGTTTTTTTTGTTGGAATTTGTACAACCAATGAATAAGAGGGTGTTTTATGATTAGTCAACCGCAATACATACAAAAATAAGTTATTTTGCTGAGACATCGTTTAAAGATCTTTGAAGAGCTTATATAATTTGTGAACTTGAAGAAAGACACTAATCTTCTCTTATAATTTTATATTTGATACCGTAACTATTTAGGATGTTAGGTTGCATAGTGCACTTTTGTATCGTTATACACTATTTTTAAACCACGTGAAAATTGCATTTGTTTACGATTACAATCTTTTTTCCAATGTAATCGGGAGAATATATTTCACCTGTCACATATCATTAATGCTTTCCATTATAAATAGAGTTCTGGTAATACTATAGTATTTATAGTCTTGTGTCTTTAGCACGTAGTGAATTCAATAAAGTGCCAATAGTATATAGCCGTATAGTGTTTTCAAAAGTGTCCCGATGTCTATAGTGTCTTCAATAGTGTCCCGATGTCTATAGTGTCGTCAATAGTGTCCCGATGTCTATAGTGTCGTCAATAGTGTCCCGATGTCTATAGTGTCGTCAATAGTGTCCCGATGTCTATAGTGTCGTCAATAGTGTCCCGATGTCTATAGTGTCGTCAATACAGTCCCAGCTGTGGCTGCCTACATCAGTTACTTGTCCGAGTTTTTCACTCCTACCCTCCGCCTGCCGTGCTCCACTTGACTAATCGATAAAGCTCCAACCCCTTACAACGACATAGTCGAGAGGGAGAAAAAAACACAACAAAACAACCCCCTATTTAACTAAAAACATCTTAAAAGAAAGAAAAAATTGAATCTGATACTGGACAGACACAGAAGTCGAAACTCGCATTGTACAAGTTTGTATAATAGGCTATTTAATAAGACTAGTTTTGAATGTGGCTTGGTTTAAGAGGACATCAAAATACCTGCATTAATTATTCTGCTGTCTCGACGACTTTTTCTTTCGTCTCACACTTTTACAGACCGAATAAAAACATTGCGACAAAAAACAAAACAAGAAAGATGGAATTAAAAAATAACAAATCGTTACATTTCTTGATTAATATATTCCTAATGAGTGACCATTTTCAGTGTGTCTATAGTTCGGAAAATGTCGTGAAGCCTTTGATAATAAAGTTAAAATTCTTTGAAAGGTCTTAACACAAATTTAATTATATAATTAATTAACATAAAATTTTAAATAAAAATAAAAGACTAACAATTAAGGCAGTGTACGGCGAATTTAATAGCGTCCATGACAGCTTATCTTTCTGTTCATTAAGTTCGACTAAACAGGTAGAGACTAAATCTCGCTTTAAATCTTTGTGAATCTCATTATAAATTTGAAAATAAAAATCAAGAATATTTTCACAGGGAATGGACATTTCAGAAGAGCCCAATATTGATGACATGTTTCACCCAATCAGTTCAAGTTTTAATAATAGTCTTTGAAACATTTTCACTAAAAAAAATTTCACCACTGACAGTGGAAGGTATGTAGTTATGTATGTGAAGTTGTTATCTTAAGATGGCGGCAACCACTCTCAATAGCGATCAATAAAGAACGCTAGTTCGCTTATTTTAAAATATAATGCAGCAGGCAGATCGACGTGGCCGGACGCTTAGGGGGGCTGGGGGTGGGGTGTGGGGTGGGGGTGGTGGGGGGTGATACGTCACAATCCACCACCTTTCATAAGTCAATCAACAAATATAGCACGAAGCTCATATACAACTAATTTCAAATATATGAAGATAGATGGGTCGGACCGAAAGGTATTTCGACGGCCGTCGAGGGGGAAAGAGGGCGGGGGGAGACGACACACGCCATTTCAAGATGTTGGGAAACTATGGGGGTATTTTTTTATTAAAACGACTTGGAGGAAAGCAATTATATTGGGTGGATTTTGTCATTCTGCGTTGTTCAAACTGGAGGTTATTCATTGTGTACGTGGTGGAGAAGCGTGCGATTTAAATCTTAGGGGTGGAGTTATTTAATGAGTTTTGATGATTTATAAACCAAGATTTAATTAATGAGATCAATATGAATCGTGGCGAGTCAAATATATGCGAATATTTTCGAGAAAAATGTATAATTTTAAAATTGTTTTCAAAATAAAATTAATCTTATTTTAATTTTATAATTTTTTCAGTGCAAGTACACCTCTTGCTCTTGCTGTCTCTTGGCTACCCACTTTTAATATATCATGTCGCCAAAATTATGTTCGATTTCAAATGGTTTTTAAGAATGTACTTTTTCCATATTAAATGATTTTCACCGGCAAACATAGCAAGAAAACTATATTTCTGGAAAAGATATGTTTAAAAATCTGGTTGAACCACATTGATGAAATTGTATGGGTATTTGAAAAATACAATTTAACATGAATTTTACATAGAATTTTCGAAAAATTATTTAAATTTTAGATTTTCGTCATTTTTTTATCTTTACTTTTGCATCCCATCGAATTCTTAAAGATTTATGTCGGTGAATTTCCTTTTTGAAATCGAAGGATTTGGACGTCAGTGTTGCAGTTGGCTTGACGCCCGGGAAATGTTTTGGATGCTTCGAGGGTGGAAGGGGTGACAAATATTTTTTGTTGACGTTTCTTGAGGGTCGACGCGCGATTCATAACAAGGAATTCCATCTGCCCATTCAGGAAGAAAATCTGATCGCTGTGGCAAAGTTTGGTTGGCTTCTCTGAAAGAGCAAACTTTATGATTAGAAATATAACATCAAGTGGACGTTTGCAATAATTGGGGATATCAATTACGTATGTATCGATGATCTTTGTGTGAAGTATTATTTTCGCCAAAATCAAAAGCACTCATTTCACTCTTAAAATTAAATTATTATAAAATGTATTAATTATTGCTAGATTTAAAGAAATTTTATTCTGACCGTTTTATAAATGACTAACCATGATTATAGTTTGAACATATGCTAATACATTTCAATGATATATGAATGGATTTGAAAAATATATTTGCTATATTCATTTTTTATTTTCGGATATTATTTTAAGTTTCAGGACATAATACAACTATTGTTGTACTGCAGAAGATATATTTGAACAAGGATTGTTTCAAAAATTTGTATAATATAAATAAAATAAGTGCAATTTGTAATATAGATAAAGTGAGATGTAATAACGTAGGCAAAAATCTATTGAGATATAAAATGAAGGTAAAACTCTACTATTTTTCAGACAAGAGCTATATATTGGAATGGTCTAGAAAGAATGAGGTGTGAAAAGTATGATGATAAAGTGTATGAACCTGTATACCAATCACAAGGACTATGTTCCAACCAATACAATTCTTTGCGATGCGAAGGGATGATTACATAGGACGTCCCGTTAATTATCATGTATATGAGAGTTGAGGTCTCCCTGTACGAGCGCGGCAAATAGATAATTCCCGTCAGATAAGAGGATACACGTTCTGCTAATCGGAGCTGAACGGACGAAATAAAAGGGGTAAAACTCCAAGTGAATATTTTTTCGGTCGCTGGAATGCGCATGAACGTTTTGTAGTCAAATCGATACAAATAATGATTTGTTGGAGTGAATGCACAGCTGAATGTAAAACCAATGGTGGGACTTGTAGACGCGCCGGGTGACACTTGACATCTGTGACGTCACTGTGCGTGAGATCAAGTCTAGATGAGTGGGGTATGAAGGTGGTCACAAGATGTACATGTTTACACTATGAGTTACAGCTACAAACATCACGACTTGACAGAAATTCCTCATTTACTCAATAATTATACTCATACACGCATTCCTGTATTTCAAACTTTCACATACCCTTGTATATCAATCTAAATCTTTGAAATCTTTACAGTTCACTAAATATATAATATTCTAGCTCGAAAGAGTTCCAATTTTGAACTCGTCTTGACGATGATTTTTATTTATTTACTTTTCACCGCTTAATATTTTTCAACGAACGTAATAAATACATTTCCAACACAAAATGAATGCACGATAAAATCATTTTATTCTACTTAATAGGTATTTAAAAAAGAAACATAATAATGTGTTGTTTTTTTTTTTTAAAGGAAAAGCAAATTCTAAATGTATAAATAAATTTAACAGCGACAATTTAACTGGACACTAAATAATGAAGATATGTTAGTGTACAGGTAAGGAAATTGGTTGGTATCATGAAGTTAAGGCAAGACAGCATGTATGAGTGTTATGTAAACGAGAGGTGGTTGTCAGGATAGGAGTATCCGGAGGCGAGATGTTGCTTACTTTGGTTGGTGCCACCCTAACGGGGAAAACAGTAGGCGTGTTGTACTTGTTGTTGATAACAATAAACAAATCACTACAAAAATATTACGTGAAATTTGTATATATTTATATACCCCACCTTTATTAGTTAAAATAGGGCCCTCCTTTTTTTGTTATATATATATCCTACGCTTGGCGTATGTGAATGTCCTTCAAAGACCAGACGAAATGTTTGAATAATTAACTTGTCATCAGATATAAATTTAAAGGTAGATCCAATGTAAGTGGCCATAAAGAAAAGTCCTAGGTTGCGTGTTCGAAACCCCTACTACGAAGCTAGCAGCCCCATTACATGTTTGTGTGCCATGGCCTATTGCCACGATAGATGGGGTATGTGTGTGCGTGTGTGTACATAGGTGTTACATTACAACATCATTGCTGTAAGGTGGAATGATTTAGGGCCCTCAATTTATGTCGAAAATATGCGTGTATGGGTGAGATTCATAGCCCTGCTTTGGCGAGCCTGCTGTTAACTGGCGTGCTTAGCTAGATGGCTATACGTCGTTAAAACTCGTTTGAGCCTCAATGAAGCTATGAATAAAAAATAAATAATGTTCACGGGAGATTAATATATTATGTATTACTGTCGCGAAAAGAATGTATTAAAAGTGAAGCGATGATTTCAAGTTACTGTATTGAAAGTTGTTGGGCGCGTGCTGTCACTTTATTAACAAAATATATCGTATACTTGTAATTTTTTTAACTTGCGCCAAACACATAATTGTAAAATATGATGAGCGTTTAAAAGGAATACGCCATTATTACTGCGAGATGCAACGAGTTATTTACAGTTTCAGGAATGTACTTTCCAACCGAGTGAACATTATTAATTGGTGTTAATATTGTATTTATAATATATCGAACTGCATTTATTTGCATTATTGTAATTTCGCAGACCGCAATATTAAACTGTACAAAGTCATACTCGTTTTAATATTATGCAAGTATGCGTATATCACAACAAAACAATTTAAAAATATGATATATTTAAAATATGTTGGACATTTTCTCTCTCAGAACCTAATCATAAAAAATAGCAAGCATGAATTAAAATGGATGACAGTGATTCAAACGTGATTCTAATAGTAATATGATCAAATAAAATTATTTATTTGAAGATATGGTATAGTATCATGGATTTTATTCTGATCTTAGCTTGCATTGTGTATTTTATAGGGGTTGCTTCAAGTGAATGGTGGAGGTGCCGGGTCTCGGTAAGGTGTTGCTTTTATTTTATAAATTCGTAAAACGAGCTGATGTATTTGGGGGGGATGATTGAAAATTACATCTATACCATTTATTTAGAAAACGTGCACGTGATTTCAAAGGGCAGTGGAGAAAGAAAGAAAGGAGGGGGGGGGGGATACTGAATGCTGCAGATTAACAAAGTTATACTTTTAGAAGAATCATGGACGAAAGCTAATGAAAGTTACAACATAAATACACTCTCTGATACGAACCATGTGATAAAGTAAGGAAGAATGCAAAATTAAGTATGAACCATATAATAACAATAACAACATGTTAGGTAGGGATAGTCACCATTCTAACGAGTTCCTGCTGAATCTAGCAGACAATGTCAATCAATACCGGCTGGCGAAAGCACAAAGCTTACGGAACTAAACATTGAGTCTGTTAATATTCTCGATAACATTTTCAGGTTTATACTTTAGAAGAAATAGTTGCTTCTTAGATGTGCTCCCTTAAGGTCAACGTTGAATTTTGACCACGGCTCTCTTCCTATTGTAGACAGGATTTAAATTATAACCTGACCTGTCAAATATCTTCTGAAGAATGATATGTCATTGTAGCGCTACAAACAACACGGCACGTTATCAGCTAGTAAAACCACATTGTTATCACTAGTTTCCCAAGATAACCCGCAAAAACCGCCCTGTGTCCAATTTGGTCGTGTTTTTGGCGACGTAATGTATTTGAAACAAAACACAATCCAATACTTATTTTTAACTCAAACGTTTTTCATTTGTTTGAAAGATACGCTCCCCGAGACCTGTGCATTCCTTTGTGTAGAATATGTATCTGAGCCTGGTTATTCTTCTACCTTGTATGTTATTATGTAGATTGTAGAGAGCTCTTTTTCCGATATTCCCCGAGTTTTTATACTCATTAAAAGTTGAAAAGCAAAGAAAAGAGGGAGAAAGACAAGAATGTCAAGAGAAAAGGAAAAGTAGATGGAAATTTCTATGACCGTCCAAGGGAAGTTAGCAACAGCGCGTGCTCCGGAATAGCATAAGATGTCGTCGCTATGGTAACGCTGTTTGATAAAGTCTTGTGACAAGAAAAGTATTCTCATATAGCCAACAAATTTTATTAGAAAAATAAGAAAGTTTTTAATATGGAAAAAATCTTATTAAAAGCTTGCGTCGTAAATCTTTATTTGCCATGTGGAAATCTTGTTCATGATGGAGTTATAGAGTGAGGGGGGGGGGGGGTTAAGCACAGAATACATTACAAGAGCCAAAATAATAATTAAGTATTACTCTTTTCAAGATGAAATTTTAGAAATAATTTCAGAAAATTCTAACGGACAAGTTGATAATATTGTCTAGTGGCTAGTGTTTATAAAAGATTAGTTTTAACTCCCCGACGTGTTGTCGTTATATTTACAGGTATCATACTAAACATGGCCTGAAATACAGGCGACTTACATTCTTTATCATTCTTTAATTTATTGAAATTTTTTTTAATTTCATAGTTTGAAACAAATCTATTAAAACATTTTCAGATATAAATTGCAAAAACATATTCTTTAAATAAGATACTTTATTGTTATTTAATATGAAAATAATCTTAAAGAACATGTTTCGACTCACTCATGCACTGCGTTTATTTATAGCCAGATTCAATCACACGTATATATTTGTACATGTAGTTATTCCAATTGTCGAGCTTAGTATGCGCGCAATGATATGTCCAACCAGGATCTAAACGTAAGAGCGCCACCTGAACGTTATAACGTGGACAATCATTTACCTTGGCATGGTGTAGACTATATAAGACAAAGCTCATGTATCCAGACATTGCTTAATTATTTCACGTTCTACATGGCACTAATTTTACACCTGCGTCACGAATTGGCCATTTAAATTCATCGGGGCCGATTCGTACCGCCTTCGATTATAAAATAAACCTTTTGCTGACGGGACCCCGGCTAGATATTTTCAACACCGTCGTTTTTTTGTTCGTTTCTTATTAACGTCACATAATTAAGTGTGGACTCCAAGGAGGTTAGAAAGAAATTACTTTCTAAGCTCATTGCCTAGACTCTCGGAACTTACTAGGCGCCATCTTGAAAATTGTCCACGTGTTTGAATTTTGAAATGGTTTGAAATGTTTTGTTGGTTTCTTATTAACGTCACATAATTAAGTGAGGACTCCAAGGATGTTAGAAAGAAATTACTTTCTATACTCATTGCTAGACTCTCGGAACTTACCAGGCGCCATCTTGAAAATTTAATGTGTTTGAAATGGCTTGAAATGTTTTGTTTGAACAATAGCGTCACATTATTAAGTGTGGACTCCAAGGAGGTTAGGAAGAAATTATTTTCTTAACTCATTGCTAGACTCTCGGAACCAACTAGACGCCATCTTGAAAATTGTCCACGCCATTATGACTGTTTTATCAAAACCTTGCCGTCTTAAAAGAATGTAAATTCAAGTACACTTTTGTATAGCAGTAAATTAGCGCGTACATATTAATATTCGAGATAACACCTTGAGCGCATGTTTCCTAAACTTTACATGCAAGATTGCGCTGGAGATTGTGTTCTAGCCAGGATGTATGTATTAATTAACCTCTCGTATTAGGACTTGCATAAAACTCTCAACCGTACACTTTCTTTGTGACTGAATTACATGTTATGATTGGTTGGGTGAGGAGGCCAATCGGGACGATGAATACAAAGAGTCGAAACACATAAATATTAAATAATTTAAATAACTATTAAATGATATTAAATCATTAATTATTGTCCAAATACTAGAATTTGTTTAACTGACAAAGTTGCACCAAACTTTCTGCTACGCCTCCATAGTTTTATTATATTTTTTATTTATGTCTAACAGTGAAAATAATGAAAATAACTTACTGTACGTTCAAGGTAAAATGACAATATTTGATTTTTATTATTATAGTGTATTATTGAGGAAAGTGATAAATTTTTAGCCTATACATGTATAGCATAGTGACACCAAAAATAACACACGAAGGTTGAACTGACCGTACCCTTCAAGTTAAAAAACTATTTTCAATTTTAGTAACAAAGAATTGTATCGGTCTGTATTTAACTCGTACACAAAACAAATTAAAATAACATTTTTGTGAAATAAAGTAAAAAAAGCAAAAACAAAAAAGTAAAAAAAGCAAAAACAGTAATACGTAGCTAAAAAAACCTTCTCCAGTGCTAGATTATTAGTAAGTTGCATATATAAACTTAAAATAGTGATGTGGTGAGCATGATTTATGCGTCATGTTTCAGATTCTTACACAATGAGGTGGTGCATATTTTTAATGGTAAAATAACAACAATGCGTCGTAGTTACTTCTCAATTCAGGCTAAACGTGACTAATCCAAAACCTCGAAAAACTTAATTGAAATCCGAGCAATGCGTCAATGAAAGAACGTTTAAAGGCGTCCGTGTATCGTGCTTTGTTGTCCCGTTAAATACTGTTACGAAAAAGAGGACGGCGGTGGCGGCTGGCGACGGAACAAATTGCTGGGTAAGAGGTGTGCGATGTGGACGGGGGATGTGGAAGCAATTGTGTTGTTTGTGTGCATTCAACAAAGAAAACAGTTGAACGGTGGCGGTCAAGAAAGGAACACTGGAGAGCGGGAATACGTGCAGTGGTGTTAGAACATGGGGTAGGACGCACACAGTACTGGACTGACGGGAGAGTTCGGGAAGTAGGCGGTGAGTTCTGAGGTGGCGGAGGGAGAATTCATGAACGCTCGGAGATATTTGATGTGTTCGAAAAGTCACCGGTAAAGTGGTGGACGAAGGATGGAACGATATAGAGGGAAATTGTAAATGGTCACGAAATGTGAGGTTAAAAAATGTAATGTGTTTGAAAACACAACGATGGACAGCCGACCCATCGCTTTTCAGATAATTTTTGCGTCGTTGTAAATTTGGCGCTGACCTCTTTTCTACTCCCTAGATTGGTATTTTGTGAATGTTCATATAAATAATACATAAATACACAAAATTAAGGCACGCAGAACTCTATGGGTCTAAGTCCATTTAAAAAACATTTGTTAAGTCCGACAATCGGTTGAAATAGAGGTATAATTTTAAAGAAATACTAGATGGAAGGATGCTGAAACTGACAGTGTTCAACGTACAGATTTAAAAAATGTTGTAGTAGTTATATAAGTGTAAGGGATTCCCGAGAGAAAAATAAAAAAATAGATTATTTTGAATTTTGAGACCTGTCCACCGCTCATCGTCCGTCCTGCCTCTCGCACCTATCAGTGACGTCAGACAGTTTGTGACGTCACTCGTGTTGACGTCCTGGATGTAGTGTAAGTGAGGCCCCCGCTGCGGCGGAAGGGTAAACGGTGTGGTTGCGCGGGGTGGCGGCGGCAGAGTGGTGGCAGCGGTGGGTGCGGGGGTGGGGAGAGTATCGAGAGTGTCTTGATCAACGCTCTCTCCTCGACGCCTCAGTAGCGCTGTTGTTCTAGAAGAGATAGTCTGCGGGCTGGACATCGTCCGGAGACAAATCAAAGCTAGTGTATCTACGACGAGATCTAGTTACAACAAATAGAGAGCTCGAATGAGATTTATTTCGGGAGGCGCTTTTGTCTGCGGCGTCGAAAGTAATGTACATCGGAGAACGAACATATTAATACTACCGAAATGAAATATCTAGAATAATTCAAATGAACACCAAGTTTTTTTAAAGATGTCCAAATAAGATTTCGGAATTAGGTGTTCTTATCAGTGTCAGTCTAATAAATTATGTATATGAGGACACAAATAAATTCATCTCTGGAAATTGAATATTTTGGAACACTTAATATTGCATACGGTGTATATGCCGATACTTATAAATGGTTTCACATAAAAATTAATTAATTAATTACATTATATTAAAAATTAAATACAACCAATAGTGGTGACAGAACTGGGCTCTGCCTCTTGCCAGGCAATGTATATGTGCACGTCTAATATGAAATATGACAAAAAATAAAATTTTCGGTAGCGGTAATGACGTCATGAAATACCCCAACAAATAAAATAAAAAAGTTATTTATGAGAGATATGATTTAGTTTAGGATATTAAAACAACCCTCACAGACAGAACAAATGAACGTGTATGTTATCCTGCTTGTAAATGTCTTATTGAGTCACAGACCACAGATTTGAAATTTTTATGTAAACCTTCATGAAATGAGAACTCGTACTTAAAAGTTCTGCCATTTCCCGAAGGCATTTCCCTCGTTATGATTTTAGCATTTTCTCCCTCATGACTTCCCTCTCTCTTTGACATCGTTAAAACATTGAAATTACTTTTTTCAAACACCCCAGTTAAAAATATCTCGAAGATTATTTTTAAGTTAATTTCCAAAAGTGACTCATAATTAATTTGTTAATTTACCGCGGTCGAACGCCCCAAGATGATTACACAAGACTGACATAATTAATTACACTGACTTCTTTTGCGATTCTTTCATTTCGGAGGCGATATTATTTTTCTCTCGACGCCCCCTAACGTTTCCAATTTCCAACATTAACAAATTTCACTTCTAAAACAGAACACCTCTGATGTTCCACTACGCCGCTCAAGATATAAAAATCCATTAAAGTTTCATGATGAGATGGAGAGGGGAGTAGTGGTGGGGGGTTGAGGGGGGGGGAGATAAGACGGACGTGTTGTATATGTAAGGAGCGTTTCCATGGTTACCAACCTAGAGACGTGGCCCTAATTGAAAGAAATTAATTTGCCGAGTCTTTTTTTCTGCCTTCTTTTCTACTGTAAGGAATTCTACTTTTCGGTGCGTCTTAATCAGTGGCAGTGGACTTGTGGGGGGGGGGGGGGGGGGGGGGATTGACTTGTACGGAGGTCGGAGATGAGACACGTGCCTATTATTATTTCTCTTCTCATCAGCCCCCCACCCCTTCAACCACTCCCCTCTTTCCCAATACCAAGTCTCGATGAATTATCTAGAAAAATCTAATACAGTAGACTTGGTGGATGGAATGGGATGGGGTTGGGTTCGCCTTTTATTACTTTACCGAACTTTCTTTTCTCGAGACTAATTTGAGATAAGTTTCACGATAGATTAATGTTATAAATCTTCTTACCCTGAAGAAGATTATTGCAAAAATATGGAAACGTCTCCTGCAATTTCGACCACTCGACGAAGCATTCTGTCTGTAGAAGGCAGACTACTTGGCCCTTCACTGTGCAGCACCACTTCTACATTTATCTTCACGCCGTAGACAACAACGAGCCTATGATATCACTATCAGTATTACATTCAACATTGTTTTTAATTCTTTTATTTTTTTTAATGTCAACTATAATATCAACTAGGCCTACTTTTGTTTACTTTATTTATATTCAATCGTAGATAGTGGTTAATAAAAGAGTGGTTTTAAAACATAAATCAAGTGAAATATGGCTTTTCGAGCAACTTTGCCAAAACGGCTTTCCTTATCAAACTAAAATTTTACAATTTATTTTTGTTTTTATTTTTTCAAAAAAAAAATATATATTTCTTACAAGAACAGTGTATGTCTAATAATAACATTTTAATAATCAATTTACCTGTTCTACTAGTTTCATATTTATAATTATTTTCCAAAATTGTTACACAATACATTAATGATATAATTTAAGACCAAATACCAAAAATATAATATGTTGATGTTGTGTTTCATTTAGTTAATCTCATTATTTCATATTCATCATTTCCTCTTTAGTCTGGAACATGAAGTACATGAAGTACATAAAGTACATTTCCGGAATCCCCTTTTAATTATAGTAGATTGTTTTTGTAACAATATTGTTTGCCATTTTGCAATGAAAGAGACGATTCGTTTTAATTAAAGGGGTCATCCGGTGTAAGTAGAGCAGTCAGCACAACAGAACAGAGCAGGGCAGCTTCGTGTTCTTTTTATTTTGTATTTTAAGCAAAGTGCACCGGCAATAAAAGCCAGCCAGGCCGTCCACAACACAACATAGCCAAACGTGCGGATTTCGTCCCTTGTATGTACATTCGTCGAGCGAATCACAAAGAGGAAGAGAAGAAAAAGAAGAGGCGAACTGCAGAAAAGACGAAACGGATCCATTTCCTTAATTGATGCTGCTCCCCTAAACAGAGAACGATTAATTCGTGCTAGTGCGGAAGGAGACATTGGCTCTGGGTGATCTCGAGTCGGGGCTGGCTCTAAACTCGACTCGACGAGGGAGAACTACACAAAGACAAAACAGAACGGATTAACAAATAAGACTCAAGATTGAATTTTATTTTAGGTAGGTTGGATTGAGGTTGATAACTCGGATATTTTAATTGGGTTTGAAGGGGTTTGAAAGATTCTGTTGCAAATAATCACGAAATAAGAGTGGTTTTTCGGAGGAATGAGATGGAAACCATGTTTTAATTAGAGACCGAGACTAGAGTGTCTTTACAATTTGGTGACAATAAATAAACTTAATATTAATAAAAACAAAGTGCCAACGACAACATCACCTGATCAAACTATATATAAATGTATTTTTGAACTGTATGCTGTTCTAAGATTAAATACATCTCACAGAATATCCGATATTTTGATGACTTTTCACTAATGAGCCTTTTTTTTTTTTTACATTTTATTGATCTTTAGCACGACTTTAAAAACAAAATAAAAAAAATCTCAGTTATATAACTGAGGGGGTAGACTCTAAAACCAATTTTTTAATTTGGACTAATTATTTAGTGTTTTATTATTTATTTGATTATTATTTATTTAATTTATTTATTTATAAAATAATGTGCATATTATATTACTATTAATTATTATTAATTTATTTTTTGAACTGCTCACGTTCTTATAAACATCTCGATTGCGAATCTCGAAATGATGAGTTTTCCTAATGACTTTTTTACGATACATTCATTGTAATTTAAAACCAAGACTCTTAAACCGAAATAAAAAAAACCAAACTACGAACATAAGCGCACGTCAGAAAAATAAAACTTTATCTAAAATGCGATTATTTATTCGTTTACCTCTCTGAGGAAGAAACGGATTCCGAAAATTTCGCCTTTTTGAGAATGTTTTATTTTTCTGACGGGAATTGTCGTGTGTTATTGTTTAATTAACATTCAATTATTATAAATGTTAATTTTAATTTAAATAATATTTTAATTTAATTTAAAAGTATATTTTATGCGATTTCGCGTTCAGGCACAAAACTTACGTCATTGCTAAAAGCACATATATCCTTGAATACACATGGTAATGACGGACCATGTAAGGCTTTGCAAAGCAGGACGTGTTGAGCTGCGAATAATGTAAGGCATGTTTTTATCAATCCACTAATTGCTGACATTTTGGCTGGGAACAACAGAGTAGATAAAGTACTTAAAGAATTATTCTAACCTCTTTCATACAACCGCCTACATGAATGTTAATTGCATCTAAATGTCAAAGCCAGCGAGTTCGTTCGATAAGTAAGGATTTAAATAATGCATTGATCCGATCCAAGGATATATCTGTTCGCTTTTGATTTCGTGCCAATCTCTTTTAATTTCATTAAGCAGTTCTACCTGCCAAAATGTTAAGTCGGGTGCGCTCTCGCAGATTCGATTAGCGAGTTCTTTCGGTCCAATGGTCAAACAAGGGTGTATCGTATGCAAAACTCAACGGAACCTATAGCTGACTATTTGAATGCGTATGAAAATTAGGAGGATTGTTTTTCTAGTTATGAAATCTCACTGTATGGGGGAGGGGGATATCAAAGGGGCGCTACAGACGGCGCTGATTGATCAATACAGGACTTAGCATAACATATTGGGGCTACGTTTTAATTCAGTTTTGATTTATAACTTTACATTTATATTTTCGTGATGGGAAATGTGTTTAATTTGTTCGTTTTCGTAATAAATAAATAAATACATATTTATTTATTTATTTATTTATTTATTTATTTATTTAACGTCTATCCTATTCAGTTATAAAACTGATTTACAAAGGAGGACAACTAAATAAATCTAATTACATAGATGCAGACACAACAATGAACTACATTTAAGCAAATATTTGAAATAGTAATATTACAACAATGCATTAAATACTCAACAAATTTGATAACAAATAAAAAGGATATTAAATGCAATTTATAAATGAATCGAATATATAAAAAAAGGGGGTGGTGAATTAAAAGAAAAGAAAAAAGAAAAGAAAAAAAGAAAAAAAAAAGAAAAAGAAAAAGGAAAAGAAAAAAAAGAAAAGAAAAAAAGAAAGAAAGAAAGAAAAAAGAAAAAAAAAACATTAAAAAAGAAAAACGAAAAGAAAAAACTGATTTATTAGACGATCCCACTCAAACGAATATGAGGTTTGCCAAAAATCAGGAACAGCAAATCAGGGAGTAACCAATCTTTCGCGGAAGAAACCACCGAACGCGAATCTTCATTCTTGTGTTCAACCATCATTCTTGTGTTCAAATCTTGATAACAATTTAGTACAAAAGATCTTGACTTTAATATATAATTATATCAGATATATAATTATTTAAAATTGTTCAAGTCAAAAACTGATCACAGCAATGATACAGGACACCTAACTCAAGTTGCAAGTTCCACCAGTGGGCGGCAACCAGACAATCTAGGCAGAAAAATATCAATTGATAATACATTGAATACATCAAAATCAAAGCAATAATAAACAAACAAAGAGAACAGCAAATCATAAATAAGAACATATGAATATAAATTAACATTACATAAACACAGTGACAATGCCCACAAATAAATAGTAAAATCAATTCTTCTTTGTTCTTCGATTCATTATCATTGCTTCAATTTTACTTTTAAATTGTACTATTCCTAGCTCAGTAAACTAATAATCATTCATAATAAAGATGGTAGTACTATTTTAAGTGGAAATATACTGAAAATTTAGTTTTTTGGAAAACATTTTTCTCTAAAGAAAGGTAGGGTGAAAAACATATGACTTGAGAAAACTCAAGAAAGCTCCCTCAGTAAAGATTTTAGGCTATGGAACACAAAACTACAGTATAGGAATAATGGTACAGGTAGTACAAACATAATAATAATATGGCTTGTAGTTTGGATACAATATACACACATATAAATATATACAAAATACACAGTATTGTTTTTGTTATTGAACAAGTTGATTTTTTTTTTAAATAAATCACTTTTTTATAACATTTCAAGATACATAACATTAAAATCTAAGACAGCATTTTCCTAATATTTGAAAACAACTGATTCACGGTTGTTACTTGTTTGTTTATTTATATACAATAAGTATTGTCCCGTGTACAAGCAGAGAAATCTCATAAGATACGACAACCTCCAAAAGTATGTCATTTACCTACCCTGGTTGACTTACAAACCAAATTATCACGCAGTATATTGGCTAGCAAGTTTCCAGACCATGTATTTTGTGTGCCATGAAACTGACTTGAAGAGAATAAGTCGTCTCCATATGGGGGAGGCTGCATGTGGTTACTACCCATATAAAACTCAAGTTATGGGATATTTATTGGGTAGCCAGTTTGTCTAAGGGTAGTAGATGGTCAAAGTCTGCAGGGCCTTCTGTATATCTGGATTCTTCTACCACAAGGTAATAAAACAGCACATAACGTTGTGATCGCTTTCGCCACACAAACATAAATAAGATGAGCAGAAGTTTCTTACGTAACTAGCCGTCCAAGCCGCCGAGCGGAGTAACTCTTCTATTCTAGGAATATTGACCTAGGTCAGGGAGAAAAGAATGTTGAAGTGAATTGTGTTGGGCGGTTTTGAGGGGAATTCTTTCGCGATCTTAAGTCATGGAGTAAAATGTTTGTGGACGAGTGGTTTCTGACTGAGGAATGTATGATCGGAGTGATGGCTGAAGGTCGTGGGTTCATTCACAATATCGGAACGTTATTTGTGTAGTTCTTATTACATGACCATTCTCAATACAGTTCTACTTGGTGACAGAAATGCTTTGAGTGAAAGGGTCTACATTTTAAATCTTACCAATGTTTTTTTTTCCTTTTTAATCATTATGTAAATGTTTAGTTAAATGTTAGTTTATTTTATATAAGAATGTTTCTTGTGTTGAATTTATTTTTATGTGTCCTTCATAATATGTGTAGTACATCATGCTATTAGTTAAATAAAATAAATAAACTTCTTTTGAATGTTTGTTAGGTATACAGCCGTACAGGATATCGGTTTATGCAACATTGTTATTTTATTGTTTTTTATTCCTTCGAGTGTGGAGGTGCGTCAACTGCCATCAACGATTTTATTAAACTAGACAGATTTACTTTAATGAAATCTTTGTCTATCGTTAATTTCCTCGCTTTGCCTATCTTTGAATATAAATAATAAGTAAAACGCATAGAGGGATAATTGGATGATAAAACTTAGGTCTACATCATCAGTTACTTCAGAATGACGCAATACAACTTGGCCTTAATGTAGTATGTAGTTTGTAGTATGTATTATGTAGATCCTTACAGTGTGCCAATATTGTTATTATTATCATACCAGCTGTTAATAACACTCGCAGTACACTCCTTTAATGTAATGTACTTGCAAATTAAACATGTAAATTCAAACAGGTTTACTAATTGAATTTTAAACTGCGCAATTATAATGTTACTTACTTTCACTTTGTCGTCTAAAATGTTAAACAATTACTTATCTGATGTTTAATTAATGTTATCATACCATTCTTTAATGAATGAGATAGCAAATGTAAGCTATTTCCTTAATGAAGTAAAAAATAAGCCCAGAGTGTTTTAATGCAACATCTCTTTAAATTTCATTTTCTTCTTTCCTCTACAGCTTTTCTTTTTTGCTAACCACGTCTTATGGGCTTGTCTTTATGACTGTTAATTGGAGTAATTATATCCTCCCTGGTCGTTTCTCTCAACCCCTTTAACACAGTTTTAATACCCCACAATTTTAAAGACCAGTCATCTTTCTTTTAGTCTTCTTTCCTTCCCTTTCTTTCTCACTCATTTAAGCTTTTAATTTGCCTCGTCTCGACGGCAATTTCATCATGCAAATTAAATTAGCGACGATGATGTAGCCGACGCTGTGGTGTGAGAGAGAGGTAGAGATTTTCACACGACACAGAGAGAGAGAGGGCGCGTTTGAGAAGGGGTTGAAATTAACCTTTTGACTTAACTTGGGACTTTGTATATAAGCCAGTTTTATTCAGTAATTAACCCTCGTTAAAACGTGCCCTTAACATTTTACCATGTGTTTTCACCCTCAGACAGGATCGCGGAGATAAGTTTCGTAAACTGTCGCTCCCCAAAGACTAAATATTTACCAAAGAGAAAACCTTGAGAGCTTCACATCCTAATTGACTCGTTCCTCTTCCTGTTTACGTGGAATTTTAAGAACCCTGTTTCAAATGGGGTTGGCTAGTTTATTCAGATAAATTTTCTAGAAAGAAATGCTGTTAAAATGTAGACTAAAATAGAAATATTTACGCGTTTCTTTTAAAACATAGCTGGGGGTTTTTAAAAGATAAAACTAGATGTTATGATATTTTCGTAATGTATCCAAAACAACAAAAAAATAAAAGCATAAACGAACTAAATACAAGATTACTTGACACCATACTAAATCTAATTACAACGAAACTTGTCTGTAATATGAGAATTCGTTCGCTCAAATCATGCACGATCTTGTAATGGTAAAAAGCTAACAAGAAGTCCCGTTTTTGGCACGTTGCCTTCTTATGTCTCGCATTACCTGCCGCGTGTGTCTAGTGGTAATGAAACATTCTGTCTGAAGGTTACACAATTAAACTCGGGTAATTAGCTGTCGAGCACGCGGCGTCTCTTTCACTTCCTTCACTAAGCAACTTGGTCAGGTTCCTTGGCTAGAATGAAAACCAAATGTGAGGGTGATCAAACTGATACACGTGGCGAAGTGTTGTACATTTTGCGATTGGAAAAATATATTTTTCAATAATATATTTAACTTAATAATGTGGAAAATTACCAAAGATTTCCACATTAAAAACCACAACCAAATTAATTTAAATACCTTAATCTACTCGATCAGTTAAATAAGTTATGTGATCGAGTTGGTAGACTCTATTTTATTTTATACCTCATACAATATTGATCAATTTCGAAAATCATCTCGATTTTTGGGGGTTTGATCCCCTTTTGTATTAAATAACATTTAATAATGCGAAGTTAATTAGGGTAATACTTCGGTTTAGACGAACCTTGATTAATTTCTTAACTTGAACCTGGACGCTCAGAGTCAAGATAATTCCAGACTTTAATGTCCACGACTTCAGTTTAAGAAATAATAATTATGCGAATCCTATAACAAGAAAAATCTTATGACCCCAAAATCAGAGTTTCTTCCACAACCACAAGATCTTGCCTCAGAGAGAGAAAAAAAAAACTGAATAAAGAAAACTCTACCCAAGAAGAAATTTATTTTTAGCTAAGATAAAAGAATTTGTAAAGTAATTTGCCCGCTTGCTTTTAGCCTTCTTCTTTTAAATTGAATGTCTTTCTTAAGCGCTTTTCTTGCGTGTAACATTGCTCTTTTATCTAACCAGAAGCGACGACGATCTTCACTTAAATTCCTTAATTAATTACAGGTGTTAATTGCTCAATTAAAGCGGTAGCGACGCGGCGCGCGTTCACAGAGAGGAGAACAAAACCCTGCCTTGCATAATGGCAAGTAGTTAACGCCCAGCCGAGAAGAAAGGACATGGAAGGGGACGTCTAGACTCTAGACGCTTTTTGTCCTTAGAACAAATCCAAGGGGATTTAAATCGTGCCGGGAATTTAATTGAAAATTACTTCCAAACTGTTGAAAATCACACCGTTTTTTATTCATCGATCTACATTTTATGCATTACAATTTATTTCGGATTTGCACTCTTTAAGATTGTCAAGTTTGTTTGTATATTTTTTTACTAAATGTAACTAAAAATGATGTTTATAATTTTATACTACGTACACATTTATTGATTATCGTTGGATCTTATTTATCAAACTAAATATACGAAATGAACCAACTACCAAGTGAAATTTAATACATTTTTGGAACTTTTCCACTATATTTTTAAATTTTGGTGTAAATTGTTTACTTACCATTTGGATAAATCTTTCATATGTGCATGTAATTTATGAAGTGATTCTTAGAATTACGAACATTGATTTACGGGGATATTAAATATTATGTAAATGGTATACATTTGCAAGAATCAATTGTGGTACTTATGGGTTACATGCACAGTAGTTTTTATTTGACTAGCATTCCATTGACATTAATTTACTTCTTAATTTCCTTTAAGTGATATATAAAGTCTTGTATAATGCTACACAACTGCAAGTAGGAGAGAGAGGAGAGCATGAAACAGAAACCACCTGAGGTATCAGTTTATTGAGGATGTTCTTATTAAAACTTTTTTAATGACTCAGGCTCGTTAAAACAGTTCAAATACAAATATCATATCTTTGAACATTGTTAAAATATCTGGTCAACAAAATTTAATGGACACTCAACCGAATAGCTTAAAAATGTCAGAGACGAAGACATTTTTAATTGGTATCCGTAATTAGTCCTGTCGCCTAAATACTTAACCACTTGACAAATTATTCATGATGACTTTTTTGTAATTTAATTTTTAGTCAAGATGTTTTTTAATTTTTTAATCTCGACCAAGATGGTGTGATCTAATTATTGAAATAAAATTACTTTTTGTTTAATATTTAAATCTTGGGCGTGGTTCGTCATTAAATAAAAATTACTTAATTAGTTAATGTGTAAAAATGTTTTCACCAAAGCAGTTTCTAAAAAAATTCATCTGTCAAACTGACCTTCAAGATGTTGCAATCCTTATCCTTGTCTTAACTTTTCTCCTAAAAATAGACGTCTCCTTAAACCCTTTAACGCCACAAAGGACGTTCGTCTCTAAAATCTTCCATCCAATTACTTTTTTTCCCTCGTGAAGCTTCGGAGTTTTAGGTTTTAGCTCTGAACAATAAAATTAATCACCACGTTTAATAATACCTCTGTCAAGTGTGAAAATAATCCTTTCTAATTATTCAAGACTTCTTTCTTGCATACCATTAAGGCTTAAAATGAGATAAAAACATTCCTAGTTCTGTCAATAGATGGCATTACGTGCCGTTTTACGATCCCGCTAGCTCATTCTGGTTATCTCTTTCGTTTTAAGACAACTTCCTTCCTTCTTTTGCACCTGTCTCCACCCTCCTTCATCATCATCCTCCACCCTCCCACCCCCAGCATCCCCGCGTCGCGTCGGTTACATATGCGTGAACTGCACTCTCACGACCCGACCAATTCCGAGCAGTTTTTAAATCACTAGCGAAGATTGCCGAATCAAGAGGACATTGTAGATGGAGCCCGTTGGATGTATTGATTTTTAATCCTTCGTTAACGTGCCAGGGGGGAAAAAACGGACGAGAAATAAAGAAATCAGGGGGAGATTGCTAATGAGGTGAAATGGACATGATGCGGGAAAAGCTCCCAGTGCTCGAAACTGTTTGGTTAGAGAACGCCAGCAATGTGGATATCCTAATTAAAAAAACTAACTCACAATCCGCGCATGTTAGCGTAAGTCCCATTTTCCCATTCATCAAAATGACACCAAGCTAGTAAAGATGAAATTTTGTTATTTAAGCACTATGAAAGTTTTTTCTATACAATACTTTTAGTTAATCAAAATAATGTCCAAGTTTTGGGTTGGGTGGCATCATTCATCTGGCTTAGCAATATTAGGTGCACTGTTTATAAGTGTCGCGACGCGAAAAAATCGTATATGGATGGATAGCCTCTTTTCTTCTCACCTCTCTCTCTTTCACTTGTTTCGTGTTGTTTTTCTCTCTCACTGACCAAAACTCCAAGCTCTTTATCTCTATCTCTCTCGTTCTCTCTACCCATTTCTTTCCCTCTCACGGGTTTGTTACTGTCTATCACACTTCTCTCTCCCTCTCTCTTCATGCCCTTTCACCCTGTCTCCATCTCTCTCTCCCCCACGTCCCCCTCCCTCTCTCTCTCTTCCTCCCCCTCACTCACTCATCCACCCTCTCTATCGCACCTCTACTGGGGGTGGCGCCACGATACAGAAAAATTGACGTAGTCCCAAGATCTGTCCACAGATCGCGGCAACATATGGACGCTCGTCGTCGCGACGCCGAAGCTTCGTTTTTCACCGTCGATGTTTCCGAGACGTCACTACTGGACTAGACAATAGCATTGCGGAATGCTAATCACACCGCTATATGTGACAATCACACAATAAGACATAATTAAACCAACAAAAACTAGATAATCACATAGATTTTCTATGATGTCATTCGGGTTTAATTAATTATAACTAGGAAAACGCTAAAGTCACGCCGCGTTGATGGATGAGCGTTTTTTTTGTAAGTTTTTTTTGCGTTTTGTGCGTTTGTTTGCACTTTTCCTTTGCAAGTGCTTTTTGAATGCATTGTGGAGGTGATTGTTGTCAAGTTACTATTGTGATTTGTTAATTGGTATTATAAACTTCAAAAACTCATATTAAAACCTTTATTTCTGTAGATTCTGACTAATTTTTTCAACTTTTTCTTTCAAAAGGTACTACATCACCATAACCTTAATGTCCATGTGAAATCTGAACGTTGTAGCCCTACCCGTTTTGTCAGAATCGGCCCAAATGTGACGAAAATATCGCACTAAAAATTGAAAAAACTAATATTAAAACCTTTATTTCTATGGATTCTAGCTAACTTTTTCAACTTTTTCTTTCAAAAGGTACTACATCACCATAATATGTAATGTCCATGTGAAATATGAACGTTCTAGCCCACCGTTTGGTCAGAATCGGCCCAAATGTCACGAAAATATCGCACTAAAATCGAAAAAATCGTAAAAGTACGATATTATGAGAAAATTTCTCGATGTACCCAAAAACAATACACCTCTAAGTTCAAGAAAACGAAGGTCCGGTCAAATTTCATCAAGATCGCGTATGCCGTTGCCCGGAATCGAGCGAACAAACAGACGGAAAAACAAAAAAAAAAAAAACAAAAAAAAAAAAAAAACACCGAGTAAATTTTTTGGGGGGTCAGTGAAATTGAAGTCTTCGCTTCCGCTCGCTACGCTCGCCGCTATCCATTAAGAAACTCATTTAAAAGTATAGTTAATGACTAATACAAAGAGACACGATAATTATTTCTAAGAAATAATTGTATGTATCACGATAAATTAATACTATTTGTCCTTCGAAATAAATTTACATAATTCAAACCTAAAGAAGGATTCATTGTATTGCCTTTATGTGGTGGATTTATTCTGCCCAGACTCGCTACGTCTACGAACCCAAGTGTTAAATGAAATATAGAATTGTGTTAGCTATAGTCGTCCATCTTATTCCGTAGACTTTCTAAAGTGCCTTTAAAAAATGTTAAAAATAAAAATAATATCAAAACCTCGAATGGCTTTTTCACCCGCAATGCAGCTTTGATGAATCTGGCCTGTTTATAAATAATTGCTATAAATGACATTCAAAGTTATTACTTTTTAATGCTAAGTAATTACGCTTAAGTGTCAGATCCCATTAGAAAACGCTTATAATTACAATCTTACGTCGCCACAAGTTGTTTACCAAGCCTACAAATTTTAATTATACTTAAAGGTCAAATTAATTATTATCCTTGAACTTAACGAATCTTGTCTCTTGGTTTAACGGATTGAGAATAATTAATTAACAATCTAAAGCCAAGTTCAGATAAGCTATAGCATCTCTCAATTTGGTTTTAATGGTACCGAACATCGCATTATAATCCAATAAAACATGGTGTTTTATGGCCGTCCGGTTTTCGAGTGATTAATGAAAAGGGATTTAATGTATATTTGGTGTCCGTTCGAGTTTACCGTGTAGCAATTTACAACAACGACTTGAATGTAAGGTTATATAATATTATCAGGTTGAAGATGGCTCGTTAGCAGTTAGGACGAGACGTGGATTCGGAACCGAAGCCTTGATGGGCCAAACCAATCAAGCCTAGGACTTAACAGTTAACTATCTTGTTGTTGTTGTTGTTGTTGTTGTTGTTGTTGTTGTTGTTACACGTACTAATTTATTCATGATCAACTATATTAGTTATCACAAATATATGCCATATGGGAGTCGGAAAAACGAATGTTAAAAACTTAGCTGTAGCCTATGTTTGAAAAATTTAGCACATCAGATTTTTTTAGAATATTACGTTTTTCAACTTCTTCAATTGGTAATAATAAGATAATTACAAATTGTAATACACATGATGAATGTAAAAGCCAAGTCGAGTAAAATGTTGCCAATATCATATCACCATTATATTATCTCTCATTTATCACCACTCTTTATTAGCTATCGTCACGTCAACACGTACATCTGTTTTTTCCTTATTATTTTTTCGATTTTTGTAATTTTTATTTTATTTTCATTTTCTCCACAGTCATTCCCTCCCACAACAGAGATGACCTTATCCTACCTACACAATCATTACAATCTTGACCTTCCTCTCAAAGGCCTATTTATTTTTTCCAATTCCTTTAATTTACTTTAATCACCCCCCCCTTCCATGGATTCTTCATACTTTCCGGCCCTCAACTACTATTAACATAATTACCTTTCTAATTATTCATACTTTCAAAGACCTCCCTACTTTTTCAACCCCACAAACCACGAATCACGATCAACCTAGTTGCCAAAAATCGACACGTTTCACCTCGACCCACACCCACCTAACCTAAAATACCGTGAGTAACTCTACTATTCTCCTCGGCCATGCATATGTATGAGCCTAACCACGCGTCCTCCTAATAAAATATCTCGCAGTCTGTTGCTTGCGTGTCGTTGAAAGCCGTAGATCATTTATCTGTCATAATTAGAGGGAAAATCCATGTCACATTTACCGTATGTATGTAGTACTTTAAGTACACAGAGGGAGAGAGTCATACTCCTCTCTTTAACTGTAAGACCTCGGCCATACAGTACGAACTACAGACGGAATGTATGAAAATATAATGAACAGTATTCGCATGTTGGGACTCATAAAAGTGGACGAATATTATTGCTATTGTTAATTAATAAACAGAAAGTAGGTAGGAGTGGTTATGGTTTGGTTGAATATACTTTAATCTATGTTATGGAATATTTGAATAGTTTCTCCCTTGTAAATCAGTTTTTAGGGCGAACTGAATAGAATATATATGTTAATAAGTAAATTGTAATTTTAGTAGAAATAGGGAATATGTTAGAAAGACAAGGATTAATGAAGAACACTAAAATTTAAACATTATTTGAGAATTAGATGATATGAGATGTAGAACGAATGAAAAGTACCAGAGTAAAGAATATTAAATATAAAAATAAATTATTGATTTCAAAGCAATCTTTGGATTAAAACATAGTTTTGATTTATTTTATGTAAACCCAACAATGAGGTCTTAAAAGAAACATCAGCTGTCCATCATGGATGTTTTTATCCCAACTCCCAGTAGGCCTAAGGTATAGTAATTCTTAAAAATTAAAAATATGTGTATGCGTTCTCGTTATGATTTCTTAGTTTAAGTGCTGAGGGATGTTTCTGAAAGACGTTCCTTTTCTTGGACTCGGATTATAGGTCAAACATCTTCTATCTACTCTACAGTACACGACAGTCATACGCTGAGAAAGCTTGTGTAACATGTAATAGATGTGGATTTTGTCAGCTAAATTATTCTTCAAATAAATATTAAAGTTTGATTGAAGTTCCCTGTGTACACAAATGTTGAACCTTGTAACTAACACCAAAACGGTTCAACTATACTTGCGATACATAATTTAATGCTCATGTCGCCATTCGTCTGTGCCTTTATGTCTGCTTACGCCATAGATAATAACTCTTGCTTTACCTTATGCTGTTTGCCAATATTACTTTATACTTCTTCAAAAACACACAAGAAGCGACAAAGTGATATCAAACGATGAATTATTGAGAGCGATTTCCAAATTCATCTTCGCAAAAAAAAAGTCAAACAATACGTTGAATCGAAAATAAAGCGACACATAATTGGCACTTCATTGTGTTCGTTTCCAGACATGAGCGTGTACGAATAAACGTTTAGCTATATAGCTTCAAATTGTGTGTTATTAGTATTTTATTATTACAGCGTTAACGTTTCCAGGGAAACGATTTACATTTAGTCAGCTATTAGTCAACTCCAAACTCTGAATGTGTCCGCAAATTTAATGGGGTTATTTCGTTTTTGCTACTGAAACAACTAGTAGATAATAGGTACACGCGTATGGTGGATCGACATAAAAGGTGGACTCTTTCTCTATTTTGTTGGAAATATTCAAGGATGTTCCATATTGATTTCGAATCATAATTGCATATTATTAAGGTAATGAATGAGTAAGTCGATCGTGTTTGAAAGGTTCTAATTTCAGTATATTGGTTTTGAAATACATGTCATTTCCACTTGCTTGTTTATTGGCCTAAAATGGATTTGAACGTATTGGAAAAAGTTTAGAACGTAATCACAAAGTATTTTCTCGTTGTAAATTTTCATACGTAACGATTTTATTTTATTTATTGATTAATTTTTGCGAACAACGTGTGTAATTCGTAGCCATCACAAATTTACACGAATTTAAAGCAGACAAGAGTATTTATTATTTTATTTTTCCCTGGTATGGACTGTCAGCTATGGCTCATACGGTCGGGGTATTAATTCTTCGCGTTAGGAACAAGGGGACGTGGGTTCGAATCCCACACGACGAATTTATGTTTCTGTCCATCATATTCATGTCATCGTCATCGTCTCGATAACCATGGTTGCCCCTCAACAAACCGCCGTTTACAACCACCGCCTCCCTTTGTCGTTCGGCCGGCCAGTATGTTGAATGTCCACATGGGTATAGACCGCGAGTACACCCTCCCTCCCCCCACCACCCCCACCCCTTTCAGTCTGCTGGCGATGTTTTTTGTGACTCCCCCAGTCTAACCGGAAGTAACCTAGCTGCTCGTAACATCAAGGCCGTCAGTGAGGGAATCCCCATTGATCGTTTTGTGCTCCCCCCCCCCCCCCCCCCCCCCACCCCACCCCCTCACGGTCATTCACTACTCTACTGGCCTACTATACCGGCTACAACCACCCCATGCACTCACTATCTGTCTGTATACATGCCGGACCAGCACCTTGCACCCACACTGTCAACATTGCTTCCGAGGGCTGTCAACTTGAATGCTCGATATACCCCATATAACATACGTACCCCTAAAGAGAAAGGGTTGATTTAGGATTGTGTGGGCTCGATGTAGATTGTTGCATATATCCATATTCATAAAAAAGTAGGTATAATTATTTGTTCACACAAGCTACATTTTCAAAGAACTAGGAATTTTCATCTTCACGCTAATTTCATAAAAGGCTTCCTTATAGTCACTCCCCATCACAAGATATTGACGTTAAATTAAACTAAATTGACTTTACCACGAGTCACATAGATTCTGCGTTCGGGGTTGAATGTTTGTATAATAATAGCCAGAGAATTTTCCACTGATACATTATTTTATCTTGTTTTATCAGTCCTGTATTGTATACTATATCTCGATTACCCTCGTTGCTCGACGTTTAATGGCACTTTGTTTAACTCGTTGCAGTGTAGCAGGTAAATGTTATGGTTTACACCTTTATAACGCAAGCGATTTTAAAATAATAACAAAATGTTGTTTTCACTATATTTGCTTGTAATAATGATCGAATGATAATGATATGGATTCCAAAAAAGGACTTGTTTACGAAGCTATAATTCCATATCATTATAGTTTGTATTTGCTTCGATTCATTAGTTGCCAACTATATAAACGATCATAGTATATTAAATAGTAATATGGATTTGCTCTTGGGCATCGACAGTTCATTTGTGGGATCCGGGGGGTCTTGGTTCGATTCTTAGTTAAATTTTTTTACCTCAGAGCTAGTTTTGAAATAAATGCGCATTGCTTTTATATTGCACCAATTTTTAGCAGTGTAGTAGAATTGTATAGCCGTTGTTTTTAAAAGCGTGAATTTATAATACTGTGATGAGGAAAATATCCGTAGACTAAAGATATAATTTTAAATATGCCTTCGTAGGGCTCTATAAATTCTTGCTCGTGCGTTGTTGACTAACATAATATAATCTTAGTACTGTTTATTAGTAGTGGGAAAGATTTAGATACGGAGGCTGCGCATGATTCTTGGAATCATCTGTTTATCAGCTGAGTAATTATTCAGGTTCCCACGGAAATAGATTCTTCAGCCACGGAGAGAAACAGAGTAATATTCTGATAAACGGAGACAACAGAAATAATAACTGTACCAATGATAAACCTACTTTTGAGGATTACTAATAAAATCACAAATTTAAACGCATACAATATACCAATAATTTTTTAAAATCAAATCTAGATCTTTAATTTTTGTTATTTATTCCTAACTTTTTAATCCGAAGTATTAAAAAATGTTGAGTGTTTATTTATTTATTTATTTGTAAAAAAAATCTGCAGGCTCGATTAACGTAAAATACGGTCATCGCTAAAAATTATACGTAATTAGATATATTTATGATGCATGTTGGGTAAAACATAAAAACTTATCTAAACAATAACCTAATCAAAATATTACAATGACAAATACATTGAAACAAGCAAGGGCTTGGCAGTATCCACATTAGGGAGCGAAGCTATTTTATCAACTGACTGCCAAAGTCTTTGGTGGAGGTGCCGGGTTCGATAATATGTCCTCTGACTTCTGAGTGAGCTAGCCCCGTCTGTGCGGTGTCTAACCCGCGCCCATCACAGTCAACACCCTGCTTTACCTTGAGCGTCGCCTACAACTTGTATCTCGCCTGGCTAGATAGCCGCGGGCGTTATAACAGATTAGATATATATACAAAGTGGTTGGAAGCTCTAGATACAAGAACTCGGCGTAGGTTAGTTCTACTAGTCATAATACCAGAGCTTGGAGTTGCATTGACCGAGGACAGGATGTTGACAGTGTTGCGTTGGGTGACCCCAACAGATTTTGTCACGTCTATTTTGGTGACTCCCACCCCTACCGCCAAACTCAGTAGTTCAGCTTCTCAAAAATGATCAAGACTATCAAAAAATTGTGTTTTAAATTTTAAATTACAATTTAAAAAACAGTGGATCACAAAAAAAATGATCCATAAACCATAACTTAAAAACTGTTGCAATTTTGAGAACGATTAATTAAACAATGTAGAAAGCAATCAATTAAAGTTTGTCATACGAGCTGATTGAACATAATCTGGAAACGTAGGTTCAAAAAAGTTACTACAGAAAATTTAGAAGGGTTATCCCCCCTGCCCCTAGATTTGTCATTATACTGAGAGAATCTATAGGAGACAATTTCTATCAGAATTAACTCAATCAAAATCTCAATCTCGAGCTCAAGTAACAGAGTCCCTCACGGACGCAAACACTGTGCCACACATCTCGTGATCTACTTTGCTGAAGGAATTCCATTCAAAGCTTGTTAACGTGGTTTAACACGTGTTTCAATGACTCAAGTCTAGCCACTAATTAACAAGTCAGCAAGACGATCCGTTCAGTATGACCTCGTGGTCATGATCTCCTAACGGTGTAGTCATCAATCCTTGCCACGTACTGGAACTGATTGCTGACAGCAGTGGTGGTGATACAATGGCGACTAGATGGATAGGTGGTGGTAAGGGAGGGGGAGAGGGCACATGCTGCTATTTTCATGGTAATACTGGTGAAAAATTGTGTATTTTCACTCAATTCTGTAAATACTTCTTTTTAAAACGTTATGCAGCTGTTGGCAAGTACAATAGTTTTTTAAAAAAAAAATCTTCTTCAATAGACAAATTTTAAACTTGCATGTAGTGGATCACTCCAGGAATTTAAATTACGATTATTGGATGAGCGTAGCGAGCGAAGCGAAGATTCCATTTCACTACACTGGAGAAAAAAATCCGGAATGTTTTTTTTTTCTTTCTTTTTTTTGTATTTTTGTGTGTTTGTTAACACGATTCCGGCTAAACCGATACTCCGATTGCGATCAAATTTTATGGAGGCCTTCGAAATCTCTGAACTTAGAACTGCCACGTTTTTTGAGCGCAATCGGGGAAATTTTTCTTATAAAAAACGCAATTTTACGATTTTTTTCGATTTTTAAAAAATTCTTCGACTTATAACACTTACATGCTTTATCCGATTGTAATGATTTTTTAACAGAACCTTAATTTTATGAATTAAGATATTCGTGTGAAATTTGAGCGTAATCGAAAAATTATTTCTCATGAAAATCGAAATTTTACTGGTTTTTTCTTTTTTAAAACAATTCTTTGACATATAACACCTACATGCTTTATCCTATTGTAATGATTTTTTTATAGAACCTTAATTTTATGAATTAATATACTCGTGTAAAATTTGAGCGCAATCGAATAATTATTTCTTATGAAAATTGCAATTTTACGATTTTTTTCTTTTTTAAAAATTACGTAAAAATTACGATTTATTAAAAAAATTAAGTTAATTTTTAATTTAATTTAGTTTAATTAAAAAAAATCTTCGACTAAGTAATGATTTTTTCACAGAACAACAGAAAATCCGCGTAACACAATGCAGCTCAATGCACCAATTACGCTCATCCAACAACGCGGCGGGACTTAAGCGTTTTCCTAGTGTTGACAAATTTACCATTTCTTTACCAAAATGTTCCTCCTGAGTATGCTTTAATCGTTCAATCCAGAGAAGCGTTGCTAAGCTTATAGGCGAGTAGATGCAGATTAGTGTTCGTTCTTAATCACTCGTTGAAGTCTCCATTTAAGAGCAATTAAAAATCGTCGATCTTATTTGAAAAAGGTCAAGAATCAAAATGTTCTATCGTCGTGATTTTGGTCTGTGGATTGATGGTTAGTAACTTTCTGTGCTCTCCGTATATTGATTGGTAAGCTTGATGTACAGCTATACAAATTTGTTTTTGCACTACAAAATTCAAGGCATGGGCAAACTCCAAGTGAAGTAGTAATATAACTTACTGTCAAGGTTATCACCAATTATTATATCTTGAGCATGCAGACCACTTTACTTTTTTGTAAAATCACAATTTAAAAATTCGTGTCATCTTGTCAATCTGAAACCAATTTCTGTCATTATTATTTCTTCAAGTAATTTAACAAAATATATTACTTACGACAAAAAGAACCACACAAATTTAAAACTTAGTTTTAATCACCTGCAAATGATTTGTTTATAACACCTCTATTGAAGAACACAATTTATGGCCGTCAACGTTCAAGGTTCGAGTATCAAGTTTACACACTTGCAAATACACAAAGCTCATTTTCTCTTGAAGCTCACAGCCCAACACGCTTTCTAAAAGTGTTTTCTCAACAGGTGTTTCTGTTTCGGTATATCCCCTGCTGAGTCCCGGCCACGGAACCAACCAAAATTTCCACCTTGGTCTCAACAAACGAGTGACAATGTCTCCTAACCGCGTAGTTTTTACCTTAGCCTCATATCCTCGACACCGACAGAACCAAAGGGTTGAAGTATTACAAAATAGGGGGGGCTTCTTTAACCAATTTACTCTCACGTAGGCGCATCTTTACAGGACATCCTTTGGATATCTGGTCAATCGGAAGGGAAGCGGTCACAATTTTTCTAAAGGGTGAAATGGGCAAAGAAAGGCTGTGATTGTGTACTCGTCAAAGATACGTGAAGTCGGAGTCCCCTTTGTGATGGCATTTTATTGGCTTTATAGTTGTGACCTTTTTTAGTGTACTTATTTTTATGAAGGCTGGAGCTATGTCTGTAGATTTCACCCTGTTTTATTTTATGGTTGTCTCATTTATTGTCTTGGGGTAGGTTCGTGCCGCATAGTTCTATGGGAGAAACAATATGTCTGGCAAGTCAGAACTGACAGTGTAGTTTAAAGTGATGGAGGGATATCCCCTTCTTCTCCCTAGGACTATCATAGTTCTGTATGCAGGTGGGGAAATATGCAAAACTACGGCTAAATGCTACGGATAAATAAAATGGCCGTAACTAAAAGCTTTAACCTTTTCAGTAATTTTATATATAGAATATAGGAAAAAAATAATTGCAGATAGTATTTTAATAACACTGGCAACATAAACTAAATTCAATTTTGTATTGACAAAAATTGCTCACATTTTGCTATTTTAGTGTAATGATTAATAACTTATCAGTGAGCTGATTTTTTGTATGTATTAATATTTATTCAGCTGAGAAATAACTATTTGTAAATAGGTACACCTAAAAATAGTCACTAAAAGGTCACCACATCATTGTTTCAGTAGCCTAACGAAGCACGTGGGTGTCCTGCGCCACCCACCACGTGGCCCATAGTTTTTGGCGGGAGGTGGGGATTCGCAGTATCCCGCCAAATATTTGAATACATGCTCGGGTTAAGGTCGTTCTCAATCAAAAGTAGTTCTCTAGCCCCCCGCATAAAAATAATCGCTCTCCGTAGTCGCGGGTCCACTCGACATCCTCCCCCCCCTCTCCGGTCCTCATCTTCATCTGAATTCCCCTTTTTATTCCTCCCTCTCTTTTTAACTATCCCTTCGTTTTCTGTAAAAATGTCTTTTTCCACCCCTCTCATCTTAGTTATAACCCCACCAACGAGCTCTTTCTCCCAAAGTTTTTTTACCCCCACCCGCGCTCGCTGGCTCATCACGCTTAAGACAGAGAGAGAGAACACGGACAACACCTTCTTTCAAATACCCTCCCATCTCTTAGGCATAACCATCTTCTCCCCTCTCCTCGTTTCCCCTCCGCCCGCGTGGCCCCCTTACCCCCCTCGCCATCACTTCGCATACCCCCTCCCACCTAGGAGCGATTGATTGTAAAGTGTATGCAGGGTAGACAGTAAGCGACCGACCATCGCCAGAGCAACATCAAGTCGCGTCAACCTTCAGTAACCGCTCGGGGAGGCAAAACTCATTTACAAGAAACTATTTTTTTTCTTTCAACAACAACCCCTTGTTTATTTATTTAATTATTTGTACCCCGCAATCGTGATGCAAACACTTCGTCAGTGCATTGTGTAGTTTTTAATAAGTTCCACGCGGTTTATTTTTAAGAGTGAAGTGTTCTTTGAGAGTGTCAGTTATAAGTTTGTTATTTGGGTATGTCATCTGCCGACCAGTTTCTCAACCTGGTTATCTGTGATTCAATCAACATCAACACCTGGAATACTCTTGTGGACAGTGTGATCGTTTATCCCAGCTACGGCTACATTGGGAGATGCCAGCAGGTAAGGCCTATGCTTCACTCATCTATAACGTACGAGGCCTAGCAATTAGTAGAGTACATGACAATGTGTCAGCGACAACCATCAGCATCACGACAATACGTACAGTATGATAATGTATGGAAATCGTGACTATATCATTGATTACCTCATTAACCTTTACGTGTTGGGGAAAACATGTGATAATTTTTCGGCGAATCGTAGCGTGCGTGTCCGTTTTCGTTTTAAATCTACGAATTTGTGTTTTACATTTTAGTACATCCGAAGTATAAAATATTAATTTTCAACAGGTAGACCTAAAGAAATTATCGAAATCGTTCTCGTACGCTGTCACCTCTTTTCCATCTTCGCTGTCTGGGTTCATGGCCGGGTCTTTAGTTAGGCCCGCGTCTGTTTGATGTTGATTAGTCGTAAGTAAAACACCTGCTGTCAATAATTAAATATTATAATGAATCGAAATAAAATACGTGTGGTTTCTTATCAACAATCGAGTTGTCAACTAATATTAGGCCAAATTTCTTGGATGTAACGAATAAGGCTACATTCTGATATGGACATTGCGTAGGCGATTAGGTATTATTTAATTGTCATTATCAAATCTGATTTCGATAATATTTGATGAGGATTATTGCATTAAATTGTTGTGAATTATATTTCATATTTCGGAGTAAAGCCAGTGTTGAACTAACCGCCAAACATCATAGAATAATTCGAATTATGGATTTCAATAATTTTATAATTTAATTGCTGATCGTTAACCGTCGTTGAATTGTTTTCTCACCTGACTCTGGTTTGTTTGAGTTTGACCACATGGTTTTAGCTGTGATGCCGGTCGGTGTCGGCGGCGTGTTATCCCTACCTACCTCCCGCCCCTCCCCTTCACCACCTACCGTCGTAGATAACACCTCGGCGAGAGCTCGCCTGTCTGTTTGACTTAGACGTCGTCATTTATCGCTAACCAAACACTATTTTAGTTTCGTATTTTTGAACCTAAGAAATCGCCGACATTTTATTAATATTTTCTTTCGAAATTTGATAATTGGCGCCCGCTATCAAAACGGGAATTTATTTACGGGTTCGAATATTGATAAATGTTTAAACATTTTTCAATATTTTCCCCATTTCTAACGAAAAACTGGATTCTATTTGTGGTTTATTTCATTTGCCTAGGCCTACTTTATAATGTCCATGAAAATCGGTTGAAACGACACTTTTCACCGATTGTGTTAGAACTATGAACGAAACAAAATCGTTGGCTAGCCCTACTTGTTAAACATTGAGGTATATTCTTTCCTTATTCATCCTAGACCGGATATTAATATTTCCTTTATTTAAAATTATAATTCATCACGACGTCAAATTTGAATACGGCTAATCGGTTCACCCGTTCTCCCCCCAAAGAAATACACCGCGCGTGCTATTCTCCGCGCTCTAGCACGCGCTACCCGCTCAGAGGACGTTTGTTCCCGGTATAAGTTGAAGGGGAGGACTTTACGGCAACCCCTTTGTTTTTATCCCGACACCTTCCACAAAACACGACCACACAGTTCCAAATCTTACGTTTGGCATTGACCAGAAGAATTATCGACCATTACTTTTGTTCGCTACATATATTTAAATATTAATTACATCATTACTGCCCACAAACTAACCAATACCGTTATATTCTGGCTGTAATCTAGCCTAGAGCTTGACACAATGCCAACGCTTGATTACCTAATTATTCTCACATTCTCTATCGCAATTATTTTATGCAATATTTCTCCCTTGAATGAGACATTCAAAAAACAATCATAACCTTATCAATGACGGATGTTATCTTGGGAATGTACGTTATGTTTTATCTGAATTGCAGTTTTTATTACACCGGAAAAACACTTATTTCATAACTTTTAGCAACTAAAAATAAAATGTCTCTCCATAGTTTAAAAACAGTCACATTGATTTGTTTTCGAACGCGCAACTTTGTTTTCATCCGTTATCTATCAATCTGAATAGTTATTATATATTTTCTATGTTTGATGTTATCAGTGGCGTATCGTCATCCACTTGTCCTAATGGCTATATTTAGCGTGGCGTGGCGTGTGCGTGAGACCGGTATTACGTGTGTAGATAGTAGGGTGCGTGCGCGTTATCTATATGTTAACTGTGATGAAGGAGATTCGCCGGCTTGCGTCGCGGTGGGGCCCGTCAATCGGACGGTCGGCGGGAAATCTGTTGACTTGACCCGTGACTTTATAGACACAAGGTGTTGTCTTTCACACTTTGAAATTTTCTGATTATTTAAAATAAAACATTATTATAAACAATAATTTATTTTTATTGTTCTGATTATTTTTTACAATTGCAAAGTGCGATCGTACCGATTTGACTATAATATCATATATTAATTAGCGATGCATTTGTATGACTAGTATTGTTGATGCGATCGCTCTGACACGGTTTGGGCTGGTTTATAATTTTAAAATTTGAAGTGTGTAGTTCTGTTTTAATTGCGTTTTAAATTGTAATATCTTGAAACTTGAGAGTGGCTTCAAAAGTGCATAACAAGTGGCAGATAAGTTTTAAAACTCATGTGCTGAACAAAACTATAAAACCAGGAATTATGTAATGCCACATTTCACAATGCTAGTCTCTAAAACATTAACAAGCTGCTCGTGTTACTTTTTCGTTTCCGTTTCCAATATTCGACCAATTTCGATCTTCAAAGAAAAGAAAACACAAATTCACCCCGGTGTCACGTTACAAAACTAGAGCAAAATAATTTGATTCATTGAACTAACTCCCTGAAGTCTGTGATTAAACAAAGCCCACAGGAAAAACTTTACCACCAACTGTAATAAATCGCCCTACGTAGCCCGGCCCCACACACGAGCCCGGGCGTGTATTAATGCTAGTTTCACGTCTCACATACAATTATTAAGATAAGGTCTATTCTATTACTCATAAAAACGCCCGCAAACCAGCTGCAAGTTTTAAACAAAGTTAGTTTGATAAAGCTTTTTCATGCTACATGCTAACTGTTAAGGCTAATGCGTTCTAGGAATTCACGTTAATTACCTACGTGGGGCTGTGAGTCATTTCTAGGTGCGACCGCATTAATTAACACGCTTTGTTGGGTGAAACGTATTAATGACGAGGCGAATAATCAGAATGGTTTTTCTAAGTATAGTTTTGCCATTATGCAAAAAAATGTTGTAAAATATTCGATGTCGTCGGCTTTTTGATGACGGGCTCCTTCTCCGGCCTCTGGTTTTAATGACACCGGCGTTTGTGGCTTCATCTAGCGGGTAATATTTCCATCGCCTCGCGGTGAATCATAATCGTGGGAGATGGATAAGCAGTAGCCCCGACTCTTACGTGATTCATTGAGCTTTCCACTTAATCCATTAGCCTGATTTGATATCACATGCCTGTGGTAGAAAAATTAATAACGTATATTGAGTAATTTGTAAGTCCCATATGAACTGACGTCAATTTCCCTTATGTGAAAAGTAATTCATTAGAAAATGTTACGAGAATTGAGTATCTTACTTTATTTTTAACAATATTATACTGATTAGAACTTATAGATTAGAATAATTATTTTTACTAGGAAAACCATGTTAAAATTAAGTTTTGTTCACTAATCATTATTGCTCAATGGAATATGTCGATAATCGCATGTGGATTGTGGAGTAGTTTGTGCCGTGTATGTCTCTGACCCTGTAGCCTGTAGGCTACGTGCAGGTTCTACAAATTAATTAGAATGCCATTAACTTTATCCTGAATAGACATTAATTTTAAAATGTTAAAAAATTGCCACACTACACAATATTATTTTGTCCTTGGTTTAAAGTTATGGTTGAATTCCGTAATTCGACAAAATTATGAGTTTTCAATTTGTATTTGAAATGTTGCTGACGTCAAAAGGCTACTCATGTATTTAAATAATGTCGGAATTTGTTCAGTGATGCTCTTTGTAAAAAGTGTGATGCTTGTTTGTTAAATTAAACTTGATGAATAAAAACGTAGGAATTAAACTTAATGTTGGGTGTAATTGCAGGGATTGTAGTGTAGTGTCCAAGGTTAGTTTAATATCATTGCTCGTGTGTTGTGATTAGTGACAGAAAAAGATAAATTATGTTGTGATGTAGATGCATTATGTATGATTGATACGTAGACTACACTACATTTTGTAATCATTCGCTTATCAGTATGGTCTGTATAGCTCTAAGTAGTAAACGCTTTGTCTGCATAATGAGACAGACAATTGAATTGAGAAATAGAGAAAATTAGCAATAATTGTGACTGTTCTGTTCACCATTTCATCCCGTTTGAAATAGTCACAATCTTGTAGATGAATAGTCACAATCTTGTAGAGGAATAGTCACAATCTTGTAGAGGAATAGTCACAATCTTGTAGAGGAATAGTGTCAATCTTGTAGAGGAATAGTCACAATCTTGTAGAGGAAAAGTCACAATCTTGTAGAATGGGCTTCTCGATACCTCTATTCTAACTTTCGTGTGTCTTTTTCTTGCTTCCAAACTACTCGTCCAGACGCCCAGAATTCACTTGGCGTCGCCCAAAATATTTCCAATCCACGCTCTTTCGGCTCGACATAGCCCCACAATCAGCCGTAAAGATTTTGAAAACTTTCATTCCTTATTTCTATGGCTACACTTGTTCTCAAAATATCCCACGAGGCTTTAAAGGGCTAACGAACCGTATTAATAGAGGAAGTTGTAAAAATAAATGTTTTTAGTACAGGGTCAGTCAGGTACAGAGGGATTGAAAGGGCTGCTCGAAGAAAGGGTGGAAGTGGCCATATTTTAACAGTAAACGTTGACCGTAAAACTTTTGTCTTTCCGTAGCTAAGTGGTTTCGAATGGCGACTCGATACCATTCGACTGCCTGGTCGCCCAAGAAAACAAACGGACAGACTTTGAAAGAAATGGGCACAATTCTCGTCCCAAAATATTTTCTAAATTACTTTATTAGCATTCAAACAAATTGGGACACTAACAAAAGGGTCTAAGATAACAAAAAGACTAGGGGCTTTCAAAAGTACCGTTATACCGCCCGCCATAAGTCTTAACAAATGTTCAAAATTCTCCTTTCTGTTTAGTTTCAAAGCATTCTCCGGCATGACATAAATTTTCGCAAATATGCCCACATTCTTTCCAGCGAATCTTTCTGTACGCCAACCGTTTGATTTTGACAGACTAAAAGCGACCATTTAGTCCCGACATTAAAATATCGTTCTAAAATCGTTTCATTATTATCATACACAATGTAAAACCGTGACAAACAATAAAATTTTTAAAATTTGAACCGATAACATTTGCAAATTACATCTATGACAAAAAAAAACTGGTCAGAAATTCCTAGAATATCCTCACCTAAAACTTTTTACGGCGGTCGGTGATATATTAACATATTCTCGTTTAGTTTAGGTTGTCAGTAGGTGTACGCTATCAAGCTAAACTCCACTAGCCTATATAGTGGAGACATGAGCTATAAAATGTTAGGAGCTCGAGTTTTTTCTAATGGTCGTTGTGTTGGCTAGGGAAATAAACATGGATAAGTCTATTCGTTTGGGCCGAGTCAAGGTTACAAGCGGTATGTGGGCTCTCACAGCCGAAAAGGTGTCTCTGAAGTTTTTTTTGTTCGTTATCGCTATTGTTTATTTATCATTAGTGTTACCTGAGATCAAGGATGGTGTGTCCACAAGGGTCTGTCATTGGACCTCTCTTGGAGGTGGACTAACGCTGAAGAACGCGTGAGGAATGAAAATTATGAAAGCTAATTCGGTGTGTTTATGTTGAACAGTGAGCAGTGACCACAACGATAAGATGAAAACGATACATTTGAATTAGCTATGATATTATTAGAGGTGCGTGAATATAGCATTTTCAAGTGTCATTTTATAGCGTATTGTAGCATCTGTTTTTTGGCTAATTTCAAAACCTTGAGTATGAACTTTTTTCGGATTTTTAATTTGAAATTTGGTCATGAAGGTTGAATTAATATCAACTGAATAAAGATGTGTATAAACAACTTATAGATACTATGGAAAATAAAATAAAATAGGACTTGAAAACCTTAGTTTTAAGTGAAAAATAGCGCTTTGTAGCATCTATTCACAAAACGCTATTTTCACGTAGGCCTACCTCTAAATATTAGTTATGATGGTTATTCCTATAGCCTATGATGCAATTATTATACGTGGCGTTTATTTAGCAATACATGAAAATGTTGTTCGGTTTGCTTTGCAATTGTGGGCCCATATCATTCTATCAGTAACCGTTTCAAAATAGAGCTGATTTTATACCTAATTCATCTAACATTTTAAGAGTTTTTTAAATTTATTTATTGTTTGCCCACATTAAATTATTGATAAAATCAAACACTATTATTAGGGTAGAAAATAGTTATCATAGATATATTTTTTAATTTTACGAAAAGAATCACTCAAAACAATAGTGAGTGCTAGCAGTTCGTTATTATAGAACTAGAAGTCATTTAACTAAACTTAGTTTATTATTAGTATTAATCTAGATTGTTGCTACTAATTTACTGAAGTAGGCCTAGGGCTTATGAAAGCTTTCTAATTGCATGTACATCCGATAGCGTTCAAGTACAGTAATTTATTGTGTTATAGATATCTAAATATCGAGGACACACTATCGGAATCTCTAACTGTACCAGTTCGTTCATTAGTTTAAGTTCCGGTTACTTATAAATATTGTGAGAGTTTATTAATAATTTGAGTTTAAACTACATTAGATATAAGTACAGAATCTGGGTAAAGTCTCCTATTTTAGTGGATATAACTAAGTAACAGGATGTGAGGCTGGATAGAGATATATACTTAGTAGGAAATGAATATTTTGTACGTTATACTTGTAGTTTCGTCATTACATGTTTTATTAAAACATCTTTGAGAAACTTCAGTGAGTATTGACCGTGGCGGGTATCAAACCGGCGACCACCCGAATCTGTCTCGCTTGAGCTACCTCTATCGGTATGGCAATGTATTAACTTTCAAGTTCCATAATGTTTAGGAAGACCTTCGCTTACACATCTTTGATAATTGTAAATATTCTAAGTTTTAAGGACTACCGCCAATATTAAAACCACGCTAAATTTCCTGATTTTACTAATTCTCACAATACGCTTCACATGCAAAACTGGTTTATTAGGTGTTTCGTCTAGTTTCGTTAGGACTATATCCTAAATATTCCAGTATTGATTTTAATCACGGATTAGAAAATAATGTGTATTTAATTAATTTAATGTTGGATTGTTCTAACGAAACTACATACAAGAAGGAACTTTTTAGATTTTGAGTTGTGTTTTGTGAGATTAACTAAAATATGGTAATTTTGAGAGGTTTTAATTTTGGCATAAGTCTTTTAAACAAATTCATATTTTGAAAATAATTTCATTCTAATCGCATCTTTTGATTTCTAAGCGTAATGTGTATTTTCCTCCCTGTAGGCCTATGTCCAATATGTGATAGAGAGAGTTGAATAACAACATGCTTGTTGCTCAGATAACTTAAATTTGTTTATTTCTGTCCCGTCCAAGCCCACTGGCATTTTCGTATTATCTTTCTGTCGGGCTATATCGCATCAGAAACTCACGCATGAGACCTGCACGCAAATGCTACAGTATGAAGCTACCCCATCGTAATGGTAATGAAATTGGAAAACGCCGACGTTTTGATAGCTTACTTTCGGTTGACGTCTGTCTGTCTGTCTGTCTGTCTGTCTGTCTGTCTGTCATATGCACGCGACATTACAGACAGATAGTGTTTAATTAATACGGTTGATACATTTTGGGCGTACTGTTTGTTACGGAAGTCTTGGAAAACTGCGTTGAATTGTCGTAGAAAGTCAACCTATGTCAATCAAATTATTTATCCTCAGAAAATGAACTACCGGAAAGAAAACTAACAAATTATTAAATTTGAAAGCTGTGCATTATGGTACGAGGACGAGACTTTTGAAACAATTCAAAACACGTGGAAATAGCGATTTGCTGTAGCAGTCAATTATATTTTCAAACACATTGAAATATTATATTTTGACTGATTAATTAAGTAGGCACACTATTGTGCATTTTAATTTTGATTTTCTATATACGGCTTTTGTTTACGTTTATTTTTATTTTTTGACCATCACTCTCGGATTGGCAGTCCCCCCCCCCCAATATATTCAAAATCACTCTTTATGATGATCAGTGATAACTGGAGAAATCAGTGAAGATCACCCAATACCAACATCGGTATTGTCTCTGTATATTTATTTAATCATCAATTTCTCTTCAAGATGGATACCTAGTAAAGTAAGAGTTGTTAAATCTTGTTGGTAACTCTGTAATCAGTCGTTGATCGGGACTCCACTCTACACTTAGCAGCTATGATCGGTGATTTCTATTTGTTCACCGTAGGATGTTAAACCGTCGGTTAAACTACTAAGCCTGTATCGCGCGGTAGTTAAATCTGGGGCATTTATATCACTATTGTGACTATTTTTTACGGTTACGCTTCATTAGTTTTAGCTGTAGGAACAGGTCAATTTGTAATTACACCATTAGCAAAACGTATGATCTGATCATATTATCTTTACTACTCAACCAATTTATTGTTTGTCATATTAATAATAATGTAGTAGCTTTTAATACAAATACATTACCGATGAACAGTGTTGTACTATAAAGTTGATGACTTTGCAGAACAATCCACAAATCTGCTCCTCGTATTTCCTCAAATTATCTTTTGCACACAATATAGGCCTAAATTATTTTAAGGTGATTTTATTATATTTATTTGCGAATACCTTTCATATTAATAATTATCAAAAATGTATAATTCATTTAAAAAAACTGTCATGCAGGATGAATTTTGTTTCCACAACTTGTTTGATGATAGTGATGAATGATAAGTTGCATAAAATTAATGGAAACCAGTAGAAGATGGCTGATGGTGATAGGTGACAAGCCACCAAAATATTGTTTGAAATGTTTTTAAAGTGCAATGGACAGTCCAACAAATGGAAAAGTTTCATAAGTATAAAATAATTTCGCTATATTTTGCTCCTGTAAGATCCCCCCAATCACTCGCCGGCTGCACTGGAAGACTGGTGCACCCGCCCTTTCCTCCAGCTCATGCAAGGTACTCACATGGCCTGCTCCCAAGATAAAGAACTCATGCACTGTCAATAGGCCTTGTCCCCTATTGTTATAAGCGCAGCACTTGACGAATGCGTGTTTGTTTTCGAACAGATTCGAGATTATTAATTCAAGTGGTTTCTAGGCTTTATCATTGATTCTGAGTGGATGTGTGAGTACCGGTTACAGACAACAATCATTTGATCGCCTGATTTGCAGCTAGACGGGTAAAATATCGTCGTGAAGTATTTAATAATTAACCCGTTTGTAATTGAAACAATAATTATTGGAGGTAAATAAAATCTATTTCTGACAAAGTGATGTATTGCCAATTTTGTTTTAGTACGTGGTTGTGTGCATAACATTCTTTTCTAATAGGCCCTGCTCTTATAACGTTAGTAGACCCATTATTATTTCGAAGTTTTTTTTGTAACTACATATTGCAGATATATAGTTATTAGATGATGACAATAACGATTGTTTTTTCTCATTTCTTCAATTTTTGTTCTGTATGATATTTGAGAGAACTCAAAATGTATTGGTTTTCTATAATAAGTAGTACTGGGTAACTTAAGTGTAAAAGCAAACAAATAAAATGTAATATCACCTAATTAATGCATGGTACCTTGCCCCAAAAGATTTTTAACTATTGGATTGGATGCGAGTGTCGTACAAAGACTCAAGTTCCTTGGGTGTTCACCTCCGAAAACTTGGAAATTAACAATCGAAAAGTTATTTATCATTAAACCTCGCTAAATCGCACTCATTATTAGCAAAACTAAATTTAAAAATCATTACTTGATGCACCAAAACCGTTCATCCATCAACGCGACTGTAAATTAAAACGTGCATTCCATTGCGTGGGCATGTTTATAAAATATAACTCGGATACATGATCAAGTTTCATATAAGTCAGTGAATTGTGAAACTCGGTTTCTATATAATGAAACTGGAATTAGCTTTCTGTCAAATATAGAAATAATTTAAATATGGATTTGATCATAGGCAAAGTAAAAGTATCAATTGCAATGAGGCATTCCACAGGTGAAACTAATGATAATTTTGCAATCTTCCTCAGAACATAATTTGTTTGTGATCAATATAGGCGTAGATTATTAACACCTAAAATAAATTCACTATTTCGTTACTTTCAAATTAAATTGAATTTCTTCGAAAGTAGACCACAGTTTGGTTGCATGTAGAATCATTGGGTCTGATTATGTTGGCAATGAGCTTCAAACCCTCTAGCGATTTGGGGAAAAAATTCAGGTAAACTTACAAAAAAATCACCATTGTTCGACCTTTTAAGAGGATGTAAATAGGTCAGACGTTTCAAGGAATTCACACACTTATTAAAAAATTGTCCAGGTATAGGAAAAAGAAGACTCGATGAATAATTTTTCGGCTAGACAAAAACTTCGAAAATGTAGACAAAAGTATTTGGGGTCTAAACTGTAAAGGCATTTACCTTCGTCTCTTACAGAAAAACATTTTTGACGAATAAGAAGATTTACTTTTGTTCTATTTAGGGACGGGATTTTTTTTATGGTTTTAAGAAAGCTGTGTGAGAATAAGCTTCAACCTTGCTGGGAGGTGCTGGCTCAATGTTGACACTTTTGCAATCATAGAACTAAAGTAAAGTACAGATAAATAAATCACTCCAGCTATTTGTGCAGTTATGTAATAGAATATTACATTGGAATATGTATTTACTAACGATTATTTTCATGTAAGCGTTGAATCGACGTCATTGAAGTGAATTATGTTTTAATATATTGTTAAAAGACCTTCAGTTTCCTATGTTGATACATGATAAGGTATTAATAATTAATATTAATTTTATTACATTGCAACAAACATGTCGCTACAAATTTAGTGTTACCATCTCCTAGGAAACGTGAGAGGCATATTATGTTTCTTATTAAATATGTTGCTTAATAATTATCAATAAAGTTTTATGCAATTTGTATTATTATTATTAATTACTATTTCAGAATTAATTTAAATCATTAGGTATATCTCACGAGCATATTCCTTAAACACATTTTATTGCAGGCAAAAAAAGAAAGATGCAATACAAATAGACAGCTAGTTATTCATAAGTAATTTACTAGGTATTAAATCAATTAATGTTTGAAATAAATAAATTAATTTAAAAGATTATAACATATATGTAAGGACGTTATGACGGAAAATGAGTCTCCAACTCCTGTATCTCTTATCAGGTTTATTGGGCACACTACAGAGTCAGGTTTTTAGTGCCCATTACTCTTATCTGTACGTAGCCAGTTTGTCATATTTGTTATGACTGAACTAATCATGAATGGAAATAGAACATGAGTTGATGAGAGAACTGATATAGAAGATGGATCAGCCTAATTTTCAACCTTTTGATTAATCTCCGCGAACTATGGAATGTTGATTGTTTACCTCTGTGTGATTGCGGAATGTGTAAAGTCATGTAATGTGAGATTACAAACAAGAAGGGCTGACTGACTATTGTGGGGGCCCAGCTGGAGGCGCTCGAAGCGCTGGGGCTAACTGATATCTGATTGACAGTCCGACAACCCGCAGTGTGTACTTCAACCCCCCTACGTAATACCGGGGGTGGAATTGCGGGGGTGTTTGGGATTTAGAAACGAGCGTGGATAATAGGTAATATATGTACGGTAAATCTTACTTATTGCTGGGTGACCATTGAGAGTTATTACCCTCTATGGGGGTAATATTGTGAATAGCTCGATGTAATGATGTTGGATGCAGGTGGGTAAGGAAAGACCAGCACAGGGAAGTTACACGTAGGAGGCCGCGCGTTCGATACCAGCTATTGGTATCCTTTGTCAGATTATCCGGAGTTGTAGAAAGTCGGGTCAGTCCAAACGCACGCTCCTTGACTTCTAGAAATTCACGTACTACGCGAGTCGCGAAGTACGTGAATTTCTAGAAATCAAGGAACGCGAGTCTGAACTGAACTGAGCCGAGCCGGCCGGCTGTAGTCCGCTTCCAGCTTTAGGATATTCTTTCAAGTTTCAACACCGCTCAACTAGATTTTTTTTGCCTAAATCCTAAATAATGTGAAATCACAGGGTACAACGGGTCCGTTGCAAGTAGCAAAATTAAATTTCTAATGGAATATTCAATATCCACCATGTAAATAAAACAAACTAAGAATGATGTCTCAAAACTGTGAATAAATGCGTATTTTCATTTTATTTTAGGGTTATTCTTTATATAACCGACTTTTTGAAAACGGAATACGTCATATGGACTATTTTACAGTGTTGTCAATGGCTTTAGTCTTCATCATGTAAATAAAATGTAAAAATCTATTTTAATGTTGTGGTACATGTAATGTACAATAGGGTATATCTCTTTGCCACGTGGTTTGGCCTTGGAGACAATTCAATAGAGAAATTGTGTACTGAATGTAGGGGCTAAAAAGTAAAAAGTATCGGAGAGTATGAAAGAGAGTTGCGGAAGCGGTCTGGGTTCTTGATACGTCTTCGCGTACAGACAACACCAGGATTTGTTGCTGTTGTATTTAATACCATGAAACGTCATAAACTCCTTCCGACGTCATCGTCCGACGTCGGTAAACATCTGTCTGGCCGTGTCCGTGACCTACGACAACGTTCACTCCGGACGCGGACGAAGAATGTTCTTTCTTTGACCATCCAAAGAGCTCGGTCGATCTCAAGATACCATGTGTCTGCCGACTGAGGGCTTTGTGAACGCCACTCGGTATTGGCTCGCCGTTTCCGGAACGATTTCCGCCGGGTGATAAGATGTAAACGGTAAATGTGTTATCCCCCCTCCTCCCTCCCAAACAACCTTGGAACGAACCGGGAACCATCGAGATTTATTTCCGGGTCGGCAATTCCTCAATAAATCCGGGAATTATAGTTTGTTATACACAACAATGGAAATATAACTATTGGCTAAGTGTTCAAATTACTTATTTTTTCCTAATTAAGGTTTTTAGGAACATAGTCAAAACCGTCACAATATTTCTCCATCGGAATTTGATTTTGATCGGATTTGGACAACAGTTCGTCCAATACAATTAATTATGTTAATGAATCACGCGTTTGCAATGGCGACAAACTGTCCAAGTGCCTAAATTTACAAGTGGGCCATTGTACACATACACGTACTTTCATCGTTTTACAGGAAATATGTAGTGCCGATTGTATACGCAGTGAGTTTGTGTGGATAGAAAATTACGAGTCATTTTGGTTTGTCCATTCTTGTACCAAACTGATAATTCGCGAACTAGGCGTCTAAACTGACCGCCAATCCCACCCTTTGATTTATATCCACCCATGAGTTGTGGTTGGTGTATAGTATGGAGTGACTGGGGTGGAGGTAGGGGAAGGGAGGGTTACTTCATCTACCTTTTCCCTCCATCAAAACTCTTTCCTTCGAGTTAATTGAATTCTCCCAGACCGCCTTAGAGGTCTCACCCAACCCCCACCAGAGTGCGCAGAATCTTTTTAGCAGAGAGTAAAAAAAAGAAAGTCAGTCAGTTCTCTCTCTCTATATGTGTGTGTGTGTGTGTATGTGTGAGTTGATGCTGATGGTGAATTCATAAAATGGCCGCGTCCAATCAAAAACGGAAAGAAGAGAGAGAGAAAGAAAGATAGAGAAAGAAAGCGCGAGAGAGAGGGAAGAAGGAGGGTGTGTGGAGGATGAGGTGGGATATGGAAGGGTGGGGGTTGGAGATTTTTAGCTCCCGACTTTGCAAGAGCTAAGAGAGTTCAGGTGAAATTATATCAACGTCAGAAAGCTAAGAAAGAACAATCTCGTACTCTTAGCCCGAGGGGAAGGAAAGGAACGAATGAACAATGAAGGAAGTTGAGGCAAATTTTTGTATTTTCTAGTCGGCGAAATTAAAAACTTGTATTGCGTAGAATGTGGTTACGTCTTTACTGTATGGGCAGACTGGCGTGGGACATGTCCCGTTGTATATAGTATAACAGTTTCATGATTTATATTAATTAGTAACACTCATTAAGACCAAAATGTATTTTATCACCGAACTGACACGACACATCATGTAGCATGTCAAAACTTTTGTTGCATGTTCAATATAATAGAAATTCGGGTTTCTTACAAACATACTTTTAATTTAATCAATAGAACTAAAATCTGCAACTAAGTTAGTACTTTGCAATGCTTCATATCATGTCGAGGTTTATTTCCTGCAAGCAGCAAGCACAAATAAAACAGTGCAACAATTCCAATGTGTGTGTCTCATATTGTGGATTCTGGCAACTTATTACTGATTCTGTTAGTGTATATATATTGATCGTGAATATGAAACACATCTAGCTCATTGTGAGCTCTGCTATTCAATCAATTTCCACTCACACTTCCCAAAACAACAAACCATCATGCCATTAAGTAAACATCCTTGGATTTTTTATGACTTTTCTGGATTATTGTTTCGATTTTTAAAGGTTGAATCGTGTTGTGGTGGTTGTTATGAGGTTGATGTATTAGTCATAGAGATGTGCTCGGCGCGTACGGTATACGTACGGTCTGTCCATCTGTCCGTCAATTGTCTGTAATAGACTAGAGGCTCGTACCATCTCCAGGGCTAGGCTCTCGCAGCAGCCAATAAAATATGCATGAGCATCAGATGCGGTTAAAATGAAGTTTCGAAAATGGAGGGTTGAGTTGAGACGAAAAGAAACAGTTTCAAACTCAAGATATAAGGAAGGCCCTACTTGAAGAGAATGAAATTCGGTAGCCATTGAAAGAAAAGGGGGATGTGGCGGCTGGAGAGTTTACTCCAAATTCTTCAAATGTGCTGGGAAATGTAGAAAACTCTTTTTTTCTGTTTTCGATGGAAATATTTTTCATTATTAGATTTTGATGAGTTTTCCGATTGTGTGCCAGAAATTTTGAATGGCGAATAACTTGCACGTGACCTTATGGGCTATCATCATCCACTACTTAATGTGGACTACCTACTTCATAATTCGCTCGTATACTTTGTGCAGACGCAATATGAACACAGACGGCGCCATATTTCTATGATCATCCAGTAACCGGGAGTATTTTATTAAAATACATAGCACCTTTGCAATGTAATCTTGGTGGTTGGGGCATGATAATATTACATTCCATTCAGGTTTTTATTATTTAGAATCACTCAAGTCGTATGATCTCAAGTCTCTTCCTATTACCTCACTCAACCCTTTATATATTGACTATGTTTCCTTAGATATATTAATTTTCATGCAAACTTACTTCATCGATGTGCGTGCATTGCATGGATATTCTTCTGTATTTCAATGTATTGAGCGCCTTCAGCTTTATTAATGGAATAAGTAGTAACACATTTCTCATTATGTATGCCTATTTATCACAATTCTAAATTTACAAAGAAAATTTAATAAAGTAGCGTGAACTCGCCGATTAAAAACAAATGTGAACACCAATAATTAGAATAGGAAAATGTTTTTACCCTAACACACTTCACCTCTTTCCTTGTTATATTTATTGATCAAATCCCATCTAAGAATTGATACTTAAAATTTGCAGCATGAACGACGATAAACCGACATTGGTTGTTGCCTATCGGTTAATTTGTTTTTTCTCCAACTCTTGATCATGCAAATATGTTATATTGGCGAGTAAACATAAACTTAAGATAGACCGACTTAGCTACCTTAACGAACACATGTTTTAAATACTCTCATTACTCTCAATAAGCGTAAGAGCTTACCAATAAAATTTGAAATGTGCTCCTGTTATATATTTAATCGTCGTAATTTACCAGCAAAGAATCTACTAGTATAAAATGCCGGAATGATTGAAGCGTGAAAAGCGCTGCCAATACTTTGATTTCACTGTCCACACCTGCTCGAATCTCGACAACCGCCGCGTTGTTAATGTACAGCTGTGATCAAAGGTTTGGCATCACAGAGCGTGGTGGATTTCAAAACATGGATCATATTTACAAGGTGCGGAAAATAGCACTTTTATTTTGAAAGTAAGTATTTTGTACCGTCTGTTTTTCACACCTTCAAAGCCTTGCGTCTGAGTTGCCTTGTGATTTTATTTTAAAATAAATTAAAATAAACTGAATTGAAACTATGGTGTGGACCTACAAGTGAAAACACTATGAAATTAGTAAAAATGGGCATGGAGGAAACATAGTTTTCAGTAAGATATAGCGCTTTGTATCGTTTTGAAATAATTGTATTGATAAAACGCTATTTTCACGTATCTTTAAACCACGGGTACCAAATTTAATGTTTTTACCAATTAGGCCCGTTTTACAATCCTCAGATGCAAAAAACAAATTTACTTAGCCTAAACTAAAGTGCCAAAATGCCAATGTTAGTTTTGTTTTCGCAATTTCACCACATCCGACAAAACGTTAAATTGTGAGTTTTTTGGAGATCGGTTTTGAAATATTAATTTAATGAATTTTACCTGCCCATAGGGCAGAAAGGCTAATGCAAGGCACGTGTGGCCCTCTTAATATGTTATAAGTGTCACTTAAATTAAAAGACATTAGGAATAAACCTTTACCAATTGGAATCCCACATTCTTGAAAATGCCTTAGCATTTTGTTTCATAGGAAAAAATGTAATAACATTTATTTCACATGCTTTTCACGAGAAAATAGTCTTATGCACAATTTTTTGGTGGGCAGTTTGTAAAGGGTAAAGTAGGTTTTTCTACAACACTACACCAAACAATGATATTATTTATAGCTTAAGGCGTTTTTCCAACACTACATCTTCACTCAAAGTACAATTTTATCTGTACACTCATGTAAGAGATTGGGCTAAGTAGGTGCAATTGCAATACAAGCCCACTTATCACCACTTGTAGATGGTTATACGATTCTTCTTATACGGTTCGATGTTTTATGATTGCTGTATAGTCTTGGTCCGAAGTGATTTCAGCTGCGTTGGTTTATTATAGCCTAGATGTGTTGTCCAGAGCATGAACCTTAAAAAATTTTAGGTAATAAAACACTTAAATAAAGTGTTTTAAAACCTTCATTTAAAACTACACAAAAAAGTGGGGTGTTTGATCGGCAAAAATTTGAAATGGTGTGTTCAGTTCTGTTGAATTCGATGGTTTTGAGGAATCTTGGACACGGCGTTGGCCTTGTAGTAAACGCTACCAAACTTGTTGAAGAATGTTTATGCGTGTGTACTGCACCACACGCACACGACCTGTCGATCAAATCGCTACGACTTCTTGGATGCATTTGAAAAACTACTAATCGGTAATCGTTTTTTTTACTTCTAGTCTTTTGTTTTTTTAATTTGATGTTTAGCCCACAAACATGAGATTGAAGGTTAGACTTGGGGCTAAATTGTATCAGTGAGTTAGACCGTGGTGAGTGAGTTTGTGTGAGTTGGCGGGAGATTGTTTCAAAATTTGTTAATTTTATAGGTGTACGATTATGACGAGTTATACGTTTTGTGTAAGATATGAGTGATATGATTATGTGTTTTTGTGTATTTGTGAGTGTATTTTCGCTGTATTTGTGTGTTTTATAGTACGTTTTGCCGCCTACTGTTATGCGCTTATGTATGCCTATGTAGGGACCTATGCATTTGTGTTTATGTAAATGTAAATGTAATTGTGAGTTGATGTGTCATGGGAATTATGATTGTCATACGTTGACATGTGCGAATAGGCCTTTACGTATTATATAAAGTTTGACTGCAATTTTGAGCGATTTTGAGTAGGTATTTTATGGATTTGTTTAGATGTTTTTGAGAGTTAGTTAAATATATGTAATATAATCTGCTTATATTTATGTGAGTATTGTCTGGTGTGCTTGTTCTTGCGTATATTATGTAACTTATGAATCGTAGTTTATATATTAGCCTATGTACTATGTAAGATTTTATTCTTTATGTTCCTCTGTGTACTTCCCCCTGTGTGTTAATGTTTATTTGAGTGTTGTGCACACATGTCTGGTTTGCTTTGTTGCGTATATGTGTGTGTTTGAGTGTGTTTAGGTATGTATTTACCTGTGTTCGTGCGCATGCGTGTCCCAGTCGTGGGTGCGCTTTACCTTACCTTCAAAACATGACCCCAAGGGATTAAACCCTTTTTAGAAAATCCACACACACGAAATTAACTCAAATTATATTAAAGACTGTCTTGCAAAGATTCTGAGAATTAATAATATCCCATGCGGTACTCTAACGTCTAATCACGCCCCGTAAAAAATATATTTTATTACATTTTGATTAGTAATTTTTGGTTATGATTTACACTCTGGAGTTTAGATCACTATCCGAGATTGATAGTCGTCAATTATCAATCTCGAGCTGGGCTTGAATTTTCTCGAGTTATTATCTACATTCTTGGCTAAGTGAGACCGAATCGAGAGTTAACATGACTCGAAGGCATCGTGCTCGAATTAAGAATACTACGGCGCTCTTTGGCTTATATTCATTAAAATAAGCTATCCAATTATCACAAAAGTGTATAACTCACATCCCTACAGTCTACCAATATGGCAACGGTCAATCTTTTTTTATTTTTATTTGTAAGCCCCACATAATTTTTGTATCGTCATTTAAAAAAGTGACGCTTAAACATTAATTTTGAGTTTTTGACAATCTTATATTTATATACAAAACACAAAACAAAGTGTTCTTTGGTTTATTGAAATCATTGTTGTCAATCTTCATAAAGATTAGTAGATTTCTGACGGGTTAGTGATTTATCTAACTAAATTCTATTTCAATTACCGTTTCAATTCAATACCATGATCAATAATTAACTTAAATTCAGCTTAGTGAATATTTAATTTATGTCGAATATCAATCTAAATCTCTACAGCCATAAATAACGGAGACTTTCATTGAAATAAATGTATTTTCTTCAGTGGATACTTTATTAGTAGATTATAAACTGGAAGTAATATTTCATTGGTGATCATTTGCTACGTTTCTTTTTGGTAGGGTAGGAATTGTACACCCAACTTCATACACGCGTGAGTTTCATACTTAATATCTTCATACTTATCACGTTTCTGATTTTTTCAATCTCATCTACATATTGACTTGACAAAGCAATCTGTGTGTGATGCGCATAAGATTATGCTTTATATGCGTGCCCACAGTATACTTCTGTAGAACAATACATACAGTTTGTCCTCCGCCCAAACACTTGTAATGATTTTAATCCGTACATTTCTTCTCCAGGCATGTACAAAAACAAGAAATAATTCTTATTATTAATCCTTGGGCCTTGTCACGAAAGGTCGACGCAAGTCTGTACAAACTCCAAACTGTTCTGAGCATACTTCACTCTATAGTTTGTCTATGAGCTTTTATCGTTGTAATTATTATCGTTTTTTGCTTGAGTTTGAAAACGCTGTTGCTAAGCTACAAAATGTTCTCGGCTAGGGGAAAGGGGTGGGGGAAAGAGTGAGGAGGGGAGGGGGCAATTAACGTGATTGTTCGTGGGAACGAATCGTTCAAATTGTTCTTCAGACAGAACCACGTCAATTTCTTTTGTTTTATATCACGCAAACTTGTGGTGAATTTCAGTAAGCTCGTAGTAGGTATATAGAAAACTACGGACTAAGTTTTTAGTTTGGCTTCCCCCTTACGTTTTCCAGGGATGGAATTAAAGAAAATTTCGGTTGTCTTCAATTAAGGGGCGCCAAGTTTGTCGGTTAGTAGATAAATTACGGTAGAATGCGCTAGCTGCACGCATTGGCATTACCGCGTGCTCGTGCGGTGCAATAATTGGACGCGTGATTGGCCCCTTCGAATTGTAGATGACAATTATGTTTCTGTCCGGTCGTTATGGGGCTTTCTTAAAAGATGTACAATCGGTTTGGCGGTATTACGCCCTTCGCTCTATCGATCAAACTAAAGTAAATGTTTTTCGAGGGGTTTTACTGTTTTGTTTTGTGACAATACATGCAAACAAAGGGTGATTGGTCAGACACAACATGCAAAGCGATTTATTTATTGTTATTTATTTTCAACATGACCATGGCATGATATGACAATCATGTTGCTGGTGGTAAGAATGTTGTCACAATGTTGGAAATGCGCACATTTCCAGGTTACAACAGTTCATAACTTACCCCCTTATTAGCACAGCCTCAACGAATACGAATAATATAATGATTCTACCAACAATAACTTAATTCGTAATTACATTACAATTAATATTGCCCGGAAGGAGACCAAATTATTATTATTTGTGCTATTATGCACTTGGTTTTACGTAACTTAATGTGATGTACATAAAATAAATATAAAAACACGCAGTTATAAAAGAATTGTTTTCATTGTCGCTTTAATTATATTCGCACTGACCAATGAGCATTACTGTAATAATATACAAGACGAAAGTCTTAGCTCTAATGCCAGTCTGCAAACATTTATTGTTATTTTGTATTTATCGACCTTCATAAACCAGTTTCAATAACTGAACAGGGAAGACATTATAGAAAATAAAATGTTGCAATAGTATTGATGACTAAAATGTTAGATCATCGATTTAAAACCTCTGCAAATTACAATTTGCTTTTTTGTATTCGTGGGAAATGTTTAATATCAAAATTTAAAAAATGATGCCTAAAATTGTGTCACCTTGAACGGTGACTTTTTTTTTGCGAAACTGTGAATATTCCCTATGTTTATCTAAGCCGCCCCTCTTCTATGAAAGGAAGCGTCTCATGCGAGAGTAGAGGTTACACCATTTGTTTATTCTTTATAGCAGGAAATACATAATCAAGCCAGTGTGTAATAATTTGGGTGTGGTTTAAAATTCACCTACGAGAATGATAGTTGATTTATACGAAAGCTGTGTACATACGTGTAATAATCTTAAATAACGTCGGGATTTGAACTTGATACAGTGCTTACCTGTGTTCAAAGAAATTTCTTATCCACACCTTCACGATAATGTAGCCGACGTGACAACGATGCCTATTCATTCTAATTTGGGCTTGTCTAAATAGGAAAATTTACTGTTATCATATATTAGAACCATTTGCTTTGTTGATGAGGTTAAAATAATTTCATTAAATCAACATTGAACCTCTTGATTATTGATTTAGGCACCTAACGTGAGATCAAAGATCATGTTTACTTTTCTTATCCTGGTTTAAATACTTAGAAGGGCGCTCTTCATAAGTGTAAAAAAATGTTAGGCGCATAAAATTAATACTATCGATTTGCTTTATAGCAGTATCTAAATGCGTTTAATATAATAAACCTACCGATTTTTTGCTTTTCTGTTATCTGAGCTATCGAACATTCTAAAACCAATATTTGCATTTTTGTTATTTCTTCGTCGGTTTACCCAAGGTGAGGTGTTTTAAAACCATGTGTACTATGAGTTCAGGTTTGGGACTAACTTTTTTGTTAATCAAGTTTTCTAGAAAGTTGCTCCAATTCTCATCCTGGATTCGAACCCAGGTCCTCTAAATGCCAACTGAACATATACCGTGTACATAGTTCTATTGCGAATTCTTTGGTCTGGTGTAATTGTCGAACGGGTTATTCCGCAAAAAGTCAAAATGGAATTGTCGCGGCTGGCCAAAGCTTTGTCTGAAGACACATGACCCATCAGGTTCGGCCTAATCATCCTCATTGAATCGACTAACACGTAGAAACTCGGCTAGTGTCTTTAATGCTTATGTCTCACAGTCACCGCCCGCAAATTTGTGATTTCTTCAACTCGAAACAATCAATGACTGTTTTTTAAAGAGCTTGGTCACTGCCAATGGCTGCAAGTAGCAAAAAGCCGTGGGCATCGGTCTTCAATTCTTTCTTGAGATTTTCGTTTGCGATTTTTGATTTAGTTTCTCTTTAAGATTATCTAAACCAACACTTCCATTCATAGAAGGTAGAATACTTCTATGGCTAGCGTTGGTTTGAATATGGGGGGGGGGGTACTTACTCATAATTATTCTAACATCACGTTCCGGTTTCTTTGTAATTACAATGAACAATGCGATGTTTATTTACTCGTAAACATGGAGAAACAAATTATCGAATTATAAAACGAAAGTGAGATTGTTTGTAACAGTGTCACACCCATCCTATTAAAACAATGCTAAATTAAATCCGCTTCCTCCACCTTAGCTCTTTCATCATCATAGCGCAAACATAATGAGGACATAACCACAAATCATTTTCTAATATTATAATTTATGACATTATTTATTTGAATTTTACTTCTCCTAAGTATATAACAAATTAATAAATTATTGCGGTTTAGAAAAGATTGTAAAACTGGTGAGATTATCTCCATGGAGATTGTTTTTACGTCCACTTTGCTAATGCAATTATGCCAATAGTCACTACACGTTCCCACAGTCAACTGATAAATGTTCACAGAAAAACTTTCTACTGTCTTGTCTTTTTAATGTAGTAATAGATATAGAAAGAGTTATGCCTGACGAATTTTTAATTAATTACCCAATACATCGCCATTGTCACAAACTGTGTATATTTTATTTTACCTTATACGTTTTGAGCAAGGCTGGTTGCTATTATGTGTATATCTTGATGTGGATATACTTGTGAGTATTAAAGTTGGTAGAGGAACTTTATTGAATTCGTACACGTTTTAATGTAACAAGTCTAGAAAAAACAGCATTTGTATTTGATATTTTTGTCAAACGCAAGAAGTTTTTACCCTGCTACAAACCGGAATTGAGCAGTTCCTCCAATAATAAATAATGTATCAAAATAATTTATCTTGTTGAAACAGTCACAATACTTGAAACGAAGCGATATCGGTTGACTTTTAAAAAAGAAACCGTGATTGATTAACCGATTCGTGTAAATTACTAAAGAAATGCAATCAACGTTTGTGTAATGGACATGGAATCTGGAAGTATACTCGCAACATGGCTGACCTTTGCAACTTGGTAAATGTTTTATTACTTATGTTCGTTTTCATGTTGTAAACGAGTAACCATCAAAAGCCCTTTCATCCAGCCATAGCTTGTGGCAAGTGGCCAATGCAGTTACAATGTGATTTCGTCTTTATTCAGCAGAATGCAGTATATCTATTTTACTTGATATTTTATCTCGTGGTCTCAACTAGATTGACAAACCAATTGTTCACCGTACTTATGTGGATATTTATGTGATGTTTCATGTCATGGGGGTATTGCGACCTGGTATTTTAATTCGATTTTAAGTATTTGTGTTGATCGTTAAGTTCTGTTGTATCTTATCTGTCTGAATCAAGGCGTGATTGCATCAGTCTGTGTACCTTACTGGTGTCATTAAAAGTAAATAGGCCAAGCAGTCGCGGTCAGGAAAAATGTTTTTAATCTAACGGTTAGATTAAAATAGTCAACTCACACCCACAAGATTGGAATCGGGTTACAATGGCAATTAATAACTTGTTCTAATTGTCATCTGTGGCAAGTACAGTCTCTGCAAAGAGTGTATAATAAGATTGACTTTAAGAGGGTCGGTATACGATAAAAGTTCTTTGGTGGGATGTGTGATATAGGGTCAAATTCAACATGTCTTGTCAGTTTGTCTAGTTATGGGACGAAAACCCCAAGGACAATCTCAACTTGGAATATCTAAGTCAGGTTTGATTGTGTTACGTATTCTAAAGCCAAACTAGCTCTTATAATAGTTGGATGACCGGAAAGCATACTACAGAAAAATGTTAACATACACCATTTGCTTTATATGGTTTTAAAAAATTGTGTTGACTGCTGATACAACGTGGTTGAGTAATGAATTAAATCTGTCATCAAGAGTACATTATGGCATGATTTCTAAAGGGGCATGAAAAGTGTTAGTTCGTTTTCGAGCCATTTGTAGATTTTACAAGGTATTTTTCTTACGTGTAAAGTTCTATTCATTCGTTTAGTGATGTTGAAAGCTAGTAAGCATTCACATAAAGATGTGAAAGCGTGTTACAATTTATCAATATTGATATGTATTGGTCTATTTGCCCATGGAGAGTGTGAGAGTAGCCCCGGACCTCCGCCACTGTGTTCCCAGCTCGAGATAAAGTGTTGAGGGCAAATCTTGTATAGAACTGATGCTGGACATTTCAGGGCCAGCCGGTTTCAGCCAGCCATTGCTATTGCATTTCTGATGTGACGTTACTACGATACTATCCACGTCAGCGAGTAATTAATAACTGCTAATTAAAGGTAAATGAAGTGAGACTAATGTTGATTTCTCTGTTCTTTCCAGACTGGAGCCAGAGAGTGTGTCACTATGTGATGGTTGAAACGGGCGCAGCGCATCGGCAACTGATTGGTCGTGGTTGCTCGCCATGCCAGCACCCAGCGTCGGCCCGTCTCTAGAAGAGGATCAAGTCGACGACCACACCGCACGCCGGAAGCGGAAGCGCAAGAGAGAAGAGGGCGATCACGACGACGAGGAGGACGAGATGAGTCCAGGCGAGGAGTCTTCGGCGTCCCCACCGGCGGCCGTCATCGCCGGCCGGGAAGAGGACGAGAGGCGGATATCTTCACCGCCTTCCGGAAGTAAGTTCCTTCACGACGACGTCCAGATGACCATGATCACCGAGGGCGGTGCGAGCGAGAACATGACGAAGACACGCACGGAAGAGTCAGAGGTGTCGGAAGACGAGGAGTACGTCATGAAGAAGATGGGAGGGAGTAAGAGTAAAACGAAAGAAGGCGACGCGAGAAGTTACAACGATAACGACGACTCTTGCGGCACCTCCGACGTGGAGAAGTTCGACGGGAAGATCGTCTACAACCCCGACGGCTCCGCGTACATCATCGAGGACAGCGAAATGAGTGAGGAGGACACGGATCTCGTCCCGCAGATGATCGGCGATGGCTGCATCGTCGACGGCCGCGGAGTCAGCCTCTCTCAGTTCCAAGTGTTCCCGCAGATCGCCAACGCTTTCTACGTCTCCCGGAATCCCTCCCTCTACAACGCTCTCTACGGGAGCTCGGCAAGCTACGCCAACACCATCTTGCAAGATAAGAAAATAGTTCCTGAAGTTCCGATTATGCATAGTTACAGGGTCTACACTGTTCGTGATAATAAAACAAGTGATAGTGACGAAGGGAAGCCAGAAGAGACGGGCGGAGATGGCGAAGAGAAGAAGAGAAAGAACGACAAGTCTGGTAAAGATTGTTCATCAGTTCCTGTAAAACCTATTCTTATGTGTTTTATATGTAAACTGTCTTTTGGTTACGCGAAATCGTTTGTGGCTCATGCGATGGGCGACCACAACGTGGCTCTCTTGGAGGATGAGAAGGACATTTTGGGGCACAAGAACGCCTCGGCCATCATCCAGTGTGTGGGCAAGGACAAGGAGCCTCTGGTTTCCTTCCTCGAGCCCCTGTCCCCCAGTGAGAGGGCTCCCCGGCCCGCGCACACCACCCCGCAGTACATGACCTCCACCGCTCAGCAGCTGGTTCCTATAGAGAAACGAGAGACTTACGACGCGACGGTCGGATGTGAAGGCGACGACGCCGCCGAGCCGCCGCCGCGGGAGCGCGCGTCGTCCGTGTGCGGTAACAATCAACCAAGTAGCGACTGTGCTGAGAGCTTAGTCATGCACCAGCGGCGATCGCAGGATAACAACATTTCACCTCTAGCTCGATCTAACGTCCAGATGCAACATGTTCCTGAGACTTCGGTCTCCCTACCTCAAAACGGTAGTTCTAGTAGTAATAATAATATTAATATTCACAATAATAGATTGATGGGAGTTGGATTGAATAGTGTTATGGACCTTACGCGGAAGAGCCCTATCTCCGCGGGCAACAACGGAAGGAGTAGCGTCTCTCCGGGCGCGAGTCCTTCCCCGGGCTCTACTTTGAGTCCCCTCACGGCGACAGCCATGTCGTATCCGCAGGCACCCCCTAACTTCCTCACGGGCACCACTATCGGTGTCTGTCCGGACCACATGGGCGGTCGGCCTAGCGGCGTCGAGTGCGCCAAGTGCGAGCTCATCCTAAGTTCCTCTAGACTGGGGGGTGTTGGCGGCCCCCTAGCCGGTATGCACTCTCGTAACTCGTGCAAAACGCTCAAGTGTCCCAAGTGCAACTGGCACTACAAGTACCAAGAGACTCTCGAGATCCACATGAAGGAGAAACACCCGGAGACGGAGACGTCGTGTATCTATTGTATCGCGGGTCAGCCCCACCCGAGGCTGGCGCGAGGCGAGACCTACACGTGCGGCTACAAACCCTACCGCTGCGAGGTGTGCAACTACTCGACCACTACCAAGGGCAACCTCAGCATCCACATGCAGTCTGACAAACACCTCAACAACATGCAGGAGTTACAGAACGGCGGTGTTCCCAACCAAGACTCGGGGCCCGGGATGGGACCTCACTCGCACCAGTCCCATCCGCACCAGCCACACTCCACCCCTCCCTCGACGACGCACAGCAAGTCCGGGATGTCTAGTCCCGGATCTGCGCCGCCCCCGTCGTCCCACCACCAGCACCACCACCTCCACACGCCGCTCAGCTCCGGAGGACAAAGTCAAAAACCTAAACCCACCTTCCGTTGCGACGTGTGCAACTACGAGACTAACGTGGCGCGTAACCTGCGCATCCACATGACCAGCGAGAAGCACACTCACAACATGATGGTGTTGCAACAGAACGTGAAACACATGCAGACGCTGAGCGCGTTACACCACCAGCAACAACAGTCGCAACAGCACCATGCCGCGGCGGCGTTGAGCTTCGAATCTCTCCTTCACTTCCACCCTGGTCTCACCCTCCCGGGGGACAAACCTCCTCCACACACAGAGGCGGCCCTCGCGGACATGGCCTACAACCAGGCCCTCCTCATCCAGATGATGACCGGTGGTCAACTCCCTCCCCACATCCCCCCGGAACTCGCTCCCCACATGGACATGGGTCTCAACCCGGAGACCATGGAACCACCCCCGGAACCCGCCGATCCCAACCCCTCACACATGTTCCACTGTTGCGTCTGCAACGTCTTCTCCACCGACTCCCTCGAAGCTCTCTCCCACCATCTCACCGCCGACCGGACCAAAATCAGAGAACAGGAGATCCTCGCTGTTGTCGCCGGACATTATGTCTGCAAACTCTGTACGTACAAAACGAATCTCAAAGCGAATTTCCAACTTCACTGCAAGACGGACAAACATCTCCAAAGATTACAACATGTGAATCACGTCAAGGAAGGTGGCTCCCGAAACGAGTGGAAGCTGAAGTACGTGGCGGCGCCCGGCGGGATTCAGGTGCGATGCCATGCTTGCGATTACTACACCAACAGCGCGCACAAGTTGCAGCTCCACGCGGCAGGACAGCGACACGAGGCGAGTTGCTTGCTGTTCGTGCATCTTCGGGAGGCCGAAGCCGGAGTCAACCCCGATGCGAGGGTCTACCACTGTGCGCTCTGTGGGTTCTCGAGTAGGGCTAAGTTGCCGTTACTTCAGCACGTGAGGGCGATGAAACATCTTCAGATGGAGCAACTTCATCAGCTCCAGAGAAGGGGAGAGGGGAAGGACGTCCACACAGACATTGGGGAGGTGTTCCAAGTTCACAGCCAGCAGGAGCACAACTTTGCCGAAAATGATACAGGTGTGTTTCACTTACTAATTACTCAAACCGTTAACCTTGGACGCAAAAGTTTTTCCAGATTCAGTAACGAGTTTACATTCTTTGACAAAGTAAATCAAGGGTAAGACAGAAAATGTTTACCCTTTTTTATAGTCTGGGGACAATCCATGAATTATTAGGCTACACTGTAGAAGTGGAACAACAATAGCGGCCATATTGTATAACAAGATATGCTCCGAGTTATCATACTTTGGTATGACAGCACCATACTTTCTTGTTATCCAATATGGCCGCTGATTGTTGTTGTGTTGCTCCCCACCAACGAATGCAGTCTGATGATTGATGGATTGTTAAAAGAAGAAAATTAGTTCATTGCGCAAGAAAAGTTAGGATAAATGTATTTTCTGTACTAACTTAATTTACTTCTGTCAGCGGATGTACATGGCATGAATGCTGAAAGTTGCCACTAAAACTTATGCGCCCAAGATAGATGTAAATATTTGAATGTATACGCATTCTAATTGAGTTACAAATGCAAGGAAAATTGACTCCCACTATGTCTTAGGTCGTGAAATTCAAATTCTAATACGCCCTACAGATTTTAGCAGTAATTGTTGTACAACAGCTGTTCTAGTCCCATGTTCATTATTACAAAATGTCAAGGACAAAGTTTTATTTTGTGTTATGGTTCCTGCATGTAGTAATATCCACTAAATGTGTAAGATTAAACATACACACTTTTAAATGATCGGGTAGACTTTAAATACAAATATGTTTTGTTTTATTTTATTTATTGCTCCAATTTACTAATCTATGGTCCAGCATACTTTTGTTTCGTCCTATGCTATAGCATTACTCACTCGCAGGTGGGCCAAAACATCAGAAGATGTATGGCTTTAGGCTTGTTTATGCCGACGAATGCATTCATAAGTGGGTTTTGCATAATTTTGCGCGGAATTTGCCAACAGCGTGATTTTTTGCAAATTAAAGAAATTAGAATGGTCAGGGCAATATGCATAATTAGTAATTACACCTTTAAAAAAAAATCGTCACTTTGGTGGTGGGCATTGCCAAAGATACGCCACTCTGAAATATTGAATGAGATAAACACTTTAATTAAAAATTCGTGCATTCTTATAGCTGAGTCACTTGCTTGTTCATTAAAAGTTCCCAATGATTCAGAATAATATAATTATCTTTATCCTCTTGAGGTGTTCGTCAAAACGAAATGCGTCATTGATCATTTCTCTAATGAGGAAAACTTTCATTTATATTACTGTCTAGGTTTTTAGAGAATCACCAACAAGTACAGAGGATGTTAGAGACTAGAGAGAGGTGTAAGTTGGCTCGAACAAGCTTCTTCATTCCATCACCAACCGCTGACGTATCGAACATCGCGAAAAAATAATTATTAATTGCAATACTAATTTGCATTGGAATGTTTATAATGCCAACCTTATAATATATCCAACCGATAATAATCGAGACTGGTTGTTTGTAAACTTGCGAGTTTAGCTAATTATCTTACTTGGACGTCGATATCATGATGGTAATGACCATTCCCTCATAATAAACTACTTAATAATTACTTGTTTAATTAGTTTAAGTGGAAATCTGTACTCGTGATTTTCCGTAGGGCATTTTAAACGTTCTCTCATTTACTGCCGTCGTGATCTGAGTTTGTCCAGAGGACATTCTTTCTCGAGGCAATTAAAATGTTTTTTAAAAGTCTAAATTATAATATAGCAACGTCATTCGGGTTTGATAAGAGATTGTCGTATTAATCGTTAACCCGCCACGTGCGTGCGAAGCGACGAATCATAGTACGCACTTGCGTAGACATATAAGATTGAATGCCTCTCCTCTCGGTTCTGTAGTAGATATTATTATAATCGTATTTAATATGTTTCAATTGAGCGTTCGTTAGTTACAAGTCACTAAACGGTGGCTATTTCACTTGTTGACGTCAGAAGGTTAGTTCAATTTTACAATCTACCGTCTTAGAAGAATAATAACGAAGCTAATTCAAGATAGAAATAATAGACACTTAAGAGTGTTGATTCATTCCAATGGGGAGCAGATACGTTGCAAGATGTTGCAACACTTAAGAAAACTGTGACCATTAGAACTGGGTTCAATCCCTGATCTTGATCGTGTTTTTACAATTAGCATAACTGATCTTAAAATAATCGTGAACCATGCCAAGATTGGTAGCATTGGTTTATAGTAACAGTGGTTGATCTATTGTTAGTTGTCACCTTTCTTACGACTTAAATTATTTAAAAACCGTATTGAAATTTGATGTAGTAAGTTGTAATGAAAGATGATATAAGTTAGGGGTGGAAAATAAACAAGGTGGGTGTAATTACTAATAGCAAGGTTAGTATGAAGTAATGTAAGTAGAACGGCTGAGAGAATAGGTATGATCGAGTGCCGATAGGTAAATTCTTATAAACAGGCAGTGTTCAATATTGTAATGCATTTTGGAAAGAAAAGTCAGTTGCCAACGAATTGATAATAAAACCCAAATTCTGGCACAATTTCTAGATACCGTAACGATTCGCCAAACCACCAAGAGATAAATTCCGCGATCGAGTATGGAACGTGGAGACAAAACCATCATCTAGTAAAAATTAATGGCCCCTTCTCGTGTACGATAACGCTCTGTTTATTGACCATTTCGACAACTTGACAGTCCCTTAAAACGAACGTGCAGGGTCGCCGGAAGTAGTATTATTGTAAGATGCTACTTTAGACGGGTGGATTTCTTTGGGGGTGAAACAATTTCTTTTAGTATCGCGGGGGTTTCTTCCTCTTTCGTACCGAAGAAAAACAATATACGTGATTCTAGAGGGGTATTTTTAAAAAAATGACCATTTACACTTTTTTGACAATATTTTACAAATTTTTACTTTTAAAATTATTTTAGCTCAGTCTTGGGCAAATATTTTTGTATAATTATTAAGGATATGTAATTAATTAGGCTGTGACATACAAAACTAGTGAACTTGTTAAGTATTTGGTTTAATATTCTACATCTAAAATTTGTAGGCTTTATTCGCAGTTACCACTCGTAACCTTAAAATTTATCGTAATGGTGTAAACATTGAAGAGAATGTGAACTGTGAACAAACATGGTTTTCACTATGAAACGAGTAAAATATTAAATTTTACCCTATAATATCCGACACATAAAATTGAGAGAGTGGCCAAGAATTAATATTTTTTTACGTCTTCCTGAAGGTTGTGTGCAAAATTAAAGGGATGGGCAAAGAATAGAGATTAGATTAGGAATATTGGTAGATTTTAAGTTAAGATTTAAAACATTAAAATAAGGAAATTTAAGATTAATTGAAGTGGTAGACATCTTTGAAAGACAGCTTCTTTGATCGTATATACATACAAGTGGAATCGCGGTATAAACATCCTGAAAAATTTTGTTTGATGGTGTAGGGGGGGGGGGGGGGGGGGGATATCGTTGCCAATTACCACAGTTTCAAAACCAAATATTTTCCTTCACAAATATTTGCGAACCCTTAGCTCTCAGAACCTGGGTGGCTAAGCACCCTGCCTGCCATTCCTACCCCCAACAGAGTTGTTTACCCCCGATTGATGATGCACCCAACCCCAAACATAAGCTCTGCTACAGCATCTTGGCCATCTTGCAGTGAAAGTAGCCGTCCAGCTGTGTCTCATTGTTACCATGTATGGCACTGGTTTGATGCCCGCTTGGAAGCGGTGCATTGGCTGATGCGTGCCGAAGAGGCGGGCAAAGACAATTTGCAAATAGGAAAAATAAACGATCATGATGCGAACAGGGGACACATAATGGATTAGGAGTGAGTTGTGTTGGGTAACTAGGAGGATGCGGGTTCGAATCCCATCTCGTGCAATAAACACAGCCGAATGTTTTCAGGTCTAGGTTGTTGGTTCAAATCTCACTTTCAGGGAGTGTGTTGCTTTTTATTTTTAGAGTTTAGACACTCAAAGCAAACTATGATTGCACTATTCGAACTTTATTTTTTAAATGCGTTTGCCAAGTGGAAACATAAATTTCAAGCAATATATTAAAGAACCAATAAATACACAAATTTAATATGTTAGACTTCTGACCTAGGTCCTTACTATAGTTAATATAAGTTAATATAAGTAAATTATTAACTTTATTTTAAAGGGTTTGGCTAACTAACCGCAGAAACTTGTTAATTCAACTTTTTAAGCTTCCATTCTTTTAAGATATTTTAAGAGTAGTTTGATTGTCTTATAATAATCAATTAACTAAAGCAATGGGTATAGTTATTTTAAAAGTGCATTGCAGTATAACATTGCATTCTGAAGAAGGTTGTTAATTGGTATTTATTCAGTTCACATACTAATGTGGCGTACTAAGTTAAACATTATAATCATTATTCATTTTATTAATTTAAATTTTGTAAATTTGCCCTAATTATTATCTCACTAGTCTTATTGCAGCAACGAGATTGCGTTAGCCAATTATAATTCGATACGCACAATAAAAGAAACAAATCATCAATCCCAATTACAAAAACAATTTTCCTTCAAGTCGACCATGAACCAATTGTATAAAATTAACATCATAATAATTAGATTGATTTTAATTACACTGTATAGATTTATTCCATTGAATGTCGACTTATTAATTAGGTATTGCGTGTATGTGTTCAGGCACCTCATTACGATTTGTTCGGTCGTTGTAATAAGGATAATCGTGACGAGCCGGTAAATTCAAGTCGGGTTCAGTTTGTTCACCCTTGTAATAAGGCGTGCAGGTCGTAAAGAAGAAGTCAAGCTATGGGATACGTGGATAGGCGGACTAACTAGCCCTAATCAGAATCCTTCAACGCCGGTAATGATACATCGCGCAGGAAATAATAAGCAAACAGTCCTCGCGTATATCTCACATCGAAACGTGGTAGACAATTCAATGAAATTACAGATTTAATTCGTTTTAGTCACAAGTTTATTGTCGTCCTTTCCTTTCACGTTAATATGTTTAGGTTGTATACATAATACTAGTGTGCTATATGTTAGTATAAGCGTAAATGAGATTTTTAAGAAAGAGAATGTCTAATTATGAACCTCATTAATAACATTGTACGCAATGCCTGTTAGACAGTAAATGTTTTTCTACTCGTTTTCGTGTGTCCTTCCTTAAATTAATTTCCGGGATTGATGTATAATTGTTATGAGGTAGCTTACAGCGAGTATTCCCCTCCTCCCTTGCCCTTCCCCCATACCATAAATTTAGAAATTTATATTTATACAATTTTGAAAATATTGTTTTTGTCATAGATTATTTAATTTGATTTAATAATGTATATTTTGTGAAAATGGAAATAATGATGCCACATATTCTTTATTTTTTATTTTTTTATATATACATATGCTTATTTATAGTAATTTTTATTTTAACAAGCATCAGAATGACGGATTTCTCTGTATATGGATAGGTTTAAAAAGGGGTTAAAAATCTTAGTGGCGAAAAGAAAGTCACACATCTTCTTGCCAAGATAACCTCGCGTAACCCAATTTGTCGTAGCAACCAGACAGCGGAAATGTTACCCAATGAGAATCAATTCTTTATGTTGATAGGTTAAAGGAGCACGGGTCAATCCATAATGCAATATTTAGATTTATTTGCCCTTACATGACCCATAAAATTACCAACAAACTATCTACAATATGCACGGTTTCTGATGCGCGTCTTCGTCAATCTATCAATTATTTATAAGTATTGCGGTTCCACCTTTTAGTGTACCTCTAGTTAGTGACATTCGGAAGGGACTTGGACTATAAACATGACATTATTTCGCTAGTCCAAGCGTGGAACGCAAGCCAACAAGATTGACTTCGAACTCAGGGTCAATACCTTCTTAATCGTTGTGCATTACTTTGCCCTCCTTTGTCAAACAATCTCAACACATCACTGAATACATTTAACTTTAAGCACGTTAATAAATCAGGAAGACTTTGAGGGTATCTTAGAGCATTAGTACGCGTTTATTCGATTATGTTCAACATGGCGTTTAGTTAAACAACGATTAAAAGTACTTCAGGAAGTACACTATTGCTATTATTTTGAAATGAAAAATTAATACTGTAGCAAAATTACAACTACTCAAATTAAAAAATACCAATCATCAAGGATGGAAAAAAAATTGATTTTGTTTGCTCAAAAACACATTTGAAAACAGTATTGTTGAAACATAAAGACAAGTTTTAATCTTCACTTCTCATGTACTTTTTCTTATCGGCTAGTCAAGAGATTGTGATTGAAAATGACTTAACTATATAATCACGGTTTATCAGTATAAAATAATAATCATTTTCTATGTTCAGTATTTTTTCCCCAATTAATTTTAACTTTAAACCAGTTTAAAGAGTTGTATTAAACGTTTAAACGTAGCGATTTACTTTTTACTCGACCTAGCTTGTTCAACATGAACACAATTATTAGTGCAACGCCTGACGGTCACTCATCATGTATGCTTACATACACTTACATACTTGTATGTACGCTACATTGCAAGCTTATTATACCACACCGCTATAGTTATGAACGAACGCGGAAATGGCCATTCCTCAGATTAGATCCACGCGAAGAGTTTATTAAATTGACATCCTTGTATAGCTAGAATATCAAACGTAATATGTAATTACCTTTTCATAATGAATAAACCAGGTAATCGAAACCTTACCTCCGTTGTCACATTACCATCCCGACGACGTGCTGGTTGCTTGTGTATTATTAATGGCAATCATCGTTGTTCGTGTTGTCTGTTAGGATGCGTTTTGTCTTCACTGATTTGAGTTGACGACATCTGTCAGCAAAGTACCATCTGTGACGACTAGATTTTATTCCGCGTTGACTTTGATTCGAACAGATGTTGTAATTATTGTAAATTTGTGAAGACTTATTAATAAATTACTCGTCTTATTTTTTTTAAGGCGAATGTTTTATTCTGATTTGTAAGATAACGATGACAAATGATTTTCGTATGCATATGTAAGCTCAATTAGAATGAGGTTGGTTAGTTTAAGTACACGAATTAAGTAGTCATTAACTTGTCACTTGCAGATCGGAAAGAGAGTCAACATCATGGAAGAGAACGTCAAGAGACGACCAAGAACGAGTCTAAGGAAAACCTACTCAAGTATGCGATAGACCAACAAGAGTCGGAAGATCAAAACACGAGTGGGGAGCACGTGCACATGTGTCCGTATTGTAACTATACTAGTTCGTCGGAGATGCGGATCCAAGCCCATGTCCTCGCGCAGCACTCCCAGTCTGAACCCTCCCCTCCCGCGTCGTCCCCCGCGCGAGACTTCCTCTGTCCCCTCTGTCAGGACGGGTTCCGGGACCGCGTGTCCTTGGAGCGTCACGTGATGCAGATCCACTCGGTCAACTCGGAGGGTCTGCAACGTCTTCTCCTCCTCGTCGATCAGTCTCACTGGTTGAATCAGGTCAACAGATCGGCGTCGTCAACACCGCAGAATAGCAACCCCAATCAACACACACCCCCGTTGTCGAACTCCCATAATCAGATGATTAGTCCGTCGTCGGGGACGGGCTCAGTCGGGTCGTCCCTCGGCGGGAAGGATACCGAGAGTGCGAAACAGAACAATTCCGACGCGAACTCCTTGGAAGACCGCGATGACGGACACCCTGACTTGTTGTCGCCTTCCCCTGACGATCAGACGGAAGAGGAGTATCGATGTCAGACTTGTTTCAAACATTTTAGAAACATTGACGATCTATGTTTACATCAGAACGAGATGGGTCACTTCGAACTGAAGCAGACCCCGAGTGGACCTGGGTATCTCTGCTGGAAGAAGGGTTGTAATCAGTACTTCCCCACTGCGCATAGTTTGCAGATGCACTTCCGTGAGATCCACGCCCGGGGAGGGGTTGGAACGCAGGGCATCGCCGTCTCGGAGAAGCACGTGTACAAGTACAGGTGTAACCAGTGTAGTCTGGCGTTCAAGACGATGGAGAAACTACAGCTCCACTCTCAGTACCATCTGATCAGAGACGCGACAAAGTGTGTGTTGTGCGGGAGAAGCTTCCGGTCAGTGTTGGCGCTCCACAAACACGTGGAGACGTCCCACTCGGAGCTGTCCGAGGACGAACTGAACGCCTACAAGCAGAGTCTGATGAGCAACCCGCTGTTACTGGCCGGACTCAGCGGCCAAGTCCTCGACCCCTCGACCAATGACCTACTCAAGAGGGAGAGCCTCAAGATCGAGTCCGAAGACATGATGGACATCGACGACAGCCCCAGCAAAGAGAACATGAACCAAGACGACGGCATGGGAAACAACCAGAGTGGGGACGGCGAGAACAGTGACGATTCCGTGGTCTACAAAGAACAACAATTCCTAGAAGACTATCTGAACAGCCAAGCCATCGCGGAAGACAGCTACAATGATCCGAACAGAAAATACAAATGTCATCGATGTAAAGTGGCATTTACACGTCAGAGCTATTTGACAAGTCACAATAAGACACTGCTACATCGCAAAGGTGAGAAACTCAGCTATCCTATGGAGAAATACTTAGATCCTAATCGGCCATACAAGTGTGACGTTTGTAAGGAATCATTTACTCAAAAGAACATCCTGCTTGTACATTATAATTCCGTTAGTCACTTGCACAAGTTAAAGAGAGCGATGCAAGAGCAACAACAACAGCAGAACAACAATAATAATAATGGTATCACGGCGGTTTCCCCCCACGCGGCAGCTTCCGCAGCCGCCGCGTTGGTAGCGAGCCTTGGGGTTACACCACCTCCGACACCCAAGTCAACGTCCTCTCCAGATGACGACGATAAGAAACCTTACAAGTGTAATATCTGCAAGGTGGCTTATAGTCAAGGTTCGACTCTGGACATCCACATGCGGTCGGTATTACATCAGACCCGGGCGTCCAAGTTACAAGACCTCGCCATCAGCGGACAGATTGACTTGAGTAAGCCGTTGATTGAACAGCCGGAACCGCAGAAGGCCCAGGAACAACACAAGAAGATGTTGCAAGATATTCTGGGTACCTCGCCCAAACAACACCAACAACTTACGTCGCCGTTGTCATCGGTTGGTGGCAGTGGTGGTAGCGCTCTATCGCAAGTGCCGCCCCTTGTCTTGGGATCGTCTCCCAACATGGGCAGTAATATAGTTCCTCCAAGCACTACCGCCATTGTCCTTTCCGGGTCGACTACACCCAATAATACGTCATCAGTTCCTACCAGTACGAGCACCACCTCGATACATCACGCTCAATCGCCGCAACACGGTATGTTATCGTGCCAACGTTGTTCGGCCCTTTTTGTAAGTCAAGAACAGTTGACAACCCACCAGCAATTGTATTGTCTCTTTGGTAGTCCAATGTCAATGTTCCCACCTTTGCCTCTTCCTTCAAATACCAGTGTATCCTCACGCAGTTCCCCACAGCCCAACAACAAAACCCCTCCGCCAAATACCCCGCAGGATGATACGTATGCTAGAATCTCAATCCCAAGCAAGAAACATTCACAGGTTTACAAACACCTGCTTGAGAGCTTTGGCTTTGACCTTGTGATGCAATTCAACGAAAACCACCAAAAGAGACAAAAGAAGTTTGAACGTGAGAGTGAAGATGTTGTATTGCCTACAGAGACGGCGAGCGCTGAAGACGCCGAGCTGGAGGTCCAAGTCAAGGTCGAAGAAGAGACGCCACCGATCGAAGAGGACCTACCCGAGTTGGCGAAGTCGTCCTGTCAACACTGCCGCAAGGATTTCTCCAGCATCTGGGTGTTGAAGGCCCACTGCGAAGAGGTCCACCGGGATCTCGTACCATCCGAGTTCCTCGAGAAATACGCGCAACAGTTTAAATCCGAATACGAAAAGAAGGTCGTTTCAACGTCTACCACCTCTATGACGACGTCTTCGACGACCGTCTCGACTCCCGGAAGCCATAGCGTGTCCACGTCCGCCGGAAGTACCACCATGACGTCGTCGTCGAGCGAGCTAACCCCGGAGAAGGACATGGAAGACAACAAGGAGGCGGTTCAGGCGAAGATCGCCGCGCAACACAGAGGGACGCCGCCCGATATGAACACGGCGCCGAGCACGCCGACGGCCTCGTCGACGCCGGCGTCCAGCACCGACTCCATCCCGGTGACGCTGTCCTCGTCCATGGCCGCCGCCGTGGCCGCCAGTATGGCCCAGGGAGGCGCCAATCAGAACATCTCGATGACCCTCGCGCAACAGATGAACGAGATGCAGGCGGCCCTGAACGTGATGGCCGCCTCGCAGTTCCAACAACAGCTGCAGCAGTTCAACCCGATGATGATGGGGATGATGGGACTGCCGCTGGGGCTCAACATGAACGCCCTGGCCGCGATGAACCTTCAGCCTCCGCTCGTTCCCGATGATGATGCCGCCCCCGCCGTTCGACCAGATGTCCTTGGCGCAGGCGCAGAACCCGCTCTTCTCGCCCTCTGGGGGTGGGGGAGGTCTCGATCCCGGGTCCTTGATGGCGAAACAACAACAGCACATCATGCAGCAACAGCAGCAAGCGGTGAGTACCAACAAACATTATAATACGTATTCAATTGACTCTTGTAGTCATTATTATTTAATTTTTGACGTTTTTTAAATTTCTTATTTGTGTAGTAATCTTAAAAAATCTAATTTTATCACAAGCTAGAAGCATTCTTCATAACAATATATTCAGGGTGTGTGAATTTTTAAATTTAAATCGGATTTATTTGATTTAATTCAACTTTTGTATTTAAATCAGATTTTTTTTTTCGATTTAAATCAGATTTTTATTGATTTAAATCAACAATATCAGTGTTTCAAAACGTGTCAAGTTGGTGAGCGGATCAAATACTTTCACGAGCGTTTCGGAAAATACAATTCAAAAATTATTTTAAGGAAAACTTTGCCTAAATCAGTTAGAACTCGTGTGTTTGTTGCTCAAAATGAAGAAAAAGTGCATTTGATCCCTTTATAGGACAGTGGGATACATATTTCCCACCACTTTTCAAAAGCTAGTTATATCTCCCAGTTTTTCATACTTTTAACCCGGGTAAAAAGCTGCTTTGTTTTGTTTGGAATTGATAGAATTTTTCCCCACTAAATTCTAATGGTAAGAACGATTTTTGTTATGATTTAAAAGTCAAATTGTGTATGAAAACACAAAAATACACAAATTTCCGGGATGTTCTGGATATTCTGTTGTTTGCCTGTAGAAGATTCAATCTGAACGTGTAAAAAAAGTAAAAACATGTCAAATCGCAAAAAAAAATTGAACATAAACTCAAATTTTGATTTTTTCCCCAACTTTGATGTAAATTTGGAATCCAAAATCTGCATATTTTCCCTAAAAGATCGAGGTAAAAAATATTTAAAAAACATAAAATTCGTTTAAAAAAATCGCAAATTTCAAATTGTTAAGGTAGAAAGCTAAATTTTTGGGTCCCGGTCTTTTGTACTATAAAGGGTTAATTCAATTATTTTTATTAAATAAATCATGTGATTTAAATCTGATTTTAAGTCAATTTTAAATCAAAAAACACCCGGAATATATTTAATATTTATATTATATTCTTGCTCACTTTTCTTTCCCTTTCAATTGAAATGTTATAATTTGTGTTTTATATGAATTATTGCATGATAATTATCATACGTCCCAAAACTGTAAATTTCAATTGGATACTTTCTCTCACTATGGCTACGGAAAACTTACAATTCAGCCCAAAATAGCACTTTGAATAAGTTTACATAAATATATGTCCACTGATTATTGTGTTTTAGTTACATTTTGTCACCCCTGACTGAATCTTGTATTACTGTTGCTACCTGTGATCTATGTTAGTAAAGCCTTGTACAAATACTATGTTGGTCCCACTTCAATTGGTTGTGTCAATAACATCTACCATGACTGGTCGTGTTTTAGGGATTATATAAATATAAATATCTCAATGACTCTTATACAAAAATAACTATGAATGTAATTTAAATACTTTTGAATGTCATTACCATTCGTATTTTCAATTTATTTACCTGGCCACTTCATTAGAAAACCACCCATAATAGCTAAATTAGTTGAAGTCGAATTTTGTTTAACACCTAACATCTGTTCATGTTTAAAAAAGATTTATTGAAAATTATACATGCATTGATATTCAAACCAGTAGCGTAAATTGCGAATCTGTTTTAATAAGATACATTATGTATTCATTGAGAATGTAAACCATTTCTATTAGTCTAATTTTGGAATAATGACTTCACACATTTATTACTTAAAAATTATAGGAATTTTGCCAAAGAATTAATAACTTCCTCGTTTAAATTAAAAATATATATATCAGCCCATCGGCCATGTTTTAATAATTCTACCTTATGTGATTAAATGGGTTTTATTTTATTTTTCAACCGTAATCCGTAAGGGAGGTGGGAGTGGGGAAGGGAACACTAAGCAGGCTATAATAATGGTGTGTAATACCGCTATAAACTTTGCAGACGGTGATACTAGCCTTAAAATAGTCCTCACGTCTGTGGGGTCTAGACTAGACAAATTGAGTAGCAGAACACAGGAGCTCCCTCTAGTAGATGTCACACTGCATCTTACTCGGACGAAGTTATATCTAAACAACCCCATAATATAGTTACCATACCTTATAGCATGGGATTGACGTTTGCATGTCGGTAAACCATTCCAGGTAAACGCGGCACAGCAGAAGCGAGCTAGGACCCGGATCACAGACGATCAACTCAAGATTTTACGGGCACATTTTGACATCAACAATTCCCCATCCGAAGACCAGATACACGAGATGGCTAGTCAGAGCGGTTTACCTCCCAAAGTTATCAAGCACTGGTTCCGTAACACCTTGTTCAAAGAACGACAACGCAATAAAGATTCACCGTACAACTTCAATAATCCACCGTCGACGACGTTGAATCTAGAAGAGTACGAGAAAACGGGCGAGACAAAAACAGTCCCGTTTAACAGCAGCGGAAGTTCTAGTTCGGAAGATCCCGTCGTACCTTCGTCGATATTAAGCACGCCTAAAATGGCGCCGTCGACGAATAAACGTAAACAATCTACTCCGCAGCCCTTTCCGTTACCTCAGCCCTTTCCACAAACGCCAGAAGTGATTAAAGTCGAACCTAGAGAGTCAACAACTCCTCAGCAGGACAATCAAGACATTAAATATAACAACTTATTCATTGATGAGCATAGGAAAGAGGCTGAGAGATTAAGAGAATTACCTGATGAAAAACCACAGAACCTGCACCACCACCAACAACAACAACAACACCATCAACAACAACAACTACAATTACAACAACCACTTCAAAGTCCTGTATCGAGCGCGTCTGGGTCAATCAACGAACATGTACGTGTTTCGTCCCCAGATCGAATCTCGCTAACGTCTATTATTGCGTCACAGTTGGGGACAGATGCCCTGACGATGTCGAACCCGAACATGTCCAACATGACCGTGACCTCGACCATGTTGCCCCCGAAGATGACACCTACCTGTTACGCGCCCTCGGGTCAGATTCCGACGTCGCCGATCCTGACCATGCCGTCGGCGAGGAGCGTCAGTCCGGGAAGATCCTACAACAACAACTCCTCGGACGGTTTCAGCCACGTGTCACTAACCGGAAACTGCGGCGGCGGAAACAGCAACGGTAGCAACTCTTCCGGAGGGTCTTCGGGAAAGCGCGCGAATCGAACTCGATTCACCGATTACCAGATCAAAGTTCTCCAAGAGTTTTTCGAGAACAACGCCTACCCCAAAGACGACGACCTCGAGTACTTATCTAAACTCTTGAGTCTTAGTCCGAGGGTGATTGTCGTGTGGTTTCAAAACGCGCGGCAAAAGGCGAGGAAGGTCTATGAGAATCAACCCCCTGTTGAAGCACCCCCTGGAATTGACGAAACAGGGGCGAACCGATTTCAAAGAACTCCCGGTCTAAACTATCAATGTAAGAAGTGTTTGCTGGTCTTCCAGCGATACTACGAGCTGATTCGTCACCAGAAGACGCATTGTTTTAAAGAGGAAGACGCGAAGAGATCTGCGCAAGCGCAAGCTGCTGCTGCACAGATTGCCGCGGTGCTATCTTCCGAAGACTCCAACTCAAGCATCGCTGACCAGTGTCAACAACAACCACAACAACAACACATCTCGACAAGTAATCCGTCGACTCCCGCACCATCTCTCACCCCGACACCTTCCGCCAACCTCTACCCTCCTTCCCCTGTTCCTAGCAACACACCTAACAACACCGAAAATACCAAAGAAGGAACATTCCAGTGTGACAAATGCAACCTTGTCTTTCCCCGATTCGAACTATGGAGAGAACATCAACTCGTCCACATCATGAACCCTAATCTTTTTCCTTCATACCCTCCAGACAGCCCGTTTGGTATCCTACAACAGCACGCTCAGATACAACAACAACAACAACAGCAGCAGCAACAACAACAGCAACAACAACAACAGCAGCAGCAGCAACAACAAATGTCTGGACTGAGCGTCTCTGATCTGTCGATGAACTCTTCTGGAGGGTCTCCACATCCTCTGGCCTCGATGTTGGCGGCAAATAAGAGAAAATTTGAAGAGTACGATGACCCTTTAGATCGGGATTGTGACCAACCTAAGGATAAACGACTGAGGACGACTATCCTGCCCGAGCAGCTGGATTACCTATATCAGAAGTACCAACTGGAGAGTAATCCCTCTCGGAAGATGCTGGAGAGCATCGCCCGCGAGGTGGGTCTCAAGAAGAGAGTCGTCCAAGTGTGGTTTCAGAACACCCGCGCCCGGGAGCGGAAGGGACAATTCCGGGCCCACGCCCAAGTCATAAACAAGCGTTGTCCGTTTTGTCCGGCCCTGTTCAAGGTGAAGTCTGCTCTAGAGTCGCACCTTGTCACCAAACACGCTGACCAATGTACTCGGGGTGAGATCAACATCGACGCCCTCCCAGATGAGGAACTAAGCATGGACTCTGCACCTTCGTACACCTCCTCGCAAGCCGGCGATAAGACCCCGAGTAATTTCGGTTCGACGACGCCAACCCCAAACATGATGCCGCCTCTCTTTCCCCCTTTCCACACCGACATGGAGAACTCTTTGAAAAAGTATTATGAAGAGTCTATGAAGAGGTATATCACCGAACTGCAGGCTCATCATGCAGCGCAGAACGGTGGATTGAAGGAAGGGACAGCCACAGATTTGTCTATGAAAATCAAACAAGAACCAACGGGAGGAGGGGAAGGGGTTGTTAGTACCGGCGGTGACTGCCCTTTAGACCTCAGCAAGCCAGTTGATCTCAGTCGGCCGATGAAGGTGTCGATGGACCACGAGGGGAGGATGATGACCGATCCCGGACCCTTCACCGATCTCAGCGAGCGAAGCATCTACTACGATGACGACAGCATGTCGGAGAACATGGACATCATGGACGGAGACGAGAGTAACCCCACGTCCCCCGCTTCTAGTACGCAGAGTAGCCACCAGAGGCAAGGTCATTCAGGGGGGAGCAAACGATACCGGACACAGATGAGCAGTATCCAAGTCAAAGCCATGAAGTCACTGTTCAACGACTATAAGACGCCGACGATGGCGGAGTGTGAAATGTTGGGCAGGGAGATTGGTCTTCAGAAACGTGTCGTACAGGTGTGGTTCCAGAACGCTCGAGCCAAAGAAAAGAAATACAAACTGGCGTTGCAAAAAGCTTTGGGAGGTCCCGAATCTGCTATTGATAACGTAAGAACACCGGAAGAATGTAAACTGTGTCAATTCAAGTATTCGCACAAGTATTCGATACAGGATCATATATTTACCAAAAAACATATCGATAACGTGAAACTCCATCTCGAGAATGGAAAGAACGATACATCTGGGAATAACAGCGATGGGGAATTTACTGTGCCGCCCGTGCCGAACTCTACCGGGAACGCAGACTCGACGACGGCCACATCTCCGCAGACGGCGAGCTTCAACAACACCACCAGCCATCAGCAGCAACAGCAACAGCTCGCGCAGCTGCAGATGCTACAGATGGCGGCTGCGTCGGGGATGTCGCTGCCGAACTCGCTCTCCATCGCGATGGCGGCGTCCAAAGAACGTGCAAAGTCGCCGGCTCCCGGTCCCGAAGATATGGCACTCCTCCACCAGCTCTATGGTCTCGGACTCGCGGGGTTTCCTCAGGGGAACCTCTTCCTACATCCGGCTATGTTCGGGGCTTCCGGTGAGTTGCAAGAAACAAAACGTTTTATATGTCACACCTAGTAAGTTCACCAAACTAAGAAATATTTCTATTTTTATCATGTATTATTTTTCACGTCGAAATGTGTGTTTTTCATTCAAGGCCTCAAGAAAATCCTCTTTTGGCTCGATTTGTCTTTAAAAACAACAATCACTCACAAAATACATATTTTCTAATAAATGTGATAACTAGAAACTATTACTAGTACGTGAACATGTATCTTCTCACTCGCTGTAAGATCTGCTTATTTCGAAGGCACTTCGTTTAAATCTTTGTAAATAAAAAATTAATAACTCAATTCTCGCGATTTAAAAAATTGTGGATTTCACACAATGTAGATCCTCTTATAGTGTTTATTTTGTAATTTGTGCCATATTCTCGGAAAATAGTGGGTATTGCGGTTTCGTGAACTTAGTAGTGTGATATTTGTATTCTCAAAGAGAAGGGTGTGCCCGTGTGTATGCATGTATCAACCAGCTACACCCATGGCCAAGGAAAGAAGAGCATGGCTGTTTTGATTTGTGGAACAAGTCAGTCGATACTCGTTTCTTTGTGTTCATGACCTGTCAATTATCAATTTTCTCGACTCTCTTTAACGATAAATCTGAAAGAAGCGAGCATTACTTAGATTTGTGTAATATATTAGTATTAAAATGATTCGCGAGATTCGGGAATGAGTTTTGGCCGGTCTAGCTAGGGATTGCGCGCTCGTGCGAGACTGGTTAATAAGATGGGGTCAGAATGATGGACACGACACTCCAACTTAAAACACCTTAGGTGATAAGAGAAAATACCTGTGTTTCTACTCGTCATTTTCATAAATCTTTAGTTGAATTAAAACCAGTTTCTTTTTTTGTTCTTCTCTTGAATGTAATTTAATTAATTTTGTTTTGTTATTGATTGTTGTAAGTTTCTTTTTTATGATTATGATTATTATTATTTAACGGTAATTTGTTTTATTACTGAGAATCTAAAATACAATCGAAATGTATGTTTACTGTAAAGTTATTTTATTTAATATTCTTTAATACTTTTGTACAATTTGTGAATAATAACATTGACATTTATATGACGGAGAATTATTATTGTTTGTTTTGTCCACGAAGATATAAGTTATTTGTTTTTTGTATAATTCATGCTCGATATAGCGTTTAGTTATTATTAGAATAAGTTACTTTATCAAGATAATATTACGAATGTAGTAAATGAGACAAGAATTTTTGCAGTAAAACGAATTATATATTTTTGAAGAATGCATTGTTTCAATAAATAAATCATTATTTAAAATATTTATTTTAACTCATTATTTCAAACTAACTTTATACACCTTACTAACAAGATTACTAATATTGCTGATTGCTAACAGACTGATAATAGTCAATCATCAGCTTATCCATCCTATCATTTACTTGTATATACACGTGTAAAACAAAATGGTCGCTCGGTCTTTATCCTGAATTCAATTTGATCTCTAAATTTTTTCTCAAAAGATGGTTGTATTCATTTCAATTGATTGGAAAATGGTCTTCAACCATTTGTTACGGCTTGATTACTTACAAGGCATCGTATTTAACACCAACAATGGCCTCTAAAGAGTTGAGTTCAGCCACTGTGGTTTATAGAAAAAGACTGTCTGATTTGGCCCCGGATTAAAATCAATGCTGGAGCTCCGGTGTTGAAACCCAAAGGCCACACGCCTTGTTCTTTCACACCTTTGTTTCTATAGAAGACATCGTAATCGTTCAGGTTTCATTCAATCCGAAACTGTGGAAATTCCTCAGATAAATTCATGAACGATTACTTCTTCAAAACACTTCACGCCTTCACTGTAGTTTAGAGCGAGTACAAACCCCTTTTTCAACACAATACAAGTCTATTAACTTGTACCCTTTTTTATTTTGGCGGAGGTCTGAGGAGTTTTTTAAGGTCGTGTTGTCAGTTGTCACAGGATTTGTATAGTTGTCTGTCAGGTGACTGAGTAGAGAGGCCACCGTATATTGGATATTTTATTCAGCAGCCGAGCCGATCTTACTTTCGTTCACACCCTTTAGATGTATGAGACACCGTGTGAAATTCAGCCACAGTTTGTAGACAATATTATTGACATATGTTTACATAACTTAGTCAGAAAGTTAGTATCTCTATTACCTTCCATGTATTGGTTGTAAATCTATGTTTTTTTGTTTGTTTTTTACAAATTCCGTCAATATTTTGAGTTAACATTTTTTTTTTAAATATATCTAGTTCTTAATAATTTGTCACTTCACATTAGTTTTCTAGGGTTAAAAACTATTATTTATCTTTGATGCCAATAACTTTCTGATATAATTTTGTATTGTTTGATTTTTTATTTAACGAACGATATAAACAAGAAACACCTGCTGTTACAATTTACAAATATTCTTATAAAATCGAGACGTTTCAGTATTTTTCCCCCCAAAAGATATAAATTGAAAAATTACACACGTGTTGAAGCACGCATTGTGATAATTGCCCATTTTAAGAACAATACATAATGGTGATGTGGAAATAATTATGTAGCGAAAATTTAAATACCCCTGATGTGTATATAACAATCAGTTTTAGCGACCAAAAAAAAAACTCATTTTCATTGTCTGCCAAAAAAACATCGAAAGTGGTTTTAGAATAATAGGCACACTTGTGCACTACATAGGTATCACCCATACAAGTTAATCATACTCCATGCGCATAAAGATCATGTACTCCACTCCATCCATCACGTCTAAGAACTGCAACCGATAGGTGTGTACGAATACGTGCCTGTGGGCCGATAGAGATAGATCCCATTTTATAAACGACTTAGTAATGATCTTGGCGCGTTTGTTGCCTATGATACGTTTAAAAAGTCATTTATCTTTGTCGTGTGCATGGATACCGCCGTCGGCAAACTTTTCAATGCATCTTTGAATATATAAACAATTTTATGAAGATCTTCCCTAGAGAGGGTATGCAAAGAGCTGTGTGATATCAGCTAGCAGAGTATTGGCACACTTACATTCATCGTTTACCCTTGTAGCGCGCGGGATACTACATAGGCGAGTAGCACACGTATGCAAACAAGCCAAAGTAAAAAGTGTGGATATGAAGACTACCAGATGACAAGGGGTTATAACCACGTGCACGGGTATGCAAATACTTACTCAGTTGTGTAGTTTAAACTACCTGAAACGGTTTTTTCTAATGCCACGTTCTCGTTAGACTTATTTGAATACGCCCGACTATTTTACATACATAGATTTTTTCGGCTACCTGAATTCGTATTTTAAATATTTAGATTTGTAGCATGCGCGTAGAACGTGCTGCTTACAAATCAGGGTAGTTTCTTTTGCTACCCCTATGCAGATTTTAGGTTTAAAATAATTTCATGCTCTGATAATCCGTAGAATTCATTACTAAACTTTTATGGAGATGTAGGAGAGACGCCATTTTGTAATGTGTCGAATCTTGATAAATTTATTATCTTTTTTAGTTTTCGTTCCCTTGTATGGAGTCATGAGGGTAGTTATTGGCTATGACGTCATATAATATCCCCAATCTTTAATAATACATTAATAAAACACATTATGTTTGATATGAGCTGATAGATAATGGACCTTAATGGGTAGCCAAGCTGTGAGCTAAGATGAAATGGCCTGTAGAGCCGCCAGATAAACATGACAGGGGATAGCGGGTAAAGAGAATATATGATGTTGGTTGCGTTTTAAAATGGGGTAGAAAAATTTGACATAATGTATTTTATAGAGTCGAAACTGTAAACTTTGATGGAGAGTTGTAAAACAACAGAATTCAGTTGCGAATACTCCTTTTGTAAAAGGGTGACACATTTCTGGTAGCCCTATAATTTCCAATAACTAGGAGGGCTTCGATTCTTTCCGATTCCACGTTTAATTTATTTCGTCTTCTCTACGACCTCCCCCCACCCCCTTCTCATCCCCTAAAAACATGGTGTATATGAAGGAAGTCTAGTTACACACATGGGGGTAGTTGAGAACCACCCACCCCCGGCCCGCAGTGACACCCCTAGCAAGCTCATCATACAATAACGAAAAAACTACCCTTCTTTACGATAGGGCTACCAAAAAGTAAGCTCGTTCAGTAGGCTAGATATGATCGCCATTTGTTGTCGGGTTTACGTGTTTACACAGTTACAAACTAGCTGGATATCTGGGCCCTGTTTTGTACTTACATAACACAGAATATAAATACAAATATTTTGTAAGATCAACATTAGAAAATACTAGATTGTAGAGTACGTGCAATAGGCTTCTTGCAATATTTTTCTAAAACAAATCCAACAAATTGAGTAGTGAGGTTTAAATCTTAATTTATTTCTGTCCACATACATCTACACCATCGACCTTAAGTAAATCAAGGTTATCGTACTGCTTTTACTCTTGCTACCCTTGATTTTCTTATTATAGTCGATGGGTACATGCCACATGGCAGACATAATGATACTAATACTACAAAATTACCATTACACAACAATGCAAATAAACACATAAACTTAATGTGTGTTTTCCGCCAGATCATTTTGTTTTAATTGCTTTGTCAAGTATTGCAAGAAGCTTATTTTAATACAAGTACAAGTACAACAAAGTTCAAAGGTAACACATTCTTTTATGCGAAGAAGTAGGTCCCACATAAGATAAGTATTCCCACATCCACGTATAAGAGACTGATGCTGTAACGATCCACCAGTTTCATCTCACAAAATTCCTCATCCCCCAGATAAATACACCTGTAAGTAATCCAACCCCGATCAAAGTATACTCTTTACGTTTCACCCTATAGAAGTCCTAGTATCTTATCCCCCCCTTCCCCCCTCCCCCCACTTTTATCAAACTCCCTCCAAAAGATGGGAAATTTATGGAAATATCTTCGTATGTAATCCGGACTCCCAAGACTTTATGATACATTTTTACTATCCATAAAAAACACCACGACTCTTCACTAATGTGCGGACACGGAGACAATTTAGTGCACAACGAAAACACCTATGACATCGGAAACTGTATCCTCTTAATCTTCCGAGTATACCTCATTCCTAATCATAAAAAACACACATCGATGTGTGTTTTGGAATATTAGAAACACACTCGCACTTGCCTCCATTATCATTTTACGAGTAATTTCTCCATATGATATTCTCTAGTCGCTTTCGGGCGTAAAGATACGAAAAGTTGAAATATTTTATGGCAAGAACATGTCTTTTTGCTCTTTCCCTATCTTAACCCATTCTCAAACCATCTTATCATTTTCCTTATAGTTTTCTACTCCCATGTTTTTAGTTTCGCTTAAGTTAAAGCCATTTATTTAAGAGAGAGACCATCTTGGGAAAGTTAGTATAAGAGAGGATCGTCAGTAGTGTCCAAGTATACGTCGCACGGCGTCCAGCGTGGGTTGGCTTCCCGGGCGGTAGCTGTGTGATTGCGGAGCGGACCGGTGCGGTGCAGGTAGGAGAAACAACACACATTGCCCCGTCTCTCGAAGTGGGTTTGCATCATTACAATTACAATACTACAACATTTTTTGGATAAACATGGTTTATCGACAAACATGTCTTAACATGCCAAGATAACTTTTAAAGTCAAACAATTAAGCTATTAAAGTCATAAACAAACGAATATAAAATTTAAAGCAGCAGTTATGAAACTTGTGTCATTTTCTAAGTGTCTACTTTACTCTTTTCTTCATGTTCTAAAAATCGCTGCCTCCTTACTGAAATCAAAACGGCACAAGTTCTCATTGTGACGTAAATGTAAACAAAATGGGGAGTAACAAAAAACAACATTAACTAAATAACTAACTGACGTAAATGTAAACAAAATTGGTATTACTAATAATTTGGATATATTTTCAATCTCACTCAAGTTTTTGGGCTTTGACTTTTAGTACTGTAGCAGCTTTATATTTGCTTCTTTATTATTGGCTATATTTACCCAATACTTGGTCCCCAGTCAAACTAAGTAACTTTAACAAAGTGGTCCTCTTTTTTTAAATAAGAACTTTGTGTTACATTGTATAATGTACTTGAAATAAAATTACTCTTGGTTAGACGATAAATTCGTGGTAAATTTAAGTGTTTTCAATAGTTTGGTAGTAAACTAGTTCCAACTCTACGTAAATTGAACGTCGGTGAATTTCCTGCTAACTGTCACCAATGTTTCTCTAGTAACAAAAATACAGTAATAAAAAAGTTATTAAAAAGTTCGCCGGAGAACGAAAACAAAATACTTGAACGAAAAGTCTTGCTAATTTTCGTGTAAAAGATCTTCAGAGGGAAATCCAATCAATAGCCTCCATTCTTCGTCTATCTTTTGTTCTTGTTTTATTACTTTGCGGTCTCCCCCCTCCCCCACCCCCCCCCCCCCCACCCCTCCGTAGATCATTCACGCAACTTATTCCCAAGAGTTTCGAGTTGCAGGCACGTAAGAAATTAACCAGGAAAAAAGTATTCTATCAAGGCGATCGTGGTGCACTACAACATAGGAAGGTACTACAACGAGAGAAACAAAAGACTCATAATTCGATTGTTTCGACGGCAATTACTAGATTACGTGGCCAATACGGACGGAGAGGGCCGAAAAGTAGCTGGTACACTTGAGGGCATGATATTTGCAACGGATCGTGACGCTGTTGCCAGGTTAGGATTCAATAATGTGGATTATTACTACAACGTCTCACGGATTTGCAACGGTAGTAGAATACTATACACTTTGTGCTTTGTAAGTGAAGGGAAATGTGCTCTGGCCAAAGCGTCAACAACATTCAAACCTAAAACACAACATGCATTGCAATTCGTATAAGATATTTACATTTTATACTATATCTTAAACACATCTTTTGGTGAGCCAATTTCTAAGTTTCCGTTGGCAATTTCCTTAGTGCATACCTTATCAAGTGACACCAGTGGCAGTGACACCCAAATAACGCTTTATTGGATGAGCGGTAGCGAGCGAAGCGAGCGAAGCGAAAACTTCAATTTCACTGACCCCTCAAAAAATTTAGCTCCAATGTTTTTTTGTGTGTTTTTTTTTTTTTTTTTTTTTTTTTTTTGTTTGTTTTTTTGTCTGTTTGTTCGCACGATTCCGGGCAAACGGCAATAAGCGATCTTGATGAAAATTTGACAGGACCTTCGAAATCTCTGAACTTAGACGTGCCACGTTTTTGGGTTCAATCGGAGAAATATTTCTCATGAATATCGCACTTTTACGATTTTTTTTTTGATTTTTAGTGCGATATTTTCGTGACATTTTTGGGGCCCATTCTGACCAAACGGGTGGGGCTACAAAGTTCATATTTTACATGGACATTAAGGTTATGGTGATGTAGTACCTTGTGAAAAAAAAGTTGAAAAAGGTAACCAGAACCCATAAAATAAACGTACTTTTTCGATTTTTTTCGATTTTTAGTGCGATATTTTCGTGACATTTGGGCCGATTCTGACCAAACGGGTGGGGCTACAACATTCATATTTCACATGAACATTAAGGTTATGGTGATGTAGTACCTTTTGAAAGAAAAAGTTGAAAAAGTGAGCCAGAATTCATAGAATAAAGGTTTTGATATGAGTTTTTTTTGAGGTTTATAATAACCATTAACAAGTAACATTTGAAACTCGACAACAATCACCTACAATGCATTCACAAAGCACTTGCAAAGGAAAAGTGGTCCCACGCAAACTAAAAAACTTACACAAAACGCTCATCCATCAACGCGGCGGGACTTTAGCGTTTTCCTAGTATATTATATTTTAAAATATTGTTGCTTTCAGAATAAAATGCATACTTCTACACATTTTGGACGACGTTATTGACTTTTATGAAAATAATAATAAAGTTCATTAATACAAAAATTATGCGTTAACTATGATCGTAATGTGTCACTGATTACAATGTTGCACTCCCAATGCACATCTCTGTACAGATTTCGGTCATGATCAAAGACCAGAATTCTCCGGGTCATCACTTCACATCCCATTACGCATTCTAGAACGTTTTTGCCGCTAGAAGAACAAAAACCACTAAAAGACGTGATAAATTTGCACATTTTACCACCTTCTCTGGTTGGGCAATTACTATTTTCGGTTAGCTGTGTACCCTTTTGTTTCGGTCTAATTGAGTTAGGCTGGTGAGCATATTGTTCGGTGACTATAAAAACAGGAGTTGTAACTTCTAGGCACGTTGGGTGTTATGGGAGTGGGTTTTTAGTCGGATGTTTACCATAAGATGCAGTGCAAGGAGCGAATAATCACTCTTAGTTCTTGCACCTTCCACGGTTGGAACAAACAGGTGGAGAAAGAGTGAAATAACTTCAAATCAACATCGATGTCTGTATTTTAACTGTTTTGTAGTTGTTTTGTAAGAATGGAGTTAAATTATTTTTTTTTTTTTTTTTTACGGATTTAAAACAATAAGTTTATCAAGCAGAGCATAGCGTCCAAAGTAGGATTGTCGTCTGTCAATGTCTGTGACTTTCATATTAGTCCGGAACAAGCTGCCTAAAAACTATAGGAACATTTCAAACCCCCCCCCGGAAACCAGCACCAAAATTTAGGAGCTGTAAAAGACATATTTTAGAATGTTATTTTCACGGGGGACACGCATGGTAGCAAATAAGTCACCTGTCATGGCGTTCACAAGATGGCCGCCAAAATAATTCTTAAAATTGCTGTAACTCAAGAAGTAATCATCAGATTTGGATAAACTAAGTTGTTTTGTATTCGGTTTTAATGCTCTACAAAAATGTCATTAGAAATTTTACCGTAAATACAAAAAGTTTTAATTATATTATATATTATTACAATGTATTCCCAATGATAGCACTTTTTGGTATATATCTAATTATTTATACGTAGAATTCGCTAGATTGTCATAAATTTTCAGACTAACTAAAATAACGCCAATAAATCCAAAATTTATATTTCCCGAAACTAAATTCTTGTAACTTTTGAATTATTAATAATTAAATTAGGATTAATTAAATCTCAATTTAAAAGTTTCTTATTCACTTACCAAAGTCACGTAGTGTATCACACAAGAACAATATGACCACAATGAACCAAAAAAATATTAGTTCCAAAAATTAATTCCTATCACTTTCCTATTAATTAAATTTAATTCAATTAATTAAAAATAATGACAATAATCTCAATAAATTTTGTAAAATTAACACAATGTAGTCGACCTTGGAATCATTTTAAAGCTGTTTTAAGGCAAATAAATGTAATGAAAAAAATAATTAATTAAATTAATTAATCACCGAATTAATTACATTTAGATAAATTATCCCATTTTTGACATATGTATTGTTATGTATACCTAAAACTCGATCGATCGTCATAAAAATATACTACTTTACTAACATAATGCCAATGAATCCAAAATTAACATGTCCGAAACCCAAAATTCCTATAACTTACCGATTAATTAAGAAATTAAATGAAGAATTATTTTATATCTCAAAAATTTGGTTATTGTCCCCTCAATTAAACACATACGAAATGCCAACAGAGGTATAAAATATAAACAATGCAAGATAATTTAAAAAATTAATAGACCCAAAATTAAAGCTCATGTTTTTTTGTTAATTGAATTTCCCACAAAAATATGTTCCTGTAAAATAAGCTTGCCAAATGGTTCCCAGTTTGGCTGTGTTAATTTACACAACAAATGGTGATTAAATCAATTAATTTATTAATTTATTAATTCATTTAACGGGAAAGTAGCATGAACATAATTTGGGACTATAAATTTTTTAAATTATACTCGCATTGTTTATATTTGATACTTCTGTTGGCATTTGTATGTGTTAATTGAGTGACAATAACAATTATTGAGATATAAGTAATTCTTCAAATTTTAATTTCTTAATTAATCGGTAAGTTATAGGAATTTGGTTGCGGGACATGACAATTCGGAATCATTGGCATTATGTTAGTAAAGTAGTATATTTTTATGACGATCGATCGAGTTTTAGGTATACATAACAATATAAATGTCAAAAGGGGATTATTTAACTAAAATGTAATTAATTCGGCGATTAATTTTTTAATTAATTAATTTTTTCATAACATTTATTCGCCTTAAACTAGCTTTAAAATGTTCCAAGGTCGACTACATTGTGGGTTTAATTTTACAAAATTATTGAGATTATTGTCATTTTTTAAAATTAATTGAATTAATTGAATTAATAGGAAAGTGATTGGAATTAATTTTTGGAACTAATATGTTTTTGGTTCATGTGTGGGGCATATTGCTCTTGTGTGATACACTACGTGACTTTGGTAAGTGAATAAAAAAACTTTTAAAATTTAGATTTAATTAATGCCTAATTTAATTAATTAATAATTCAAAAAGTTACAGGAAATTTCGTTTCGGGACTATAAATTTTGGATTTATTGGCGTTATTTAGTATAGTCTGAAAAATTTTTTGACAATCTAGCGAATTTCTACGTATAAATAATTAGATATATACCAAAAAGTTTCATAATTGCAAACATTGTAATAATATATAAATATAATTAAAACTATTTTATTTACGGTAAAATTTCTAAGATATTTTGTAGAGCATTTAAAAAACCGAATAAAAACAAAACTTTTTTATTCAAATCTGATGATTACTTCTTGAGTTACAGCAATTTTAAGATTATTTTGGCGGCCATCTTGTGGACGCCATGACAGGTGACTTATTCTGCTACCCATGCGTGTCCCCCGTGAAAATAACATTCTAAAATACGTCCTTTTACCTGCTCCTAAATTTTGGTGGGTGGTTTCCCGGATTTGAAATGTTTTTACGCTTGTTCCACGGACTATATTAGCTACATTTATAATTGCCAACAAGCTAATGAATTAGTGTAACAATTTTAATTATCCTTACACAATTACTCTGTTATTGTCTGACACTACATCTGCATATCGATGGGTATATCTTAGAAAATAATTCTACTAAAATTAATACACTGCACAATAAATTTATTTAAAAATCTTTTCATTATTTTGTAATATGAAGAGTATACTTTGATTCCTATGATATCTAAATCTTATAACGTAAATAAATTAAATATGATAACGGAATAATTTTCTATATTCCACGTTGAACAAATTCCAGCAGAATTATTACAAAAAAGATAAACTTACCAATCTTTTTCATCTCTTTGTGAATCAGGATAGATCACTTTTCGGTAAAATGTCCATACCACTCTTTTGTGAAAACAATTTTTTGTATCCGTCGATTCGATACAGATTTAATTCCTGCAAAGCTCGGTCTCATTTAGTTCCTAGCTAAGCTCGTAGGTTTTAATCTTTTAACAAGACTCGGCTCGTCTAAATTGTCATAAGTTCGTCTGAATAACGCAACCATGAAAAGGACAAGGGGATGTTAAAGTTATTTACCGGGGTGGGCTTAACTTTCACCATTTTTCACCATCCCCTAAATCTAAAATGTCGTCTACCTGTATTTTTTTTATTATTCTTGATTCTCCCTTATGGTCTCATTTCGGGTACACACATTTTAACTGCACTAGTAGGCAAGCTAGTGGATCGGAGAAGGTGTCTTCAATGGCAATCCTCTATCATTGAAGGTCCCCCTACCATCAGGACAACCAAGACAACAGACACCGTTTGTAAAAGAATAACGACAAAAATTTTCTACTCAATTTTGATCCCTTGGAAAGAGGAGATGAAGATTGTCGAAAAAGAAACAGACAATATAAACTAGATGAGGGACGGTGAGGGGTAGGGGGCAGATTGGAAATTTAAAAAGAATCTCATATCTTTGACAACAACACGGCCCTATAGAAACACCTGGGTTACGAACATGACGTCATCAACTCACAAAAGATGCGAAATGTTACCATGGCAATCGCATCGTTAGATTGCGTAGCCATCTTTGCCAGTTTTTTAACTATGAATTTCTTTGAATGGTTTTTTTGTCATGGAAGTACAAAGACATTATAATTGAGCCAATTCGAAAGGACGGAATTACTGCTACGGATTTAAGATTAAAAAACAAAATGGCGTCTCTCTTCTACATTTGCCAGTGACACATCCTTGCCTGTTGCAGTGTATACTCTAACTCGACATACTCTCAGTTTTAAAATCCATCAGTTATTATTTTCTTCTATTCTTGACCCAGCCATATTTTGGCTTCGTATTTCCAACAAATTAGCCATTGATGCGAACTTTCTTAACAACCAATACCTCATCCCCCCAATGAAACGTCCAGAAAAAGAGCATTGTGATTTTAATTGGCAGAAAAGAATGATTTTCTCCGTCGCTTTACGAATGCCATGTTGACGTATTATATTCCCCATTTTCCTTTAACAAGAAATATAATTTTCTTATTCAACCAGGAGATAGGAAAAGTTGGGATTGCCTGGTTCCTTCTTTTCCTCTGGGATATTTTCTTCCATTCATTCCCTGGTTGCTGGGATACATAAGCTATTCATGAACCAATTACTCTTTCATAAACAATGTAAGATCCAATTTTTCTCAAGTCTTATACGCTAACAATGTAAGTTGGAACTGCAGACAGTCCGTTATACAACTTGGCTCGCGCGTCATTTCCAGAATATTCTACTCTAATATTTCAATCAAACAATTTCTTTAAAACGAATTATAACGGTTTTTCAAGGTTCGTGAAACAATAACCAGGTTATTCAACTGTTGTCGGAAGATTCATGCAAATTTTTATCGCCGAATCATGTTCACAGATATGTTTATGATATCCTCATAAGTCACACGTTTGCGATATCGTGTTTAGCCCGGAGCTAGTCGAAAACAATTGGAGGTTTGTCGTTGTTACATTGTAATTTCAAGTAGGATTTAATTGTGTAGTTCGGGTTTTGAGGAGTTGTTGGTCACTTGTGAGTTGTCGTGAACGATCATGTCGTGGTGCCTAGGGACGATCATGAGGTGGATCCGGATAACGAGGGGGTCACGATCACGGGATCGTCAACTTGCAGAAGATCTGATCAGTAAAGGCTGCTTCACGATTATTAGACAACTTGGAGATATGCACAGATAGACGCGCTTTATTTCACAGCTTTGAGCGTTTGCTAAACGATTTTAATTTTATACAAGTTATAAGTTTGAATGATTTTGCTTATTAATAATATTTAGATACATAACCTACAGCATTCAAAATTAAGTAAATGGGTGAATGAATAAATAAATAATGTTATAATATATTCCTCAATTATAAAACCATCATAAAAGTTAAATGTTTGGACTAAACACTGTTCTTACATATTATATTTATTGGTAATATTTCAACTCATTTCAAGAACTTTTCTCAACTAGTTTGATAAAGGGAGATCTTTCAATTTGCATTCAAAATAGTTTAGTCTTTTAAATAAAATCTCACTTATTTGAGAAGTTTTGTAAATTGATGTATAGACAATAAGTGTGAGACACTGAGATGAAATTAATATCGTTAACATGTATTGTATTGTTCGAAAGCTTTTAATAACGATCCAAAGTTTTACCGACTGAACTCTATGCCAAATAATGTAGAGTGTAGACTATAGTTATTACATCGGACGTGTTTTGAATTTAGTTCAAGTAGAAAGAAACTCTCACATATCGGGATTGATTTTACTTCCTTGTTGAGGAGTAGGATATAAATATAATTTGCATGACTCGGTATATAAAGTATATCTTTGAGCGGTTATTCGCTATATTGGGGTCATCGGTCGCCGATTGCCCAAATCCCCGGGCAAGCGTGGGCGTGAGCGGGCACGATCCCCCCCCCCCCCCCGCGGCCGCCGCTCTTGTGTTAATTGTCCGGAACGACCTTGTTAGCAGGTAGGGTCATCTAGAGGTCAATGCGGAAAGATTCACATTTTTATCAAGAATAAATTATTATGCACTTCCGCTAATAGTTCATACTTTCGACGTCGACGTCGTTGTTAGCATATTTGTAAATTTGATACACATTGTTGTAAATTTTTTAATATTGTATCGTTGTTGCTGTTTCTATTCAATATACTCGTATTTATTTATTCCAGTTAATTGATACGTACATAGTAAACAAATGATAAGTAACATATTTTTCAAAGGCATAGCAGTTAGAACAACAATATACACAAATACATTCAACAAAACTTGAAACGAATTTATTGACTCGTTGTTGCTGTCTTTTACACATTATTTTATTAATTTTACGTACTTTCTCATTAATCATTGACGTTTACATGAAATAATTTTGTAAATTTAACCAATAATAAGTACAACTCCTCTGAATATTAGTCCAGCGTTTAGATGAAAACATTGCCAACGGGTGAACTGTCCAAACAACAAGCGAAGCACATTTTAAATGTGATAAATTGAAATGTTCTGTTCTAGCTTTAGGTGTTAGGTTGTAGTTAGTAGTGCATGTGAATGAGAGAGTGGAGATTACCCAACCTAGGGGGCCGGAATTAATTAAATTATCTTTGCGGTAACCCGTGAGATCAGAATGTTGAAATATATATCGTAAATATTTCTGCTTTCTTTTTAGGATATAAGAATATTGATTGATCATTTTTAATGTTTTTGTGAACCACAGTGGCTCATACGATTGTGATGACAGGGTTCTAAACACGTACATGGAATTCTGTATCCAAGATTCAACCTAATCTTCTATTCACCCAATCCATTACAGTACACAGTCATAACACTGCCTTCATAAAAAATATTTGTTTTCTTAAATTTTTTAATGACAATATTTTTGGCTATACATACTAAATTATGTTAAATTGATTAAACGCAACTAATTTGGTTTCTTATACGTTAGTAATATGTACATTATCTGCGCATCAGAAAGTTTACGATTTAACATAATGTTTATGTAAATAATCACATTCATCACACATTTTTTACAATATGGTAGGGGTTGCAATTTTCTTGATTCCTAAATATTTATTTAATCAATGTTATATTTTTAATGTCTCGAACGGTATTTTGGTTATAAGTTTAATATGTACATAACTTTATACAGAAAAAGTGTAAAATATCTGCACATATTACATATTGTACGGTGAATCTATGTCTTGTGCATGAGTCACGATCGATACAGCAACATTTCCGACTCAGAAATTAATTTAAATTTCTACAAACCCCGTGTTTCTTCCAAGTAGCACATCTTCTTTGAGACCTCAAAGTAGCTCTTCTAGCAATTATCTAAACAAGGCTTAACATCTCCGCAAACCATAATTGCAATTACTTTTCGATTAGTTATGTCTGTCTTGAATATACGTTCCCATTACTTTTATTTCTCATATTCCTTTTTAATAACGTCCATCAGGTTTTGTTTTGCGGTGGTAAGAAAGAAGAATCACGGAATGAGATTCTTTCAAGTCTGAATTGGAGATGCAAGTTTAAAAAAAAGTGGATTTAATCAAAAGCTAGCTTGGTGTAGAGTGGGGGGTTCTCTGGAATGTGTGAAAAGAAGGTGGAGATGTTGTGTAATAAGCCCAACGATTGGTTAATACCAGAACGGGAGGAGTAAGACTCGTTGTTCGCATTCATGATACAAATCCTTTATACTTATTTCATTCTTTATCTTGTTGACTTTACGCTCCTTTCTTGGCGACTTCGGCGCATGATCAGACCGCTATAGCAAAACTACTTGCTAGTTTTAACCGAAGAGGGGATTTCACAATATGGTTTTGTCAAGAGGCAAATACTTCACAATTAACAATGTTTAAAGTTAGTAATTAGTTATTTTGATCGGGGACAAATCAAATTACAAACTGGTAAAACATCCTTCACCGAATTTCTTAAAAAAGAAAATGGCGTCGACTTTTGTTTTAGCTCGTCAAGAAACTCCCTTCATTCAACGTTACCACTTAGTACGAAGCATTTATCATTCTAAAACCTCAACTAAAGCTTCTGTCTTTGTGATTCGCATTACTGTTTATGCTTTTATTTATGTTTGCGAACATCTCCGTTGATCTGTTTACAAAATACTTACGTACTCGTTTCAAGTACTTGTTACTTTGTATGTACGTGTACGAGTTATTGTCCTTGGACGCAACGCCTAATTGAAGCTCGACCACAAAACGCATAAATACCATATTGTTTATGTTCCTGTCAACAATTTCTTAAGTAGCAAAGAAACTAAAGATAAAGGAAAAACTTTGAACGTAAAAAATTGGAAATAAAAAAATTAAGTCGTAAATTTAAACCATGGAGATTTGAAGTTTGACGACGAAGAGGTATTAAATGTATGAGTTGGTTAATGTCTAGAAACGTACAAGGGCAGCATCACAATAGACTCTAATAATGCGATGAAGACGCAGATCGAACTTCGAGGCGAAGCCAGGTGTGAAAACCACAATCTCTAAGGAGAAACATTAACTCGAAATAACAGGACATAAATTTCAAAGATAATAGCCAATTACATTTGGGAAATATAAAAGTCTCAGGTGACATTTAAGGTAAATTTGTTATTTGATGATACACAGTTTTTTCTTGAATGATCTGTTTGTGAGTTGCCAGAAATTACGTTTGAGGTTTTGAGTGGGTATGTGTTGAAAAATTGATCGTTCCCATTGGTTAGAATATAAAGAAAGAAAACATATTATCTCTGGGTGCAGTAGAGGTTAAAATATACACTTGAGGTTTTGACTAAATCGGTGTTGAAAACTTCACTGTTCTCATTGGTGGACAAATAAACGAAAAAAATACCACGTGTTTTAAAGTCATGCTTCCATTGCGATAATGGTATTTTATTTACATTAAAAAGAATCACAAACTGCAGATTTAAATCTAGTTTATATTCAGTGTGGGAAAACAGATTTTTTTCTCTCTTTTGTTCAAAGACGAAGTTTACGTTTTATCTTTTTCTTACCGGGTTCGATTCTTCCCAAGATCACTATCTTCCCTTGAAGTTATTGATGGCCGTTGATGGACAAGTGTCCGCAATCGCAATACCAGTTATTTACCTACCTAAACCAAACGCTACATTGTAATTCAAAGCAAGAACAGGTCTAGGATGCATTCCGAACGCTATAAACTTGACAAAATCAAATACGCAGACTTATTCTGCATTGAAAGTAGGCACGATGGAAATTTGCTTGTAAATTGACAGGATTTCAACATGGCATAGTTATTTAATTTTGTCGTAAATGGCTAACAAGTCCTTATAAGTATCCCACCATCGCGATATCTCCGAGACCGTATGGCCAGTACAGAGAGTTGAACGCACGTATAGGCGCGATTCATACCGTTCTCCATGTATCACAGTCACTGCTAATTAGGTGAACACTTTACAAATACACTCTCCTATTTAGAATTTAAATCAGTGTTTTTAATATGTTGAAAACGTCCAGTTTTTCTCTAATAAGGTGGCGAGAAAATAAAAATTATCTACTTTATGTGTAACAAAGAAAGTCGAGGATTGATTTCCTCTCTTATGGTTACGTAAAAAGGTTAAAGTGTGCAATTCTTACGGCATAATTATATTACTTATATACAGTAGTTTGATTAGAATACTTTGCGGCTCTTTGCCATTTCACCCGCATTCGTTTAAATGAATTTTCCCTCGGGCAAAACCGTGGAAATATGTGACGCCGTACGTGGTATTATATTAAGTCTATACTTTCATTGTTGCTTGGGGAAGTCTAGAAGATCGGAAAGGTTATGCGGGATATGTAAGCCATTGTGATGAAATACTGAAATTAAAATGCATACCTTACTTGGGATTCAAAATGACGCCCTTTCCATCTTGTGATCTGTAGTCTTCACTCATATCTGAAAGACAAACTGGGCGGCTACCATTCCAAATCTTTTCAACAAGTTTATTTTTAATACAAATAAACTCTAAGCGCATGCGGAACAAACCTTTTACAATCACAATTGTACTACAATTTACAAATAATTGATCGGTATTTCTCCTTTTTACCCTCTATAGCATTTGCGTCTAAAGGTAGATAATTAAATTAGGTGATTTGGATGGGATTGGTTAATTCAATCATTCGTATATGACAGAAAACTGGAAAATCCTTCAGTCAGGATTTCCTATGTCGGGAATATTACCAGATGAACCGCTTAGCCTCTTCTACCTCTATCATTGTTCACACGTTACTATTAAATGCCTTATAAAGGCCCAATTCATAAAAACTCACCATTGTGTGAAATAGAACCAAAACTCGCCTCTGACTCCAGTGATTGTCTCCTATCTCTATATCCCCTCTATGTGAGTCGTGAGGGCAGAGTTTTTCAACGTGATGACGTCACTGGGGCTGGACGTGAACGGGTCACACCTGGTTAGACGAGCGCGGCTCATTATCAGAGACCGGAGCGTTCGAGAATACAGCAAACACTAGAAACAATCACTTCTTAGACACGGACAGTGATGGATTCATGGTGACGCGGTCCGGACGAGGAGTTTACAAATGAATACATTATGGTACGCGCCGTTTAGAAAGAAAACGAGGGTTTGTTTAAGGAGGAGATGCCCTTCAATTCGCAATTACAATGACACTTTCCCAAGTGCAAACTGTGAAATCATGGATGATCTAACCTAACAGGCTAATCTCAACATTTGGACATTGAAGCATCTGGCCAAAAATCTTATGTTTTCTGCAATAATAAACGGGTATTTCTTTTACATACTAATTCAAATCGTTGTCAATAAAAATTAAACAAGAAGTTTCTCTTGCATTTGTGTGTTGTATTGTATCTAACGTGAATTAGTTTATAACCTCAAATGTCTAGAAAACATCTCTTCATGTGTACAATATTCATTTAGTCCCTTACTCGCTACTCTCTTCCAATTTGTTTTGCAACAGTACTCAAACCCTACCCACGTTGTCGTAAATAATAACGAATCTTTCATCCGTCTATTTTGACTATTACTTAATTTGGTAACCAATGGTAAAACCAACCGTCATTTGTGTCAAGGGTTTTTTACGTTGTTACTATTGCAAGTGTCTCACATATTAATTGGTGATTTTGATCATTGAATTGGCAACTAACACAGTCCGTGACATGTGAAATGTTAATGCTCTAACTAGACATTGGCGCGTAGTTGAGTGTCGACGCGTCTTTGCATAATTATTATCCCCTGGACACGTAGTAATTATTAATCATTCAAGAGGCCGTGGACATGTTTTCGTGACTCTACATCAATATTTGAACTGCCTTTAGAATTTTTACTTGTGTTTTACTCGGTTGATAGATTATTCTATGGAGATGTCCAAGAGAAGGACAATCCTTGGGCCGTATTTTAGTGCTTTAACGTGATAACTCACTATTTAGAATGATTCTGTATGCAAAGATCGTTTAGTCACCTTGTTTAGGTACTTCCAATAAAATATGCGACGAAATGAATGGACGTTAATATTAAATATAGTATCGTTCTTATAATCTAAAATTGTTTTATTCATTCCAGGTGGAATTTCTATCTTCATCACTTCGGTTTTTATAATTAAATACATAATAAGTCTTATAATTTGTAAATTCTTCACCTGTAGTGACTCGAAAATTTAGTTGAAAACTTTTTTGTTTAAACAGCGTGAATAATTATAATTAACTTTGCATCCAAAAATAAAGTGAAATGAGTGTTCTATTTAGTTTCGATTGTCGTTCTCATCACGTTATCTCATTAGTCAAAGCTGAAACTTTTTGATTGGAAAATGTAAACAATGTTTTTAGCAAATATCGATCGATTTGGTTGTTTTTTGTTAGGTGTTTTATAATTACGAAGTTAACGAATCTTCATGGCTGGTCTGAACAGTTGCCACATGTTATTTCCACCGGTTAATTTCACATTCGTCTCACTATGTATTGTGCCCCAGACTAGGAAGCTCTTTGAAAAATACCATTCAGTGATTTTAATCTCACTTTGAAAATCAGTGCATAGCTAATCGACATTTGTCTTGTAATTTTAAAATTGTTCACTGTTTTCGTCGAGAAGAGAATTACTTTAATAGTCATTATATTAACACTCTTTAGAGACAACTTCTCAGCAAGGAATTAAATTCTTCTGAGTTTAGCTTGAACTGAACCCGATTTCAGAATCATGCAATGATATGTTTCACTCTACACACAATCATTAACCGATGTCTTTTATATTTTCTTTGTATTTTGTTGTATTTTGTCACTTATTTGGCTACAACTCTAGCAGACGATTATAGCGTCTCAGTTTTGCAATTGCTACCAGAGAACCGTAGAACCAGAGAACCGTTCTTTCTTAAATACAAAAATTTTAATAGACAAAATTATATCTATTATGAACAAATTTTACTGGGTAGTTTATATTCTTTGAACTAAATTAGTTTAATGGCAATTTATGAATTCGAAAACAACTATTGGGTGAGCGAAGCGAAGATTCCATTTCACTACACTGTAAAAAAAATACGGAATGTTTTTTTTCTGTTAGTATTTTTATGTGTTTGTTAACACGATTCCGTCTCAACCGATACTCCAATTGCAATGAAATTTTTTGGAGGCCTTCGAAATCTCTGAACTTAGAACTGCCACGTTTTTGAGCGCAATCGGAACATTATTTCTCATGATAATCGCTATTTTACTGGTTTTTTCGTTTAAAAAAAAAATTCTTCGACCTACATGCTTTATCCGATTTTAATGATTGTTTCACAAAACTTTAATTTTATGAATTAACATATTCGTGTGAAATTTGAGCGCAATCGAAAAATTATTTCTCAAGAAAATCTAAATTTTACGTTTTTTTTTTCTTTTTTTAAACAATTTTTTGACTTGTAACACCTACATGCTTTATCCTATCGTAATGATTTTTTCACAGAACCTTAATTTTATGAATTAATTTTTTCTTGTCAAATTTGAGCGCAATCGAATAATTATTTCTTATGAAAATTAAGTTAATTTTTTATTTAATTTAATTTAATTAAAAAAATCTTCAACTTAGTAATGATTTTTTCACAGAACAACAGAAAATCCGCATAACACATGGCAGCTCAATGCACCAATTACGCTTCCTAGTTAGCTTCCTAGTAGTAATCCAGCTTCCTAGCTAGTAGCTTTCATAGTTGTAATCCGTACGAAACACCAAGGATTAACTGCTTATATGCAGACCAACTCATCACTTGATTGTTTCGAAATGCCCCGGGCAACGAAATGGATTATGAAATTACGACAAATGTGGTACCAAGTTAATACCGCCCGGGGCATACATTAACTAAGTCAAAGAGTCACAAGCTAATTGATTCATTGAAGTGAGGATTAGGAATAAGCGCTAGAGAGGGTTTTAGCTTAGTAGAAAACGAAACACTAAAGACCACAGAATACTGGTGATACTGGTGCGCTAACAATGAGCTCGGACACAATAATTGTTCTGCATTATTAGATTTATTAGTTGTCTCCTTGTAATCAGTTTTAACTTTTATAACTGATAGGATAGACGTTAAATAAATAATAATAATAATAAATAAGATGGTTATAATTGTTTAAAACCTATATTAGAATTAGAACTGAAAATATATTAGGTCTATCGGATTAAACTATAAATAGTTTGGTGTCAATTTAATACGTCCCATGGCCGAAATTAACAAAGTCAAATAAATCGGTCTGAGTACTATTTTTGGATGAGCGTAGCGAGCGAAGCGAAGATTCCATTTTACTACACTGGAGAAAAAAATCCGAATTTTTTTCTTTTTCTTTTTGTATTTTTGTGTGTTTGTTAACACGATTCCGGCTAAACCGATACTCCAATTGCGATGAAATTTTCTGAAGGCCTTCGAAATTTCTGAACTTAAAACTGCCACGTTTTTGAGCGCAATCGAAAAATTATTTCTCGTGAAAATCGCAATTTTACGATTTTTTTTTCGAGTTTTAAAACATTTCTTCGACTTATAACACCAACATGCTTTATCCGATTGTAATGACTTTTCACAGAACCTTAATTTTATGAATTAATATATTCGTGTAAAATTTGAGCGCAATCGAAACATTTCTCATGAAAATCGCACTTTTATGCTTTTTACGTTTAAAAAAAATTACGCTCATCCAACAACGCGCCTTAAAAAGCGTTTGCGAAGCTTCCTAGTTTACCATATTTACATCAACGTTCTCAACATTAATGCACTGAGTGGCAAACTAAGGTCATGGGACTGACACTCCCTCCCCCATATATAGTCCTCAACTGTAATAACAGCTACAGCAATCCAACATCCATATAGCAAACATTTTCCGTTACCAAACCACCACTCCGTTGCAATCTTTATGAACTTCCTCGTACACGCACGTCTTTTTAACTATTGACATAAATATATTATACAACGATCATCAAACAAGTGCATACGTTAATGGCATTTGTAATTACCACTGTGTACTTATTATTGGTGGTGGTTGATGGACATATTTACTATACTTGCCGGTATTGGAGGCGGTTCGGTCTTTGACTGAGAGCCTAAGTAAACTACGAATGACTGTGTGTATTTGTGACGTGCAAAGTACCAGGGATATAATTATCGAACTGTCAGTTGTATCATTAGGTCTGTTGTAGACATAACACACCAACTAATACGTGATATTTGAGAACAAACTAATCTGTATACTTATGAAGCTCGAAATACTCAACTGGATTCTTATACAATCTTATTTAAAAACTTTAATTTAATAATTTTTAATTATTTAATTTATACTGTTTTTATTCAATTACACCAGGATGATTGTGTTATTTATTGTACCTCGTTTCAAACTTTTTTTAAATATAGTTGCTGAGTCTTGGATACTGTTGAAGATCATGTTGTACCTGTAAGAAAATGTTTTATCATTTTTGTATTTAAAAAAAATAGGGTTGGTGTTGTCTATTAAAATTAGAATCAGTAATAAGAATCATTAAGATTTCAAAAAGGAATGACAGTGAAATACCTCGTCTTATATTGTGTCAAGTGTCATAAGAGACGGTAAAAGGAATGTGAGTAAAGTAAACACCACAGTTGTTTTTAGCAGTTAGCACCCTCAATATTATAAATACAGGTTGAATATTTTACATTCGGAATGTTTTGTAAAAGCGTTGTTGCCGTTTCATTTAACATGTGCTGCGATCTAAAGTCTCGTTTCCCTTTCATTCGACGCAAATGCGCATTTCAAAGTAGCTTTAATATCGTTAAAAAATCTCTTCGAAATCGTAAGAAAACCCGACCGTCCATTTCAAATTATTTTTTCCACCCGAATATTTTCTTTCTACATTGTAAATTCCATCGCCATTTTTAAAATGCGAAACTCTCTACTTCTACTAGGACTGTGGGTTTGAAGATTAGATCCTGTTCCCCCTATCCCCCCGTAATCTTAGTCCAAGCTCTCTGCCATAGCCCCCAGGCTCCAATATTGGATTCTATCGATCCTATCCCCTCAAAGTAATTTCCATTTATGTATTTATCGGAAGAGGACTGATTTTTACATTGGCAAGCATGGCAAGCGTTTGCTTTAACGGTAAGTAGTAGGGAAAAAAGCTCTGAAAATCTTGAAAACCTATAGAAAAACTAAATCTCAAAGAAGTTCAAACCGTGTGTGGTATTTTCCGTATTTTGAAGTAGTTCGACTTGCATTCATGAAGGGTGGGAGCAGGGGTGGCATTAAGTAAACTTCTTTACTGATGTGATTGGGGGCCCTTCTGATACATTTCTTATGAGCTTAAAATCAAGGTTTAACATAAATACGGTATATTCGAGATTTTTCGTATAAATATATAAAACCTACCTCTTTGAGTTCAAAGACTTTGTTATATAAACGAAACACGGTATATTTTTTTTAAAAATCGGCACATGATTTTCCTTTAAATGATTACGCGTGTCAAAATAAAATTGACCCGTCGTTTTTCTTATCTCTTGTATTTTAAGAAATTGACAGTGTGTTCGGAATCTCCAAGGAAAAGCGGAATGATGAACAAAGTATAAAATGTCTCCCAATAAAAGTCGTAATTTTTATTGATGACCAGCGATAACCCTTCTCCCTGTAGGCCCTCGAGGTTTACGTCCGTTGGATGACGTTTGTATGCGATTCGCACGCGCTAACTCAGCGCAAACCGGGTTTTAGTATTTGCCAAGATGTAAACGCTCGTTTCAGGATTCTACCAGTTTTATGCTCATTTCAAGTCAATGGGCTAGCGAACTAAGACAATGTAGATACTAGATAGGCACTGTTGTTGGAAACAGTTTGAAAAAGAATACGCTATTTCTAAAGTGAAGGTCATATACGTTGCAAATTTTTCTGAGTGCTTAACAATTTCGACGAATATTTACATATTATAGTAATGGGACCATAATGCTTAATTTTCCAATATCATTACTGAATATACAAATTGAGACTTTAATTCTATTTGTATTTTGTGTGTATTCTTACAAATAATCGTTAATGAAATAAAAATTGAGAATATTTTTATTCTGGTAGGGTTATTTAAAATGTTGCAAGCAACAGTCTCAAAATAGTGTGTTTTCATTTCACTTACGTATTTAATATAACCATCAATCATACAATTATGAACTGTTACATAAAATGTCAGATTTGTTATTATAGGGGAGCCCTCATCGATGTGGGTTTTAAATCTTACCTCCGCCATTTTGTTTTTGTAAGAGACTAAGGGCTTCGCATTTAAAGTGTGAATTACGAAATGTTTTGTCAAATTTTTGAATGATGAAAGACTAATAACTTATTATCACGGAATGGTGAATAGAATAATAGTAAATGTATGCATGGCCTGTGAATAGAACAAATAACAACAAGAAATCATTCACTTCGTTATTCTGTTGGGAAGAGGTAACAACAACATCGAGCCAGTTCTCAAACAGTGTCAAACTCACACATCAGTAGTCTTGGGGAGGATCAGGAACCTTGTAACGTCAAAGTTACTATTTTGTGGGAACTTGGAACGAATTTAACGTTCCTTTCGCCGTCGTAATCCCGTCGAATTCTAGTACCTGATATCGTAAACTGCAGTATGAAAAATATCAATGTGGCATCATGTGTTTTCGAAAATGGCACCACCCTCGTCAGATGGCCTGGGACTCACTTTAATAAATAAAAGTAATGATACATTAACTCCTTATCACATGTATTAGTATTATCAAGTTTATTTAAATCAGTGATGGTATAAGGAACGTGAAAGGTAAGTTCCTTTTGAGGAACGAGGAACGTCTCAGTTCCTTTTTACTTTTTAGGCAGAAGTAACTTAACTTTTCAAAAGTTCCTTTTTTGAGAAACGTGCCGAAGACTGCACATCAGTTCATACTTCATACTTTCACTCCATTTCATCATACTTCCTCTCTTACTCTAGGATCACTCCTACCATTCAGACCTCTCCGTTGCCTGTTCGCTGCCCAATCTAATATTGATGTCGTCAACTATATTTCACAAAGCATGCCGTACTGGCAACATGGTCAATTACCAAACGTGTATTACTGTTTAGGGGATTGTCGAAATAATTTGAAATTCTCCGTGGCCTGCGTGTCCCGTGTAGGGGCACTCAATTCTCCTAGGAACACCAAAATATGAACAACATAATAAAAACATCAAACGTAGAGTCGAGTAAAAAAACGTCCACCATCAGCACTTTTGCATGCTCTTTGTCCATCCAATTTCCTATTTTCGTGACATGTTCATTTTCCTCCTTTTCTTCATCTTCTCCCCCCACCCTCACCCCCCACCCCCGAGCGTCACAATTTTTACGTCATCCCCAAAGGGAGGCCCTCCCTAACACACATCGACCTGGCGTCAATGACATGAATTCTTAAACGGATACTCGCCTTAGAAAAACACTCTTCTTGTCCTATCTAAGATTACCCCGCCAGGTACAATTCAGTCATTTTACCGAGTCTAGCAAAGAACAAGGAACATTTATAATACATCGCGGGACGAAGTTTGCTCCGTGTGCCGCATACATGTGAAAATGTGACACTTGTGACTCGCCATCTCCGTGTAATATATTGTTGTTACGGTCCGCCGGTTTTACGTGACTGACTGGCTTAATTTTGAAATAGTTTCTAACCCCTCTGGAAAAAAACTCATTTTGAGTTCTACGAACAGAAAAATGTTGCCTGTTGAAAGAAATTTACGGGGTTAGACACGTTCTTGAAGTACCAGCAATGACAAGGGTGGGTAAAAGTAAAACTACCCCCACCCCCGGCAAGTCCACTCCCTTAAGGGTAGATTATAAAGGGTACAATTTGTGTTGATTGTTTACGAAATTATTGATCAAAGAAAATGTATTTTGATCCTAAACCTCTTGGACACTTTTCTCTAAAGCCTTCAACAATCACATTGTTCTTATGACGCATCATTATAAGTATAACGAATTAAATGCAGCAATTATTACGTAAACACACTCTTTGCATTTGTTGAAAAACCTTATAACTAGGGTACCTACTTATAAGAAAATGACGTGAACGAAAATTTGCTAGCAATTAGTAGTATGTCCTATAAGATAATGATTGTATTTCAACGTTCGTCCGAGAAAAAATAAACAAGTACATTATTGCGTCATACATTTGTAATTGTCACACAATACAATAAAAAACATAGACCAAATTTTCTTTAGAAATCTTCGTCAAAGACAATTTAATTGCTAATTATCTGTTTGAATTTGATGAGATTTCACAATGTCAAATGCATAATGAATACTTTCTCTGTGTCGGATAGATCCTAAACGAACTTTTTACTAATTTTTTTAAATCGCCTTTCCAATCAAATTATAGTAAAATCTCGTCACGTGTCTATATCAGCTGTTAGTTTGCTTACCTTCGAAGATAATTACCTGATTCCGAACAACAATGGAATACCAACATTTGTTTTTTCATAGATTAATTGTGCCATACTCACGAACCAATTATCTATGATAGTTTAAAAAATCAAGGTTTCTTCATTTGACGAAATTACTATTCAAATTATGTCATGGTTATGGTTCTAACATTGCATTTTAACAATATGACTAGCCAATTAGAGGTTTAAATTATATTATTGTTTTTTTTTTGTTTAATGAAAAATACGAAAAGCCGCAAAGCACGTTTATACAATTACGCTATAGAAAAAAACTTTCTTCCTTGAATTCTCGAGACAATCGAATATGCGTTTTCTCTGCCAGCGTTTTAGGTGGAAATAGTTGGTTTGAAATGCTTTGCTTCACACTCATTAAATTAGTGAGATATTTTATTTAAAACTTGGCAGAGTCTGTACAATATTTTACGGTACAGAAATCGAATGAGATAATTATTTCCTACACTAATTTTCATGTTTGCAGTGAGAAATGTATGTTTTATCGGTATGATAATCAAAACAAACACATTCACGTAACATTCAGCAATCAGCAATTAAAACATACTCTCATATTCATACGTTGTACACCCCTTTCTTTCAGATTCTTTGCAATCAACAAATAGAAATTTCATCCTCAATAATATTCCTCAAAACGAACAACAGAAAACATCTTGATCAAAACTTAAACGACAATCAAAATCCATAACTGTTCACCCTCATTCTCATATGCAATAAAACAGCGTTAAAAGCGCCATATTTGTACGACGTGAACTTGGTAAATTTCCCTTTTTTCCTCCGTTGCCATGACTACCAATGTAGTGAGTTTCCAATCCTTAGAGAGTTACCAGCATAAGTAATTGTCATAAGGGAAAGACGTACGCAATATATTTCCCCAAACGCGAACTCACAGAGAAAGAGAGCGAGAGAGAGAGAAAAAGAAATCAACTTGATTTGAATTCATATTGTCATAAAAAAATTGCTCGGGCATATTTGGGATGCCCTACCTATCTAAAGAGAGCCCCACCTCCACCTTCATTCCCCTTACTTATTTACAGCTCCCAAAAGACCACCTTGATAAAAATGGACGGAATTCGTGAGAAGCATAATTTTGCTTGTGACCAGCGTTTCATGTCCCCTTGACTTGTAATACTAGCCAGGCTGTATTCTGCCATGTCTTGGACATTTGCCGTAGTTTTACCTTCTGTTTTTTTCCAAACAATGAAGGAGCTAGAGGGAGATTAACACTCTCCTTGCTTGAAGTTGTGGAATTAGGACTGGGAATCTACATGTTTGGAGAATAGTAGATGGAGAACGGACGCGCGAGTTTTGTACTGGCTGACGAAAAAACGTACATCTGAAGTTATTTCGGAAAGTCATTCTCCCTTATACTTAGAAGACAAAGTTGTGCTGAAACAATTAAATACAACAGGGCCTCAAATTAAAACTATGTTTTGCTGTTCTATATTTAAGATTCCTCTTTCATTCAGCAACGTTTCAGTTATCTCCTTTGACTTTCAAGTTATAGGTTCGACGACGATACAATAACTTTGAGTCAGAATTATTAAGTGGCGTTAATTCCTGATCTTTTATTTGCCTTCCGCGTTGGCTAATCTATCCAGCATAAAATGTCAAACGATAATTCAGATGATTTGCTTAATTATTTCACGTCGTTCATCATTAGGAATATGTTTTGCATGTGTTTGTGTGAAAGTCCGACTACACAACCATCCACAGTCACGTCCCTAATTAGAAGCCATGAGTTTGAGTATTTGACGCAGGGTTTTAAATTTCTATTATTTCTCGTAGTGTTTTTTTATTATTTTTTCCTGACACATCAAAGAATTAAAATTCTTTACGGGATTTATACAATACTAGTAATTATTATGTTATGACTTTTGTAAATGAATCACCGTTCGAAAGAAGAATGGCTGTACGTCACCCTGTACGTGTGTTCAACTAGGATTGTGTTCTATTATTCATGAACACCTGATTTGTTCTCTTTTTGTCATTGATGAAGGAAAAAAGTTGAATTCTGCGAAATCTAATCAATGCATATTATTCAATAATGTGCGATTACTAATTATTTGTTAATGATCTAGGCTATAGTGAGTATAATCAGTTTTGTAATTGATTTTCAACGGTAATTGTACTTTCATATATTGTGCTCGCAAATTGAATCCATTTTATGAGAAAGGAGGGCAAAAGAAAGGAATGACTAATAGAAGGGAGTAGCCTAAACCTAAGTTTTATTTGAATGAGCGATATTTTGTCAAGATAGGAGTTGCCTATGACGTAATTAAACTAACTTTTAGCGAGATAATAGTCGTGTTGATTTTGTTGTGGTTATTGTTGACTAAAGCCTTGCTCTATAAAGTTAGGTAAATTTACGGTTGTCAATTACTTTAAAATAACTAAACCTGGGAATTGAACACGCTACCTTATTCTTTGAAGCCTATTATTACCACCAAGACCACCAAGCTACGCAAACAATCATAATTAATTACGATAAGTACTTACAAAACGTAATCATGTGACTTTCTTGATCTAATTTCTCAAGCACATTATTCCAACACCGCCTCTCTCTAAAACAAAATGGCGTCCGGTGTGAGATTCCAACAATTCCTTGATGCAATGCAGTATCTTACTCTTTCATATCTCATAGGGGAACTGAAGCCAAGCTCATCATAGATAAACATAGAGTCACTGGCTGGATCTATCTCTCGCCTAATATATCTGAGCTATACTCAAAAGCATGGTCCCATTATACGACGAACGACGCTTCCATTTTCTTTATTTAAAGTGATCATTGCTGGAGATAAAAACAGCAGAGCGTTGCTATTTCATACTTGCCGTATAATATAATGCTGTAAATTACAAGACCAGTTTGCATTAATGGGGGAGGGGGCGGAGGGGGGGGAGGGGAGGGGATGCTTAGTTCGCCTTGCGAGTCTGCGCTTCGAGATACGATACAGACCTCCATTTTAAGATTTTTAAATCAGGGAATGCATAGATGGTGAAAACGTAGCCATGAATTCGCGTCTATTGTTTGTTTTTGTTTATCATATTCATGTTCAAGATTCTCACATTGAAACAATGTTTGTGGGTTTCAAATTTGGTTTTGGATTAGTGTCTTAGATGTCGCATTAAGGTATATTATAAAGTATATTATATAGAAAAAAAAACAGTGATCTAGATTTGCATTATTCATTTTGAAGACAAATTAAAAATTAGAATTTGTTCCCAACGGTGCCATTAAAAGTTGTAGCTAAGTCATATCGTTGAGACGAAAATGTATAAGATATTTTTTAACGTAAAAGTGCACTCTACAGTATCTACGATAATAATCGTTACTCACAAAACTTAGTAGAGTTATTGGTATTTTTGTAAATTGAAGTCGTATTGTGAAATGTGCTTTCTGGTTGATGTATTTGATTGTTTGTTACATTTGCGCTTTCACAGATATTTTCTCTGATATCGTACATCATATTTTCAAAGTTTTTCATCCGTGTCAAAAGTCAGGATCCAGAGACCCTAAGTGAGTATTGTGTAAATGTGAGTGTGGTGAATGGTGAGACTACAAAGAAGAATAACGTTTTGTTTCAGAAAATAGGGGGTTTAGGAAGAGCAACATTTTCATTTTCGTGCATACTCTAATACAAGTTTGTCACGGCTGGTAGTTACTATAAATTTGCAAAGAAAAAGGCGACTGAAGCCCTTCCGAAGCAAACAACTAAAACTAGTGTGGGGTGGCGCGTGGGGGTGGGGGTTGAAGGGAGGGGGTGCAAACAAATCTTCTTCTGGACTTGCAAGATTATTCCCAAAGGATATTTCCAGGGGGTTGTTGGAAAATGGGGGCTATGCTAAGTCTAACTTTAAAGGAAAGGGGGAGGTTATTGGTTGATATCTAAGGGTAGGGGTTAAAAGAACCAATCACTAGACCCGTCTTCAAATCTCTACTTTCAATTGCTTTGCACACAGATCCTCCAAGCAGAACTTCTCCTACGGTTTTTTATATTTCTTTGTCCTTAGTTTCCCATGATGAAAGACAGGCGTAAAGGAATAAATAAAATCTGGAATGGGATCTTCTTCCCTTAAGAAAAAAAAAACTCACAGAAATAATAGCAAACTCAAAACCACAAAGGGAATAAAATAAAACAAAGAAGATTTTTCAATATTAATGGTTCGAGATTTTGAGCCATTTGTATACTTAGCTTGTTGTTTTACAGAAAATGTATAATACGATTTTTCTGTCTAGCTCAAAGCGATAGATTTCTGTTTATTACGGGTTTCGTTTCATTGTGCACGCATAAGCGAAAGCTTCCGAGAATCGTATAAATCAATATGGCGTGTACAGTTAACCAGTACTAGATTGCGTTACCGCGAGGCCTGCTCTAATTGACAACTGTAGACTTACAACTACAAACGAATGGATTATTACAGATTACCTTTGCGATATTATTGAAAATGTTAACTAAAGAGCACAAAAACAAAAGAAGACTGTCTCTTACTTATAAATCAAATTGACACAATATCGTTTATTTATATCGATAATTTCAAACTAATGATGTATTTGAGATAATAATGATTAAGCGTCATATTGTCTGCCGTGTAATGACTGTGGGATTTTCTTTCTCTTTCTAATATTTAATCTAAGATTTAAGTCAAAAGCTTCCCGCCATCTTGTATGTTAGTGATCTATGACTGTAATCACTTTAGCTATGAAAGATTAACATGAATGAAACCTTACTTTTCTACACATACATATCGGTAATCACAGTATGAAGTCATTATTCTTTATTTATTTAGAAGGATAATAGTCGATTTTCTTACGCACAGGAATGCTCGAACAAATTACATTATTATACATTTTAACTTATGGTTTCAATTCAGCAATAAAATATATATTTACGACTTTCCCAACAAAGTAAGAGATGTGAGGATGTACTGAATCATAAAAACAGATGAAAGACATCGCTAGGAATGTTTGGAATTCCTCAGGTCGTTCTTTGAGAATTGTTTTCAAGGTTAAATCGTAATTCATTGACGTACCAACAGGTAGACAGCTAAAGCGAAATCCAAATATAGCCAGGCGTTGCTGCGTTTAATAGAAGTGCAAATTTTTGTGCATTTTGAAGAATAAAGTTGTTTAGGGTTAGGACAAATATTTATTTGAAAAATATAATAAAAACATAGAAAATAATTACTATATTTCGCTGCATAAAATATTAGATGAAAATGAATAAAATAACAATCTAGGTAAATTGAATATGTCAAATACATTCACTCTTCCAACTTATTCTAAACAAATATTGATGTGTCAACAATATCTGCAAATTGATAATCTTCAATAAGTTTTCTGACAGCAATAATAAAACTTCAACCGTGGCAGATGGCATGGACGTATTATACTCACGTCGCAATAAAAGCAAATTCTGACAAACAAGAAGACTGTGTGTGTGTGTGTGTGTGTTTAGAGAGAAGGGGGTTTTACCATTCGCCAAATTGGAGGCGAGGAAAGGATTGTGCTCTCTCGGTCTAGCGAAGATGAGATCACTCGGTTAGTTAGGCGCACAGGGGCAAAACTTTGTAATCCTAATCAATACCAGGAGCGTATATCGAGAATTACTAGTAAAAATTTCTACGAAGATAGACTTATTTGATAAGGCAATATCGGCTCTTCGTTCGTGTTATGGGGAATTGCCTTTAGTTCGGGACTGAATCGGAAAAGTTTTTGCGCAGTTTCCAAATTGGATGGACGTATTTGAGCATGAATTACTAAAAGCACAAAGCTGTAAAATTAAACTGTGTCCGTTTTTTCTTCTGTTGAGTCAGCTTCTTATAACGTGATTGTGAAAAACGTTTTCGGTTTTAGTAATTTCTGAACATGCACCACAAAACTGAAGCAAGTTTCAGAAAATGCTGCTCTGGCTCTCTGTAATAGTAAACCAAACTAACGAATTACTCTTATCACAACAATGATTCCAAAACTTTAATATCTTACCCATATAGAAACTATCCTATTGACTACTTTTCTCTGTTTGATATATTTAAATGATACATTTTGTTATTTTAACTGTAATTCTAATACTGAAGTGATGTCTTTACAAGTATCATTTTGTCTAATCGAGAGTACTTACTGGTTATCATTTAACTCTAATTAACTCCATCCTTGAATTTTAATTATTAATTCACAGCAATAATAATGTAATAATAATTCTGTAATTAATGGCACAATAATTATTTAATATCTAATTTATTATTTAGTACAATCCGGAAATTAAAAATTCTAAATCGACCTGGGATTTTGTAATTTCTGGATTGCATTAAAATTGTAAATTCCGTCTATGGGTGTGTTACCCGGTTAATTAAATCGAGACATAATATATTAATGTCATTCAACAAATATTGATAGTGCTTTGTTTATTTGGTGTTGATATCAATATTACCAGATTTGTGAAACAACAGGCAATTAATATCTGTCAATCGCTTGGATTTATTTCAAACAAACGTACGTTCACGAGTATCGGAATGACTTCAACCTCCAAACAGCCAACAAGACGACACTTCTAAGCGTCCCGATCTTGAGAAGAACCTTCCTTCCATTTAAAAAAATGCAGTTGAATTCATTAACTCTGAGTCCAGCCAGGTGTTCATCGGTTCCACCAGTTTACATGGTGGAACTTTACGACGCAAAACTTTTAAACAATCCACCAGATTTCTCGCCTCTTTGTCGCTTGACATATCTTCAGCAGGAATCTTCGACTCCTTAATGGGCTATTTTTACATATCCTATTGTCCGCGCGTACTCTGAGTTTAATTTTTAATAGGCTCCGCTATCGGCCTCCGCTTAGCGGCTTAGAAGGAGGTTGTGATAAACAGCTAGGGCAGTGGTTCCATGATCAGCCTGAGCCGACTTGGACTGTCGCCAACTAGTCACTAGTTACTAGCTAGTAATAGTAATAGTTTTCAATGTGGTAGACACAGAAAAGTGATGCATATAGAGGATCTACTCTCCCTAATCACCAATATTGGAGTGTATAACTTTGGCTGTAATATTTAAAAACTTTGTTACGAAATTGACATGATTGACCTATAGAACAAATTCCCTTTTTGGATCTTTCAGGGGCGTAGCGAGGGGGGGTCAGGGGGTCTGATCCCCCCCCCGAAATCAGAAGAAGTGTTATATGTAGGGCCTATAGAATGAAACTGACAATACAGGCTATGGATCTTCACAATTTGTCGATTGCGTCGGGGCCTACAGGGTTGGCTTGGTCGCTTTGATTTATTGACTGTCCCCCACGGAGATAATTGAGTGGGTAGACTCTAAATTCAATTTATTTATGTATTTATTTTTATCGACAAAAGCACTCTAAAAACGTATAATGTCACTATTTGCAATGTTGGAAATCTAAATTTTTCCCCCATTGTACCAGAATACGTACTTTTCCTGAATTGATAGTTTCGTGCCAACCCCCCCCCCCCCCCCAAATCAAAATCCTGGCTATGCCCCTCCCTGATCATACATATTGGATATAAGAAAACTATTCTGGGGTGCAGGGTTTTGGAATTCGTGCAGGTACAACACAATTCTCACCCTATTTCTTTGAGTTCTTTAATAGCATTGGGTGCTTAAATTTTTTCAACCCATGGAAATTTCCCCTAAACTAATGTCTCTTAGTCGTGAAGTGTAAGAAAATAATTCTACCTACATTCCAGTGTATACTCGCAATAATTCACCTATTGTTCGCGCTAGTTGCATTGTCGAATGGTGGGTGGGTGGCTTCTAGTTGTAGGGGGACGAAGTGTTCAGGGCTTGTTTATTGGATTCTCCTGGATGTTGTCGTATAACCGACCGCCACACAGCATCTTTCTATTGAATGGAAGGCATCGCACCACGCCACACACTGAAATTCACATTAAGTTAGATTTACTGGCTACTAAAGTATGAATTATGGTCCGAAGTCACAGATGGAAGGAAATTTGGTCACTTTGATGGTCATCTTCCACCTTACTATCGAGAGAGGACGAATTACAGGGATGAGGCACGTACATATTTTTACGTTTCCACCCTCTATTAGTGACGTAGGTACTTCACGTAATATGCCACGGGCACCTCATAACGATGCCATTATTTTTTTCATTTTAATGTGTGAGCGTAATATTCGCGCTATTTGTCTAAAAAGGCGACGTGATTAATATTTATTAAAACAACAACTCTGACCTGTGTTTAATTAACATTCTGCATTTATATATAAACATAGAAGTTCATTCATTACAAGTAATATTTGTTTAACTCGCATGATGATTTAATTTTTCATTTGGTTGATGCTTAGAAAATAGTCCATCCACCATCCTCCAAATAATAGCTAGTATTATTGTTCCCCTTATTAAATATGAATAGTATACACGTCAAATTAATAAATAAAAGGTGGTTAAACAAAAACTACCTTTGCATTTTTATGTTTAGTTAATCCAATTTTAGAACAATGTATTTAAATTTAATCATTATTTTATAGTGTGAAAATCGTGACAGAAAAGTGTTGTGAATTTTCTATTTCCGAATTATTTTCCCCATCATATCTCGAATTAGATTATACTTTCATTAATTCAGCACGTAAATGACGTGGGCAACTTTTATGTTTTATAGTTTTCTGTATTATAATTTTAAAATGCTAGACGTTTCTAAACATAAACCCCATTACAAAGTGTCATTAATTCTTAACTCACAAAGCAGCGCGATAAACGTTTAGAATATCAGCAGACAACAAAATGGAGTCTGTCTAACCATTCTGTATGATTTCTTTATTTATCTCAACATTAATATTGTTCAATTAAGAATCACTTTTTTCTAATTGAATTAAACATTCTATTTCTTTAAAGCAGGCTCGGCTGTAAATATAATTCATGGCCCCGGTTTCTGGCTGGCCCGTGCAGTTGGCTTGGTTGCCCGGACAAGGTTATACAGCATCTAAAGAGACAATACAAATCTCAACCTCTCCAAGACAATGGAGTGAGTAACGAGTGGGGGACATTAATCTGTCGAAAGGTGATCATAACTCAAAAAATACGTAAAAGAATGTAACCCTTTCGATTCTTTCTCTCTCACTCTCACGTCTTCTCCATATCCCCATCTCTCTCTAACTCATATTGTGTAGTGTGTTGTATATATTAAAATTATTCACTTCACTTCAAAGTTCGCTTCACCACCCAAACATGTCAAATATTTTGTATTTTTTGTTGGGTTGTTTGGTGGATTTGTGGCCGTTTTCAAGGCGACTAGCTTTGACATAGTCTTGTAGAAAGAACTTGATCAGCAATGGTATCTGTGAAACGTGTTTTGTAGAAATGTGTTCCTTATACGAAATAAACTATTTAAATTTCTCTTTTTTATAATTTCTTATATTGATTGCAAAAAAGCAAAGGTAATATTTGAATCGTTTAGTCTCAGACCAACAATGTATGCACATCTACCTAAGACATAAAACAGCATTGATTATTTAGATATATTCCAAATAATGTCATGATATCGTGAATCGTTAATGTTTTGCTCACTAGTCACTTGTCTCTTCTATGTTTGTCTCTTTTATGTTTATATATGTTCTATGTTTTACAAGTGCTTGTTTGTTATCACAATTTGTTGTGTAGATGTTGGCACTTGGCAGACACCTTGTGCTTCGGGCATACTGCCCTTTTCTGCCAACCTTCCTACTAAGCCTAACTATTAGTAAATAATAAATCTCTAAATTCCATCGAATACTATTGGCATAATCAATACAAACATTTGTATAAACTTTTCAATAGTGGATGTATGAACTACACAATATTATTAGGCATTACTAAATTACCTGAATCATAATTTCGGATGTGCTCACTGAACGAAGCAGACGATTTTTAACATCAATTTGACAACCTGAAGTACTGCACAGTTTTAATTTCTGTTGCCCTTCAACACATGTGTGATGTTAGTCAATATATATTTATATTCTTCCTTTAAAAATATTTGATTACATATAAATCCATTACTTCATAAACAATATTCCTCCAATTCTTTTTGTTTGTGTTCAAGATAAAACAAATCACCATAATAAGTCCTCAAAATTCTTAAGGCAAATGACGGATCTTTCCATTTCACTTTATAATTGCGTTAGCCAGTCTCGGAATCAATCATCCATTCCCGTCTGTGATAGGATTTCTTACGGGGGTGGCACCTAGCTGAGTAGAGTAGAGTAGAGTGTAGGGGTAGCTTTAGCCCTCACCATGGTAATTGACAGTCGAGGGGGAATGAACGTTCCTTTATTCAAGCCCTTATATGCAGGCTTCTGTTTTCTTTATCTTGAATTCGGTTCGTTCTCCGTATATGTAGAACGAAACGAACGAACGATTCGAAGGGAGCTTCATTATATTCTTTTCCTCTCCTTTCTTTGCTTTTCTACCATACAACGTCTCACTGAGTTTCTGTTTCCGAGTTTCCCTAATGAAGTAGTTTCTTTTTATGTTCCATTTGTTTCTTTCTTCCTTATTTTAGCCTCCCTACACAGTCTTCTCCTTACTATTCCATCGCCATTTCATTTATGCAAACTCTGCAGCCTTTATAGCTTGATTCACCAAAGAGACCCACCATTGGAAATAATGTGTTACTTTGTATTTCTGTATCTGTATCTTTGTCATTAGCATAGTGCAGTCCTCAGTATTGCCAATGTGGGAGGATATCGATATAGAAACGCGTTTATCTACAGACAGACACTTGCATTCAACTTTGTATTTCAAGGAGAAGGGGTAAGCAGCGCATTTTTACCCCCCCCCCCAGCATCATCTATCATCTTGACACTTGTTCTCCTAACGATTTCACTTGACTCTCTACCTGTATTTCTATTCCGATCTTTTATTTTGCTGTTTTGCAAACTTTTTCAAACTGAGATCAGAATGTGAACAACTGAAGTTTTACTGGGGGGAGATCTGCTGAATGCAACACTACCCTCATGGCTCTAATACTTTAGGGGCTGTCACAAGTTGCAATGAATTGTTTAGCTACAATTTTGAATCATGTATATTCAACTTTTGATTCAGGAAGCTCGGAAATATTTCTCATTTTTCGATAAACACCTTCATGCCAGCTTTTATACAAATTATACATATAATTGTTAATATTTGAAAATTCCAACCAACACAACTTTTTAATGTAAAGACTTACGGTTAGTGAAAGCTACTTATTAACTGGTTTACTGACAAAATTATGACGGCATAAGTAACTGTTTCAATTCAATTGATGTAGACATATTTAACAAAATTGACTAAGTTTGTATGGTTTGAATGAATGTGCAAAATGTATGTACTCTACACAAACCTTCTTCAATTTCAAGTACCTCAAAGAACACAAAAATATTATTTAATGTAAGAATAGGTTGGAAGGACCACATAAAATACGCTCAAGTAGCATTATCTGTATGTTTACAATTGAGAGTTTCAACCGTTTTACGCAGGTTATTCGCTTCAATCGTAAAACCTATTATTGTCCTATAATAAAATGGACCAAGTTCGGTAATAATATATAAAATGTAGTTCTAAAAGAGAAAAGAGGGATATAGATAGTGGGTTGAACGAATTTTCGTCACCCAATCGCACATTCGAAGTGAAGATAATTTCCCATAGCATGGTAATCCATTCTATAGCCGGGTCTTTGGCACCAGGTTTCTGTCACTCACGATAACTTTCCGAATGTGCCCGAAGAAAATGGCGAGGCTTAGAGTTGGCGTCGTCTAAACTCGGGTCCCTGCCATGGGGGTGGCGAACCGTGAAATGAATCTTGAATCCACTTTAGAAGAAACTAAAAATAAATATCCTCTCCTTAGTGAATGACATTTATTTTGTCTTCGTCGTCGTCGTCGTCGTGCGCGCTTCGAACGGTGGGAGTTTCTCGAATTGACGTCGTCCGCCATCTTTTCTAGTTCGCGAGTTGTAAAATGGACGGTTCCGTATCCCTGCTTATCACTCCTCATTATCACTTTAAAATATATGCTGTGGAAATACTCGAGAATTGCACAAAACAATGAAATATCTTGTTTGCTTTCAAAACAATCAAAATCATTGTTATTAAGTCGTCATCTCTGTCAGAATGTCAAGAGTCGGATATAAGGAAGAATTAGAAACTGACTTGAATTAAGGCAGACCCTCTATTTAAGCGCCTAATACTGATAACCATACCTTGCGAAACCATTAGAGAAGACAATACCTTTTATTATTAAGATATTAATATACTTCAAAAATAAAAATAAATTTCATATTCGTATTATATTGCGTAGAGTCCAATTATGGATTCAATATTTCGTTCAGAGCACCAAGGTTAAATTGTTTTATGTATTTCACAATATAAATTGATACCGGTAAACTGTTCTCTGCTGCGATATTCCTAACGATTACAATTAATCAATAAATAATAATGAATGAATACATGCTTGCATTCACATGAATGTACTAACACCACCTTCATTGTGCAAGTACGTAAACAAAGTGAATGGCACAACTTATTTCAATAAAATTGAATTATTGAATTAATATTAGTAACAAAGTTAACAATAATGATAACGAGTGGCAACGATAGTAAGCACAATGTCTAATTCCCACAAATTCGTGTATTTAACATCAAATCCCCGATAAGGACCATGCGCGAACAAACATCTAAATTATGTACATTCCAGCTGTTAGACACGATACGTCCGTCCAATCATCACATCGATCTCCGCATATAATAATCAATTCTTTTAAATCGACCCAAATCACATTCTAATGCATCTCGCTTAGGCCGTCGCTTGTGTGTTGACGACCTCTCTGTGACCCCTAAGCCTCCTCGTGACTTTAGCATAGCAGCCTCCAGCTAACAATCACAACCATAATTACCGAGTACTGAATCGTTAATGTTGTTATTTTACCCCACCCCGGTCTATGCTTGCACACAGACGAATACTGTAATTTTATAGGTGGAACAATGGTAGATATCACCCGACCTGACGTTCAAACTGCCAAAAATGTACTTTCTCGAACGATAAATAGAACGAAATGTAATTGTTAAATTGTTGGATTACTTTTCGTTTTGTTTGGTTATGTTGTTTCTTTATACCTTGGGGAAATCGGAATTTTCGGTACTGTCGAAAGTAAAACAAGCTTGTTTATGATCCCAGAGGCAATTTCTACACGTGTATAATTAGTAATTCCTTGTTTGATATTGTACATTATAAATGGTGGTTTTACTACTTCGAAACATAGCCAAAAGATTTTAAATGATGGCTATGTCATGTAACGACTTAGCAATTGAAGGGTAAAGTAATAACCCTGCAAAATTGTGCCTACGCCTTTCAAGTTAAAGGATAACTAAATATTCGTCATCTTTTAAATACAAGTTGTAATAGTTGTGCTAATTGTTTGCCAATTGTTTTTATCATCGTTCGTAATTACCTTAAAATGCTATTTTTGCACTCTCACTTTAACCATGTTGTTGAGCACTGGGGTAATTGTTCATCTATAAAGTTTTATTTGTCAAATTTCCTTTATTGTGACGAGTCAATTGGAAAATACTTTTTCATGAAATGCTTCCCCACTATTTGAACCTAATTAAACACATTTAACGTGTTTATTTTATTTTATTGTCTAGAAAGAATTATTATGTATTTATTTATTACTCATTAGCATTGTTTTTGCAGTGTATCTAGGGAAATCACACTCGCAGTGTCTCAATAAGCTCTCATCTCTGTTATTCTCTTCCTATACGTGTCTCGCTTTTTTTTCAATTGCATTTTTCCTCCTGCTTACAAGTTAAGTGGCGTGCAGTGTAGTGTAGCCGTCTCCGCTCATGATGCCCCCAAGTATTGAGCTTAGGATCGTGATAAAAAGAAGTGATTCGATAGAATAACGCCTGAAATTAGTGCTTGATATTGAGCCGCTATGGTGAGGTCATGGATATGATTATACCTACATCAAAACCATAATTCCTCTGGTAATAGCGAGAGAGAGAGAAGAAATCGATTTGTGCTCAAAGTGGGAAGATTATTTCACATATATATGTATCTCAGATTCATATGCACACAGCTGGAAAATTATGAGAAACCTACCATGTCTAAAAATGAAAAAAAGTTTCAAAATGTATTTTATTTGGACGAACTAGCGTGTTGTTTTTCAAAAGTCAAAAATTGTCTGATTTTACTCAAAATAACAAAACGCAATCGATACATAGATTTTTCAATTTCTAAACCTCTGAAATTGACATTTGAAAACGCAAAAAACTTCGAATCTCTACACTTAATTACGAAATCCCTGAAAAATCCACCCTTGCTTCCTTCAACTTACAAAATCCCTGAAAAATCCACCCTTACTTCCTTCAACTTACAAAATCCCTGAAAAATCTACCCTTACTTCCTTCAACTTACACACATATTTCCTTGTACTTACTACATTCTTCCTTACTTATTTAGTACTCTAGTTGAGAAACTGATGAATTCATTAATGAATCATGATTGTCTGGGAGTCTGCATTGGGAGTAGAGTGTATTAAAATGTGTACGAACGCTGCTAATATACGACGAACGTGTCTAGGGAGGGACTCGAACCCACGCAACGCTGTTCGCATGTTTATGTCTTGTCGCTTCTAACCATATCGCAATGTGGGCGGTTCTTAAAACGTATGCATTCAGACTAATACAATATTACATATTTATGCTAGATGATGATGTTACGATGTAGTTTATGAATCCGCAACCCACCCGAGAATGAGTTACTAATATTATCTGCTTCGCGTATATTTTCAGCATTAATTAAACATATAGCGTTCAGTTAAATAAATTAGACATGATTTATTGTTTGTACTTAAACCCAAAGGGAAACTTGTCCTCCTTTGGAAATCAGTTGTTATTACTGAATATGATAGACGTAAAATAAATAAATAAATAAATAAATAAATAAATAAATGAATGAATGAATGAATGAATGAATGACATCGATGAACATGCTCAGAATGTATGCAATAGGAAGAGTTGAGGAACATTTTGAAAGTCGTTTTATCAGTAATATACATTTTAAGTATTCTTGTACTCACCAAACGTTTAGTTAAAAATATATTACGAACCGTGATTATTATACAGTAATATTTATACTGTTTTTTCTTCTGTATGTAGTCGAAAATTAAACGTGGCATGTGATGGACCACTCGAGATACTCGATTTTGTGTTTAACTTCGCAAATGTAAGGTTATTTTCCTGTATTGTTTTTACCATTGAGACACTCTAAACTCTAAATCTCTGAGTTTGAAGAACTCCAAAATAATACCGGTCAAAAACGCTTTGCAAGAATAACCTCTTTTAATCACTATAATATTTAGCATGCAACTAATTTAAAATATTATTTGTAGTGGAAAATATAGCCATGACACTATCCAGGAATGTCTGATATATCTCTGGTCAGCTATTCGAATAGTTCATTCCTTATTCCAGACGAGAAACGTTCTTGAAACTCAAAAACCAAAGTCGGACTCACATTTGACAACATTAATCGCGACTAATTTGAATCGAAAACGGTACTAAACTCTACGTTTTTACTGTCCACCTATATTTGAACTAGTTTTTTCCTTTTTTATCGTCAGTTTTAAATTTTAAATTGTTCCTAATCCATCCGAGTCCTTCATCTAACGTATCGAGAACAAGGCAACATAGCTATAAATATATCATTATACATCAATCTGTATAATAGAATAGCCACTTGGCTGGAAAGGAAAACGATACCTTATCTAGTGTACATTTAAATAACGTTCGCTTTAAATGCCGTTTAAGTCTAGTAGTGTCTGCATATTGATGTTTTTAGTACGGCAGAAAGAAGACCGGTAATTTTATGAAGCGCACACTATGCAAATCAGTGTACGATTTTTTTATTTGCGGTCAGGTTTATATCTGAATGTGACGAGAATTTGAAATTTGTTGTAATTTAAATTTAAAGATGTCGAGAAGACAAAGATTCTACTTGTCATTTATTGTTCTGTTTTGATGAGAGGAGATGGATAGAATAGAAGCTGTGCTCTGTCCCGTAGAGTCGACGCGACAAAAAATATCGGAGCAAATACTTGCCAGTTGCCGAGTCCCGAGAAGAATTATTGGATATTTATTGATTCGCTTAAACATTCAACCGTGATTTCAATATATTATATCTTGCATTTTCGCATTTTCTCCACTACTAATTCTTAGCGTGAAAATTTCAAACCACGTGGTATGGTATAGAAACGATAACAATAATACCTAACCTATAGATTATACTTCTAAATTATTATCGTTGTGATTATTTGTTGTCAGGTCTGAGACGTGCGAAGTTAGCGCTACTGTTATCAAAATTGCATATATTTCCGTTTTGGTCATATAAGTTGCGTTATATATTTGAGGAACAGATGCCTGAATCAATTTCGTTCCCATGATAGAATTTTGCTCAAATAGATTTCTATTGACAGTAACGTACGGTCTAGTGAGCAAACGTAGTCGGCGAAACAAGGGCAGATTTGTATTTGGGTCAGTGTTGTGCGCTGCCCCCCTTCTCTCACCGGTCACTGGGGTAGGCGTCATTAGGGTCCGTCATTATTGTAACAGCTTGCTTGTACTTGTACAGGTATACCAACGAAACAAAATTGTGTCAGCTTTTGTGCCCGCTTCTCTCCCTTGAAAGCTGTATTAACATTTGCAAAGGAAATAGAAACTTCACTTCTTTGAAATTGGCAGGTCGTATTGTCTGTAAGAAACCATTAGGCTTTCCAAAGACAAAACCTGGCCTTCTAAAAGCTAGAGAATTCAGGTAAACGACGCCGTTGGTCATTATCTTTAGAAAATGTCGAGACGGTCGTTTGGGAGGAGGGTTGGTCTAGTTTCATGCGACCTTGGTACACTTTTCACAATCGGGGTAAAAGGGTTACGGTACAGGTAGTTTGAGGTCTGCTAATTTTGTGCATCGTTACAAAACCTATAATTTTTTCTAAGGTCTTATTCAAGGCCGAGGATGTCTATAGTCTAGTCCACGTCGGACGTCTCTGAAATCCATATCAACATCACCTTCGACACTTTATCCCGTAGGAGTAGCCAGTACACACGATAGGACTCTCTCGACACTTTATCCCGTAGGAGTAGCCAGTACACACGATAGGACTCTCTCGACACTTTATCCCGTAGGAGTAGCCAGTACACACGATAGGACTCTCTCGACACTTTATCCCGTAGGAGTAGCCAGTACACACGACAGGACTTCTCTCCGACACTTATCCATAGGTACAGTACACACGATAGACTCTACGGAACACCTTAAGTCCCGCCCGTGTTGGAGAGCGTATATGTCACGATAGGACTTCCACTGCACTTACGCAATTTCTTTGTTCTGTGAATGAATCTACGAGCAAGTCGAAGACTTCTTTATGACCAAATAAATTAGCAATTTTTTATATTTTTTTTTTTTTTTTCTTATTTTTTTTAGGATAAATATGCATTAAAAAATTGAGGACTTATTGTTTTGAATTACGTATTTTTTTTGGGTACATCGAAAAAATTGTTTCTCATGAAAATCTCATTTTACGATTTTTGAATAATTTTCTATGCGATCAATTTACGTACACATTTGTCATTCATGACCAAAGGTGTGGGCTAAAACTAATATTACATGAACTTAGGATTAATGTGATGTAGTACCGTTTTGAAACAAAAATGCTGAAAAAGTAGCTAAACCATAAAATAAAGGTTTTAATTGATTTTTCGATTTTTGTTCGATATTCGTCAATTTCGACCGATTGTGACCAAAAGTAGGTCTTGAACAAACTCATTACAATGGAATTAAGGTAGGGTAGGTTTTTAAAAGTCGAAAAATTTTAAACATCGAAAAAAAGTTAATATGCGTTTTTTATGCGAAATTTCCCATTGGCGTTACCAAAACGTGGGCACTAAGTTCAAATTTCAAGGACCATTAAATTTATTGAATGTAGTACCTGTTTGTAGAGAAAGTGTTACAAAATACACAAAGTACCAGAATGAAGAAAATAAAGTTAGAACATGTGTTTTGAGGGTATAAAAAAAAAAAAAAAAAGAAACTTGCCATCTCTTCTTCCAAAGTTGCAGGAAAATGGCGCAATCTTCCCGCCTCCTCGCGGCGGGCTTACGCTTTTCGCTAGTTATAATTAATATAATCCAGAAATTTCAAAATTAGAAGACTGATCTTTGATTATCATATCATGTTCTTACTACTTAGACCAATAATTCTTCTGGTTACACCTCTTGATTTTCTTTCTACCCTAAACTTCGTTGTTATTCAAATATTCGCTGTCCAACATAATTGTCTTGGGGCAGTGCTACTCTGTGTTCTTCGATTTCTACAATTGATTTCTCTCTCGAATATTATATTATTTGGTATTTCCCGCATAAAGTATTATTTTCTTGTGGCCCAACGGTCTACTATACTCTTGAACGTCTCCAGCCTAAATTAGAACCCACCAACACTTTTAATAAATCCACACGACACCCCATGAAACTTACTCGTGTACATAACTATAGTTCAGGTAGTGTAGGAGATAAAATATCTTGGAATGAAATACAATAGTCTTGTGTAGTCATTAATGAAGGAGTCTTTACCCCCGGGGGGGGATGCCAGTGAGGATTGGGGTGGTTGGCGCTCACAAGCGAGGGGGGGGCTATTTACCTTGTCTCAATCTCCACGAGAAGAATTTGATAAAAGAAACATGGCTACACATTTACAATGAAGGAATTAGGTACAATAAAGCCATTGTCGGTTCGGAAAGCTTTTTCACCGAACCATTCATGTGTAAGTCTCGTGTAAAGAAATGCCCGAAAAACAAAATTCGAGACATTCATTCCCTACGTTCGTTACGCTAATTATTTATGGTTGAAATATTCTACTAACGAAAGGTTTTCGTATTATTAAAGTGTTTCTTGAAATCTTTACAAAATCGTAATAATGAGAGCCCTCAGGTTTCAATGTGATTTGCGACGAATCAAGTTCCGAGGGAATCGGATGAGAAATTTGTTTACGAATCGCAAAATTTATAATGCAATGCATCATCAATTATTAATATGTGATTATAGGCTAGGTTAACCGAACCAAATAAATAATGGTATATTTGGATCAGTTGGTAATTCTGTTATAATTTTTCAATTTTCGCTAACATGCTAATCAATAGTTCAATGCTATAAGTCATACTTATACTGATCATGTTATATACACACATTTTTGTTTCAATGTGTTGATAAAACACAATCTTCTTCGCCACTTGACTATCTATTCTATCTGTCCAGAGTGTATCTAGTTTTACTGTCGACTACCTACAAAATTACAATTAGTCTCGATACTGTAATAGTTTGTTTTGAAGTAGCAACACAATTTTTAAATAAAAATTATTGATTTACATTTTTAAATGCAAATTGTTGAAATATCAGTATTTTTCACTTTTCTGGGTTCGAGATCCAGTCGCGGCTAAAAACAAATACTTATAAGGCCTACGGTGTATACACTGTACGTTATGCATGCACATTGCGTGCCGCCATCACATATTCACACTCTTTGCCAAACACCTTGAAATCATCGCATGCATTTGTTGACAGTTTTGCGTGTCATATTGTTCCCAAAGGACGGTCCTAAGTTCTGACCGTTCTAAGGACTATGGAGACAAAGGTCCTTTGAAGACCTATAGTCCTTAGTTATCCTTGGGGGCTTAACTTTCCCTTCTAGCTTGACCGACGCGACCCGCTTCCCACAGGGTTTAATTTTCAATGCCTTGCTTCGTATTTTCGATTCTTTTATGAAAAACTAAATATTATCGATAAAAGCTTTTGAAATTTGAAGGTCGTTTATTTCTATAGTGTTGTTGCTTTCGTTTGTAGCTACCTGTAGCAAGGTGCAATGATCAATCAATACGTGGCAGAATTGTTGTCTTGGATCTGCTGTTCTTTCACATTTTGTGTTATATACAACTACATTTTGGAAATAATCAGTACATTCTACATTTGTACATTATTATCTTTCAAGCCCACGTTCACACACATAACTTTGATGAATTTTAACTTTTTTACTTCGATGAATTGAATTGTATAAGTATTTTCCCCAATATAATATTTCACATTATTTGTGTTCAGTTGTTATATTCAATTTTATATTGTATTTTCTCTACTTTAGACGATTCCATTCGTCGAGAAAAACTCTTATTACCTTATACCGTTAATGACAACTAATTGTGCTTTTAATATGTTTCCAGTTTCTTACATTTTATTTAATTGAATAACTTAATTCGTAAGCTAATGGCTAAAACTAGCTAATTCGAATAATTCTTCGTCGGTGCAGTTTTCAAATAAGTTTTGTTGTCTTGCGATCAACGACGTCGCGTAGTGACTATGATGCAACGATATCACATATTTGTTATACTTTCACCTTTTTCTTACTTCTTATACCCAAATATTGCACTTATCCTATCTATAAATTGTTGAATAGTTTTAACCTATGTAATATATTATCTGTGGTTTTAACTATGAAATAAGATTGTGAAGAATGAAGATTCTTGTGTGTTTGAAGTTATTGTCGGAGCACATTGATACTTTTCAGTCTAACTTACGTCAGTAAAGTAAAACCCCAGGTGAAACTGAAAGTAGAGTCAAACTCAAATCTTTAGGCCCAGCCACCGTTTCATGATAAGATTTACGTATTGTTGAACTTCCATCATTGTAACCTCGGCCACAAATGCCACGGAAACAAATAATTCAAAACAAGGTTCTCATAGTCCATCAGTTACAAAAACCTACCCGAAAAAATGTCAAAATGGACAAAGAAAACTTCTTTTTTCTAGTTGCTCGGTGTATTTTGGCCGTCGGGGTGCACATAGAAGAAGTAAAAGTATTTTGGAAGGTTCGGCCATTATAGGGCATAGAATCGCTCACGTCTGTGCGAGACAGGTTTTAGTGGCTACTTGTTATATATACCTGCACCGGAATTATAACGACATTATTTTCAAAGAAGCTTGAAATCACTGCAGCGCTAGGACAGATTCCAGGTCAAAATATGCGATAAAAGGGGGGTCGACGTCGGAACTAAAGAAATCTATATTTATTAAGCTTTTTTCTCTCTGGATAAATCTTATGCTGGACGTTATTTGTGTGATGGTCTTACAGAATGGAAATAATCTAAGGTATTTCACAAATTCTTCAATTCTGTTTTTGCAGCGTGCCAAGATATACCATGCATGAATGAATCGTTGAATGTGTGGTCACATTTTTACACAATTCAAATTAATTCACAAACTTTATAACAAGGTTCATTTCATTGTCGGCTTTCTTCATTCTAAATAATTTATTTTGTTGTAATTTTCCGTGAAAATCTCAACTACTGTAATGTGTGTTTGTCTACTGAAGGTCTACTGCAATGCTTACGCTTACAGGAGGTATTGTCCGCCAATAATTAGAACAGTTTTAAATCAACACTCCACTTCTACCACAACAATTAATCATTAATTGAATTGAAGGACAGCCACACGAAGTCATAAGTTGTCTGGAAAATCAACAAACTAAAACAACTCAATCAATTTGCTATGTTTAGGTTGTTGATTTGTTAGACAACCTGCGGCTGTACGTTTGTCGTTCAGTTCAACTAAATTAATTTAACAGTTATATTAGTGTTGTTTGTAGCCTTTATTTGATTATAATGTTGTTTTTGTAATATCGGTGTTTATGAAAATGTAATTGTTCTACCAGTTTAAAAAAAGGAATCTATGTATTTTATTTTAGTATCAAGTGTCCATCAAGTAGCATAGTCGTCTAAGCTACCGTTTTCATCTTTGATCCTCCGCTCTTCGACAGCTCCAGATTATGGTCGTGAAATTACTCTTGAAAACCGTCAGCTGCTTTTGAAAATGTCGAAATATATGTCATAGTGTCTCTAAGAAATGTGCAAAAACATCTTTTGTAGTTTTTATTTCAAATTTGTTTGTACGAAAGAAAAGAGAGTGTTCCTTTTGATATCCAGGTGGCAAAGCTTTGGGTGTTTGCTGGCCAAAGAAACTTACTCGTTTGGAGCGAATCGAGATCGTTGATGGATAATAAAATGAGACAGTTGCCGCGTTTCGAAGGTCGGCTCTTTGCGTCTTTCGGGGAGCATCGTACAATGAAACAGCAGTAGCACCTGAGAAAATAGTGTTCACTGGAAAATATGTGAAGTAATCTTCTAACATTCTACCGATATTTGCGATTATGATTAGAGGGATAAAAATACATACGCGATTGTGTTGTGTTTATTCCTTAGAATTTATCAAACAAAATTTGACGAATGTCAGGAATAGACGAAAATAACACTGCTATTCATAGCCACATCACATATTGCATAATTCGCCTTCAAACACTTCAATGCTGAAGATATTCCTCTCTCTCAGAAAGATTTCAAGCTCTCTGAAGCCTATATTGGTTTATAATAATAATACGTACTACCATCTACCTCTGACAATGTTCTTTCTGTCGTTCTCATCAGTGATTTTTTCATTATCCCACTTAGCACTTATTTTGTATACAAATTTTTGCATTTTTTCGTAATTGCACAACCATACAATTTCTACGCTTTTTTCGGATAGTCAACATTCACTTCATCATCATGAATCGTTGTTATATAATCATCAGTTGTTATACTGCTCACTCTAAAATGGCAGAAAAATGCTGTACGTGGGCAATTCATAAATAAATAAGGTGAATATACGACAATTTATGTCAGTATTTTGTGGTAACTCTAAATGTTCTGTGAGGGTCTTTATTTCTTCCATGTACGAACGAATGCATTTTGTGTCATTTTATGTCCATTTCTGATGTATTGAACACTTCTGTTGATAATTTCATGACCACACGTGTACTTATTCGTTAACTAACGTTCAGATATTGAATATTGTATAATAAAATCAATGCTAGTCGGTTCCATACTTTGAGCTAAACAATTAAAACTCACCGATAACTATTAGCTAACCGAAGGCTTGGTAATCGGCTATGGGTAATCAATTATATCATTTGTGAATGAAAACTGCATTCTGTGACAGGTAAACTTAGGGGAGAGATGGCAATTCTTTGAAATAGACAAACAAGGGATTCGGGGAACCAGTTTATCATTTGGAGGTTCACAAAGGCCCAGTGCGGTCAGACAATTTGTGACGTCAGGCCATAAGAGTCAGATGAGTGATGAGACAGAGTGAGCTGAGAGTCGTTACTTTTAATACATCGTCAATATTTAAGAGCGTTCATCACAAGCCCATGCTAAATCGTGAGAGTTTTACTTTTTCGTTAACTTTTAAATCAAATTTGTCAATACTATCAAAATTGAAAGTGACAAATCTGATGCGATGAATTTATTTCAATGTATATATTAAATATTATATGTTTTATTATATTGGGTTATCAATCAGGCACACACACTTAATTTGTTTTTATGTAAATAAATCCAGAAATTACCAAATCCATCTCGGCGGGGTATCGGACCCCGGTGGATGTTTTAATTTCTGGATTGATTTACATAAAATCAATTACTACGGGATTGTTTCCCGATCAATGAAATTGAGCACTAAATTTGTGTTCAAGTGATTCGGGTTGAGATATTCCTAATGATTAAAATGTGTGATAATTAAATAGTAATAAATACATATATGGAAGCTGAAAATATGTACTCAATAATAATTTCAGAATAACCTTCTTCTTTCACCTTTTATGGTATAAGCGAAATCCTTTTCAAATCTGCAAGTTTTGATACCCTGCTTTGGAGAACTTAGTTATTAAGGAAATTAAGTAATTTTGTAACGTTTTCTGTTAGATCATATCTACTTGATGAACTCGTCTTGCGATTTATTAAAAAAGCAGGTAATTCGTTCAAATCATGGCCATATAAACCTGACCTATAAAAATCAAATTGCTCAGTTTAAAAATTATCGTTTTGGCTCTAAACTGACATTGTTAACATATTATATCCGTACTAAATACCCATGAAGGTTTCTAGCTATTAACCTGAGTTATATTTCCTGAAATATGTTATAAACGCGTTTTATGTACCTTAGAAATCATACATTCCGTTAAACTAAAATGAACGTAAAATGTTGGCTAAATACAACCGGCAACAATTTAGACGAGGTAACCATTAAGCTGTTTTATGTTTTCATAAGAACATGTAATTTTAAAAATAAACTAGACTTATCAAACATAAAATACCCTCATTATTTTATATTTCGACACACCATACCTAACTATTGATAGATAGCATTGCTAAATAACATTATTAAGCGAGAATTATCACGATTTTATATTTATGGAATGATTGTGAGTGTGATAACGAAAGATAAATAACTGTTTGTTACTATTATATAAATCCACATTTTTCAAACGAATTGATTTGTATTTTGAAAATCATGCCACTCGATCGAAAATCACCCTAACCTTGTTTTTCCATCATCATTACCAACCCTTAGACATGTGGAATGTTTTTCCTTGCGATAGCTCCTTGTTTTTGTCGGTTTGCTCCCACCGGAACCGGAAGTCTCCGGAGTGTCATAAGCGCGGGAGGTGACAGAAAGGGCGCGAAATTGAATTCGTAAGATAGACTTCTCATTTCTCTTACGGCGTATTCGCCCTGCTACGCGCGATGAGATGGGATGGCGTATTATCCGTGGATCCGAAAGTGAAAACATTGCGAAATTGGGACTTTGGTATCGAGGGCTGTAGATACATCGCCTGTTTTTTTTTTTTAACACGATCCCATTTTTCTCATCTGAGAGAAGGTTATCGCCCACCCACAAGCAACAATCCGTAAACAACAACATATTTTGTTATTTAATTGTAATTATTTGGACATACACTGTTCTTATAATAAATACTTTATTAGTAATATTTCGACACTAATCGAGTGTCTTTCTCAAACTGAGGTTGAACAAAGGAATATTTTAACAATACAAATAAATATAAAATAACAAAAACGACCATGAAACATTTATGCCAACAAATCATAATAAAATTGAAATAAATTACCTATGTACAAATAATAGGTGTGGGTAAGAACAAACACCAAAACGTCAAAACATACAGTTTAAGACAGCAATGCACTATAGGTCTTACATTAGGACAACAAATTATAGTTTATATTATTATAACATATTTGATACAAGTTGTTATTGAGTGTTTCTTAAAACTCACTTACCTACCAAAGTCACTGTTGTTCTCCGTAATCGGCGAATTTTCGACGAGGGTCCCCTCATTTTCGTCCGGCCACGCCAGACACACTGAGGTTCAAAGTGTCCTGGGTGTAGTTTGTGGTGTAGATGTGCTAGTAGGCAAGCTCTGGATACATAATCTGCCTTCAGCGGTCTCCAACTAGTATGTTCTACTTGTATACTTTTAGCACAGATATTAGAGTACACTACGTGGGACTTTTAGTGTTGGGATTTGTTTTTGTATAATACATAATACAAATAAAAATTTCTTCGTTACTTGTTACTGTATCGCAATTGAAATAAACTCTTCTAAATGTCGTAATTCACCTGATGTATCTCTTATAATAATACACTGACCCAATTAGCTCTTGAAACATGCTCTCCTATAACTTATGTTCTAATCGCATGATACTAATGATTTATTCAAAGCCTTTGCGCTTTCCGTTTGTTTCGCCGCGTCGTCATACTATTCAATAAAAGGAAATCACATGCTGATTTATACATCGCTTTACTTAGGACGGGTTTTTCGAATTAAATGTTTTAGAAAATAAATGAGACTTGGATTCATACCCCATGAATGGAAATGGTTTAAATTTTAAAAAGATTCGAAATGAAATGACATTTTTTAATGTCTGAGGGTTATAAATCTGTTTGAAGTCCGTTCTTTGTCGCATAATACGTTTTGGTTCATTATATTTCATTTCTGTCTTTTATGCTGGCTCGTTTCTTCATTTATAAAGCCATGACTCCCCCCCCCCTCCCTCCCTCCACCCACTTCCTCCCCTCTCCCCTCTCCTCCAGCCCAGTTTTGTTTTATCCCCTGGTCCTGCGTAGTATTATGTTATTTTTGCCTCGTTACACATTTAAGTAACTTTTCAAACTATACACTCAGTTCCAACGAAATTTGACTTTTGTCGTCGCCTTTCAATATATTTTCATTACTTTATGAAATTTTGCTTTTCTACACAGCTTGATTATAGCTAAGCAATGTTAATTATTATTTCAAGTCTGGAAAACCAAAACTTCGTTAAACTACGTAAAACTACTAACGTGAAACTTACCAGATATACGTGCATATGTTTACCCTGCCCTGAAAAACATTCAGCAATTCTTCGTTCACCCGCTTCTCACATCAATTCGTAATGTACAAACTACGGGGTTCCTACATATTACATCATCTTCGTTTATTTATTATTTTTTTTTAAATTTTGATTTCATTTTCACCCTTCCCTTTAAAATATGTATATATTCCTTTTTGTGTACTTAGTTACAACAGTATTCACAACATTATATTTTCCATGTAAAACGCAATTTAAAAATAACTGGTGCAACATAAAACGAGCTAACTTTGAAACGATGTACAATGCTTTTAAATTTAATTTTCTTGAAGCTATTTATATACAATTTTTAGTGTGGAAAACTACATAAACAATTAAAGTTATCAGGCTTAACAATTTGATTTTGCTGATGTAATCATCTACATCTCCCTATAGTTTTATGTCATACACACATAATATTAGTCTAGGAATAGTCGAGAAAAGCAGCTATTGCTGCATTGCTAATGAATAGGCCCAGTTTTATATGAGGTTGACTTTTTTAGAACGAGTAGCCTCCATTTTTGTTCTTTTTGTGAACAATATTTCACGACCTAACCGAGTGAAAAGAACGGAAGCATATTGTTCATTCACTCTACTCGTTAACAATACAAAAAAGATTTTTCCATATTATTGTATTGAATTATTGTAGTAACATTTTACTCCGAGAAAATAATAAATAACATCCCCCCTTTTCCTTTCTTTATATCTGATATTTAATACCAAACGTTTGATTTTCTAAACCCGTTCCTCTGGTCTTTCATCAACTAGAAATGGGGGAGTATTTTCTGAAGCATCATTCATCATAACTAGCTAGATTTCATGTAAAATATATTTAAAATAAATGTTTGAAGTATTCAAAAAAATATCCGATTCTGCCTATTGTTGAAATTCAAAGGAAACCGTGCATGAAACTGTTGAAGGTTTTTTTTGCTCGGTTGGTAACATGTTGATATATCACCCGTCTAGATGAATGAGATAAGCATTTTTAAATGCCTACCTCGGCATAAGTGAAAAAAATATTCGCGCCTTGTTAATTTTGATTTTGTTTAATGTCCCGTTGTACACAGAGCAATATTTTCTAAAAATTATCAATAATAACAAAATTCACTTATAAATGACACCTTTTTCAGTAATAAATATAGTTATAGTGTATTTTATTCTGGTGGTAAGACTGTGTTGTGGAGCTAAACTCTTAATCTTACCACCAGCAATCTGATTGTCATGTAACGTCATGATTATGTGGGAATAAATGATAATACTCATAATAACTAGTATTAACACTAATTTTTTATTTAGATAAATTGATTTTTTGTTGATTGGGTGAAATTGTTATGTTGAAGAGTGTACACGTACAGTCAGAGTCGTCGAGATTGCATCTCAACTTCAATAAATAATAAAAATCCAACTCACATCAATCTCTCCTAATATTTATATTTCTACCCCCTTCAAGTCACCAATATAACAATAGTCTTTTTAGTGTCTTGATTATGACTATCAGGCCAGCATATATCACATGGTGCATGTCTACCCTTCACTTCACAACATACATGGCTTCTCTATTCTTATCTTTGGGGTATTTTGAACACCCTTCGTTATATAATGCACTTCATTACTACTGTGACATTCCAGTACTCGCCAGTCACGCAAACATAAAAACAATAGAAAATATTAAAATTTAATAGAACGACTCCATCTATCGCTAAACCGAAATATCTTTCCGGGATCTAGGGTTTGTTAGTAGTGAAGTCGTAAAGTCCGCGACACGCTATATTGGTTCGACTATCTATATGAGGTTGTATTTTATATCCTTGAGATGTGATGGTACCAGTCGCTGGTAGCTACATCGCCCTAGCCCTAGCCCCTAGTCGCATGCCTAGCCAACGTTATCGTAAAACTATCTGGCAACCCCTGAAGAAATAAACTTCTTTAACAGATTGACTATAGATTTGCATGTAATTCAAAAGTCTAGACCTGCACAATTAGGCTACCGTTTAATCCACGAATTATTTAACCTGGAATTATAAAATTTAACTGACAATTTTATTGGATGTTGCATTCTTACTTTATGTTTAGATTAGACGATCTTTGATGGGAGGGGCTATTTTTTTTTTAGCAATTCGATTTCTGTCATTTTTATAATCGTCGACACACGTATTTGACGCTAACATCATTATTCACAATGTTTTAAATTTAATATACTGTTTTATTTGTGGAGTGAGTTAAATTAAAATTCTTCTTGTGATTTAAAGAAAATAAGCAATAACGATAGTTCGTGAAAAACAGTTTTTTGTCTTACATCATGGAGAATGATAGTTTTAATACGCTGTGCGCCATATTTTAGAGCACACTCAAATGTGTTGTGTTATTGTATGTTTCGAATGTTTGTTAACTATGTACCCCGTTATGTACTTTCCATTTTTAACAGCATGCCATCTTCTTTCCCCCATGTCTTAACATGTGTATCTTGTTGTATGTGTGTATGCCCGTATATGTATGTTTACTTGCATTCATTTAGCCTAGAGTAACCCAAAGTTGCCCGTTATTTCTAGTTCCAGATAAAATCAGGTAGGATGGATGCTTAAGAATGCATTTAACGTTTATTATTTAAAAAAAAATCAAAACCAAATACATAAATTAAGCAGTTCCGACCCTGGCAAATGAACTAGAAATCAAACTCAAATAGGAATGAAAAACACCATTTTCCAATAGTAAAATAAATGTCCAACCCTGCCGTGTAAATAAAAATAAATAATTTCCAAGAAAATATTTTCTTGAAACAATAAAAAAAGTTAACTAAGTTCCAAAATAGTGATACAGTGCTTTTCGTTCATTGCAGTGTATGATTCATCATTCGAGCTTGGCATTCTATCCACGGCAAAGGTTGGTACATAAATGAAATATTTTAATTTTAAAAAGATTCGTAGTCTAGTTGCAAAGAAACAACCGGGGTCGGAATCTTAAACTAGTTAAATATTAATGCACAATTTTTAATCGAAATTATTTCGATGTTAATTTAGAATAGTCTTCCAAGCACGTGTTTGCATGCATGCATTGCACCAGTCCCCTTGTTGCTCGTATGCACCGCATGTCTTGTTTATAGACTACACCCCCCTTAGAAGTGCATTGAGTTCGACACCGATTTGCATACTATGTAGTGCATTAGTAAAAGTGTGGCATGCAAATGAGTAACAACTCTATTTCGATACACAAGTTGACTGAGCTAGTTAGTTCACGTGGTCCTCAATAGGAGATCCGATATGCTTTTGTTGTTATCTCCTTTGAGAATTATTTGCATATTTTAATGTGCGGGTATCTTTCTAACGTGCCGTTCAAACCGCGTCGAATGAGACCTAAATGAGGCATTTGTTGTATGTCTTTTAAATGATATTGAGTCCCGAAGTCGCGAGGTGGGTAGGAAGGTATTGTGGGCAGCCATTTTGATTACAAAAGCATTCACACCTAGAAATAATTGCACTGCGCCTTGGCTTTCGTTAGGCTCGTTGGGTTGGTATTGTTCGTTGTATGGAGAAAACCTAGTGGGACGGGGTCTACTCCCCTTTACGTATATAATAGCTTTAGTAATAATGGTTGCCAAAAAATAAAAGGGGATAGTTTATTTATGGTTGTAGCCAGATTTTAATGGAAGTTTTTTTGATATCGGATTTTAAAACTAGTGTATCACCCCTATGTATGTTAACAATGAGGGTAGTGTATGCCTACCCCCTGCATTGCAATTCATTTTAACAGAAAGCCACTCCTTTCTTTGTATTCAGTTGCATTTATCTGTTGTTCTATTTTTGCAAATAGTTAAATTCTGCCTTCCTTTATATTCTGATTTTGAATCCACGCCAGATTTAATCTGATAATGCATGAAATCTAAACCCCCTTACTTTTATGACTTTAAAATATAAATAATTCAAAGTTACAATTCTTACATTTGAATTTCGCCACCATGTATATTTGAAACTGCTTCACTCTAATAGTCATACGTGTGCCTTACCTGGATAGGTAGCTACTTGCAACCACGCGCACATCTACTTTTGCGTTGTTACATTTTTGTATTGTCATGCTTTGTCATTAACGTATTTTCTTCTTCCCTTTCATTTTGAAAGCATGCATATTTTATTAAGAGAATTGGCTTTAATAAGAGCACCCTTACCACCGCTTCTAAATATTCCGTGGCATGTGTCCGAAAATACACGTCTGGGGTATCGAGGCATCATAAAATATTCATGGCGAAACAACACCGAGTGTCTAGACGCTAATACACGAGTTTCAACTTCCAAAAACACAGGCGGATTTAATTATTCAATCTGTTTAAATTACCTTACGTGTGTACTTAAGCCTACAGCAACAATTCATCTGTCGTATGCTATTCATTAACGAAGTCGTTTCCTATTCGTGATGTGTTGTATAAAAACAAAAATAATTTATCACGAGTATGGTTGTATTTCCTAGATAGAAAACTAGGTTAGGTCTTGTTTTAATTTAATTTATATCAACAAAAATAGCATAACTCTCCATTTGATTTATTTACTTCGACACAAAAAAGGTTATAGGGGTGAGAATGCTGACGCAATACTTGTTCTATATAAATGTGCCGTATGTTCTAAAGGTAATACGAGAAGAGTTGCTACGATGCAAACGAACATGTGATTTTTGTAGCTATTCAATTTTTACGGCGAACTATCCAATCTATCTGGGTCGGGTGAATTATGTTTGACTATAATCCAAATGAAGATTGAAAAGAAATACCCTCTTCGTCAACTCCTATAAACGGGTGGCAAACAAAGGACCAAACAGTCGCGTAAATTTGTATTCGAAAATCCATTGCAACTGTAAATATATAGTGGTGATTCCACATGAAAGATTTTTATTAGAATTTGAGTAGATGTTGGGTGCTTGTTTGTCCTACTGTAGTTTTGTTAGGCCTTATATCAACTTTTCATATAATTTCAATTTTTCAATAATTTATGAGACACTACAGAAATGTGTAACGCGTATGTAGTGTTAGTAAAAGATACAGATAATGTTATTTACCCAAAAAAAATTGCGTATTAACGTAATTTTCATAGACTACTTTATTGTTAAAATACATTCAGCAAAATATGCAACAATAATTAAAAAGTCCAAAAGGTTTATACAAAGGCAATATAAACCTTGATGTATTCATCATTACCTTTGAAAAAGTTCCCAAATTTATTCAAACTAGATCAAATACAAAATGTATATTTTTCTTGTCCTGAATTTCACCCCTACATAAAAATGTGTCTTTATCAGTTTATTGAAAAACCACACACATTTCAGTCAAATGCTGTTCCTTTCATGGTTTCGTCAATGGGCCATATCTCTGGTTTTAATGTCCTCATAAATGGTGCTTTTCCCGTATTTACGTACAATCTCCCTCTGATATTCAACCGATTTATCACCAATTGAAAAGTACTCACTCACTTCGCTAGTAGTAAACGCCTACTATCACAACGTTGTTAGTTGTTTAGAATGTCGTTAAACTCGACTGATTGTGAGATAAAATAAAATGTCGATAGTCAAGGTCAGTGGAAATATTTATCTGTTCAATGAGGTTGATATACTTTTTTGAAGGGCAAAATACCCGACAGGCTGGTTTGAACAGACATTAAGCAGATAAAAGATAATTTTGATTTAAACAACCAATGCACACAACTGATACGAACTGATTATTTTATCTAAAATTACTTCACTTATTCCCACAAAATATCGTGGCTAAATGATTTCGTCCTTTAAACGTATTTTAAAAATATTTTTGCTTTGGTTATTAACAAATTCAAAATTTTCATTTAGAAAACTAATTCTCAAATTTGTCTGCCATACTTGACTTTTTAAATATGCCCTAAAAAATATGTATGCAAGAAGTTTTGTTTTATAGACTCATTATATTAAGAGATGAAATTAAGTTTAAATCCGCTGTTAAATATTTTAAATGCCGATTATCGAACGGATATACATAATCTACTATGTGTGTTTTACTTCAATATTGTATTCCTATCATGCCTAAATTTATGCAAAAGTTCCACATTTTATTAAGTTTTTGTCAGGTTTTTGTTTCCCTATTTTTTTTGTCCCTTGTTTTATTTGCATTATTAATCACATTATAATAATCTACATAACGGAATTAAGTGGTAAAACATTATCATATTCTTCGTAATAATCTACCTCCAGTTTTTAATCTCTCCTCTCATATCCGTCAGTTTCGTTAAAAAAATTATAAAGTAACCTGCCCCTCAATTTGCATAGTTAGAACGGAGATGGTGAATTATTAATAAAGTTCATTTATCCTCTTGAGAGCGAGTTGGCCTCTTCCCTTTAACTCCGGTTGAAATTAACTGACTGCTAAATTTCTCTCTTGCGTGTTAATTTGTGGCTTGTTTAATTACTCGACAAGTCTTTAGAGTAAATTGTTTTAGTTCCCCTTTATTAAGTCGACGCCGACAAGGGGTATAATCTCAGCCGCTTTACCCCGTTCCTCCTTTCTTCTCTCACCCCTTTAGTCTCTCTCTCGCTCTCTCGCTCTCTCACTCGCTGTTTCATCTCTCTGGCCCTTGCGGAAGATGTCTTTACCACTTTGCATTTAGTATAATCTGGGGCAAATATGCTGGACACATACTCTTGAACAATAAAAGTGGACACTACACAATTCTGTAAATTGTTATAATGTGCATGCTTAGAGAATGTTAGACATTAAATACTTATCAACACCAAAACACATGTCCCTATTTTTAATTAAATGTGATAATGAATTTTTTATCACCTATAAATCATTCGTCATCACTTATATTATAATTTAAAATATATTGTCAAAAATATTGGCTTTGAATTATTGCAATTTAAATTATAATACATTCATTAGTTGTGTCTCTATCAACAATTTGATAGAAAAACTTATTTATACTCATGACAAATGTTACGGTGAATCGTTTAATTTAAGGATTTAAAAAATTAAATTTTAAAATTGGAATATGTCTGGTATTATTTCATCCAATTTTTTAAGTAATAGAGCTTCTGACGTTATTGTATCGTTACATTATTTCGTAACATTTCAAAATAATTATCACTAAATGTACTTTTATATATAGATCTGCTTGTTGAACATTCAGTACATTAATTGAATATTTCTGCACATTTAATTGTGAATTATTGACTATTATTTCCTGCTATCATACTATTTCCGACTATTTATTTATATTTTGAAAAATTAAAATAAACGTAAAGGCTAACAATTACAATGACATTTGGATGACTAGGTAACAGTGAGTAGAAAATATATTGAAATTATGCACAATCAAACTAAGACTAAACATGTAGGAAAGAAAATAAGAATACATTTTTAAAACCAATACCTATTAAACTGATGATATCGCCAACAGCAAACTATCTTAATATCCATCTTTAAATCTAAACACCGCAATTAAGTCACTTGACATTTACATCGTAGAGTTAATTAGCTTGGTTTGAGGGAAGAGCAGGATGACGTGTTCGCTGGTAGTGAACCTGTGAGATTGCGATCACGTTCAGTGTACTCGAGTGTACACCGCTTGAACCAACTTCACACCCTCCTTCTCCGAGCAACAGGTCCGCTGCAAGATCAATGGAAGGGTTAAATGAAAGAGGCAGTTTACAAGCGTGAATGTTAATTACTTAATTATTCAAAAGAGAGAGGAAAGACCAAGAGAGATAGAGAGAGGAGGTAGATTGAAATTGCGATATTCAAGGGAGATGGGGGGAAGTGAAATAATCTTCAATAACCACGTGGTACGTTGTAATCGTGTCGTTGGTTTAATGTAAGCTTGGAGATTATGATCGTTTAGAGAATGGAATTAACTATCTGCTTTAAATACGATCACGGAAGTGTGTTAATTTCTTGTATCGCGTCTCACAAAACACAAACAACAAGATTCTAAAACTGCAAAGCAATTAAATGTGTATTTATTAATAATCCACTCATTTACACAAGAATTTACAAACATAAAGACAAAAACGATTCATGTTGATTGGAAGTAATCTAATTGTTACATTCTAATATTATAAGGTGGACATGAAGATACAATTGGCATAATGTGATTGGATACAAAAATAACAGTTCTAAGGTTTGGTTTAAAAATAGGTTCGTTGTGGTCTAAAATAATTTATACTTACAACGATCGGTGATGCCCAGATTCTAAAATATTTCAATTGGTGTACCTCGGTCAAATGCAAATAGCCTGATTAAGCCCTTCAAATAAATACATTATAAAAGTATTTATATTACAATCTCTGATTCAGAAACTGACAGCCATTTCATTCTTCAAGTTATAAAAAAACAAAAATAATATTATCAAAAACATATCGAAGAAGCAAAACAATGACAAGGTAGACATAAATTATTGATGTTCATTAATTAATCTCATATCTTAAAATCAAAGTTAAACTTATCTTATGTGAACCATGATTGTCCATGATTGTAATCAATGACGTCACTAGGAATCTCCCCCCCCCCCACACCCCACCCAAGATTATTTCTTTGGAAATCGCCTCTTTCAATCGTCGAAATCACATTTTAGCTTCATTAAACGTAACAAGATTAACCCCCTACCCCCGTTTGATGAGTCCTGCCGTCTTAGCACCCCTAAAACTGTCCCTTCCTGCTGGAGCATTAGTCGGACGCTTGTCCCGTCATTTGGGGACGCTTTCTTGTGGCGTCGCGTCGCCTTACATTCGCTCTGAGTCCGATCACTCTAACCTGTGTACAGTACACAGGCGAAGGTGCTTCCTTTTGAGCGTTATTTTTATATTTTTGTGTACATCTGGCAATCTTAATAGGCATTTTTGTTGTATAAATGTACTTTCGGACGAGTGTACAATTCCAAAAAGGGATCAACTAAAAAATAGTTACGACTTTGACCATATGTGGCATTTCCAAAATTATGCACAATTTGACTCTCGCATATTTTTTTGCACGAAACTAAATCTGCTCCTTTTTACAATATATCACTGTTCTGTTTGAAGAATTCTTGAATAGGTAAAATCATGGTTTTTATGTTGTTTTTTTTTCATATTTACCGTAGTTGAAGTGTTAAAAGTGTACATACAGTAAACATGGAATGGAAGGTAAAGTGAGGAAAAATTACAAGTTTTTAATTTATATCTTTTAGAAACTCAGATGGTAATGTAAATTCTTAATCAAGAGGTCGGCGTATGTATACCTTAAGTGGAGTTAAAGTAGGCGTGTAAACGGTCGCCGATGTTATATAGTGTTGTATTATTTTATTCTTTCAAGACATTTCTTGTTCCGAAGTTTTCCTTTCTCATATTTCATCACTTTATACGGTAAAACAAGTTATTAATGCGTTTGCGACACAATACACCTTATTTAATTTTTATGCAAACTTATGTGGGTGGATTTGTTTATGAAACACATTTTCATTACGCCTCTAAAAGCAATACCATATTAACTGATAGTAGTTCACACTTTGAAATGAGCCGATAACCAGTAAGACTTAATGATAGAGATAGTGGGACTATAATAACCCCCTCCCTCTCTCTCACTCTAGTAATTACGTCACATTATTCAATTTAGCTGCACTTCTATTGATAACAATTTTTCATTTCAGTCTAAAAGCTTTTAAGAACGACTAAGTATATTGATATTGTGGTAGTGGAAATGATTTGATCAATTAATTACTTGGTCTCTTGAAAATGCGGCACTCCGTTTTCTTTTAGCACTCTCTTCGAAAATAAAATCCATAGCGAACGACTAGTTAGGCGTGGCACTGTATTTCTTTTTAATTAAACACGGTGAAAAGCCATCTACTACGCAGACTAAAGAGTATAAAATGAAAATTATGGCTAAGACGTTCATAAAAAGCCACCCTACGAAGGCATGTTTCTTTAAGATGTTTGAAAACGTTCCCTTAGATTTTTAAAAATTCTCTCCCTTTGAGTTCCCCTGGCGATCTGCAACCCTCCATACAAACCACTCTTTATTTTACATCCCCTCAAGATCCCGGTATTCTCTCATTTTCTTCCCCTCCCCCTCACCACCCCCTCTCCATTAAAAGCCCTGGGCAGGGGGCCGGGGAGGACCTAAGACGTACTACAAGAATTAACAGAGGCAATTTAATTTTTATGAAACCTCTTTAGAGGGGGAATGCGCGATGTAGAAAGCTAGGGCAAAAAATCCACGAACATTTTTTTAATTAGAGCGTTCCGTGTGCATTATTAATATAAAAAACGGGGGAAATTCCAATTATACTGAAGACGTTGTGTCGTAAAAGATGCATATCGGCAAAATTATGATCTGGATAGATCTACTTCGTCAGCAATAACGTATAACTTGCGCCGTATGAGACGGAATGGAATATTGAAGATGACTGTCAGATTATTTGAGAAGTTTCACTTCGAAGTATTACTGACGTTTGCACTTTTAAGATGAAGCTAATCAATTGGAGTTCGCTGACTCCATCTCCACCCTCTCATAATCTAGAGAGATTTTCACTATCTATCCTACCCACATTCAGTATTGTAAAATGTAAATTTCAAGTTTATAGTTAGATGATTGGCTCCCATGTCGTTAATGACCCGTGCTTACTGCCCTCCTTTGAAAAACAGTTTTTATAACTGAATAAGACAGACGTAGCTCTCAAATGTGTGAATTTTGTGTAAGATCATCATTTGATCTCGTTTAGTGAAATAAGATTTTTAAATTATATCTAGATAGCAAGATGAAGATTTTTGAAAACGCTATAAAATGCAATTTCTTAAAATCTAATGTTTACTTATAAATTCAAAACTCCAAATTTTAAAATGTAAATCCTTTAAAGCTAGTTTGAATCTGCCTTTTGTCTTTACACCCATCTCTAATCACGCTGTATTCGTAAAATGTGCCATAAACCGTTCAAACATTATAATTATTACTCATTTAAAATTATTGTTATACCACCCACCAATCAGACACTTGTATAGGCGTTTGTTTTCTGTCTAATATTTAAATGGTATTTTCTCGAAACGTTTAAATAACTCTGCTGTTTCCAGAGAAGGTTTACCATTTTTTATTTTCTTATAATTATGCATTTTTTTCTCCTTGACATTTTCTTAGCTAGCTTCAGTACTCTAGTTTAACCCTACCGAAGCCCTTGTTCTAGTCATGCAGGGTAGCGTAGCTCCATGTACCATATGACATGTCACGAGTCAATTGGTATGAGTACCTTAATAGGGTTACGTGTCTGCGACTCTGCTGGCTCTAACCGACGCTGATTCTCCGCTGTAGGGTTATAACGTGCACGCCAGTCTTGTAGTTAGTCGGATGCATTCTGATCATTTATGAATGATTTATTCATTATTGTCGACTCTGTTGCCTGGGGCTTCTTAATCCGCCGCTGATTTCTCTGCTGTGACGGGGGTGTTAATACATTCTGGCCTTGACAATCTCTTTACCGTACTTTAGCAGTTACAGGAAATTAATTGATTTACGTATATTGCATAATTTGCAAAATCTAATTAATATACTAAAAAATTAGATTAGTTTCTTAGGTGCTTAGTTGGATTAGTTATCAAAACTCCAATAGTATTTCGTATATTTAAATTGATAACTGACATAGATATAGTTTTTAAAATTTAGAATAGTTTTGGTCGGGTTATGAAGTTTTTATTGAATTTCAAAGAGTGACATTTCATACAAAATAAAGTAATATTTGTTTCACATAAACACCTTTGGAAAGTCCACAAAAATCTATGTTGTCATGTATTTGGCTTCTCGTGTAATTCCCTCATTCGCACGCCACTGTAAACTGAACATCCGACCTCGGAAAGATAGTGAAATTATTATGAGAACTGCAACAGCTGTTTCGGTTACTATGCGTATCAAGACACAATCCAAGACTCATGGCTGTTCTAGTGGACGTGTCGTTGAATCCCACTATCTGTCGTTTACGCCTTTCAGACGTGTTTCATGTGACATGATAGTTTGCGTTGGTTTATTGTGGCATTTATGAGATAACTAGGCTAGTTATTACAGATAACATTGATTTACAATCGTAGACTATTAATTATATCGTAATTACAATGAGTATCGAATTGTAATGACCAATCTATATGCAAGATAATACACTTCTTTCCTGATATTTCTTCCTTTGAACCCAGGACACTTACACATCTTCTGCTAACTATAGTTCGGTAATGGGGGTCAAGATATTTAGGTGGCTCCGAGAGATTATTTTATAGTACTAAATACCAGCATTTATTGTGACTAAATTCAGTCTTATTCATGCATTTTTTTAAGTATTATTTTCTACAACGAGCAACAAGATTTGGTCTGTAGATTTAAGTCGAGCTCTCAAAATGTTCGCTTACTCGTTGTGTTGACTTGTCAATAAAAGAAAACTAAAGTTTAGAGCGGCTGTCTATAAATCGATTATTTTTCTTTCTTATCTGCAGTAAATTATTTTCGAATCTTCAAGTTCAATCTCCAGTGATTTGATAACGAGTTGTGAGTCGTTTTTACTTCTTCTCCGTTGACTCGCCGTTATTATGTCGCTCGTAGAAGAGAGAGAGAATGGAAAATGTCAAGATTTTTTTCTAATATGCCTAGATGTCATTAAGAGACGTTTCCACAACTCTTTTGTTGATTTTTATCTTAAATTAGTTCGCTCAATGAAAAAAGAAAACTCCTCGTGTAGGATTTTCTGCAGATTTCTTTTAAGGGCCTCTACTTCACTCGTTAGTCCTGGAAATTCCTCGGAAAATCTCAGTTTGAAACGCATTTTGCCCCTATAATTCTACAATTTTCTTTTACTCTTTCTCTCAATTTGAGTTTCTCTCTTTCTTCCCCCCCCCCCCTCCTCCCTCCCTCTTCATTCCCTTCAGAACCACTCAATGCATGCTTCACGTGGCCGGAGTACCTTATTGGTCAAACAGAAATCAGTCAGATGTGAAATGTTTAGATAACGAAGAAAAATCTCAAAAACTCTGCTACTATTAATTAATAATTTTACAAAGCAATTACAATTTAATTGACGTTTCCTCAGTAGAAATTTCTCACAACCTCTTACAAATTATTTTTCTTTCAATGCACAAAACAAATTTAACAATATTTCAAGTGTCTACCAACGGTCTACCACTTATATTAAAAGAATTTGACAGCTGCCACGCTTCAAATATAACAGAAACGTAAAACTCACTTCCAAACATTGAAAAATCTCCTTCAAACGAGAGTACACTCTTAGATAATTAGCTTAGAGCTGTGTCATAATGTGTTAATGAAATAATTTACCAGCATTTCCTACTTACACATTCTAATCGTCCTCCCCCGTCCGAACCATGCAGCTACCAACATAGCCAGCTTCATTAATTAGGATTTCCCTCCTCTTCAAGTGTCAGTTCACTCAAACTAGGACTAATTATCCCCCCGTTCAAGTTCAAATTAATTAACTTTTTTAAGAGTGTCACCGTATTAATAGACTGCTTCCTGCGTTACGCTATCCACGGGGAGATACAACTCATTAAAAATAATTATGTGATAACGAATTATTTTCGGAGACAATTCGTTTCGAAAGAGTCATTAGTCAATTTCAAAATTTAATTGTCGTCTGTACTCGGTGAGCAAAACGGTGATGACATTGCAAAAGAATTTAAATTAATTGATTTTTTTAATTTTATGTTGTAATGTAAAAGTTAATTGTTCTGCCTCGTCCTCTTGTTGTATTGTTTCATTTGAGTGTTATTGTCTTCAGGTAGTTTGTGTCATCTCACTTCCGTGAGTCAGTGAATGGAAATTATTAAAATATGTTCTTATGTTTACGATGTGTTGTGCCTATAAACACCAATTTTGTTATTGCAGTGTTTTATATTTTTATTATTGAAAGAGAAAGTTCAAAGTGAATAGCGTTTTGCGTTTTTTTCTTCTCGCAAATAATGCATTACATAAGCCTAGATTCTCATGTTCACAAATGTTAGTTTTACACAATTGAATACACTTACAACGAGAATAGTACAATTGAGTTTTTTGTCTAGAAAAGTCATCAAATTTAGATTAAAAAATAAATCAGTACATAACCAAGCCACAAATTTCATTTCTCCATTTGATTAGCATGAAAACACTCCCGTAGGTGTTATTTATTATATGGAAATCAATCAAAAAATTTAAAAAATATTATTTTTTTAAACTTTCTTCATAGATTTACATATGACTTACACAAAGTCAACCCAACTATGCACGAAGTATATGATATAACCCCCAGTCCGACAAACTTGACATCTCTGTCATTAATGTCATAAGCTGTGTTTAATGCCTCATCGCAACCCGTGTGTCATAACGCGCAACTGAAACTGAAATTACTCTGCACTCATTAGTATGACATTTCCTCATCATCAAGCATATGTTTCTTTATTATTAATATTATTATCATCGTTGTTAAGACTTAACAGGATGCAGTCGTATCCTTTAAACGTCGAGGCCCGTTAAAAAATGACGTACTAATTTACCCTCGTTAACTCGACTCATTTTTGATTCTGGTTAATTGGGTTGATGTGTTAATTGTGGAGTCAATGGCTGACTAGGGCTACGTCAAGAATATGGCGTGAGCAAAAAGTGTTTTGTCATTTGAGAAATCAGTTTTTATTGGGTTAAACAATTGTAGCTATATCATTCTGAGCACGCCTGTAATAAGTACGAGTTTTTTATATGGGCGTGTGAGTGTTTAAAGTAAAGAAGACTATGTATTGCAAGATGGGACTTATAATGAAGTTTTCCGTTTTATCTGTGTTAATATTTAATACAGTCTCAGATTCTTGAGGTATTGGGTTCGATTTCCGTCATCGGCAATTCCGAATGAAAGTTTTTTATATCATCCGGACATTCCCTCACAATACCCTAATATCAAAATATCTATAGCGAGTTACATGAAGAGGGTCATGCAATTGTCCATCGGCACGTTTCTCAAGATAAGTTTAAAATAATTAATTTAATACAGATACTTGTACATAAATAAGTGTTTTATTTCTATCAAACTTGGGTCAAATGGTTCCTCTTCAAGAAACTAGGCATAGGATGAGGTCAGAGCTATTTTATATAACGAAATCCGTCTTTTGATTGGTGGAAAATCTTCAGTCGGGATTGATGGTGAGTGGCGTCGAACTGGTGACCTCCTGAATTAGAGTCTTGCGTTTACACGTGTGCCTCCTCTATCAGTCTGTTTAAAATACTTATTCTGAGTCGAGTTTGTTTCAACCATTATCTTATAAAGAAATGTTAGCTTTTAAACACGAAACTCTATTTGAATATAAATGACAATAGTAAATATATGTAAATGACTTGTTTCCAAATGGGATACTAACTTAAAATACGTAAATTGCGTTCTTAATTGTTGTTTATATTTAACATTACGTCCATTAAAAGTCAGTGTTGATACTTGAATATGATAAACATAAACCAAGCGATAACTAATCCAGCTTTGAATGAGCAAATTCCCATTAACTTTTCAATCGTTTTCGTTTCTTTATAATTTCACGAAATTAGTAAACATTGTGATACTAAGCGGCGGACATCGTCCTAACGCCCACAGTAACCACCGCGCAGTCGTAGGTAATGTCATTTGTGGGCTCTAATCCCCGATCGAGACTTGTACGGACAAATTTCCGTTTTCTTCTAATTTTGTTTTATTACATTACTATTAAAGCTGTTTGATGGAATTGATATCATGAACCAGGTAACTAATCACTTGAAGAGCAATCCCGATTAACTTTTCAATCGTTCTTACTTTAATTTTCTACGAATTATAAACATGTGAAACTAGCTTTGGACTCGTCTAGCACAGTTACACCTCAGGCGTTGTAGGTAATATCATTTTGGCTATAATCCGTCGAGTATTTAGAGATACAATTCGTCTTTAGTCTCTTTGTTTGATGTGATCTTAGAATTCGCTACGCTGGTGCGATTTGAATGCGGACCATTTGATGTTAATTACGGAGAACCCGCTATCTATGTCTTCAAATGCGATAACTAATAAGGCTTTTTACTGGCTTAAAAGAAGGATTAATTCATCCGTTGAGTTAGTGGGTATTTAATTACCTCATTGCTTAGAGATTTTTTAATAATATATTATGAGGCCAAACGTAATGGTTTAGAGAATACCCTTAGAGAGAACAAGGATTTTGTTAAGTGGAAATTGGTTGCCAAAAATGCAACGATTGAACGAAATTTACAAATCTAGTTCATTGAGAACAACCTATCACTATTCATGGAAGTTAAAGGTGATAAGACTCGTTTTTTAAGGACTCCAGTAACTTATCGTTTATTGAAATGGGATTTATAAGTTGACATGTCTCTATATGTTGTATATGAAGTTTTTCGTGTATAGCTTGACCGTCCTTTGACATCCTAGGTATACGGTGAGATGATGAGGCAAAGGGACTATAAAGTGTTTCAGTCAGGATTGTCGGTAGCTCGAAATGAGCCGACGTTCCTCTCGTGAAGTCTTGATACCTTGTTGTCGTAGATCAAGAGAGAAACATAATATATTAACACGACCAAGGTTAAACCACCTGCCACTCGTTCATGAGAAAAACTAATTAACACTATTTAATTGGTGTGATTATCTATTAACAGAGTGTCAGAGTATGTGTTACCAAGCAACTCTTGTGGTGTACTTATAAAATAAATACCCTCGACCAATCAGATAGCGACAAATTATTTTCTAACGACATCACGACTTTTCTCTCTGATTGTTCATTTATCCTTGAATATCCCACATTCGGCTCTTGCGAATTAAAACTAATTATAAACACGTTAATTATCCCGTTTTTTTTAGTGTTAAACGGAACGAATCACGTAGGTATTTTATTGTTCGAAAGAATTCAAAGGGTTGTATTTAAAAAGGATTTTCCCGGTTTTTCAATGGTCATAAATAACCTTCTTGATCACGTTAATGCCTGGTCTTAAAATCGTAATTCACAAAAGACTTTAAATCTCCCGAAAGTTATGACTAGAGTTTAGGTCCAAACTACATTGGGAATGATAGAAATGTTGCCCCTCGCGCTTTGTTCTGTAGGATACGATTTAACGTTTAGGCAGACGAGAATTTGGGGACGCCTTTGTTAATTCTAGGCAAAGACCGATGTTTATGGATGGCTGGTCCAAGGTGGCCTTCAAACGAAATTAATGCTCCTAGTCCGTCATAGTTTTATTGCTTATTATTACCGGTACTGATTGCTGGACCTGCCCGCGTCAAATCCCACGTGGCTACAGAGATATTGTCAAGAGGATGTAATATTGTTGGAGCATAAATCACAAATGAGACATATTTAATTAATGGAGAGGCGAAAATCTTTGTGGGTCCCCGATACTTAGATACGATCATGATTAGGATCTCGTGGCTGTGTTTATTTTTTTCCTTGGTTGGTTCTGATGTTTATCTTCTTTCCTTCTATCGACGTAAATGTTGCGTTTGACTGTTTATTGTATTGTTTTAGAATTAGAAATTAGTAATACATTATGGAATGAATAATGACAATTTGCCGTATTCCTTTGTTGATAAATATCCTTTTTTGCATTGTGTGTGAAGTATGGTACTTCTTTGATGTTTGCAGAGTTTGTCGATTGCAGAGAGCAGTGATAATGTTCGATCCTCTTTGGGTTGTTTTGGCGATGCTAGTCCAGAGGTCGTCCTCACATGTCTAGAATGTGTCTTAGTCATGTGTCTGACGAGGTCGTGTCTCGTTCTGTGTTTTAGCTGGAGGAGGAGGCCTCTTCGACCCTCCAGTTGTCCTCCCTGGGACATCGGGAACACCCCTCTCAGCGCTGCACCTCCCCAAAGCGACGTTGCAGAAAATCAACGAAGATGCGTCGACCGGTAAGCCAGGCGTTACAACATTGCGAGTCACTCTTGTAGACGAGCTACCTACGCCACCCCCCTTCGCAAGAGAGGTGGTGGCCGAAGTGGGTTTCGTCTGCAAGAAGTGCCGCTTGGCGTACCCCTCGGAGACGGGCCTCTTAGGTCACCAGAGGACGGCGTGCTACCCGGGGAAGAGCGCCGACAACCGGGGCGCTATCAGACTCACGCAGACTGTCTACGAGTGTAAGATTTGTCCTGGGGAGAAGTCGAAAACCCCTGCTGAGTTTCAACAACATTGCGAGTCCGAGGTGCACACCTCCAAGATAAGAAACGATAGCGTGAACTTACACCCGCCGCCGGTGCCGGTGAGTAAGATCCGCGCTCACTCGCACCCCCTACTCCAGGCGATACCACCCCCGGCGTCGGTGTCACCCTCCTCCGGGCTCTCTCACGAGATGGAGGACGTCGTCAATCAGATTACACTCCTCGCCGCTAGGGCCGCGGCGGAGAGCACACCCATAGTTGGAACCGACTCCAACGCGAACATTGCCGGCGAGCCGAAGAGGCCGAAGATGCTTCTTGAAGCTTCCGCCTTCGCCGTCAGCAGCACCGGCCAATGAAGACAACACAGCTTCGGCGTCCGTCGCCGCGAGCAGTACCTGACATGACAGAATCATCCCCTAGGCGTTGACCTTGGGCGTCACGATGTAGACAAACTACCCCGTAAGGGAAGGAACTCGGAACTATTTCGTAAGCATCAGCCTTTGATTATTATATCAGCAATGAATCCTCGCTATATATGTACACATTAGTGTATTGATGTTGACGACATGTTTTAACTCCAAACTATCCTTTAAAATAAATCAAAGCAATTTTTCTAGAATGAAAAAAGGTGACACTAGAGATTTAAAAATGTCAAATTTGTATCATCACATAATTATTTTTCAAAAAAGAATATAAAATTACCTAAATGTCAATCGGTGTAGTCATATAAAAACAAACTATAGTGTGAAATGTTTGTAGTTGTTTAGAGCTATGCTGCACCAAGTTTAATTTTTCAATGTTTTTTAATAGAAATAAAATTGTTACAAAATCCGTAATGACAATGAGGATAATAATTCCTTATTTACAGATATTTACAAGGTCTGAAAAGCAATGATAGCCTAATTCATTATTCTATATGAATATGAAGAAAATAAAAGTTACTATTGATTATGAGATGTAATGTTTAACTTTTGAATATGTTGGTAGTTTCATCACTGATATTGTTTATTAGGGGTGAGGAGCAACTTTGGAGTAGGTTCGTATTGGTGGGATGTAGACTTGCTGTTAAGATAGGAGTACGTACTTTAAATAGGTACACTACACGAGTAAGGAGTACTCAAGAGAGTAAGATTAAAATACTTCCTCAATTTAACTAATATCATATAAAGTAACTCATTGAACGTATTTTTCGTCTGTGTAGTTCTAAAACTTCTTGTTTCCTCTTGGAGTGTCTTGTTCAAAAAAGTAACTAAAGTGTTAATTATGTAAAGTTCATTCACATTATGATGGATAGTTATTATGCACATTTATCGAGTTCCTTAATCACGGCTGAAGTAAGAAGAACTAAGTCCTAAATGATGACGAGTTTATATTTACAAATAAAAATATTTATGACATAATATTGCTGCTCAGCCATGGAAGTGGTGGTATTTGTGGAGTGAGCTCCCTTTTACCACAGAACTTTAATCACTACAAACATGGACGAAGAACCATGCATACGACTATGTATATAATCTTTATTATAATTATTGAAATGAATAATTATAAAGAGTCGATCTTGAGAGTGAAATAATGTGAAAAATGATAAAAACCAAACCTCGCTAATATATTATATTATGTTACTTTGACACAACAAAGTAAAGATATAAAAAATCAATATTATATAAATTTAAGTGAATAGCATATTTGTTTGTGTATATGTCCAAGTTTTCGCTGGTTGTAATATTGCCATGTTATTTGCATCTAACGATGTTGTGAAACGAATGATGATAGAAAAATGAAAAAGTATTTAAATTACTTTTTCATTTTTTTAATAATTTGGGTTCTGATTAGCGCTAATGCTAGGGGTCCAAACAAGTGAAAATTTTGTTTTAAAAAAACAAAACAAGACATCTCATCGAGGGTTGTTCAAAACGGGGGTGTTTTAAAAAACACGAAATGCAACCCCTAATCGTCGAGGTCACCGTTCTCTTCCATCTCTCTCTTTTACCCCTCCCGAAATCTGTCTCCCGCTCGCTCTGTCTTTGACCTCGTCGACGGGGACACCCCCGACCCCTCGAAGGGGGCGTTTCCCCCTATTCTTTGACTTGAACTGTTTGAAAGAACAGTGGGAAACGACCCCATCGCCTCAAACCGTTGCTGGGGGCGGTTAGGGACTCAGCGACAACTATAAAAACTCGTACTGAAGGAGTGAAGGTCTTATTGACAAAAACAAAAACAAAAGATGACGATTATCATCAATCGTTCTTGTTATCGTAGAGAGTGCTTTTTGTGATTCATAAACGAGAGAAAAAAACTTCGTCTGGCTAAACAGACGATCGAGAAAAGGGGAAATTAACACAAACGATTCGCAAAGTCAATTTCCGTAGTTGTGGAAATGTGTATCGATCTAAAAATGACATTAGTAACGAAATCGGAATCTTCCTAAGTCTTTCGGGTGAGAAATAGGAGGATTCTCAGAAAAAAATATATAAAAAATGTCTTTCCACAAATATTTTGGGAGGTTATTTCTTACTCACCTCCCAGCACTATCTACCGGGAAGGAAATGAACACTCACACTAATTGTAACATCACAAAGTATTGTTTAATAAATAAAGCTTACACTCTGAACGTACGAACTCCAGCGCCCAAGGTTCCTATCTTTAGCTAACGTTACTAAGGTTCCTGTTTATGAATGCTGCTTTTTCTATAATAATTAATAATAATATTAAGGTATTAATAAATAATAATAATTGTACTATTATAGATGCGTGTGGATAACTTTGTTGGTGTAATTACATCTTTTACAAATCTGGGTTGTGTGGAGGTTGAGGGGAGGGTCGCAAGGGGCCAAAATAAATTCGTTTCACAAAATATAAATTTTTGAAAATTATTCGAAATTTAAAAAAAATCTCAATGTGGAAATTACTAATTTAAAAAAAATTATCTATGTTATTGAATTTGTGAAACTTTTGGGCCACTTGCTTTCCTGAACTTCGTCCTCAAAACTCACTCACCAGGACACACAGACTATCACTAAAAAAACTGTTCCTCAATGCTATATGCCCTTTCCTTTATTGAGTTTTTGATAAAGTATTTATATTAGAAAAGTAAACAAAAGAGAAAGAAAGAGCGAGAGACTGAGAGAGTGTGAGAGAGAGAGAGCAAGAAAGCAAGAGAGAAAGTCAAAATTGGTATAAATCTTTTTTGTTATATATTTTAAAGAATCTTGGTGCCATTTCATTTAAGAAAACAAAAACCGAAATATTATTAGATTGTTTTATGAAGTTAATCTCAATGTTGCTAGGTAATTAATTAAAATAATATCTTATTTTGTACCTTAGATACGGTTTGCGAAATTCAGATTCTTTTTATTTTTTAAAATTAAACCATCTCTTTTTGATCTTGAATTCTTTGTCCTGCAAATCTCAGCTCATTTAACATCCAGTCAACGGCGTGTCGCCTATATTCAGACCGAGTGAACAGCCCTTAAAAAATAATGGCACTAGCAATGCTTATTGTTCATATAATTAATATATAATATCGTACAAATCATGAAGCCTCGCCCATAATATTTGTAGTATGTTGTGTACGTTTGTGGATAATATTATAAAAATTGTTTTTCTTTGTTCACGATAATTTTTTAATGTTGATGATGGTGTGAAGATGCATGTAAATGCAACTGACAATGGTTCCTAGTAGATTTCATATCTTTGAAGATAACTAACTAATTAATAAGAAGATAAAGATTATTGTGAAGGGGGGGGCAAAACGGCCATCTTTCTCCGACTACCTCTTAGCTGACTAATAACTGAGAAATACATAATATAAATAGACAGATGGGCGCGCTCTCTACAGCGTGTTTCTTAAACTACACCGGATAAGTCAGACCGTAGAGCGTTGGATACTTACAGCCAACGCCTGTTCCTTTTAAACGCAACGAAATATCATATCATGGGTGACAATGAGTAAAATGTTGTCGAGATTTTTTTTTTTCTTCTAAGGGGGTTTTCAGTTTAAATAGTTTTTAATTTGACATTAGATTCAAAGTTTTGTTCAACACTTTTGATCGCGAAATAGTCACGAATTTCTGCTAAGATCATCAATGATTTCCGTTTTTTTTTTTCAATTTTTAATTTGATGTTGATCTGTAATAATCGTGTAGACGTTTCTGTAAAACAGCGAAATAAATATGAAACTTGGTTCCTAAAAATGTCGTCCATTTAAAAAACAATGTGTAAGCTGTGACAAGAAACGAAAGTGGGAAAATAAGCAATTCTGTAGACTATTCTAATTTATTTTAGATCTATCGTGAGTGAATCTCAAATTTTGATCTTGATTTTGCAATTCTGATATTTACAGCTCGAGGGGATCTAATTTCAATACTTTCATGATCACAGGGAAATAATTTATAAACGTACCATTCAATTTGGAAAAATATATTTATTTAAATTATTAATTACGAAACATTATTAAGACAGTTAATTCTACATTTACCAACAAACAAAAACTCAAATCCTATTCCCGCTTAACTTCTGGGTAGCTGCTGTCTATTGCATAACCATACTAACTGCATGATTTTTGCTATATTTTCTTCTCCATTCCACCCTGCATTTATTTCTTCTGGTTGTGCATGTTTGTAATTATTTCATTTCATTTCTCTTGAATTTTGGGTGCTGAAAGTATCGTTGATACATGAACCATAGGCATAATAAAATATCCTTAAGTATTTTTCCTCATGCATTTTATCATAGAATTATGAAAAGAAGATTTTCAATAATATAACATTTTGTAAATGTATGAGGAAAAATCTTATTATATTCCTGTATTTTCGTAGTAAAACCCAACCGATATTGTTTTGTTATGTTTTAGTTTTCCATCTTTTTTCATTAGATGTTGTACCTTTTTACCTTGTTCAGAGTTTATTTGTAGTGAATTCTCTAGTGAACGTTGAAACGGCAAAATGCAACCCAGTAAAAACTTGGCAACACTGCAGTTAGTGTGAGCTATGGTAACTAGACAGCGGACAGCGCCTTACTGCACAGAAATATTGAGTATCATGTGCGTACACGTTTCTTGATTAAAATATCTTACTTATATATAAAGTCATTGACAGCTCATCTGTGAATATTATCATTTCATTGCAATAACCGAATTACATTGTAATATGTGAGAATCTGTATGTTACAAGAAATTTCTTTCAAAGTATTTTTGTTCATTAGAATTAACGAAGTGACTTTGCATTTAATTTTGTCTTTCATTATTTCCACCTTTGAAAAAAACGATTATTTTTTTATTTCCTTGTTAAGTCGTTTATCACGCTCGAAAAATAATCAAGTTTTTTTTAATATATAAAACGTGTAAACTGCCCAAGGCAATAGCGTGTTATTTTGTCAGTTTATATGAGAAAATGATTATCATTAAGAAAGTGATGACGATGATGATGACTCTAAGCGATAACAGAGTGACGACAGAAAATGAAAAGTACGTTTACGTGAAATAGAAGTTAGTTATTTTGCTTTCTTGTCAATATCATAATTATTGTTTAGCTCAAGCAGAGTACGGCATTATTATTTTATATTATGTAATTTTTTGATTCGTCGCATGAGACGAGTGGTGATTTTTATACATATAAATATTAAAGTACTGTTTATAATTTATTTCCCCCCTCACAATAACATAATATTTGTGATGTAAATATATTATTATTATATTATTATTATTATTGATTGATTAATTATTAAACTGTGTAAAGGCCCATGACATTGAGGACGCGATGTACGTATGAGTGAATGCGAGCGTGCGTGAATGCAAATTGTGCGTGAGTATGCGTGAATGCGGAGAAAAATCACGGATCATTAAAGAGCTATTGAAGTGTTCGTAAGAGACTGGTATGTTTTATGTTTTTTAAATGAACATTGATCAATAAACTATCTCATCACTGATCGAAGATACTGTTTGCCAATTTTGTTTTAAGGCTCACACCGATTTAACCAAGTTGGTAACTGTTTCACACACCCAAATTGTATCAGTTTGGATTTGACATTGTAAATGGTAATAAACTGCTAGTTTATCAGAAAATATAGCAAAAACGTGTCTTTTTCATTACAATGGTTTAATGATTTGCCTTGTACATCCCAAATACTCCTTAGTAATCCTACCTTGGTTTCAACAATATGTTATGTAGTATACTTTGCAACCCTGTTAGTGTTTGTATCAAATATAACAAAAACAACCAACATATTCTTTGTTTATAACTTTGAGCTCACCTACCAAACTACAAAGAATGCTACATATTCATGTTAGTTTTGTAAGTGTCAACTTTAAGAGCCGTTACAGCTCATTTTACATAGTGGGAAAAATAAAATGCATACAAGTGTGTATATAAAAATTTAATGAACCATGATTAGAACGTGGAATGCTTAGGTGTTTGCTTAAAACCAAACCACCCAACATAACAAAACAAAATATTAGCAAAAGCTACAAGCCTAAGGTGCATTTTGTGTGTAGCTAACCGACTGATTGGGGAGATCACGGGTTCGAATCCCACCTTCCCGCTATCTTGACAGCAAGTTTCTATCGGGGTTGATTCGAATGCAACTGATTGATATTCGTTTCTCAATCCATCTCCCTAGTTACCTAACTAGACACCTGATAAAACTGATGTGTACTCTATAGTGGACATCCTTGCGAATGTTCCTGCCATTGTTTATATTATTATAAGGCTTCGATCATTTTTTTTAAATAACTATTAGTTACTTTTAAAATGTTTATTTCAAAATAAATCCCAGTGGTTGGCAAAAAAAATGGTTGTCTCTCTTACCAAAATCTGCCAATTTTTTACATCTTCAAAATAACGTTCGCCATTGTTTATATTATTATAAGGCTTTGATCATTTTTTTTTTCAAAAAACTATTAGTTAATTTTTAAAATGTTTATTTAAAAATAAATCCCAGTGGTTGGCAAAAAAAAATGGTAGTCTCTCTTCTCTTACCAAAATCTGCCAATGTTTTACATCTTCAAAATAACGTTCATGCAAAGAAAATTATAATAATACTATTTAGTAATTATTGCATAAGTTCCAAATACATTTTATTCAATAAAGAAAATCAGCAGCTATTTCGTATAAGAAGGGAGTGTTTTCTACGCCTTTGCCTTGGGTTAAACATGCCTAAACATGCACAGCAAACCAGATAAGCGTAAGTAATGCCACGATCATTTGTAACCCAACTTGGTTGGTATCTCATCATCAGGCATTGTTTCTATCCATCCACGTCTCGGCGAGATCAGCGAGACTCCATTTATCAAGGCAAGAAACCGCCCGTACTTGATAAACACCATATGAATATGGAAATACGTTCTCAACTTCTGAAGTTTCGTCTCATTTTTCATCGACTCGAAGAAACTAATAGCAGGTAAGTTTTATATTTTAGTTTATGTTAGTCGGATTATTAGATGAAGTTTGCTGCAGTACGAAGGAGATTTGTTTATACATTGTGAATGAAAGCTTACTTGGATATAAAGAGAAGATGAAAGCACAACAAACAAACTTGAAAATTAGATGCATAATGCAAGAGAGATACATGAAGACAGTCTTGTTTTGAATATTAAAGTAATGTTAACAAAACTACTGAGAGTATGTGATCGCAAATACCAAGGGTCGTCCGCGGTGGCACAGACGATTAGGGCGCTGGTCCGCTCTACAAGGTCGTGGGTTCGAATCTCGCTTAAGGCATGGGTTTTTGTAATTATCCTCCATCGTCATCTCTTTCACCACTCATCGTCTCGAATAGCCTTAGTGCATTAATATGAGAGTGAGACGTTAAATCAACAGAAATCATCATCAAATAGCAAGGATAGTTTAAATCACCGTCGTATGTGTGTAGAGGGGAGATATTATTACATCGTGCAAATACGATAAAGGTAGCTCATCTTGCGTAACGTGTGATGCTCATACTAGGAGGTCGCTAGTTCGATACCCTACACCGGCAATCATCATCCATCGCCGTTTCCATCTTCTGGCAGGGTCAGCTTGGCCTTTTGTAACCATATGTTTCCACCACTTCTTTCTTCCACATCTTCCCAGCTCTCTCCTCTTGCCTCTATGTCTCCTGCTATGGTATCCTTCCATCTTTTCCTTGGCCTACCCCGTCTTCTTCTTCCTTCTTCAATCCTTCTTTCATACATTTTCTTGGTCATCCTATCTTCCACCATTCGTTTCATATGTCCATACCATCCTAACCTAACAGTATCCTTCCCATCATGTCACTTAACTTTTCTACACCCAGCATTTCTCTAATGTCCGTGTTTAAGTCCTAGCTGAAAATTATTCCGAATTTTCTTCAGTCGCGAATGCAAGGGATTGATTCCTCCTAAACATTATTTTGACATTCCCTTCTTAATTACACAATAATATCCTGTAGTAACTAGTAAGTCACCTGAAGAGCGTTACACCGCGTAAAACTAATGTGTTCCCCAACTATTTTAAATTTGCCTCTCCAAACCGAGTCCCTTCCCCCTCAATCCAGCGCTAAATTGTAGCAGTAGACTCGCCCATTTCAGCTAGGACCGGTACACATATAATGAGTCTCAAAGTCCAACTATCAACAACATATGATTGTGCACTATGCCCTACTCAACGACACGTCACCACCTACCCTGCTTATCAACCTGAGAGTCAGTCTTCGTTGCGGGTGCAACAAGGCAGGTTCTAACTGCATGTGGCCCAAGTAGACGAGGATTATCAGTGATCAGTGCTAGTTTTGTGCGTGTAATCAACTAATAGTGTTTTGCGTTTGTGCGGTGAACTTAACAACAATAACTAACTAATAAGTGCGACGTGTACAATGTTCCGGTGGACTATTCCAGAGCCTGTGAACAATGTAAGTTTGTTATAAATGTAAATGTTTCTCCCTGTAAAGGGGGTATTGCACTGGGATTGCAGTTAGTCCTAGTAGACAATCTTGGGTTGCATTTGGCGGCTACAATCGCCTGGATAGAGAATTTTCTATTTTGCCGATCAGGATGTTTATGGTAATGCTACTGCACATGCGCACATTCGTCCTGCTCACTTCTGATTGCAATCAAAAACTGTAGCCAGTTGGCGTCGACCCCTTGCATTTAACGTGGGTTATGTTTGTGATGGCATCGCACTTCGTTACAAATCTATTATGGAATTGTAACTTGCGAAAAATCTAACGAGGGTAATTATGTACCCTAACGAGTTACTAGTTACGACCATGGTCGCCAGTCGCCACCACTCTCGGAACCAGCTGATTGCAAGCGACGTAGACAAAATACATAACCTCAAATCTATACGTAAAATTGCGTTTGTTGTTTCAAAATATAAAGATGTAGGGCCTATTTATTAACTATTTAAAGGCCTAGCCCAATTAATACTTGCAGATAAATATAGAGGCGAGCTCTGGCAATCGTCGTCGGGGACACCTCCCCCTTCCCTTGACGACCTCCCCGACGACGATGACAAAGACGAGGACGACCGCGACGTGAGAAACCCCCCTTCTTCCCCCTATCTGACCAGCATGGGCCCCCTCCTCCCCATATCCCCCAGGCTTGTGTGGTGCATTATGACCTAACGGTTGACGCGCCCTTAATCCAAATAAACCAACACAAAAAATAATAATAAATGTTCACTATTTTGACAACAATAAGTTTGGTTTAGGATTATATTATAGTTTCCTTGCCATGTATGGTACGGTAGAAAACTACTAACTTACGACGGTAATCAAAGTTAGGCCTTGAAACGTTGAGTGCGTATGAATGTGGAGGCGCAGCCTTTTTTAGTTGCTGTGCCTGATGATATGCCTGATTTAGTAAATAAAAAGTACTAGGCTACTCATAACTGATACACATACCGATACTTAAAAGATAAAAATTGGAAAGTTTATATATTAATTGTCGGAAGGTTTGCTATCTCAATAACGGGCTAAACACAAGAACACATTGTTGATAAAAATACGTAACTTAACGGTACTAGGCACTAATAACCCTCTACAATTTTTCAATTGGGCGCAGGTCCCTCTTCAGACATTGGTAGGTACAGGCGTTGTAAGAAGTGTGAAAATCAAGTAAATCGCCTCGCAGGAAAACTGACCTGAAACTCTTCAAAATAATGATATCATTATTTTTTCATAGGACATGAATGAGAATAAGATAAATCGATGTATGAGCGGCAAGATACATTACTCCTGGAATAATACCGTTATTATATAATGGAGTTCACATCGGCTGTTCAGTGGGCAACAAATTCGCATTTTGTACAATCCTTAGAAAGGGTTCCAACTGAACAATGCTTCGGAGTGCTTGGTAGCAAAGTAAACCCCATTGTGCAAAAGACAAATACCATCTCTAAACTAAAAGTGTAGTTGATAAACCTGATCTCTATTTTAATAAATTTATTGTCTTATTTACATTTTTCTAAGCATTTTGGTTTTTTGGCGAAGTGTTTATCTTAGTTTTTAAGGAAATATCTGATTAAATCATATCAAAAGGTTATGTTATTTGTTTTGCAATTCCACTTAGAATTGAGCTACAATTTCGATTCAAAAACATTTTAGGCCTTGTTTTGACTTGAAGAATTGAATAAACTATATATATAATCAGTAAATGAAAAAATGACACGATTTAACTATCACTTATACAAGAGACCCCACACCTGTCATCCCATTTCATCTTGGATTTTAAATTGTAAACCTGGGTAAATGGTTGTAAAATACCTCTATTATATTCGTCATGCGCCTCTCCATCCTTTCAACTTCAACAAATTATTTTTGAAAGGGTTGTTTTTCTGGCTTTTGTAAAAGGTTCAAAGACTGTATAAATAAATGTATTGTGTCAAACTCAATCACTGGCCAGTAATGTAACTAATATTATTTCAATCTTATCATTTAATTATTGATGAGTCGAGTAAAAATTATACTACACACACTGTCTAGCCTGCCTTTTTCCGGTTATTTGAGTTTTTGAAAGGCGATTTTAGCATCAGTTTCATTCAAAAGTGTGTATTGAATATTCGACGAATTACAGAATAATAACTAATTAGAGGAGTAGCGGTATGCTACACGAATGACTAAGTACCCTTCAATAGTGTATAAGCCACTGCAGAACCCATGGGTTGATTTCATATTACTGTTGTCCTGCGTTCCACGTTCGAATCCAGGATGTTCCTTCACTCTTGTTTACACAGTTATACATGCGTAAAAGGCATATAATAATTTAATTTTGTTGTTCTTTGTAAATCAGTTTTTATAACTGCATAGGATAGACGTAAAATAAGTAAATACGTTGCCAAGTTATTTTGCGAACAAATCTTAATATTTGGTTAAAATTAAAATTAAAAACACCCACAGAACCATCTTTTGACAAGGAATTGATTAACATACGTTATAATTATGAAAACGTTAAAATAACGCTTGTTATAATGCAATGGCATATGCATGGTTGAATTCTGTACCTTTTCTCGAGTTAGAATTTAAATGAAGACGGGCTGAGTGGCTGACAGCAGTAAAGCAATATTCTATTGAAACCTTCGTCAACCTTTCAGCTATGATTGGCAACATTAGGGGTCTTGAAAAAGACCAATGTCGAGTGTGGCCCTGGGTTCCTCCACTGAATTGTCGGCGTGAATGCTATTATAGAGAGCAAAGATTCCTCTATACCGGCAGAGATTAAAATATTGAGCAAAATACCCTTAACTTCTTTTAACGTAGGCCTACTTTATTTTGCTTTACACACATGTATCAAATAATGAGGTATCCTTCAGCAAATTCCATCATTCCCATTTGATTTTGAAGACGTCTAGGCTCTGCTTTGCACAGATTACGTGTGTTTTCTTTTCGTACGGTTGGCAAGGGAATTTTTAATTCAGGCCGCTCTACATCGGAAACACAAACAGGGCTTGATACCATGAAATATTGCCCCAATACGTATCCACGCAAACATACGGAGTAAGACTAAACCAAAGAGATGGGGCTTAAATTTAAGGGTCTCGGAATATCCATCCCCGGTTTCCATTTACCTTATTCCCGTTCGTACCCCCCTTCATCCCCCATCACCCTCACGCTTCCTGTATATATCCGCGGATCCGGAAGGACTGTTTTTATTTTATAAAAAAAATCCTAAGCAGAGGTGAAAACTAAGAAATCCTCCGTTGATGAAAAGCAAACACGACTTTTCCGTGGAGCGTTAAGCTTTAGATACCGAATACCTTCCCCTACCCTAGCCTTCCTCATGCGAGCATTCGCCCACATCTTAGCAGCTTTATCCGAACCCACATTGGTTGCCTTCCGAGCCTCAACACCAACTATAGTATAACCTCTTCCCTAATACACGACACATTACCCAGGAGATAACATATCCAAATTTGAAAACAACAATTCCAAAATTAAAATAAATTAGAATATTTTATCAAATTTTATTTCTGAATTGAAAAAAATTACAATTCTCAAAATTGGGCAATTTTTTTTGGATCCAAACAAAATTTCACTTTGAGGAGGTTCAGTTTTTTTCTTCACGTGAGTTTACTCTAACGTGAGGCCTGTGATACGTGGCATCGATAGCAGGCTATGCCTTATACTCCGTTCTATGTTCGTTCCATACAGATTATTGAAAATTGAAATGGTGTATACTTTTCTTATTAAGGGATGATACATTTCTCAAATGGCAATTTCTCCTCGCGAACCGATAGTAGGGATAACGTTGCCTCCAAACAAACTGATCGAAACATTGACTCTGGGTTTAAAGAGGGTAAACATTGGGATAGGATTTTTTCCTTTTGGTATGAGATGAGGCGAAAGGGTAAACTTTATATTACGCATCATCCGGCCAAGCTCTCCTAACCCCCAAGCAGCTTAGGTTACATTCAATTATTTAGTTATTTTAAAATAAGAATTGGGTGAATGTGTTATTAGTAGGCCTAGCCTGCATTAAAATAATTGAACTAAAATTTGTCTCAATCGAATACACATATGCCTACGCCTACCCCTAGGCCTTTTATTTCCATTTTTTTAAACCGCATATTCAATATTTTATAGTGCTGTTTCAATTATTTTGAACTATTGCTTGTTTAAGCATTGTAAATCTTTATCTTGATAATCTTTAGTTATCCGAAAAAATTCAATTTTAATTAGTATAAAATGACACAACGTATAGCTTGAAAGAGGTTGAACTAAAAATGAACCACTGAAACTACATATATATTTTTTTTAAATTTAAATTTCAATATTACTGTTTCCTTCCTGATACTGGATTATTATTCGTATTAAATGGGTTTTTTAAATTTTATATTGTTTGGAGCCTTTATTTCGTCAAAATACACAGCGATTAGTTTAAGCTGGTAAATGTTATGGTATAAATCCAATCAAAAACGCAATATGGTATTACTTATTAGAAATGTTTAATGATTTCTATCACACAGACCCACCTGGTGTACGATTATCGAGTAAAATAAAGATTCAGAGCTGTACTGGTTTTACTGCAGATGAGTGCCACCGACAATAATGTCGAACAAATCAGATTGATTCAATAAATATGTGGTAAACCAACGTAAAACACTTGGACTAAATCGAATATCGATAGTATCGATACAACACCTCGATGTATATGGATCGGTTCACCTGGGAGACGCTTATTGTTTCCAAGTATATAAAAGTTCTGCATACGATGAGCGTAGAGTTGGGGGGGGGGGTCGAAGAAAGCCTATCTAAAGTGCAGGAGCAGGAATAAATAAAATGGGACAGGGAGTATGTGAGATAAAAAAAAACACACAGAAAGGAGATGGAAGTGAATTTGATAAACAGATCAAGAGAAGTAGGATAGGAGAAGACTAGGAAGGATGAAGAAGAGGAAAGTTGGAAGAAGGTGGTCCATTATAAGGCACACGTGTGTATGTTATGTTAAGATGCTGGAAGTTTTCATCAGAAGATCTCCTGACATGATTCTGGTTCTGACATCTAGACGAGGGCTTGGATGTCATTAGAGGAATTGAATGCTCTATGCATGCGGGATGACGGGAGAGGTCGGCAGGAGAGGGGGAGAGGGGGGGGTGCATATGTCATATACATACTGGCACACACATACGAACACAGACTCGACGAAAACATAATTATTGTAATGTGCCCTTTTCTGTTTCACCGACAAATTTGTGATTTTATGTTGAATTGTAAATAAATAATACTAATAAAATAATAAATTATATTCATAAAGCACAGCACAGTAGCATTCATGCATAAACTTTACTCACGAGGAGACACCCATACAAACTTAATATAAAAAGAGTTATAGAGGATATAGAATTTTTTAAATAATTAATTTAATTGAGCTTCTTACCTTCCCGTTACACTTAGGAAGCAGGTAAATGATTAGGCCTATTTAAATAAATAAATAGAATAGCAAAACTATGAATAAACATTTACTTACATTTAAAAACAAACAAATTCACCGAGACAACTGACCATCATACTCACCTGTATTCACCTATGGGGGGGGGGGGATATTGTGCTAGGCAAACACATACACATGAAAATACGCACACAATAAGTACAAGATAAGATAACGCTTACATAACACAGACATGCAGTTGGTTGATACACAAACCATCGAACACATTGCTCATCCTTGTTTCAAATGCTTTCATTTCAATTCTCGTCTTTCTAACACAACCGAAAAACTTGAAAACTCCTCTTGTAGTGACCACTCTAGTCGTCAGTGTGATATATTGTCTGAATTATATTTTGATGCAGATCTAATTAACCGCGTTTATTACTTCACGCAACCACGACAAATTACAATTACAAACCATTTACAAGGCCACGTCCCTAATTTACATACGCTTTGTACCTGTATGCGCCACCGCGGACGTCATTTAATTTGAAATGTAGCGACATATTATGTTAAGTCTTCAGTCTTTATACGTGGTAGGACCATAGATATCTTAACACCTATAGTAGGCTAGATTAGTAGTATCCAATACCTCCGCACAGGCGCGAGCGTAGCAAATTGAAGCGTCGAAAATCCAGTTCAAGATGGCGATTTGGCGTTTTAATTTTTGCTTTTTTAATGCAATAAAGTATTTTACTGGATTGTTTGATATGGTTTTAGCTTGTGCAGCATGGGATTGAACAAACAGAAACAATAAGAAGTTATTGCATAGGGAATTTAGTAATCATTTGATGTTAAAGGCTAGTATGCTCAGCTGTCAAACTGACGGCCATCTTTAAAAATATTTGAGCTACAAATCGCTCCCATTTAATTAACATGCAAAGAGAATTTCAAGATGGTTTTTAATTGTCACGGAAGTGGACCAATGACTGCTAATCTAGCCTACTATAGGTGTTAAGATATCTATGGGTAGGACTCAAACTTACGTTATACTTGTTTACATAAGCTTTGGACTCAACAGAGCCTGCGAAAGCAATTAAATTGACAATCGGTGAGTGAAATAAACCTTTTGAGACCATTCCATTTTAAAATTTGTTTTGAAAGCAGTGAAAACACTGCCAAGTTGAAGAAGTGGCCAGCGTACTAGGTAAACTTATATTTATTATTTGCTCTACCTACAAAAAAGAAATTCAAAATATGTTTTTGTTAATCGTAATGCAGTGATTAATAATATCGATTTGTTGACAAATGACCAAATAAAATTAATGAATCCCCTCAATGACGTTCGCCTAACGATCACGTGACTTGCTAAGGAAGCCTACGTCATGCACCCACCCGAGTCACTCACTCAGTCCCCAATATACGCCCGGCCCAGAGAAGCAATCGAATGCACTCAGCTCGCTCGCTACGACATCTCAAGAAATTGTCGAAGTGAAATGGGGAAAGAAAGACGAAAGATCCAGGCAGCCAGGCTGGGCGTGAGCCGACTAGATGAATAAAACATCAAGAAGAAAATATTGAAAATTGAAAAGGGAGAAAGAGAAAAAATAGATGGAAAAGAGAAAGGAAGTGTGCTCGCACTACCCTACCCTATACCTACCCTTCTCCCCTTTTAGAGGGCTAAGATGTCTGTGCAATACGTCGCATGCGACGAATTTTCTAAAGTAGTAAATGTATTTATGTAAATGGATACTCTTTGAGTATACTTGAAAATGAACGTTAAAAAGACATTAAATTGGTCAATTAATTTGGTAAAATGTCTACTTTACCCTCGCCTTAAAGAACATCAAGCTCACATTTGCAATGATGATAGCAAAAATGTGAAAGGTAAAATCTTAACATGAATATTTACGTGGGAAGTAGCTTTCAAAAGATAAAAAGTGTAATTTTACATGGATGAGTGAAGGGGGTCTACAATAGTCTAAGGTTTCTACGACTAAGCTTCACACGGGACGTGATGAAATTTCAGCAATTAGCGTCGCGACGCCGAATCTAAGTTCTTGCGTCGCTTACTCACTGAACAGACTGATTATCAAGAGGGTTAATTGAATGGAATCGGATGAGTTAAAGATTTAATTAAAGGGTTGATTAATAGAGATACATTGTCGAAAGTGGGGGGAGTGAAAAGTGGGAAAACTTTGTTTATAAAAACAAAAGACAACCGAATTAGTGGAGATTTGGTTGGACTCCCTGGCGAAGTAACTAAACCGAAAATTGTCAGTACTGTAGTTTTTTTGTTTATATGATCTCTTGTTCACAGTGTTAGCCAATATGATTTTTTTTATTTTAATAAAGAAGTTTAAAATATTAAATATAAATTTAAATTGCGATATAGCACCACGGAAATAAAGTTAAAATTGAAATTTGAATTTCTACACATTATCAGATTTAAAAAGATGAATTTAAAAAATATTTAAAAATTCGTGTTAAAAAACAGCATTGTATCATCATTTGGTCATTTGCCAACGGTTACATAATAATTAACTTGACAATATGAACCCCGATTGTCACCGATACCCGAATTTTCACATAGTCGACCATCGACGTAGATATATAATCAGAATTCAAAATTGCTTTGTATGTCTCAACCGCATTACAAATAACAGAGAACCATTCACACAAAATTATTTTGTTTGTATATATAAACAATCATAGGTATACATTTATTCTTCAAAAACATGAACATGTAGTTTATAATAAATAGATCAGTTCAGTTATTCTTCAGTCAAATTTAACTAGTATCTCGATAAATGTTTTCTATAAAGCTCCCATTTCCAAGAAGCCATATCGGTGGTTATTTTAATTGCCAGCCAGTCGTCCTCGTTACTGCTTAGGTGGTTCGTTATTTCCTCGGTATTTGCGATCCACTCCACCCCAGGTGGGTCTCCTAAGGGTCTAATCGAACGAGGGTCCCACCCACACGGTCGAGTCTTCGTCGTCTGCATCGCCGGGGTCACGTGGCGGACAAATATCATGACAGCTCCATATTATTATTGTTATTTTCATATAGCTTTTGAAAATGAATTTCAAAAACAGTATGGTTAACCTAAGCGAAATAAACTGTCTATAGATCAAAGCGAAATATTGTGTTAGAAATGGTAAAATAAAATTTTGCGTCTAGCCTAGGCCTATAATTATCAAGACCTATTTAAAACTACTTTTTACAATGCAATGTGACAGTTAAATAATGTAAGAATGACGAAGCTTTTACGTATGAAGACCAATCACAGAATCCAGGTGCGGGTATGTCGTTCATTAACTGGAATAATAAGCACAATAACATTTATAATAATTGTCGTCATAGGCGTAATCGAATTGAAATATTATAAAATCTAATACAATCACGGTTGTATTCTAATTGTGTTAACCAATAATTCGTCATGACAACTCACTCACTATAGCCTAACAGATGGCTACACTTCGGCCGACATATTGTGCATAAATATTTGACGAACAGTCAATAATCAGTCATCACCACTCACAAGATCAATACAACAAGTGAAACCCTTGTGAGCACTTGAAGATATAGCATTCATTGAGGGGCACTAATCAAACATACTAGAAACTAAACTTGGCGTTATCCAGTTACCTATAAACATAGACGTTTGTTTTTTAGTTCCTAATGTCATTTGCTAAGTTAAGTTTTGTCTAGAATGAAGAGTCAATTATAAATTATTCTCAAGCTCAAATTATAACAATTATTATTTATCAGTAGCCAGAATTACTGCTTTTGCCTCCAAAAAACACGAAATTTATTAGCTTAAATATAGTATTTATTAGCTTAAATCAACTGCTAAACATACGTATAGTTTACAAACCAAATTACAACATTACAGTTCTTCCAAAAGATATTTTTTTTTACATATGCACAGAAAGTAACAATACAAGTTATTCGTTACAGTACATACAATGTTTTACTCTTGAATTTAATAAATTTACTAAGTTCACTCTTAAACACATCAACGATTTGATTTTTTTGTCTAATACGGTGGTTGTTTTCACAAAGTACCCATAGCAGGTACTTCCTTAAATAACCTGTGGATCTTGGTACACAATCATAATTGATGCTTGTATTTCATATAAAGTCACAATTTTGATTCGTTAGTATTATTTTACATTGGCGAACATAGCTCCCTTATGCAACAATTTTCTAAGACACTTTTCGGATCACATGCATCTTTTGTTGACTCTCAATCAACAAGAATAATACAAAATGTTTGTTAACTTTTGGGTGCTGGCAAACCCCATCCAAAGCGGGCATATTGAGAACCCGGCACCTCCACCAAAGTGTCTTGTATGAGTAGCGCTCAGTTTCTTTTTTAGATTATAGTGCAGCTAAATGATTACAAATATCATTATTACATTTCGCAAGAATGATAATGTCGTTCTATTGATATCTTACCTCTCGGTTATAAAAAAACTATCGTTACATTCATTGCGAAAAATAAGCTTATAGGCCTATATAGGAAGTCGAAAAAACATTTAATCCAAAACGTGAGTTCCTTAAACCCATAAAATAATCAGAAATTCACAAAAATCGAGTTAATTACTGAGATCAAAGTATTTTCTATTCGATTTCGATGAATTCATTAACAAATGTGTTTACTCGATTATAAAGATTGACCCATTATTAAATTTTACTTGAAATATTATAAATATGTTATTAACCGGTTACCAGAAAAAAAACAACAGTAAAACGCACTAGCCTTAACGTCTATACTTTAAATTTCAATCATTCTTCGACAATGTGTTGATTGAATAGCTACGCTCCCTATTTCGAGTACCCATGCTCGTCAATAGGTTTAGACTCAGTAATTTGTTAGCAATATCGAGCTCGAAATAAGAAACTTTTCTTTGAAGAATGCGAATAGTCGGCCATTTTGTTTCATAAATTAAATATATATAGGCCTAGCTTTGTCCACTAAAGATAATATATAGCAAAAACGCAAGCTTTACTTTTTTTATATATTGAACCGATTTAAAAAGATATATCTGGAAATGTTTCCCCTCTGTTTCCGTAGAGGGATCCGCGGCATATGTGTCTCGGCCATTATTGAGACTGTCCATCAAGCTGTCTTCGGGCGTCGCGACGCTGCGTCCACGTGACGACGCCTAGCTTCGACACAAGTACCTACGAGGGTTTAGCGCAGCGATCTCAAGTGAAATTCAAATAACGAACCTGTCGAGGTTTACTTATTCATATTGTGGATGATAATGATGATTGTTGGAGCGTTATGTTTGAATGTTTACCAGACTGTGATCTTAGGTGGATCTATTGTATTTTGTTTCATTGTAGTACAATTGTTGTTTGTCGTTAACGTCAGAGTTGCATTGCAAAGAGTCTACACAATCTCAATTCAGTATAATCACACAGACTGTCAATACACGCGCCTAGTGAACCAACACCAACCATACCATATAATTATAACACACCGCATCAAGCGAAACTCAATCAAATAAACTCAAGACTACGTTTATTTTTAATATAACGAACTAAATTAAACTCGTTACAAGTTAAAACAAATTAATATTTACACCAAAAACCTTAATGATTACCTTAGGGCCTACAGACTCATTTAATGAAATTGGACCTACTGAATGTATTATATTGAAGTACTAGACTAGAAATACTAGGGAAACGCCAAAGTCGTTGTTGGACGAGTGAGTGAGCCATGTGTTGAGTACCCGGTAACATTTCTTTTCTTCCCCTTACCTTAGGCCTCCCTATAGCCTATCATAGGCTACAGTGGAGCATTTTGGCCTAAACTATGGCCTAAACTTTTACACAACTCCCGGACCAACAATCTACCATTAAGCAAGACCCGGCAGTCACACGGAATATTCAGTTGAAGACTGCCAACAACAGCAACCTCCGGCACTGTGATTTCCACCAATACCCTATTATTTATACGAATATAATTATCAAACTTAAATGCAAATGTTCCCGGGTCGGGTACTCACCACATGACTCGCTCACTCGTCTAACAACGACTTTGGCGGTTCCCTAGCCAAGTTAGCCAAAGCGCCCTTGTAGCCGAAATGTGGGAGGAGCACGAAAGATTTTGTAATCTCTAGATTGTATTTAAAAAATAATTAAACATGTTTTGAAATGCATATAACGCAGTGTAGTCCATCATCTGTGGCAATAGGGCCTACTATGGTAAACATAGCCAGTACGAAATACGTGAAAATATTGCAAGGTTTACTCAATCTACGAGCGGAATTTGGGGGTACCTTGACGTCCAACATTCGACAGACCTTGCATGGGCACGGCATTACACGGCCAGGCGAAAAACAAACAAAAAATATATTTTCAAAATCTAAAACATTGTCGTTAAAATAATTTCTAAACATTGGAAGTCTATTTTTCAGTTTATCATTTCTTGTAGGTTTAAATCGCAATTAATCTTGCTGATTTTGTTAGCAGTTCTCAATAAACTCGTACCGGATGTCTGTTTAAAATTTCAGCGCAATCTGTTCAGCGATTCGGCTGATTTTCAACGTACACACACACACACGCACGCAGAAAAACAATTAGGGCCGTTTAAGTCGAATGGAAATCACTACGTTCGCTACGCTCACTCGTTCAACTATACTATAGTACTAAGGGCATGCAGAGCAGAAAACACAATACTGTTTGTCAGCAATTTTAATTTATAATGAAAACTAAAATTGTGTATAATTTTAATTATGACTTATATAAGAATAATTTACATTCCAGTTATTATTTAGTATGCATTCACTATATCTCATTAACCACATTGTAAAGTACAATGCCAATATTAAAAACAATTTGAAATTCTCGTTGATGTCAGTAATGTTGTTAGATTGTCATTCAGAACTCAAATCAAGATTTGACTACCAACTCGGTGGACGTCCATAATTTCAACCAATACCTCGCCGAGTAAGCTCAAAACACTCCAATTTCTTCAGTATTTCTGATAATATTGTAACATTTATTCCGTATCTAAAAGCTTCAAAACTAATGAAAACGTCAGAAAAGTTAAAATATGTTATTCAGTTCCATATTCATACAAAAATATCCAATATGGAAGTCCAAGGTAAAAGAAAACTCCCTCAAAAAGAAACCAATTACCTTAACCACCCGATTCATTTATTTGGTAGCTTTATGGGGGTTGATCGTTGGTTCCTATGGCATGTTTGTTTTCGTTTACCAATCATTATTCGTTATTTTCATCCAATGAGAATTTGTCGGAGTGTTGACTGAGGTTTTGATTGGTCAGAATCTATCAATATTATAAAGAAACCGTGGCGGACTCGCCTATATCTCGTCTCATCAGCGTAATGGATTTCTGTTTGTTTGAGTTCGCATCTGAAAACCAAATGAGCCATGCAAGAATTTACTTTGTCCGAGTTAATATCATAATGCTTTCCGTTCACTTCAGAAGTGGTTAGGTTGGAGGGCTATCGGCGAGTTTCTTCGCAGAGGGCGATACATTAGGGCTGATGGGCATTTGATGGTGTCCGGTGCAGAAAAGTAAAATATATAAACGGAATTACAGTCTTAGCCTTGTTTGTCACTTTATTGTTTATTTTATTTAATTACAGTTTTCCTACATTATCGGAAATATCACAGTTTTCAATGTTACTACAAAATAGCATTATGAACACCCCCCTTCTGCAAGTACACCTTTAAAAATTGTCATTGTAACGTTTCTCTCACTTAAAATTGGGTATCGTGCCATTTGGATTTTCGTACTTAGTTTAGTATGAAACTAGCTTATTAAATGTCATATACCACCAGTAAAAACAGCACTTTGTATAGATGTCCATTCATCCATCTATATTACAAACACTCGTTTTAATACAGCATTGATGTCATTTTACATCAATCAATCATAAAATTTTAAGCATGATTAACTTGTTGACTTAGTACAACATGCAAAATTCTATTCAAACATACTGTGAACAATAATACGAGACAAACTCCGATGGAGCGAATCAAAACAAAACAAAATAAAACTTATGATAAGTATTTGTATTGAAGCCTAAGTTTCTTGCAAACTGTTTCAGATAGACATTAACGATATTAAAATATGATTAATTTTATTAGCTTTGATTAGTTTTTTTAAATGAAACCAAAGACAACGAATTGAAAGCACATTAGTTAAGCCAAATACATGAAAATCGTGTATCTCTACCCTATTCCATCTTGCATCGTCGCTACTCGCTAGTAAGTCGTACTTCTTTATATGCGTCGTGTCCATGTTAGATACCTACCTAGCTAGCGCGCACAGCTTCGCCCAGACACAGCCTACATCAATATTCAGAGCCAAGTCAACTTTCTCAAGAGAGACAATTATTTCACATGCAACTAACAGAGATGGAAAATATTTATCTAGGGTCCAGTATTTCCATGGAAACCGAATGAGAAAGAAATCTGCCAGACTAACGATAAATATTGGAACTCCTAGAAAATATACTACTCGTATTTTCTGACAGGACTTTAAAATCTGTATAAGGAACTTATTTTCTGTAACAGTAATTTTAATTATTGTGAGTATTAATTGATGTTCATAGATTAATTACGTTTTACATTAATAATTGTGTTCGTACATTAGGTGTTGCAATATTCTAACGATGTTATTCTAGTTTAAAAACCTGTGCGCGCATTGCGAGAATCACATACGTTTGCACAATAATGTATGATACACATTTTGCTGGTTCTCATTTTCACTTGAAGTCTTTACAATGATTGAGGTATAATAGTTGGCGGTATCACATCTTTAATTATAATTATATCACATTTTAAGAGCTATTTTTGCATTACCTAATTTTCACATTCATACGTGCATACATTGTTGCAATACATGCAAAGCTTTGATACATCTTTCTCCAATCACAAGAAATGAACTATTTTTTGCACAACGTACTAATACACAAATAATCACATACATTTTATTATGTATAGCTTAAAATTATAAGTTTATTAAAAATCCGACCTAGCTCCTCCACCAACGCTAATAACATTGTGCTTATACACTATTATTTCTAACTTTTAATTTTTAATTGGTGACAGACTTAAACTTAAATTTTCGCGATAATTTTCTCCAACATTTACTCATTTAATTCGAATTCCCAATTAAATTCCAAAATAATAGTTTAATTTTGTACTAGTCTAATGCTTTACGAATAAAATGTCCTTCATATTAATCTTAAAACTATTATGAAATTAAATAAGTTAGGTTCAATTAAATAAACCCTTTTTTCTCATATTAATAATTAGTTAAAACCTCTTAAAAACTATATTATTAATGAAATGAAATACGTTAATAGAGAGTTTTAAGTTGTATAGATAATTTATTATTGATAATATTGTTGACAAGTCAATTATCTAATTGTACAAGCACTCTATCGACTCTCATAGCCTGTATGCATTAGTATATTGCCATCATAAGAAAGTGCTGTCAATGTAATAAACATAAGTGGGCATAATGTATCTTGACACATATGAACACATTACAAAATGGCTAAATCCTAACAAAATTACAGCCTGTGATTGGTCATTGCCTCATTGGCTCATTGCTTATTAATTTTGGTTTCAAGGATTTTTTTCTGAAAGCAACGTGGGGATTTTTTCTCCATTCTCCATCAATACCTTGAAGTAATCAAAAGTGTTTAAAACTTTAATTGAACTACTCTCTTGTTTTTTCTTGTAAAAATAATCACAAAATCATCCTTATCACAATTCCAATCAACGGCCCCCCTAACCTTGGATCTTCGTTGATCGTCGGACTAGGTTTTAATAACCGTAATGACTGATATTAGTATTGTGTTTATAAGAACGTGTTCGCCTATTTAGCGCTATATTTTTTCGTCGAGAAAATAAGAGTTGGTTTTAGTAACGTGCTGTAAGAAGGATTAAACAACACGTTAACGGCAACATTTAGTTTTAGGCAATTGTTTTTGGACTTCGGCAACTATTAGCGTTCCTATTTTCAAGGTTTTTACCTCTTTTTTCTCTTGTTAATGTATGGTATCTTCAGTGAATTTTCCCTCTTTACTCGTACTTTGCATTTTTGCTCTTTTAAAGTACATACCGAGTATTATTAAACATTTCGTGGAAGTGGAATAAACTGTCAATTATTTTATTTTATTTCAGTTTATTGACGTGTACATATATTACACACATAACGGATACAATTACATATACATGCATTATTTTTTATGCATGCATGTTTGTATTTTTGTAAATAATGTCAGCATGTTGAAGAAAAGTGAAACTTTTCGAAATATTGCTACACAATAATAACTTATTTTCCCACCTAAGAGCAGTGTAAAGTTCAATTAATTGTTAAATATGCATTATATAGTGACAATTAATCATAACAAATATATATTCACATAATACAAAATATGATCCAAATGGGGTTTGCAGAAATTGTTTGCCCTAAGGTATTTTTTTCAATCAATACTATCAACTTATTAAGTCTGTCAAAAGCGTTTTCATGTATCCTGATATATTAAAACATTTCTTGACAAGCTTCATTGGTATGTACTAATTATGCTTTTCATGTACGTGCTCAAACGCATCATGGTTAGGCAAGTTTCTCACTCAATATTATATCAAATTATATATAAAGTGTGTATTCGTTTTTGCACAACGCAAAAATCAACAAGAGTATAATCTCAATTTGTAAGTTTTGTGCACGTAGCGTTCATTGGATTGAAATTGTGATTGTGGAAAGTTTTTCGAAGACGTGTACATATGGTAACGACGTGTGAAAGGTGTATACAGATAATCAATAGAAAATAAAATCGCCAAACCGAAGTTCTCGACTGCAAACTGGAATAAGCTGAGGGGCCCACGAGAAGGAAACCTCCCCCCCCCCCCCCCCCACCCACGCCTTCGCTCTCGTTTATGTAAAGCATAATAATATGAGGAGAGAACGCAACGATGCGGCCCTTTCTTATCCTCCGTCCCTTTCCTCCATCTTCCATCATAGTTAACTTCCATACGGACCATATAAGCTTACAGAAACTTTTTAATATCTTCGGACTCCGAAGCGGCCCGATCTCGCCCCCCCCCCCTCCCCGCCCCTCCCTCCGCTCCGCTGCCACCCATCTGATGAGAGGGATGCCACCCGACTGGAAGAAACGGGCAAACGTAACGTTTTCCTTCTTTTAAATTTTCTTTCTTACTTTTACACGCAGATTCGTTATTAGGTACACCATGGCCGAGATAAGAAAACTTCTTTGTATGTTCTTTCTTTCTATCTTTCTTGTTCCCTTCTTTGCTTTATACACGGGTTATAGCTTATAATGTGGCTGATATGAAACGAGCGAGTCTTGGTAACGATCTTGTAATAAGCGTTGAGGATATGACTTTGTTTTTACTTCCCACGCATTCTCACTCAAGCTACAGATAAAGTAGTTATTGCACATAGACAATCACTCATACAGATGTTTAATTTACTCAAATTTCACATTTATCTTCTCTTGTCTCTAAGGGACAATTTTAAACTTACCACTCTTCAAACGTCTAACAAGTATAGAGTTTAAGGATCATGTGACGAAATGTATCAGATCTAATTGGTCGAAAAAAATTATATCTGACTTTGCGTTTTGACTTAGGCCAAACTTTGATCAGAACTGCTCGTGGCTGGTCTCGAACTCCTGACCATCCACACTAGAATATAGTTTATAAGTGTAAGCTTTTCACTTCCAATGAGGTAGACCTAAAAACGTGTAAAAATTGAAATGCGTTTATAAAAATGAACCGAATAATTACGAAATTACAGTACAAAATATAATCCACACTTTTTTGCAAAAAATGTGGTTATCTTTCAAACATCGAATTAATCATTGTTCACTCATTAAACATTGTCCAATTATAAATAATTATCCTCTCAGAATCATATTCTTTACAGCCAGGACTAATACCAACCACCAATCGCACCCTCTATGACGATGACGAAAACGATGACCACGGTGACGATGATGGCGATAACGATGACGACGATGATGACAATGACGATTATTGGAATTCCTAAACTATTTTGACAACATGAACATATGAAACAAGTACCTGTACATTGATGTTTCTAAAATGAATAATGCATTTCTCTGTGTCTAAAGTGACTCGTTTACTGTGTGCAGACTACACCTAACTGAGTCAAGTCATGAAGCTCGTGTTGTTGTTGTATTTCAGTTGGCACCAGTAAATAACCCAGTACGGTATGTGCTCTTACGGCAGCAAAGTAACCGTTTACACCGATGTTAGTATCCGTTTTATGGATGCAAGTAATATTTAGACGTCGTTAAACATGTATCAACCGAGAAAAGAACCGAGGACTTTGCGACAGAACTACAGAGAGCCACTGCCAAACACGAAGAAGGATGTGAAACAATTCAGGGTAAATTGTGGTAGACCTGGGTGAAGTTATGTTTCGGAGAGGATAATTATTTATAATTGGACAGTGTTTAATGAGCGCACAAGGATTAATTCGATGTTTGAAAGATAACCTATATGTTTCAAAAGTATATGAATTATATTTTGCTTGACTTTTTCTCTTTCGGACTCGATCACACTTGTATAACTTAACTTCTGCTGGACGGAGGGCTGTCCAGATTCTCTCTGTATAGTATCAAGCAGTACATTTTTATATTCAACCGACTGACATAATTGCAAATTTATATTTTTAATATTGTGGAATTCCAACAATTTCGTCAACTGTTGAGCATATTTTTATAAAACGCTTTGACCTTTGTAGACAAGACACAGTATGCTAATAGTGCGCAACGAATAAGCTACATATTTTGTTATTGAATATCATTGCTCTATGTACTCATTTGTTATGGATCATATTGCAAAATGTATATATTACCGGTACTTTAAAAACATTTATCTAATTATTGAAAATATGATTTAGCTTCAAACTCGTTTGTACAATAACTGTATCATATCACATGCGCACTCAAGTTTAATTTATTCTAGTCATATTTTATAAATATATTCCTAATATAAAACCTCGTATATTAAACTTTATAAATAATAAACCGTTGACTATTTATCTTCATATGCTACGTAATACAGAATCAAGTGTATTTTAGAGCCATCTTATTATTCGCCTAGAAGGTGTGTGCGTAGGCAGAGTCTCATAATATATGAAAAACAAAAGAGAGTTAAGTTTATGGAAGGAGATAGATAAAGAGGTAGTGAGAGAGAAAGAAAATATGAGGCAGATAAGGTGAGGAGAAGGAAAAGGGGGCTACAAAGAGGGAAGACCTCATTATAATGGATAGGAAGCAAGGATATAAAGTTTCAATAGCTACAGCGCGCAGTGTGAGGCAAACGAGCTCTTGTTATTTGCAAAGTGAAATCGATAATTCAATGGCGAGTTAATTATTTTTATATTTGCTTTTCATTTCGTAATTTTCCACTCCTAGTGCAATTATCTTGTAATTATACCCTTGACTGGGTCAAATAGCGGTTTAATCAACCCATACGTTTTAATGATCTAGTAAATAACCAATAAATTTCCGCACCCAGATATTCCAGCATGTGTATTTCTCGTTCTAAATCATCATCAATTTCGTGATTTCCACAAAGCGATTTTTAGAGGCAATTATTGGTGAACAACTTTAGTAAACGCTCTATTTTGTTTGCCAAACTAGAGGATCTTTATACTTATACTGATTTTGATTATTAGTTTTGCAATGTGTTCATTCTTGTTTGTGAAAATATCGCTCTCACAGACCTTTCTCATAAATAAAATAACATAATATGCGTTTTTATTATTGCGATGGGGCTAGAATGCTAAAACATACTACAGTTATGAATGTTCTAATTCAATAATCAACTATTATTCATAACTTAAGAATTGATTCTACTGTAATACATTGTACTGTACTGTTCTTATACGTCACCCACAATTTTACATTCTCTGTGATTTTGTTAGAATGTCTTATAAGATTCCTCTCGAGATGAAAAAGTGTTTCGAGTATGATTATGATTTGACGATTTTGTCTCGTTCTCGCATTGATTGAAGATTGCGTAGAAAATATGAATGACATTTTTTTAGATACGAATATTTTCTGAATCTGAGATTCATTCGTGCTACTTGAGAAGTCGCTATAGGAGGTGATGTTACCATTGCTTTTCTGAATTATTAACAACACGATTTTCCTTCCATTTCCCACTTCTTTTAATGTGTTTTTAAATGGAAATCCATTGGTGTTTCCTTTCAACGTAGAGAGTCGTATGGAACATAATATAATATGTGATTTAATCAAAATTTCATTAAGTGGAATTCTAGGATTTCTTCAAAATATGATTATAATTCAAATTAAATATGGGAAAATACATCGTTTTTTATCACACAAATATGAAACGTTTATTTATATCTTTTTCGATATTTGCTCCTATTTGTGTTATGATGTTGAGTGTGTGTTTGTTTGTTGTTGTTTTCAGAAAGATCATACGAATATTTCTCATTTGCAAATTGTAAACGCAACTTTTGAATGAGCTCGTGAAAAGTACAAGATACCGTTAGACTATTCTAAAATGAAATATTTCCAAAATCTATTTTTTAACAAAACTCTCAAGAAGTTCCAAGCATTTTTGCAAAATCTCTGGAAATAATTTGCCAATACAAAATAATGATGTTTAATAACTATTCTAACATAAAATGATGATGATCAGTAGATATAAAATAAAATGGAAAGACACGCGCTGTAACATGTACAAGATTTCCTACTGAGCATAATATTTTGACTTCCGAAGCCGAACCTCCCCCCCCCCGCCTCGCCCCGCTAACAAGAACGACATTTGCTTAGGTTTCCAAACCGAGCTCATTTATTTCTCCGTCTCTGCTCATTTGTTTATTTCTCCGTTCATTTATTTCTCCTTCTTGATTTGTTACCGTCCGTAAATTCATCAATTGGCTCTCTCATCGGTCTGCTTTGGGGGTGTGGGGGGTGGTGGGGTGGAATGCCGAGGAAGGGTGTGGCCTAGAAATGAGATGCTGATCAGACGAATACGTGGGGGGGGGAGGGGGGGGGACCGGAGACGGAATGCCAATATTGAATACTAAACAGAAGGCTTCGAAATAGAATCGCCGTTGCAAAGGGTGGGTTTTAGTTTTCTTCTAAGGGAAAGACAGACTGGATAGGGGTAGGAAAACATACCATTTTATAGGCACTAATTGATTTGTGTTAAATATTTACTTATAATCACTAACAGGGCAGCATCGAATTCTACTTAGTTCTTTCTAAATCAATAACAAATTTGAGAACTAGCCACAAGGTGCTTGCTATACACACACTCGATGTTCCAATATATTCATTGGATTCAATATTATTTAATGGAAGTGAACCATGTTATTTTCAGTACATTATTTAGGTTATCAATGCAACATCGTATGTCGTGCAAAATAAAGCAACATCTTGGGCATCAAATTACTTAACGGATTTGCTATGTAGGTATTCATTAGTTACTTCGTTTAGAAGTCAAAATGTTAGTAAAAATATAGAATAATATAATTTATACCGCTACTATTGAAATAGTGTTTATACCTACTATAAATAACAAATGTTAAACTCATCGCTGAATGAGTTTTTCCAAGTGGTTAAATTAAGTAATTTAGATCGGTATTTTGCCAAATATTTAACATTTCATATTCATTATACTTAAATTTCAAAAATGTTGTATCACATGTTAACTATGAACTGAGAATGTATAAGGAACTTGTTGATCCGTTTTAGATTCACTGTATGTGTGTAAACAAAACATTATATTCATGAATGGTTTTATACATTGCGAAATATATTTAAAACCTTTCATTTCATGTTTGATTTAGGTTCAAGTTTCCATGGCATGAGTTTACACAATAAGAATGCCCTTCATTTTCTGCCATAAATACATAATTGTGCACATCTTTCCTTTTCTAAAGTTACAACGAATGACTATATGTATGTTTCCAAATTCAACTTTAACGGATAGATATGCATCACTTTTCTATCCGTATGTCAGCTGTTGGCATTGCCTGTCAACAAGGATGATACAGAATATTTTTGGTGACCCTGAACGTTAGAGGGTCGGAGACCCGGGGCTACCCCACAGAAAGTTTGAAAAATCTCTGGACCCGGCACCTCCACCAAATACAGCTTTGCTCCCTACATTGGGTACTCACCTACCCGTACTTATTTTCAACTTCATTTAAACTATTTTGGATAATGACTTTCAAACATTTAATCAATTTTATGTATTACTTTAATTTATAATTAATTATTGTTATGCGTTTATTTTATAATTTGTTCAATTGAAATACATTATAGTATTCAAAATAATGTGAAAATGTATAATTGGTTACGAAAATCACAATATTTTATACAAGTGAAACATTTAAATTTACATCTACATAAAAAAACATTTCTTTTTAGACATTTTAATTAAGAGCGCGTCAACCAGTAGGTCAAAAAGCGCCACTATAACCAAGTAGGAGACATCAGGAGGTAGGTCCCATGCTGGTCAGAACCAGCCACGGGAGAAGATGGGGGAGGTTCTCACGTCATGGTCGTCATCATCTTCGTCATTGTTCCTCTCGTCACTGTCGTCGTCGTCGTCGTCGTCGGTGAGGTCGTCAAGGGAAGGGGATAGTAAACTGTCTCCAGTATGTATTGTCTCTAGCCGGCGCAGAGAATTGACACCCCTGCCCCGCTCCTACCGTAAGACGATCGCACTGGATGGATGTCTTATACAAATATTAGCATCGCCTCCTTGATGGCTGGAGTGGAAGCGAGACCCGCGACGACAACGAGTAATATCTTTCATTGGTTTCTAGGTACAGTCACACCGGGAAATACTACTTTTATCTAACATCTTAGACGGGTATTGTCACTTGGTTGGAAGGAAAGCTTAGTTTTTACCATCACATGCAAATTTCGTGGTGCTTTGTGGAGAATCAAGGCAATGTGTAAGTCTTCGACATTATTCAAGTAGTGACCTATATATTATGTTACCACAATCGCTTGAATAAACAATTTAATGAAGTATAGATCAGTGTTTCTCAATTTCATTAATCGGGAAACACTCCCGTAGGTGTATTTGATTTTATAGAAATCAATCCAAAAATTAAATAATCCATCCTAGCGGGGTATCGAACCCCGGTAAAAAATAGAAAATAAATCAGTGGTTTTAGTAAAAACTGTTTTGCACAAAGCGATTATCGTTTTATTAATACTTTATAATATATTTATTTAGAAATTAGAAAAATGTGTGCATTTTTAACATCATTTACAATCCAATTTAAAAATTAAAATGTATAATATGTGGAGGAAAAGTCAAAGTTAAACTACTTTAATGTCATTTCAATTTTCACCTTGCAAACATGTAGGCACTAATAATCAATAATAACTGTTTCTCGTATGTGTGTTCAATGTTGGACGATTCCACTCCAACGTTGCCACCAAACGAATTGGACACCCCATCTGTAACAATCCAAGATAGGCACGATTAGGAAATGCCTCGATTTTGTTCGCAGGGAACATGTCCGGGAACATATTAACTCTTCAGGGAACTAAGCAGGTTAATGGCTGAGGAGGGAGGACTGCTAGGGAATGTCCAAGGTCTGTTGACTATTAGCCTTAGGAAACCTCTGGAAATCTTGGCAAGTTTCTGCCAGCATTTGTTTTGGAGGGATTCGAACCAGTGACCTCAACAAACTTTAGTCTATTCCGTGAATTTCCTCAAGTGTGCATTAAAGAAGTTTAAGATTGAGAATGGGGATAATAAAAGGATACGACATGATTCTGACAACATGCATTTTGGGGCAGATTGTTGACGGAAATGATAATTTTTCAGTTTTGTGCCCCGATAGCGTTCAATATATAATTGAACTTTTTATTCAACTTTTATGTAAAGATATCTCTGCCATTATCAAGATTGTTGGACATAGAAGGAAGCTACACTAAGATAGACAGATAAAGGTTACCAGTTAGCTATATATTGAACACCTATGCTAATGAATGAAGGAAGCTTGTTTTCAATAATATCTAGATGACGTAGAGGTGTCTCATTCGCAAAAAGTCGAGAAGCCATTGCTGTTGTTGTATTTAAACATGCCATCCAATCTGCATTGTTTTCTTACTCTCTAGTTTTAATATAGTCTCTTTCTTTCCCGTTGAATCTGTTCTCGTTGTCTGTCGTGTGCAATCTCCTGGTTGATAAGAAGGGAGGCTTCCTTCCAGCGACGCACTCCGAAACAATGGCGTCTGGGGGATGAAAACTCTTGGGTAACCGTGCCAAATTAAACATTCTTCGTCCCCCGCGGTGGAAAACGAACGCATCCGCCTTATAGAAAGAGAGAAAAGAATATAATAAATGTGCGTAGGAATGAGGAAGATATAGTATAGGGGCTCTTGCGACGTAGTGGCGTAGCCCACTGCTACATGTATATGAGAATGAAAATGAAACGTATAGAAATAGAAATATATTAAATGCGATACAAGAATAACAGTAGATATGCCAGAATATTTTCCGGTTTTAGTGTGCGTCTCGAAGAAATCTGTTTTTCGTTAGATCTGACTTTTCTTTTATGTCATGGATATGAATTATGGAAATGCTTAGATATTTTATACACAATTAAGCTTTATCGAGTTTTGGTACGACGCATAAAACATATAATTGTATTGTAGCAGAGAGTATTAACCCGAATAACATTACATATATATGAGAGAGCCAATGTACCCTACTATATACTTTATGTCCGTCCGTCTGTTTGTGTGTCACGCCTCAAGATGAAAACCAAACATGACCTCCAATTAACATGTGTTTTTGTTAACATTGCCCTTCTACAAGGATGGCACAGAAGGATTTTGGTGACCCTTGGGGTCAGTGGGGCGTGGCTATCTTCGTCAAAAGGGTCAATTTGATTAATCCAGCACCTCCACCAAAGAATTTGAATTCTGTAAAAATAAAATTAGTATATTCTTCTTCGACATTCTGTTGATTAAAGTTACTTTTTTATTCCTATTTTGAGAACTCTTGTACCTGTCCTTGTTAAACATATTATTTTATCTAGGTATGAAAACAATATTTTTATTTAAAAAATGTCCAGAACAGCATTAATTTTGTGTAATTAAATTTAGTTTAAATTATACTTGATCAAAAAAATATGGAACGGTGTTTTGAAAATGCACCCACAAAATGAATTTTTTTTTAGATTTTGAGGTGCTGTGCGTATAACAATTTTCCTTTTTAAACACCAGTTTTTACTTGTTTACTTAAAAATATCTCTTCTAATAGATAATATAACAAAAACAACAAAAGGGTTCAAAATTTATAAATTACTTCACAAATTAAGGGGCGACAGACCTTACCAAAGTCTTTTGTATACAACCTCATTACAAATCCACGGTTATTATCCCAAAATACGCGATAGAAATAAATTAAATAATAATGGAAGGATGGAAATAATTGGCTTTTCTGTTTGCTGTAATTGTGCCGGAAGCACGGAGTAATTATCGTAATTTGTGTAGCATGGGTTAAGTACGTGACGCTGCGTTGAGGCGCGCGGCTCGAAGAGTCAATTGATTTTCGGGAAGTAATTCTGACCCCGAAGCTAATTAAAGACGCTACGTGTTAATGGCGGGGAGGATTTTTATTTTACCAAGGAAGTGAAATAACAAAAACTATACACCGTGTGCTGTTAACTGGAGAGCGGATTTAACATAGGTTGTCGGGCATTATTGTAGGTTGAACCATTTTTCTATGAGAGAAGACTATATATTTCTCAATTTTATTAATCGAAAAACACTTATTATTGGTTATATTGAAATCGATCCAGAAATTTAAAAATAATCCTTCTCCTGCTATCGGGAGACCCGGGTTCGATACCCGGCTGAGGTGGATATTTTAATTTCTGGATTGATTTCCATTCAGTACTATTGGTGTACAATTTGTTATTAATAAGCCACGAACGACTTGGATTTCAGTAATTGTCTTTGATTCTAAACTATCATTCATGTAGGTGTGGGCAAATGATGGTTAGATCACTTTCAAACCACTAAGGTGTATATATAAACATTCAATAATTTTTCGTGGGTAACCTGCCCAGGGTGCAATGCATGCCCCTCTTCATGTGTCTAACTAGGTATATTGGAGTAGGACAACTGTGAAGGTTGTCCGAGGGCTGTTTAAGAGGACTCATTAATTCCCTTGCATCCGCACTAAGGACTCAATAAAATTTCGGGAAAAACCTTCAGTCAGGATTGCCGGTCTCAACGGGATTTGAACTCGGGACCTCCCGAATCAGAGTCACGCGCTTAACGATCGAGCCAACACTGTCGGTCTAAGGTGTCAATATCATGTAACTTAAATAATAATAACAACAACAATCCAAATAAAAACAAACCATTTGAAAACTTAACTTTTCTCTTGGAAGTAGCCAACGGTGTCCTATCACTGAAATAATGCAACTCAACACACAATATCGTAACCTTACAGTTTATAGTCACATTGTCTTTATATGTAGATAAATAAATACGATGATAATTGGGCGCAAACAAGAACTATCCATATTTGATTCCTACCATGAATTTGTGAACAAACTTATGAAACCAACTAAGCTAAAGTATCGTCAGTAAACTAAGAATTCTCAAAATAAAAAACTTAAAATCAATTTTTTTAAATGCCAATAAAGGTCAAACATTTTTTCATACAACTCTAGGAGTCCACATTTTAGAAAAGTTTGAGTCTCTTTGCTCTAACAAATTACCAAACGATGGCACTTCTTAGATTCACCTCAACACCTGATCTCATTACCTCACTGTAACATCACCGCCGTTACTTCCAATATCCGTGCTCGCGGAACAATGCAAGTTTGTTCACCCTCACTGTTAATTGTCTCGCAGTCGTTAATGCCACTAAGAAGACCCCAGCTCTAATGCCCCCCACGCCCATCATTGAACGCGCGAGGAAGTGATATGCAGCTTTTGACACGAAATGTATATCAGTGTACGTGTCCGCCTTTTATAACAAAACATTTTTATTAATCGAATATTTTTCCTTGTTTTTGTGTTTTTTTGAAACAGGATGTACTTCTATCGACTTGTAAAATTCTAGCGACGCCCTGGATAATTAGCGCCAAATAGATTACAATGTCTTAGATTCCCTATTGTTGTGAATGAGTCGTTGATTACAGGGCTTTGTATAATTGAGCTGAACTGGCAAAAGTAATTTAGTTTTAGTTTGATGGTGATTTTTACTTACACCAATGATAATGACAATGTAATGTTTGTAAAATGACTAGCTTTTTAATTAATTAAATATGCTATTTCTTTTATTTTTAATTTCTGGGTACCGGTACTGTGATTGGATTTTTTAGGGCATACATGCATATTATGTCATTATGTTTTGATTGCATACTTATGGATTTTTAAGAAAATAAACATGAAAAATACATTTTGATGCAAGATTTAGTATTTTATATGAGTGGTCTATAATGAAGTACTGGTACCGAATCAAGTGTGCACCAATATTCTTAATTCTCCTTCTGTAAGCACTATACCTAAATTAAAATTGTATTCAATTGTTATGAACTTTTTAAAATGAGTTTATATACAATACCTCATATCAATAGGCTTTTAAAGAACTCTTTAAACAAGCTACATTGTGGTTATTTTCTTAGTTTGATGTTAAACATTATTATTAATACTGACCCAAAACTTGCATAACATTCTGAGAACAAAAATTATTTATAATTTCCCAAAAAAACGAAATCTTGTCCGAATGGGCAAAGTAAACAAAATGTGTTTAAAAGTGTACGATATTTAATTTGAAATATTTCTCGTCTCCATCAATGTTCAAGTTAGTCCTGACTGAGGTATACCTAGCGTCGTTGAGAAATCTGTTCCGCGTCCGACGCAAGCAGGCTGTTTCTTTGCGTGTAGCGGCGCCGTGGTAACTAAATGCGACGGGGGGAAGCCGAAATTAAAAACGTGCCCGGGATGTGAGAAGAAAGCACAACAACAAGGAGATTATATTCGCCACAAGACCTAGCAGTTATACACCCACCGCCGCTAAGAGAATAAACACTCGCGGATTTTACTGGCGGTGGGGGGTGAAATAGTGCGGAATGAAGAAGTATGGGGAGAAAGGGGCGACTATGGATGATGATGGAACGTTTTAAACAATCTAGTGTAAACAATTCAATCTTTAAGTGAATGTATGATTCAATTTTTTTTAAATCATTCTTCTTTGGAAATATAGTAACAAATTTATTTTGATCCAATGTTGGAAACATCCTTTTTTGATAATTCAAGTGTGGTTTAACTTAAAGTTGCTGGAAATAGTTCTGCGCACGCGTCCTTAATTAACTTAGCTAGAAGATGAGTTTAAAACGATTTGAAATCCGTTGTTTAATGAGAAACATGTTTACGTAAGAAATGTTAATATTTTATTTAATATTGTTCAATATTATACATTATAATCAATAGGAAACGAGTCTAGCATCTAAACACTAAAAATATGTTAACAGAAGTATATGTGATATCCGTAAAATATGAAATTTCTAAAATATCATTGATACCTTAATTAATTCACATTTCTTCACATTCACAACATTTCTTTACATGACTTTTTTTAATACTTTGGTTAACAATAATTTGTGATAGCAAAACTGTTGAAAGCGTATCATTGAAACAAGAAATTAGATCTTGGCCTGTATGTCATTCAATTGTCGTAAGTTTTGGTTGAGTTTAAAACTGAATTGTAAAGTTAAGTTTGTATCGTACACGTATTTTTTTAAATTATTTAGTAAATTAAGATTATTTCACAATCAACGATTAAAGAGCAACTTCCATAAAACTGGTGATTTAATTTTTCTTAGAACTAGAATTGAGACAAGTGTAATAGTGGATGAGTTTTGTATTGTTACTTTCTTTACTAAGAGGAATTCATAGACGTCACTGGAAAACCACAGAATACCCCTTCGTTGCTTACTAAAGAAGAATATTGCGAATCCAAATGATTCAGTAAAAACTACAAACCCTAAACCATTCAAAATCCTATTCAATGATTTATCCCATGCAAGGTTCTATCAAACAGCTATAATTGCACGTGGTTGTATTCCCGTGTATTAACGACGCGCCTAATATATTATTGGTTACTTTGAAGGGGACGAGTATGTGTGTAATTTCAACATAATTACACACGCTTGCCCTAAGCTGACTCACCCGCCGTGAACCATAGGGCGCCTGCGTGAAGAGAAAATTACAGCAAATAATAATTAACACATTAAATAAACATGGTTGTAATCTTATATGGAGAAATTATAAGCTTAGACAAACGTTTTTGATGGCTATCGCCATGGGAGAGTGAATTATGTGGTGTATACTTAATTTGACAAGATTTGCTTTTAAACTATAGTGCAAACTTAAACGGAAATACATGTATGCATATAAATTATAACGGTATTTAGTTTGTTATAAACACTAATTTTCTCCTAAATAAACTTTAAAACATAAATGTTTATTTTTATTTATTTGTTTGAGTTATGTTTTGATAGTAACTAAACCATGGATTTGTCATATGGTACTCTCATACCTCCATTGTTAAACAACCAAAGGAAGTTCAAGTTCAAGTTCTTTATTAGCATCTTTTTTATATATTACATATATAAAATCAGATTTGTCAAGTACATAATACATACAATATATTATACAACAATTGTAGAGACAAGTATGGTGCGTTCGTTTGTTCACAAAAGTTCTCGACTGATATGAGATACCAACGAAATTCAAATGGAATATGCATATGCAAACCAACTGTGTAGATCAGTACAATTTGAATTCATCTCGTTACTACGATAACGGACTCCGGGGTCCACTACAGGATGTCCATTGCTTCGTTTCTCCTCGTAATCAACACATTTTGAACGATGTATAATTGGATTAATTAACCCAATCTTAAGTCACTGATAAACATGCTAGGTATCACTATAACGAAAATATTGAACATTGCAGCCAACTATCATCAATTTTTACGTCAAGGTAATGATTTTAATTAATTTGACCCCCACTTCATGAAAATCAGTCGGTTTGTGTAGATCCATAGGACGATTCAAACAAAAATAATGTGTTTTGTTCCTTAAAATGGTACAGGCACAGCATATTATCTAGGTATTTCTGTAGTTTGGGTGCCATATTTGCTTCTTGCAAATAGCGATTTTCCGAAACCATTACAATAATTTGAATTGCAGCACCAGTCTACGAATACGTAACTAATTATTTTCGAATTGTTATCAAGTTTTTCAAATGTCAATATTATGCAAGAAATAAATCTTTTAAAGTTAAACATTACCTTTACAAACCCATTGTCGACCCTTCAACTTTCTACACTACGACAAACCTGAAAACATCGACAGCTGTTCGAGAAAAAAAATATAGCGGCATTTCGGTCTCCGAAACGAAAATTTTATAAAACCCTCTTTCTTGGCAGCAATTAACAATAACTTAGATGTGTGTGGATTTTGGTTCACGGCCAAACCACAGCCGACCGTTGGTTGGGTCTGTAATTAGGTCTCGTAATCTGTGGCGGCCAGAATCATGACTAGCGAGAAATCTTCAACATAATTAGCCCTACTTTTATTATACACATCCAGTGGACAATTAGTATTTAATAAGTTTGACAGAAAAAAAAATACAATTATACATCATATAAGAAACACCAATAGTAGATTATTATTAATGATGTAATTTCGATTAAATTACTCGAATTAAAGCTGGGTTTCGTCGAAAGAAGCATGATAATGTTAGGACAAAAGACCTTGGCTTAGATAATGAGAGTAATTAAAGATTAATAAGAAATGCTCGTACTTTTTTACGTGTGAGCATGATTTTAAATATCACAGGTTTGAGGCGATCGTGACGAAATGTACCACGAAGGTCTTGTTATTGGTAACTGTAACACTTTGTAGCAAACTGCGTGTCGGAACCTGGAGATATGTGAGTGTGCGTGTGAGTTGGTGTGAGACTGAGTGTGAGTCAGGGCAGGAATGTCCTGTAGGGAGCGAAGCTCACATAAGCCTCACTTGTCTGTCTGTACTGTTGTTGTCCTGCGTGTCGGTCGTCTGGTCTGTCTGTCGTGTCTGTCTGCTGATCTGTTGTGCTGCTGTCTGTTGTCTGCTGGCTGTCTGTGGCTGTCGATGTCTGTCTGTCTGTTGCACTGTCTGTTTCTGTCTGTCTGTCATGTCTGTCTGTCTGTCTGTCGTGTCTGTCTGTCTGTCTGTCAGTCACATCTCGAGATAAAAACCAAACATGACATGACATGACATGAGTTATTTTTAACATTGATCTTCAACATGGATGATACAGAATGTTTTGGTTGACCTTTGAGGTCAAATGGGCGGGGATAGCTTTTTAGGGGCAATTTTGTGTACTCGGCTGCTCCTGAAGAGATTTTAATGCACGGCAGATTTTATTTGAGAGTTCGTTGTCTACAATTTGTTTATAAAGCAGCTGCGCCCCTTACTTTGGGTACCATATCGGATATATAACATCATATTGTATAGTTGTTGTTTTGTAAACTGTTCAATTATCGACTTTGCAGACACCATTTGCATTGAAAAATGACGAAACAATGTTTAAAAGGTAAGGTTAATGATTAGGATTTGTTTAGTGCTATATTGCTGTACATTGCTCAAAATAAACACAGTTTATTCCATAGTTGTTACTTTTATAGCCGAATACAATTATTTTATATAAGTTTAAATTCAAGTAAGTTAATCACACAGGGAGAATGAATATGCACAAAATAGTGAGAATACCAAAGTTAATATCTCGATCAAATTATTTTAATGTTAATACCAAGGTTATTAAACCAGATATATTTTAATGTAATGTCGTTGGTTTAAAGCTTATCTCTCGTACAATGTATTCCATGCAAGTTTGCAACAAGGTATGCGCTGCAAGTTAGCATGGACTACGCTGTAGGTAATGTATTATTACACCACGGCTTACCTATTATCAAGCTCGCCGAGTTATTAAAGACATTCCAAGTACTAAGTTGTTGATTCTGCAATGTTGCATCCAGAAATTAATGTAATCATGCTTCTCTACTTGGTCATACTTCACTAGCTCACAATATTCATTCTATTTAATATTGCTATAGCCATATGGGATTAATTTGTTTCGTAAAACATAAATACAGTTTAGAACCACTACCTAGTATTAACTACTAGATGTGATTAGGACATTGACATTATCAATTAAAATTATAGAAAGTTTTTAATTGACATGATATTACAAACATGGTCATGACAACACTTGTATATCTGATGAGGGTAAATTAGTTTTCCCCGGCTACAGTTTATGGTAATTAAAGTTTAGTAGGTGCAGCATTTAGGTGAGCCATTGATTATAACTAACTTTTGAGCAGGGCTGCCATCGTGAAGCGGGATAGTGACTTTAGAATCATGACTAGTTTTGTTATGAATTAGCTTTTTAAACCAAATTTGATGTAAACAAATGATGAATTCACAAACCCTTGAAGGTTTATTATAAAGCACATTGTTTCAAAAGGTGGGCAAAAATTCATATTCTTTCACTATTGCTTTGGATATTGTATTCTTGAAATAAATAATATATTGAAATTTTAAAATAAAAAGTGATATTTAATGTAAATGAAGATAAAATTTATTCTAGTACACGTATCGAGTTATAACCATTGTTTAAACAAATGAAATCTATTGTCCACTTAGATTATCATCAAAAAGTATTATGTACCATAAGTATTTTCTTAGAAAGCGGTTGTTAAATTGGTGGTTGGTGGTAAATGAAGTGGTAATTGGCGGTGGCTGTTTATGGCTGAAAATTACTGGGAAGTGTTAATATGTATGAATCGGCGATTCTGTGTGGTAGGTCTTAGTCGTTAGTCATAACAAACAATGATTTTAAAATAAACATTGTTAAATCATGATTTTAAAATATATAAATTACATATTTTTTTAAATATGTCTACGAGCAAAGTTTTCTAGAATTGAGTAATGTCACGTTTGCATGAGAAATTCTTCGAATGGCTCGACAACAGTTCGGAACAGCTTATACAAACATGTTATTTAGACTTTAGTGTGTTTGGGTAGGCAGATATAAAAGAGCAATAATTGCTATAATAAATGTTTTCAAATGTTTGGTTTACAAATTTAAAAGACTGGTGGTGGTGGTTGATATATTACTCAAAATCAAGAACTTGCCAGTCCACTATACCTAGCACTGGCAAACCTGACTGAGTATTTTCCAAGGCTTTCCTCAGTCAAATGGATAATCCTGAACATTGCCACTCAACTATCTTCACACTGCACTGCAGATAATATATTATACTACGCAGCAACTTTTACTTCAAGTGATATCAATTCCAGAGGAATTTGCTTTTTGTGTCATTTTTTACAATCTGTTGATTACGTAGCACCACAAAATATTTTGGGTACTCCTGTACTCGTGCTGTACTATATCTACGTTTTGTTTTACTATGACAAGAGATGAATAAATAAACAAAAATATAAATTCATTTTTTCCCTCTTTTACGTATGTAGTGTCGACCCATCACTGGTCTCATAATTGATAATCAGTAGGGAAAATTAAATATAATTGCTATACATTGAATTACTCATGCTAGAAATGAATAACGAAGAATGACCTCTAGTCACATAATAAACAATTTTGTATTGTTATGTTGGATTGGGTTTCTTTACGCAACTTATAATGTCGCAACGTCATCAGAATATAGTAATTACAATCATTATGCAATTAATTACTACTACACATTTTCGCAATTATTTCTTCGCCCAAAGAAAAACGTCGATCATGACGCTTAGTAAATCGAGCTCATTTACTCCAGCCTCATTGCCAATGTAACTAACTGTACAATTATCAAGATTTTTTTATAATTCCCGCTCTTTTGCTTTGTTTTCTTTATAATATTTCTCTTTCTTATTTGTGATGACTTGCATTGTGACATGTTTGTATATTCCCAGCGTGTGATTCGTAGCTAGACTTCGATCCAAGGATGAAATGACTGGCGAACAAACAAGGTGTAATGACCATCTTGTGGTGGAGATTCACACGATTCTTCGTAGGTCAATAATTGGAAGGAGATGGGTTTAGTCGTAGCCACTTCTTGGTTAGCAGTTAGCACCGTCGCTCGATGTGCAAATACATCAACCAAACTCTAAAATGTTGGGTTTAAAAAATTATTTTTATTTTATTATGTTTTTATTATGTTAGTAAGTAAGTTAGTTAGTTAGTTAGTTAGTTAGTTAGTTAGTTAGTTAGTTAGTTAGTTAGTTAGTTAGTTAGTTAGTTAGTTAGTTAGTTAGTTAGTTAGTAAGTAAGTTAGTTAGTTAGTTAGTTAGTTGGTGGTTGTGGTTGGTTTGGTTGGTTGGTTTGGTTGGTTGGTTGGTTGTGGTTGTGTGTGTGGTTGGTTGGTTGGTTGGTTGGTTGGTTGGTTGGTTGGTGGTTGTTGGTTGGTTGGTTGGTTGGTGGTTGGTTTGGTTGTGGTTGGTTGGTTGTGTTGTGTTGGTTGGTTCGTTGCGTTCGTCGTTCGTCCGTCCGGTCGTTCGTTCGGTTCGTCGCGTCTCGTCGCGTCGTCCGTCGCCGTCGTCCGTCAGTCCGTCCAGTCCGTCCAGTCCAGTCAGTCAGTCAGTCAGTCAGTCCAGTCAGTCAGTCATCAGTCAGTCCAGTCAGTCAGTCAGTCAGTCAGTCGTCAGTAGTCAGTCAGTCAGTCAGTCAGTCAGTCAGTCAGTCAGTCAGTCAGTGAGTGAGTGAGTGAGTGAGTGAGTGAGTGAGTGAGTGAGTGAGTGAGTGAGTGAGTGAGTGAGTGAGTGAGTCAGTGAGTGAGTCAGTGAGTGAGTTTGTTTGTTAGTTAGTGGGGTTTTAGGGCACACAGAAGTAAAATTATCAATGCCCATTTTTATTATGTTAATTCAAGTTGGATTATAAATAAACATTTTAAATAAGTTATCATAAATATTGTCATATTCAACTGCATATGCATTTTTCTTTATCTCTATCTTATGTTAGTTTTAATTATTGCCCTAATCAGTTTTAACAACTGAATGAGATAGACGTTCGATAAATAAAATAATAATTATCCAAATTTGTATTAAAATGCAAATTTATGAACATTTAATACAAAACAGAAATTAAAACAAAAAATTCCACCAAAAATATAGACACATGTGGGAAAGTTTAAAACCAATAGAATAAAAAAATATACAAAATATATAGGATAATTGAAATTACAAGAGCTGATTTCTTAATCAGATAGTCGTAGATTGTTATACGATACATTGTCCGCCATCATGATTCAACGATACTCGGAGAAAATCCTTATACCACGGCTGCCATTGCGTTTTAAACACTTTACGGGTAATTAAATGTACTAATGTGAGTTTATTACTATTCAAGTGGGTTCTTAACAAATGTTTTCCATCTAATGTTTATTTATCAATTTATACGTTTGCAAAGAAAAGTTTTGAGCGTGACGGGAATTTCATTAGTTAAAAATTTAAACGCTTGTATAATCACATAAAATCTTAAAATGTAGACACAGGTAATTATCCGAGGCCACAAGAAGGACTATGATTATAACATAATTATTAAAGCAATATTTTGAACAATAAACACAGCTATTTTGAAATCTGATTTTAAACTACCAAACTTGTTAGGGTATACCCTTAATGATGAAATATGAATGTATTTTTTTCATTTTTAAAGGGGCTGTTACCCCCAAAATTAATTATTCACCACATAATCTATGCATAATACTACACTTAAATGACCGTTTATTAAATTATATCTTGTAACTGTGAATTGACACGATTTTTCTAATTTTTGTATCCAGAAATTTTCGAAAATTTGCGTTTTGGAAAACTTCTTAAATCGGCTTTAACCTGCATCTTTTTTGTTCCACATAGATAAAAGAGCATCGTACTAATCTAAAATGGCCCTTAATAACATCGTGTCTTGAAACTGTGTTCAAAATTACTCTCAAACACGCAAAAATATGAATTACAGAATCACACCCCTTCTTGGTAATCAGTATATTTTGACCGAACCACTTGCCCAAATTACAAAACAAAATATAGAGGATTTACAGAAAAGGCTGTAGGTCTACGTCAATAATTACCAATATTTTATTGGATCAAAATCCTCCAAGGTCACGGGGCATAAAGATCGTCCCAATGTTATTTCTTATGGGGGATTTTTGCCGATGGGACCTAGCTCGAAAAATACTAAGTTCGAGAATTTTTTCCGGGTCATGGTGGACCCAACAATTTTTTTGTTAATTTCTTAATTCATAACAAGTTAGCCTGAATGAAATATATTTTTGAGTTTAGGAGGCGAATACCCCTTTAACGATTTATGTAAACCGTTCTCAGTTTTTAGAATTTTCAAACAGTAAGAAGAAAATGTTTCTTTGGTCAAGCACGTTTATGTTTTATATTTTTTAAAGTAACTGACAACAAAATAGTTTGACCGGCGATTCAGTGCTTAGATACTTGCTGAATCCAAACTGCAATATATTTGTAGTCGATTTTATATCAAAATGTATTTTAAAATGGTGTGGACGAAATAAAGTTATGACACTTTAATAAATACTAATTATATCAACGTTACACTTACATTTTGATTTGTACAGGTTTTCTTAAAAACACGAATACACGTTAAATTAATCCAACTCAATCATTTTTTAGGTGATAGTTTAAAAAAACTATTTAAACAATTTAAACCTACTCACTAAGTATCGTACTTTTTATGGTATTAAAAAACATTGCCTTGTTCAAACATCTCGCATCACACAAACGACAGATTGATGAAACCGAACACCATAACTTAAGGTCACCCACCACATTAGAAATTGAAAAACTAAACCATATAATTAAAAACTAATTTGGCGACAGGTAAACTGTTTGCGGTTGTCTCTTCTTCCACTGTGGTCGTAAAATAATCTATTACACAATCCCAACTATAAAGCGTAATTACTAAGGACGCAATGCCTAAGCGATGCGGAATATCTTATAATAATTCCTTGTGATAATCACTGGCGCGGCTTCTCTTAAAGTACTAATTACAACTAATGCCGGAAATGTCTATTTCGTAGAGATGAACTAATTTAATTCCTCAATTCGTTTGGCGGACTAGATGACTTCTCAGAAAATTTTGAGTTCCATTTTTCGGACAACTTCCTAGGGCATTTGGCTCAAATGTGTAATTATTTCAATGATTACTTTTTATTTTTACTAGCATCACTAAAACAATTATATTTATAATGATGACAATAAAACAAATAATATGACAGTATATGTACAAGGTTTAAACAAATAGTTATATAATATATTAATTTTTTTTAGATATGAATCGTTTTTGCTCATATCAGCTTATACGACGTTATTATGATAACATTTTAGACCTTTCCTGCACTGTTATTGTATTTATTTTTTTCCATTTGTCAGTGTTTTCTCTGCATTGTTAATTTAATACTGCACAAACTAACATAAACTGTCGACTTGCAAAAGTTAATAATACGTATATAATGTTTATATTTCAATAAGTGGTAATTACTGTACAATTTCAATACAGATGATAGAATACATCAGCAATCAAATAATAAAATTTAAATCTAACACTTTACATTAATTATTAAAAGTTATAATATTATAAATTCAATTTATACAGTATAGTATAAATACACATCAAAGATTGGATTTTCATGTTACACAGTTTTAGAATACAGAACGTATTTAATTAAAAAAGGAATTAAGTTATAACATTATGACTAGACGGTCACAGCTGTCATGAATCACATCCTCAGACTCATTGTCTGTTCGTGTTACGTCATTACTTAATTAAAACTACCAACTGTTAATTAGAATGATCTCATGTTGGTGTTACTCTTCACGTCCAGTTCTTTGATATTCATTCCAAACCACCCAGTCCAAGATAAGTTTGGACTTGCCTCGTTCCCCTCATCCCACGATATTTCACAACAATGAGTACTTTTAATAAGACTTGTGTTTGTGATTATGGTGGAAAAAATACAAATGCCACGACAAGGTAAAAAATTGTCATTTAAATATAATATAAATGAATAATCCAACTTTTGGAAACCTGGGAAATAATCTATAAAACAAAATATGCAACGAAGCAACAGTTGTCGATGAATTAACAAATAAGATATACTCCAGCATTTAATACCACCGTAGGTGCCAGATTGATAGACATGTATATTTTGGTTGGTGCTAGCCCAGCCCCTGACACTGTGGTAACAAAATGCATTCTCTTTCATACCTTGTTGGAATGTAATGCCAATAGAAAACTCATGTCAATCGGAGGTTATATTCGGTTTTTATCTTGAGACGTGACATAACGAACAGAAAGACGGACGAAAAGACGGATGAAAAGACGGATGGATGGACAGACGGAGAGAAAAGGGGGGAAACGAATTTAAATTTGCGTAACGCATTAAAATCAACAATTCAATCAATTGTTTTCAGAACTCGTTACAGATATTTGTTTACAACAAACGTATTGCGTCAAGTGTTTCATGCTCGTACCTTTATCTTTTAATATATAATGTATTCCTCAATACGATGCACTTGTATTGTGCATCAACATATTATGCATTGCCCTCCATTGTTAATCAGTTTTAAAATTGAATAAAAGTAAGTAAAAAATGTTTAGGAAGGACATAAATAATGGGTAATATTATGGCTTAAAATATGTCAAATATGGGGGGAAAACACTATAGAATACTAACACTTCATACTTCTGACACCTACTACAGCTAAAAATATGTCAAATATGGGGGAAAACACTATAGAATACTAACACTTCATACTTCTGACACCTACTATAGCGTGTAGTGTACAACAAAGCAGCCCCTCGCTCCGACAAAGATGGAGTTGGAGCGTCTCTTCTAATCGTTGTTCATCCCAGAGCCGAAATGGCGGTCCCGTCACCACAATTACCGTTGATTACCTCAACCTCAGCAGTGTTTAACTCGCGACTAATTATTATACCGGTGCACGTCTATCCAGGAGAATTATAAGAAAACTCATATAAATCTTTCACCAGATAAATAAAATATAATTGGTCGAGTAAATTGCTCAGAAAAACCTCGAAAATTGTAAGGTTTGAGTAATTAACTTTTAAGAAGAAATTTTTTAATTTCATGTTCTTTGAATAGAGGATTTTTTCTTGGCTTTCGTGTTCTTTTTGGTAACTTTCGTTCATAATGTGTCGGTGGTTAGTCATTAAAATTTCAAGCTTAGTCCATATGTTGAATTATTGATAAATTGGTATAATTAATATTTACTGTTATGATTGAGCAAGCTATTTAGTTTAAAGGAAATTGGATATGAACATCGTGAGAAGTAATAATGTGTATTTATTTACTAGGGTAAGTATTGTCTTTTAACTTCAAACCTTGTTGAATTGTTGGCATTGCAAATTATACAAGCGTGCCATATTGCCACTTTTCAACTCACTATAACAATGGTTTAAAATTGATGTTATTGTCAAAAGTACTAGTACGGAAGTATCCAAAACGCAGAGCGAAGCCTATAACATGGTTTACAACGTCTCTTACAGCGTTGAACTATCCTTGGTGGAGGTGCCGGGTTCATAGAGATCCCCTATTAAGGGTGGCGCTAGCTCCGCCCCCTCTCATCCATGGTCACCAGAAACATTCTGTATCATCCATGGTGAAGGTCAATGTCAATGTTGATTGGACGTCTTATTCGTTTTTCGTGTTTTTACATAAACTGCAAACATACATTTTTTGATAAGATAGTAGCTTAAAATCAGATGTAAATTTTTGTTGTTAACAATTTTGACATTGAAAACGACGTACTAGTGATTTGTAAATAATTCATAAAAACAAAAATACCATAATAGATATTGTGTGAGAATGGTTTCATTCACTTGAGATATAATTTTATCGAGAGAGAACTTTTATTTTTTTAGTAAAACAAAACTCTGTTGTACAGATACATTGCACGAGACAGGGATAAAAATAACATTCTTGTTAACAACAATTCAAACAAGAGTTAAACATATCTAACTATAATCAAGAATGAGTAATGACATACATTAAATGACAGTTTAGACTGAGGTTGATCCTAAGAATAAAATGAACTTTTTAATGCACCATCGAAACGCTTTATGAGTGTTTACAATTTAAAGCATTGCCAATCACAAATTTGGGATTGCCCTGCACACACAATCGATGACATTTATTGGGTTGCAGGTATTGTCTGCATATAGTATTTTATCTTTGGTTCATTCAAAGACATTCAAATATTCCATGATGTGTAACACACAGATCGCGTTCCATTCCTTGCTCAAGCTACTACTCTCTATTTTATTAAGCGAGATCTTCGCTCTGTACCTTGTGATTACATTGTAATTAAAGCTTAAATACTCAACCATAGTTCGGTTTAGTAAGACGCGCTGTAATTGTGCAGAGGGGAGGAGGGAAGTATGAAGGTTACGAGACTTTTTCTATACCATACGGTGCTCTATTATTTCTATCTCCAGCCGGATAATAATTATAGACGGGTGAGAAGAATAGAAATCAAAGATTGAGACTAAAGAGAATGACGATGTAGTTCACACGCCTTCCATTCGACACTTAAACATACAAAAAAACTACATGTTGTATTTGACAAGTATGAGAATAGTATATACACTGTGGAAGCTAAGGTTAACAACCCCAAGAGGTATAACTACTAACTAACTATCAGTAAGCAATCTGGCCCTGATTCATGGGGGGGGGGGGGAGGTCAGTGTTTTTTTTTCAAGATGTTTCATATAATTATAAAACGAAAAACGAACTTAGCGTATCGTGGGAGGTGGGGGGGGGGGGGGGGGAGGGGCAGTTTTCCCGGGTTTTTTAAACCAGCGTTAGGCCTTTTTGAAGGGCTTAATTTGCGAATTTTGCAACTTTTTAAGACCTCAAAACGCGTTCAAATGTCAAAATTATAATATGTGATAGTAATAATTGACTACGCAACCAAAATTAAATCTCACGGTGGGGGGGGTGGGGGGAGGGGGGACAATCGCCCCACCAGATTCCCCTGTATCCCCATGCTCTGTGACAATTAATATACCTTGAAAATTTCTAACCTTTAAAAAATCACAATTTATTCCAAAAATAAATAACAAATGTTATTTAGTTATTGTTATCATTATTGTTAGTTTCCCTCCTTTGTAAGTCATTTTAAACTTGAAAGGTAACTAATAAACCTTAAATTCAACAATATATTAAAATTGACGGAAATAGCTAAAATAACTTAAAAATAATTTAGTTTTCTTATCATTAGACCCCTCTCGCTACTAGTGCTACTACCTCCGTCCTGGCAACCTAACCTCACTCCGCCTGTAGAACTGGTCAGTCGGATAGTTGGTGACGTCAGACCAGAGCTCGCTCTAACAACCAATCAACCTGGTGGGTTTTCTTAATTGACCTCGCTACTAGGGTTATTATCACGATGATTATTAATGCATTAAACCGACGTCTTGAGAGCCATGATTTAAATATCGGCAAGAGTGTGAGTGCGTGTTATTTGACTAACAGGGCAGCGTTGCTTGATCACACCTTGAAGTGTTTGCTATTTAGTAGTTGGTTGGGTGTTTTTTGTTATTAGGTGCAATAAATGAGAGTAAAGTACGAATACACGTACCCACGTATTTCAAAATTCTTAATCTTCGCCTATTATCTTTGCTTGCGCTATATATATATTTACTTTTTGTATCGTTTTGGGATTATTTTGAATAATATGTTATACCGTTATTCACAGATAGATTTTCCAACAAAATAAATGTGTACTTCGTATTACAAGTACCCGTTCTCCCGATACAGGTAACACTTTGTTTCTAGGCAATATCGAGATACATTATATAATTATATTGTTTATCGTCTATGGTGGTGCATTGTGGTCTGGCGTTTGTTTGTTTAGTTCTTATTTCTGGTCCCATACGTGGTGTGGTACGAACCTAGGACTTCTTCTTCTTCTTCTTCTTCTTCTTCTTCTTGTGTGCACGTCTTCACACCTGTACAGAGAGAAAGCGAGGTTATGTTACCCTAGTCTTGCATCCCTGTATGTCTGGCCTACCTAGGCTTGGCAACACACCTGTACAGAGAGAAAGTGAGGTTATGTTACCCTAGACTTGCATCCCTGTATGACTGGCCTACCTAGTACACACATGTAGGCCTACAGAGAGAAAGTGAGGTTATGTTACCCTAGACTTGCACCCCTGTATCTCTGGCCTACCTAGGCCAGGCTACACAGACAGAACAGACAGGGTCGTGTGCGTTTGTCTTGAGCTCGGCAATTAGGTTTGTTTACGTGAGGCGCTCTCAACGGCGGGACGGGTAATTATACACCTAGCGTTAGACCCGTACACTCGTCAACAAAAACAATTATACACAAGAGATCAAACTGTTTGATGGAGATGATCAAGTTTTGAAGGGGTTTTTACAATCTCAAAAGTTGGAACGCCGAATTCTGAGGTCCGAAGAGTATAAGTCTAAAGGTCTTATAGGCTCGAACCCCAAATAGACTTTTGTTGTGTAAGTTTCCTTCGCCCTCATATAATCACCACTCATCGTCTCGAGTAGCACAATCGAGTTTTACTTAGAAAGGAATAAATCAAAAAAGTTCGTATTGAGAGTCTACCCACTAAGTCACATAAGAAAACAAGTTTAAATTTTGTAATGATACTCTCCATGTGATGTTAATGACGAATCGACAAGCCCCAATTCGTTAACAAAACTTAGATTTGCTTTAAAGCGTTTGCATATTGCACGCAAACTATCCTTCTTAACAGTTAATTAAGCGAGCGAAGCGAGCGTTTCCATTTGACTCTGCCGGAAAAATTAGTCACTGGTTTTGTTTTTTTGTTTTTTTGTTTTTTTTGTTTTTTTTTGTTTGTTTGTATGTCTCGCCATAACGTTCGAACGGAGGCTCGGATCGAGTTGAAATTTTGACCACCGCAAGCTCGTTCTCGATTGAATGCCATTAGTTTTGAGGCAAAATCGTTCAAAAAGTTAAAAAGTTACATTAAAGTTAATCGAAAGTTTTTTGTTTCAAACTAAACGGCGACAAAATCTGAGATAGCCAATCATTTAGATGTCCGTCCGGTCACGAATATGTTAATTTTATTTTGATCCGATAAGTATGTAGATGGAAATTACATTATAACAAAAGGAACGTTGCCATGGCAACGAAAAGACGCGCGAAGTTTCTAATGCACTGCCACCTAGAAGTTATCAAAATACTTTCGAGGAAGCAGTCTATTATTTGTCAACAAAGAGTTTAAATAGTTTTCCCAAGGAGTCAAGGTCCTCTAGATGGCGGTGGATTTCATCCACAAAGTAAAGGTTTACTTACACACGGGTTTACCCAAATACCTTGGCAATAATAAATAATATTGGAAACATGGCCCTGTGGACAACGAACGTCGCAAATTTTTAAATTTAAAAAAATGTGCAATGTGGGTCTAGCTATAGCACGTGCTCGCTTATCAACGCGTCCAACTGAGCGTTTCCTAGTCTTAGGATTCATTCATAAAATTAACCTATGTATTCTAATGCTAGGATCCTCTCCATTTCGAAGATTTGATTTCAAAATCCAGGGTGTTGGAATAAATGGTCAAAGTTCACAAAAATATATTAATTTCCGACGATTCCACTAATATGTTACTCGAAAATTCATAGATTGATTTAGAAATCTGCCTCGGTATCTGTCTCATTTTTCTGCAACCTCTGCAATTAAACTCACATCTAGCAAGCTTAAACTCACATCTACGCTAGTTTAAACGAGTCGTAAGTAACGAGTCGTAAGCTTTAAAGTTTGCGACATTTTGGCAATTTTTGTCGCTAATGTTGATTATTCTTGTCTACATTCATTAAAATGAATACTAAACTTCATCACTTTTCTTGATAAATAACTTTATATTAAAGTTAAAAGGTACACTATACAAGTAGGGTATAGAGTACAAGAAAAACAATGTAACGGCACTACTGTAAGTATAAAGGTGTGACAGTATATGACGAAGTTTATGAGACTTGGGCAAAACTTGGTACTGTCAGGTTGAGGATACCGTGTTCATTTCGGTCACTGCAACAACACATAAAACTTACTTTGATTTCCACGCTCTAAACTAAACAGAAGCCCAAGGCCCAGTAAATTTAAATTCACTTTAAGCTTTTCTTAACCCGCCGTTAAATTAGTAGTGGTTTTATTACGTGCGCGCGGCGAAAAGCTTTTTGCTAACTATGCTTTTGACGGCTTAGACAAAGCTTGGTGTTCTAAAATACTTAATTACTACGGACCACATAATTTAATTTACATCTAACATTTTTCATATGTTGTCTACTAACGATGCCTCGAGGCAATTTTCGAATCCAGTTTAACTTTCGTATATTTTTTTAAGTTTTTAGTTAATTTTAATATGCATACAAGAAAAAGGATTGAAAAGATATGAAATAGCTCCAAGGGTCCATCTTCTCCATATAAAGCAATCCAGTTTAAAATATGTTAATTATAAATACAAGTATTGTATTGTGAAGATATTTGTCTTTGACAACTTTTTAAGTCATTAGCAGCAGAAATATTCAGCCATTGCAATTTGTTATCCCAATTAAAATTAAAATAATGATTTTCTTTTCTCGATGGTATAATTATGTTTATTAAGGCCATATGTTTTTTAATTTCTTCGATAAAAATCGACCCAATATACAGCCTGAAACTGTACACTCAATACTCACCTTTTGAATATAGCCAGAAATATTTCTAAATATTACCAGCGAATGTAAGTATATGTACTCAGATTTTTTGCGAAATGAACGTAACCTGATTAAATAATTCTCCAGCGTGTTAAATCCCGCCATAAAACATGGCGTAAATCTATCTTAATTTCATTTTACAACACATTGGTTTCTTGTGAATGTTTTTTTTGGAAGGGAGGATCCAAATTATGAAGACTGATGGTTTTGGACAAATTAGTGGGCGCCAAAGGCGTTCCTAGCAGTCTACAAACTGATCTAATGACTGGCCGGGATGGATAGGAACTTCCTGAATACACTTCGATCCTCCAAGGACCTTGTATCAAGGTAAATGCCCGAGGGAATATCCCATAAGGTATATACCCCCTTTCGTGCATGAGTACCCATATGAATCCGCTATTTCCAACGAAGTGAATTTAGTTTTCCTAGACTGGTGCCACCGCAATGAATTAAATCGTAAACGTTCGACAATTATTTTTGTTAAAGTGCATCTTTTTTTTAAATTGCTACTTTGATTCCGACGCGTAATAAATGTTCGTGATTTTGTTTTTTGCCTTCATTTCTGTGAATGATTGTTAAGTCTGGATTATATTTCTCCCAAAACCTTTAGATGCAGCTATTAAAATGAAGCGGCGCCCTCTTCAACAGGTTAATTAGTGTAGTTTATGGCTGTGTTAATCCGTACGAGTGATTATTATAGATGATGTGCTGATCCGGTTAACTCTGAGAATTGCCTAAATGGTCTGAAACATACAGAGTAAGGGTGTGTTCAAATGTTCTGGTTTCTCTTGGTTTCTGCTCGCCGCGGTCTCTACGTTTCAACAAGTGAAGTTGTCATCACTTTCATCTGACCGTCATGGGTTCTTCTGGAGGGACAGCACATGTTAATTTATACCTACTGGGGCTTGAACCCAGAATACGTTGAGCCTGAGGTTCAGGGTTCGAGCCTCAGTCGGAGTAGGCCTAAATTTGTACCACCTTTGCAATCAATCAATGAACAATAATCGGTATTATTTTACATGGTTATAAAAATATCCAAAGGTTTTTGCCTAAAAAATCCAAAATCATTTGTTGGATAGGTCCATAAAAAAATAATTGTTATTAATTCACATGGTTGTAGAATATATCCAAACGTTTTTGGCTAAAAAATCCAAAACCATTTGTTGGATAGCGTTTGTGACATTCATTCCCTTATTACTTGTACACCATCGGCTATAAGTAAATCAAGTACTTCTAATCAAACGTTTACCTAGTTACACAACTGAGTTGAAGCAAATTATCTCCGGTCATATTTCCTAAGAAAATTGCGGTTATTAAATTCAAATTATCAAATTCTGGTTGATAATGATAATATTTTAAATAAATAGAAGTGATATCACCTCATATCATGTTCATGAATACACACGGAAATAACCTTAGAAACCTGTGCAGTCTTGATAATAATCATTCACGCCCCCGCATTGACTTTCTATAGTTCGTTATTGGATGGGTGGTTCCATAGCAATTAAATAAAAATTAATTAGGTGTATTAATTATAAAAATCAATGAATAAATCAAACCGTTAAATACATTTATTGTCTACCCACTCGGTTACTATAATTGATGTTCATTACAAGACAGGGTATGTAATTTATTGTTTTAACTCTTTGTAATGATGTCACTCAAACTAAATAATTTATACCAACTTTGTAGGCAACATTATTGCAATATTTTTTTAGAAGTTATAAACACAAAGTAGTCGAACCAGGAACATTCCACATAAGAATGACTAAAACGACCCACAAACTATGTAAAATAACACTTAGTAGACTATTATACTTTATGAATAGTATTTGGACTTTACAACGTTATAAATAAAATTCTTTTTAAATAAAACCCTAAAAATTACATAATAACTACACGCAAACATCCAAATTTGACAACTTTAAAAAGCAACATAAAATCAATAATAATTAAGGAATGCATTTCTACAAATTAATATTAATTAAGTATTACAATAATATAATAATATTTTACATAAAAAATAGACTCACAGACATTAAAAACATTTCTTTAAAATTCACTCAAAAAACAACACGGAAATAAAGAACAAACTTTTCTACAAATTTTACGATAATATATCAAGTTCATTGATGCTCGTGTATATTTATCAGTGTGCCTTCCCGTCAGTTTCTTTGTAAGCTGCCTGCATTCCCGTCATCTTATTATTATTATTATTATTATGATGATGATGATGATGATGATACCGATGATAGAAGTGAAAAATGAAACATAAAACCAGTGATATCCATGTGGCTTGTATTTTATACCCTCAGCCATAAAAGTGACAATTCCTTACGAACCAGATCCAAATCATGACCGGTACATTAGCTCCGGATGTACATGTTGTTGAAACGCCATAAAACACATTTGCAATACGTTAGACTTCGATGTTTTAAAAGAATTGCAACGATTTTTCAATGTTTTCCATCGAACGTTTCGCAGTTGTCTTGGGCGTATTCAAGGTGTCGAAGAACTCTACGATAAACTAAGTGGCCTCACTTTGAAATAGTTTAATAGTATAAAATGCCCTTGTTAAATCTATACTATGCACCGTTAGCAAGGTGTTAACATTTTTAGCAAATAAACTATTAGATAACAACTTAAAATATTACGTATAATCCCAACTACCAATCATTCTAAAACGATCCAATATGTTAATATAAATATTATTAACCATTACAACATTATGCAGCATTATCCAAAATTTTATTACCGCCTTAAGGTGTGATACGTTCATATCTCCATATTATGCTTTTGTTTCTTTTATATCAAAACACGCCTAGATGAAGCTTTTTATATAAGAGTTTTGTTTCTTTTTTATTTCAATGGCCTTGTGAAATTTGAAGGTAGAGCCATGTATTGAGACATGCATATAGCTGATATAAGAACCATAATTATAATCGGTCGTAATTATTAGTCGTTCTGATGGGTAATTTTCTACAATTACCACGCCCAGCTGGCTGAGGCCATATAGGACCTCGGCGACGCTATCCTGCCTGGATGTATACCCTAAAGACACGTGGATGCTCGCAGTTCGAAGAAAGTTGAGCGCCGATCACTAATTAGTATGCGTCATTAAGGTTGTGGTGTTAATTTTCTGGAAGTAAATTGTTCATGGTGAGGTGTTTAGGTTTGGAATGAGTAATGGTTGATTTCTCACCCAGTTAACTGTGGACAAAATGAGAAGGATGTTAGGTAGACGTCGGGAATTAAAATTACGTGTGAGGTAGGAATGTATGTGAGTAGTTTTATATCTAAGAAACTGTATGACTCAATTGTGAATGAATGGATAAAACAGTATGCGCATACAAGTATATAAACTGTTAAATAAAGTCGACAAATATGATGATCAAAATTCAAAATCTATAAAATATCCTTTTTCGAAAGAAGAGAAAATATTCTATGGCATTCATCCATAATGGTTACATTTTTAGCATTGGCATAAAGAATGTCATTTTTAACGAGCCCCTTCACTTTTCTCCACCTTCCAAATAGGCGCATTATTCGACTCACTATGTTAAACAAATGTATCAAAATAGAATAGAATTTCATGCATTTGTTACAAATTTCATTATTTGCCTATATTATTAAGCTGCTTAGTGAATACTGGTTTACAATTTGTCAATATAAATTTATGGCACCGTACCGTGCAGATATTTAAAACCTCGTATTCAATGCTAGAATAACCTGTAGTAACTGAAGAGTCACACCAGGTATAACGTTTGTACAAAGTAGAGCAAGGCATCATTACGGAAACGGTTTTAGCTAAAATTAGATCTAAAATAATAACCCAAAGAATACAATAAGAACGTAACAAGAACAAGGATGCTGCATATCAATATGATATATCTTCATATTTTCAACTTTGGGGTGCAGTCAAGGATGCTGCATATTAATATGATCTCTGCTATCTTCATATTTGTAACTTTGGGGTGCAATCAAAAATATTCAGGTTTGCTTCCGCTATGTCATACCGAAAAACTTTTATTTGCTTCAACATGTTACTACAATTAATTACGCAGCCTAACAAGTGTTTTTTTTCGCGATTTTTTCCCACACTTGTGGTTACCTTAATTAAGCCATTCTCTTTAAGCCCTTGAAAGTGATGAGACAGGATTTCATCTTTCCATGTGGATCTGTTGTTAGAGGCTGGATCCTAAGCTGGATCCACACGATTGATGGTCAGAACAACTCATTTATCATTATTATATCCCTATGAAAGACAATTAAAATGATAGATTACAATAATTTGGATGGGTTCGTCAGGTTTTGAAATAATATTAATTAATGAGATGATTAGATTATAATTTCCGAAATTGTGAAAGACTACGCATTAAAACATGTAAGGGGAAGGGGAATTTTCCCCTCCAAACTCATTTGTACCAAACGGGTGGTCTAGAAACTTGAACCGTATAAGGAAAGACAATACATTTCATTTGCGTGTCGTCACCAGCTTGAAATCACTAATTGAGACACCTCAACCTGGTATTAAGATAAGCAAAGAGAATTTTTACAGTAAATCAACTATGAAATTTGTGAATAATTGAGCAACTCTCGCGTAGGCGTATAAAACGCTTTGTCTCGAGCGCTATGAATGGATTCATTTACATATTTAAAATGTTAAATCGAATCGGTAATTACATTTTAATGAGAGATATTCTATGGAATTTTATAATGCCCATGAGATCATCTTTGATTAGCCCTTTATGAAAATAAAACGTATACATTCCTGGCTAATTACACCCTCCATGAAACATGACGTAGAAGTGTAATGTAATGTAACCCCATACTCAAATAAATGCAAATGTCAACCTATTTTCTCTTTGTATCAAATGTGATCTACAATCCAAAGGTGCATTTAAATAATAATTGTTAGTTAATATTGTAATGTTGGCATTTGTATGTGCATCTTTAAATCGTATTTTTAATGTGTTGTTCATGAATTTAATATCATTGGTCTGGATAATACGAAGTTGAATCTATGTGTTTAGCATAGTTGTACATAGAAAAGCACGTGCGGGGAGAGTCACGTGACCCGAAGATTAACGCACGTAGGTATATATTTAGCAACACGCACTTTGCAGCTCACGTACTTTCGAACCCACACATGACTTAGACATGGCACACACAGTCTAAGCATATTCAAACATACTAACAGCTACACTCAATCGAAAATAAAATCGCACGCATACACTCACAAACATTATACATCGATGCACCCACCCGTGAATATATTTTATTTTTATTTATTTATTGATCTCTAACAGGTATTAACCCACAAAACTAAAAGTAAACAATTAAAAAACAATCCTAAACAATCCAAATACGTTACAGAAATCATTAAATACATGAAAAAGTACTATAAAAATGAGGTTATACTAGGAAAACGCTTAAGTCCCGCCGCGTTGTTGGATGAGCGTAATTGGTGCATTGAGCTACCATGTGTTATATGGATTTTCTGTTGTTCTGTAAAAAAAATCATTACTTAGTTGAAGAGTTTTTTAAAATTAATTTAAATTTAATGAAAAATAAACTTTAATCTTTAATTTTTTTAATTAATCGTAATTTAAAAAAAGAAAAAAATCGTAAATTTTCGATTTTCATAAGAAATAGTTATTCGATTGTGCTCAAATTTCACAAGAATATATTAATTCATAAAATTAAGGTTCTGTTAAAAAATCATCAAAATCGGATAAAGCATGTAGGTGTTAAAAGTCAAAGAATTGTTTTAAAAAAGAAAAAACACGTAAAATTTCGATTTTTATAAGAAATAATTTTTCGATTGCGCTCAAATTTTACAAGAATATCTTAATTCATAAAATTATGGTTCTGTGAAAAAATCATCAAAATCGGATAAAGCATGTAGGTGTTATAAGTCGAAGAAATTTTTAAAAAATCGAAAAAAATCGTAAAATTGCGATTTTGATGAGAAATAATTTTCCGATTGTGCTCAAAAACGTGGCAGTTCTAAGTTCAGAGATTTCGAAGACCTCCATAAAATTTCATCGCAATCGGATTATCGGTTTAGCCGGAATCGTGTTAACAAACAGACAAAAATACAGAAAAAAAAAAAAAAAAAAAAACATTCCGGATTTTTTTCTCCAGTGTAGTGAAATGGAATCTTCGCTCCGCTCGCTACGCTCGCTACGCTCATCCAAAAATACAAAACGGTAAAAAGTTGATAAGGTGACAAGAGTGATAAATGAGTCATGTTGGTAAACTGGTATAAACAGCTGCTTTAAATAATTGAAGTTTCATGTGGTTGATGTCAATTTCTGGATTATTGGCTAATAATTTGTTGTGGGTGTCTTGAATTCGGTTAATAGGGGAAAATTAAAAAATATCAATATGAGCACATAGAATTTTGAAGGGGATGTAATTTCTTGTAAATCTTGAAGGGATATAGATACAAAACACGGGTACGAACGTACCCAAAATAGGGAACGAAGCTACTTCATCCACAGATTGTTGAAGAACACAAATCAAATATATTTAACATTGGACTATTTTGGTGGAGGTGCCGGGTACTCAAAATTGCCGAAAAAAGTTGGTCCCACTCTGTTTCCAAGGGTCTCCAAAATCATTGTTTCATTCTTCTAAGAAGGGCAATTTCATAAAAAAAAATCGAATCTCAATCGAAGGTAAAGTTCGGTTTTAACTTGAGACGTGAATCACGGGACGCACAGAAAAGTAATGCACCAAAAAGCTTCGCTCAGTATAAATACATGTATTATGATGATGTGTGGGTAATTGGTATTTGGCGTGTTTTAATTTTTCAATTCAGAAGGCTTAGAGTTTGATTACCGATTGGAGCGAGTTTTAACTTCTAGGGTAACGAAAACTATAGACTGTGTCAGAATGGATAATATTCATATTAACGTGAGAATACTGATCAACATACATATGATCCGTAATAATTTGTGTTTATGGGATTTTTTCCTTGTTATTATTTTTTTTTTACTAAAATAATGTATATATATATATTTTTACTTAAATAATATTATTATTCTTGGTTTTAAGTCATTCTGTATGGTCTCATCTAGCATCAGTCAACAGTGTAACAACCGATAAAAATGCGGATTATTCAAATTATCTATCGATTTTTAATCAAATGTTTAATGTGTTAAACTTTAACTCTATATCGATCAATTCAAAACCGATATAGATCGTGAATAATTAATCGTGTGACATAACTACAAATGATTGAACATAATAAAAGTTACAATTGCAAATGTGTGTATTTATAAAATTATTACACAAATCACTTTAGATAATTTATTAAACGTTAAGTATAAGTAATAATTCTTGGCTCTGCTAGCTCTTGAGTGAGGTCTTCGTATAATGCTCACCCAAGGTCCACTATATTTGGCGCGAAAGTACAGGGCCCGAGCAACCCAACTGCATATATTATCACGGTGTTACTTCGCGCGAAAGCTGTACAGGTTTAACGTTTCAACTTGTATTATAATTATTGTGGGTGGATTCACATATTATGACCCCAATCAACAAATTACCTCCAGCGGTCGATTGATAAACTTATTTATACGCTTCATTATACTTTAACCTCAACACATCTCCTCCTATTCGTGCCTCACGTTAAAACCTGAAACATAAAGTGACCTAGATTTAGAAATCGCAATGAATAGTTAATTCTATTGAGATATTTATTTACGCAATTTTACAAAGGCATGCATAATAATTCGTGGGAAAACGGTTGTGCTGTGATTATATTATATTGATATAGAGATGGCAACTTATTCAGGAGATTCGTGAGGAAACAGTAGTGTTAAGTTATGAATAAATCGATAGAGTGGAGCACCTAATTAGGAAGTTTTTGTTGATTTATTTTTTCTTTTCTTCATGAACTATTTGAATTTGTTACCAAAATTATTGTGTTTTAGTACATTGTTGTTGTCATATTAGTATTTCAAATATTTACTTAACTGTAGTTCATTGTTGTGTCTGCATTTACGTAATTAGATTTATTTAGCTGTCCTCCTTTGTAAAACAGTTTTTAACTGAATAGGATAGACGTTAAATAAATAAATACCAAGCCACAGAAATCCTGACTAAGAGATTTTTCCAGGGTTGCCGGAGTTGGGTCATCCCTTCCCATATGTGAAGACCCTAACTGCCTGATTACCACCTGAAGAGGGTCACAGTCATGGTGAAATGATGCGTACCCTACATTTATTTTATTTATCATTTATCATATTTATTTATCGATTGCGTCGGGGCCTACAGGGTTGGCTTGGTCGCTTTGATTTAAAGTCCTCCACTGAAAATCAGTTATATAACTGAGTGGATAGACTCTAAAAACAAATTTATTTATATATTTATTTATTTATTTAATTAATTATTTATTTATTTATTTATTGATGTATGTCTATGTAAAGTCTATCCTATTCAATTATAGAAACTGAGTTACAAGGGAGGACAACATTAAATTCTACGAAAAAAGGTGGTACTTCGACATTCTTTCTCAATTACCACAACATCCTAATTACCTTGTGAAATGATGAGCACCCTACAGCAGGTATTGCATATTTCTGTCCGCTTGGCCAACTGATACCACAGACGTATGGAATTTTGGATTATTTTGGGACATGGAAGTGGAAATATAGGGCTCTAATGTGACACTTTTCAAAAAAACTATTTTGAAATAATTCGAAAAGAAAATGATTTTCGAAATTTTGGATTTGGTTAAAAAGCCCAAAATTGAACATATTCATGAATTGATCCTGGCTGATTAATATAAAATATTACAAATCTATTACTGAAGGGTTGTCCATGTATGCTTTATTGGAAACTATGTAAAGTTTCATATATGTGGGATACTTCCTGTCCGAGCGAATAGCTACGTACCAACTGCCAAACGTGTAATATGTAACGTGTAATATTATTGTAATATTGCTATTTGAGACGATGAGTGGTGATGGATGACGATGAAGGACAATTACAAAAAAAATTGCCTTAAGCTGGATTCGAACCCATGTTGAGCCACCGCGGACAGCACAAAAACTAAAGTTTTTCTTGCAAACCAGGCCAGTCCTAGACAGGAAAATAAAACTTTACTTTTTCCCCGTATTAAATAGATGGTTTGTCGTTTTGTTTGTAGCTTTGTAATGATCTGAAAGAACCTTGGAATTAAATCAAATAATGTGTGTCTAATCTAGTATTTACCTGTATAAAACATTTAAACCGGTCAAAGTACCGACAACATTTTAAAGATACGTTCTGTATTCGTTCACCTGTAACGCTTTATGTTATTAGTTACCGATAAAAATATTTAGCCATACAATTTCCTAGGACTGCTTTTGATTATAACTGTTATTTGGTTTAGTTGTATAATTACTTTAGCCTGGTAAAATTCAAGCTCGAGTAGGCGCATTTAAAACGATTTCGGTTGGAATTTAAGCCATTACAATGACCCCTAAAGGAAAACTAACCGAGAATTAACAGCGATCGTCTGTTAATCCGAAACTATAATACTAAAACACATGGTTGGACGTATGAGACGTACTCTGTTGAGAGTTGAGATTCGCCCCCAGCCGATCAGCAGGAGATTTCAAACACGAACAATTATATCACATTATTGTAGCCATGAATTACCGCAATGATTTCATTGGCGCGTTGAACGCGTTGCGTTTTGAGCGGTAGGTTTGTTGGGAGGTGTGGCTCGTGTCCCAATGAATGTTACAAATTTATTACCTTTGTTTTGTTTTAATCTAGTTGTGAACTTTAAATTAGTTACACACGATCACATAAATATTTTTGCTATTCTAAGTTTTTATTCATACTTTTGGCAGTTCGTGGCTACCTTTGGAAATATACATTTATTTATTTATTTATTTATTTATTTATTTAACGTCTATCCTTTTCAGTTAAAAACTGATTTAAAAAGGACGAAAACTAAATAAATCTAATTACCTAAAAACAGAAAATAAATATTCTGAAATGTTTTCCACTGTTGTAATTAATTGTAATTGATTACTTGGCCACGACAGCATTTAAATTTAAATTTTATTTTAATTTGTTTTATTTTTAAATGTACTGAAAATTGAAATTCATTTTGTCTTTTTAGGCAACAGCTTTGGCTGCAGAGGTCATAAATTGATACAAAAATAAAAAATAGACCATGCAATCATTGTAACTTTTTTACGTCTTTTATTTGATCTTACTTATTTAGTTATATCAATTAATTTATGTCTACTTACAAGAAAATAAGAGATATGAAAAATTTCGAAAATGAAAAACGATTCTTGAGAGTACTAAACATGTTTCTCCCTTCAGCCAAGAGCGTACTATAAGGAAGTAAAACCCACGTCGCTTAAATCAAGAGTCACGTTCCCTAGCACTGAGCCACATAAGCCCTTTTTCACTGAAACCTTCCACAGGCGAAGAAATTATGTCACAATATTAAAGCTATTGATTTGAGAATAACACATCCAACTTGTTAAAAAGATTCACGAATTCTCCTAATAGGGCCTATTAATTCTATTAACATTCAAAATGAATCAGTTTATCCTTATATATTCGATTTTAATGGGTTCGGAACAACAAACACCAACCTAATGCTATATTATATCGATTGGAATGACCATCACAAACTATTAGATTTACGGCTTCGAAAGATGAATAACTCAGTTAATCAGTTGGGCTAGGCTATTTTATAATTGATTGCCTGCCATTGAATGCGGCTATTATATTGAGGCTCTGGACGTGTGTAGGAGCCTAGTTGACCTCGCAATCAATAAATTAGTCGATAAGTAACCAATTAACGGAAAATAATGTGTTTTGTCAACCCTGTAATAAGCAAGGGTTTTGAAGTTTTACAGCTATGATGCGATGCATCTTTAAAACTTTTTTTGATCCAATAAGTATTATTTGAGTCTTTTAATATTTATAAAATTTGATTTAATCGTTTGCAATGAATCAAGTTTGACTCTCACAATTCTAATGTATGTGCAACAGCAAACCATTTAACGCTCCATTATTTTACTTTTTGGTGACATGTAAATTATGATTGTCAGAAATCATTAAGTTTCTGTGTCTTATTTTTGCCAGTATTTATTTTTATTATAACTTAACATTTCTACGTACTAAATAACTCATTACTTTAACACAAATATTTCCTTATAATTTGTCGATTACTAGTTGAATAAAAAGTTTTAATTGGATGAGCGTAGCGAGCGAAGCGAAGATTCCATTTCACTACACTGGAGAAAAAAATCCGGAATGTTTTTTTTTCTTTTATTATTATTATTATTTATTTTCCACTAATAGGCTTAGTAGGAAGGTTGGCAGAAAAGGGCAGATTGCCCCAAGCACAAGGTGTCTGCCAGCCTCTACACAACAAACTGTGATAATAAACAAGAACTTATAAAACATAGAACATAGAGATAAAAGAGACAAACATAGAAGAGGCAAATTAACAAAACAATAACAATTCAATGAATTCATAATATCAAAAAGCAATCATAATGTTGAAGACTTAACAACTCTCTTAAAAGCAGACATGGCAAGACCTTGTGTTTCTTCGGACAGGGAGTAGTTCCAAATTTTGGCAGATCGGCAGTAGAACCCACTTATGTACGCGCTGGTTCGGGCAAATGGTGGCGTGATGGACTGGGCCTGGTTACGTCTTGAATCGCGAAGATTCCAAGACACCCGATGGAATGGGTCAAGGTCTACACAGCCAGTCAACATCTTTTTGAAGAACAAAACGTCCACTTGCTTCATGAGTTGTTCAATGGTGGAAAGGCGACATTGACCACGACGTGTAGAGGCACTTGGTTCTTTGTAACCCATAATGTGTCTGGTGGCACGATTTTGAATTCTTTCCAACTTGCTCATGTTGTCCTTTGTTGTTGGATGCCACGCTGGTAGGCCATGAGTGATAATTGGCCTAACCAGCGCTAAGTATGCGGTGCGAAGGGTTCTTGGCTTGCCACCCTTTAGAGAGCGCGACACAAATCCTAAAGTTTTAGACGCTCTGTTACGCACATACTCACAATGTAGATTCCACCGCAGATCACAAGTAACAATTATTCCAAGTAGTTTGACTTTTTGGCAACACGGTATTATATCTCCATTTATGCTATACACGATGTTTATGTGTCCAGTTCTTGATCTCGTGATTCGAAGTAACTGTGACTTGCTAACATTAATTGACATTTGGTTGTTTTGACACCAAACTTGGATATTGTTTAGGTCATTTTGTAGAGCCTTTGCATCTTCTGAAGTAGATATGTTTCTGTACAGAGTTGTATCGTCAGCATATTGTAGAATACTTGACGTTACAACATCAGGTAGGTCTATCATAAAGATTGTAAAAAACAAAGGACCAAGTACCGATCCCTGCGGAACTCCAGAAGTAACGTCAATTAATGATGATGAGGCTCCATCATGCACTACACGCTGAGATCTGCCCTTCAAAAATGATTTAATCCAATTAAGAAGTTCACTTTGAATTCCATAATTATGTAGCTTATGTAGAAGTCTCTCGTGTGGCACACTGTCAAACGCCTTACTCCAGTCCAACGCTATGCAGTCGATTTGTCTTGTTTTTCCTTGGTCAAGCGTATGCTGCCAGTCATCAATAGCCTTTGTCAGCATAGTTGTGCATGATCGACGAGGTAAAAATCCATGCTGGTTAGGCGGTATCAAACTGTTCACTTCTAAGTGCGTATAAATGGCTGAAGTAACTAGACGCTCCATTACCTTGCAAACCGTACTGGTAAGTGAAATTGGCCTGTAGTTAGATACATCTGACCTATTCTTCGATTTGTACACAGGCACAACGTTAGCTACTTTCCAATCATTTGGAACAACTCCGGACTCGTTTGAAAAGTTGAACAGTGCAGTGAGGGATGGAGCAAGCGAAGAAGCACACTGGTGAAGAATTGTAGTAGGGATTCCATCAGGACCACTAGCCGCACCAGGACGAGTGTTGAGAAGTACTTGCCTTACCTCATTGACTGAGAAAGAAAGTTTTTTAAGAGGCTTTTGAACTGATGGATTTCCTAGAAATAATTTCGTACAGTTTGTCGCTAATGGAGTAAACTTTGAGTTAAATGCATTGGCAATTTCTTTTGCATCAGTTAAAACCTTACCATTTGCTGAGAAGTGAGAAGGAGCTGCACTGCCACTCTTAGAACGGATAAATTTCCAGAGTCCTTTAGAATTGCTCCCTAAGTTCCAAACATGCTGTTGCTGAGCATTTCGTATTGTTGTTTTCACTTGATTTCGAAACTTTCTGTAAGAGTTCCATAAATCTTCAGACTGGATCCTCTTACATTTAATGAAGAGTTTGTCACGCTTTTTAATCAATTTCAGAAGATCCGAAGTAATCCATGGTGCCCGGCGTTGACCCTTCATTATAACTTTTGGAATTGCAATTTCAACACAATTCCAAAACACCGAACACCAATCTTTCCACATCAGATTAACGTCATGCTGTTGATTTAATATTGTAAGGCGCTCTACGAAAAGAGTTCTAAGTAGCAGCCAGTCAGCCCTTTTATAGTTCCATACAGATTTGTTAATGTATTTGGTTCTAGGAACAGTGAATTTAATATTAGCGCATACTGCCAAATGGTCACTCACACCTGGAATAACACTCGTGTCTTCAATAATATTTGGGTTATTGCACAGCAATAGGTCAATGATAGATCGCGAAGTATCCGTTACTCGAGTAGCTTCGGTGACTGATTGCGTGAAAGAGAGCTCGTGGAACGCAGATAAATAAAGATTGGCAGTAGCATCGTTGGGAATAGGAGCTACAGAATCCCAAGTTATATTCAGATTAAAATCTCCACACAAAACTATTGCGGTATACTTGGTTACTAACTTGTCAACAACGGCATAAAGATTCGATTAGTTCCTTGTCTAAATCTGCGGTCGAATTAGGCGGCCTGTAAGCAGACCCAAGTAACAGTTTTTTATTTCCGCATTTTATCTCCACCCAGATGATCTCTGCATTAAGTGTAGATAGTTCAGGTACATGCACCGGCTTAAGCTCAGGTTTTGCTGCTATGAGAACTCCACCTCCTGGTCGGCATCTCGGTCCTTCCGAAATACCATGTAGGACGTGGGTAATATTTCCGAATCTCGTACACTTGCATCGAGCCACGTTTCACAGACGAAAATAACTGATGGGGTAAGCGCTTCAATCCAGGTATGAATTATGGGAGAGCGTTTCGAATGTTTTAGACTACGAGCGTTAAAAGATAGTAATTGTATAGCAGAATTATTGGAGCCAGAATCGCTATTGGTGCTTTGGTTAAGAAGCGCATCTCCAGCAATGAAAAATGAATCATTAAACTGTGGCACTGTGCACTCCCAGCACGTCCAAGTCTGTGCACCATTAACTACACGCCTGTGCAAGGATGGCAGTATTTTGACGCATGTATTGTGGAACGGTCTCGTACATTCAGAGCATATTGTAAAAAGTTGGTTTTTACGCCCCTCAGTTTTACAATGATTGCACCGCTTGTTCTGCCCGTTGATTGGACCTGGATTTACTTCTACATCTCCACACAAAGTAAGAAGGAGGCAAATTATATCCATGTGCGACACAGGTGGTCTGCATGAGTCACTAGCAAGCGAATGATCATCAGTTTGAACACACTGCAAAGGACCAGGGTTTAGCTCCACATCCCCAGAAAGAGCAATAAGCAACAGGAAAATGCTGCCAAATGTTGAAGTGAAAATACTCTTGGCCATTGTGCTAGTTCGTCGCCTTCTTGTCCGTTGTTTACGACGTCCCAAACATCTAGTCAATGCAACCGGTCTTATTTTTCTTAGAAAAATACTTCCACACAGACTTCCGGAGGAAACCCAGCATCTTATTGAAACCAATTCACTTTCCAAAGGGATGCCATAGACCTGTCTACATTTAGTTGGATTAAGTCGTGTCACCAATTGCAATTTGCATCCATAATTGATCATTCTAAATGTCAGAAAAGAAACAATGTAAACAATCCACCAAAAGCACGAAACCTTTCCTGCCCATTTCCGTCTTCTTCGACTAAGCCTCGCCCTAGAAATTTGGCATCTGCGATCACTAACAGCCATAGTATATGTTCTGATTAATATCGTCAATCTTACCTCTTGCCGAATCAGGTTCTTCTTATACTCAAAAAGATAGGAATGTCAACATATCACGTTAAATGTATTGACATTCAGTAGCAACCTATTGTTTTGTTTGTTTTATACACAAAACAAAATCAGCAACATGAAATCAAACTAAAACTTTAAAATGTTACAGGAAAAACGAAAAATAAAACTTGGATAACAATTGTACATACACACCTTAATACGAAGAACACTTTATGATCAAAAAATATTACAAAATGTACCCAAAATCGGATAAATTTCCATATTTTAGGGCACTTTCTCCTAAGAGAGGCCAAGTTTATTCCACTGCCTGTGTTATTATTTCTTTCTTTCTGTATTTTTGTCTGTCTGTTAACACGATTCCGGCTAAACAGACACTCCAATTGCGATGAAATTTTATGGAGGCCTTCGAAATCTTTGAACTTAGAACTGCCACGTTTTTGAGCGCAATCCAAAAATTATTTCTCATGAAAATCGCAATTTACGTTTTTTTTTCGATTTTTTGAAAATTTATTTTACTTATAACAACTACATGCTTTATCCGATTTTAATGATTTTTTCACAGAAACTTAATTTTATGAATTAAGATATTCGTGTGAAATTTAAGTGCAATCGAAAAATTATTTTTCATGAAAATAGAAATTTTGTGGTTTTTTTCTTTTTTAAGACAATTGTTTTACTTATTACACCTACATGCTTGATTCTATTGTAATAAGTTTTTCACAGAACCTTAATTTTATTAATTTATTTATTCGTGTGAAATTCGAGCGCAATCGAATAATTATTTCTTCTAAAAATCCCAATTTTTCGATTTTTTTCTTTTTTTAAAATTACGATTAATTAAAAAAAATTAAAATTTAAGTTTATTTTTTATTTAATTTATTTTAATTTAAAAAAAATTGAACTTAGTAATAATTTTTTCACAGAACAACAGAAAATCCGCATAACACATGGCAGCTCAATGCACCAATTACGCTCATCCAACAACGCGGCGGGACTTAAGCGTTTTCCTAGTAGTAAATAAATCAATGAATTGGCCCCAAAGGAGAAAACAAAAAACTCAAAAAAGAAAACGAAAAGAAAAAATTATTTATTAGATAAGGCTTGCTAAAAATCAGTCAAATCAGGGAATAATAACACAATAAACAATGTAGCCACGATTCTCAACAACACATATTTCCCACATTCGATTGATGCATATAAATAAATCGATTTCCCCCTCACATCTCGATGAATCGCTCGCATGAATATCGTTCTCGCTCCGGCAGGTGGTCTGAAGATGAACGAGAGACAAACACTGCCTTTAGCATCTTCTAACAGGTTCTAATTCACTGAGCATCGTGCATGGGCGCCGGAGATATCCCGGTTCCACTTATTAACAGTGTGAATATGTATAAGCAGTTCTACCCAATAATACTCATTAATTTATAATACACACGCACGGGACGAGAGAGAAAAAACGAACGGAAAATCGTGTCCGATTATTATTCAAACTTCATTGGTTATTATTATTGGTGATATAATGAGACAGCGAGTTAAGTTGTTGTCGATGTGCCGAATACTGATGGGGTAAAATACACAAATAATAATCCGTCATTACTTTGGTTTATCGATAAACTTAAGATCGCGTGCTCGGTCGGATATGTAACAGAAAGACGTGAACATGTTTTTTGTCCTGGTTTTACACGGAGATGAAGGTAATAATCACGTGTTAGCTTGTTAAACAGCCAGTTTAAAATATAGTTATGAAAATCAATTTATTTGTGGATGGTTTTTATTGTGGATAAATGTGTTTGCAAAGTGTGGCGTTATGTTATGTTGTGGAGAAATTCTGTCTAGGTTGGAGATACATGATTTAGGAATCTCCCCTTTCCTCTCTGCGAGTGGTGAGAAATGTCCAGCACGGGTCTGCCCACCCCACGTCCCTTAAGTTACATTCGTTCAAAATGACCTAACGGTTGACGCGCTCTTAAACCAATTATTGAGAATATTTTTTCGTAAGTAAACACAACAATTGGTCAACTTGCCCCTCTTGAGGTGACATTAATACTCTTTGAGGAACCGACAGTGTTGGCTCGAGAGTTTAGCGTGTGACTATGTGATTTGGATGGTCCCGGGTTCAAATCCCGTCGAGACCGGCAATCCTGACTGAAGATTTTTTCCGAGGTTAGTCGTTAAAGCGAATGCAAGGGATTGAGTGATGAGTCATCTTAAACAGCCTTTGAAAATCCCTTCACAATTGTCCTTATTCCAATATACACACCTCAAGAGGAGCATGCATTGCACCCTGAGCAGATTTCGCATGAGAAATTAAGAACTTAAAATAATTTGTAGATAGTTTGAAGTGAATATCCAAAGGAGTTAACACAGTATTCAAACAAGATGTGAAATTACTTTAATAACTTCCTGAATTATTGAAGATCGATTGAAATGAATCAATTTTCATATCAACCAATTATATCTAACGGTTAGAAACCTAACCGTTTAAAAATACTATGTAACAGTTTCTATCCTTTTTTAATTTCGATTTTTAAAATTGTCTATTATTCTGTATCATACTTAGTTAATATTTACTCTTCTGCATTGAAAGTCACTATTTGAACTGATTTAAATATACATTAGCCCAAATTAATAATAAATAATAGAATAAAAGTAAATCAAAAGGAATATTCCCAAACTCTTTACATGGATATTGTGAACAATCATGACTAAGTACACGTACATGCTTTTACCTCATTCAATGTAATATGAATTGCTATCGATCCCTAAAACCTGAACGAGCCATAAACCATACAACTAGAACACCTTACGTACACCTCTAATTGACAAGCCACCATCTGCAGCGTTATTCCATTTCATGCATGTACGAACTACCGCGACATGGGTGAATTATTTGCATTAATTATGATGGCACACCTGGCGTACTTCACATGGTTTTACAGTCTTGCACACGCTTCCGGTATTACCACACTAACAACGAAACAAGGGTGAGTGCGGACATGTCTACCAACCCTTACTTAATGATTTATTAACAGATTTAGAACGATAATTAGAAAGTAGAAAACACTTAACGGTGTCACATTTCGACAATTGTTGTCAACGAAATTATAAAGTAGGTGCTGGGAAGGGAAATAATATAGAATAAGTGTTATTGAAGGGTTGTAGAATATTTATGTGTGTGCTAGGTAGCGCAATAATGAGTTGTAAAAATGGGTTTGATTTTTGTTTTTTTAAACATAGAGGGTAGGGAAATAATTTCCCCACGCGATACAAAAAAGATAATTATTATGGTATTCGCTCCACGCTTGTCTAACTATATACGAACTTGACGTTTCCCCGGTCATTTAAAAGGAGACGAGCGATCGTATAATTAAACTAAAATGTTGGCGCCTGGGCCAATTTGAATAGAGAATGATATTAAATGTTTTATGAACTGAAGTTGTATTTCTCGGTAGTCTGATTTATTTGATATCATTACTTTAATAGTATCTGTACTTTATAGTGGGCTCAATAAAGTGTACTGAAATATGATGCTTGTTTGTTCACTTGAAAAGTTGCTAATATCTAGGGGAAATAAGTGTTCTTAAAATAAATATATGGTACGTTAGTACAGGCCAAGGCAAAATACAACGACAATGTATTATGTTTAGGAGTTTCAATAAAATCCATCCTATAACGTATGAGAATATCTGACAACAATCCCCACCCCTAAGAAAAATATGTATTTATCCCTGGATTTTGTTTAGTATTTAATAATAATATAATAATTATATATTTAAACATATTTTATATAAACTTATTAAATATAATATGAAGGTATGCACGAGAACCAAATAACATGATAAAATCAAATAGGGGAAAGCAGTATTATTGTAAACATCAATTTTAAGAACTTGATTTTCGAATAATTATCTTAATTTAAATTGTATAATTAACCAAAGAGCGCGCTTTATAAAATAGTATGATAACTATAGCTGAAATAAATTAATTCTATATTGAAACAAAAGTCTGTCTCATTTCCTAACTACACTATTTCATTATGTATAATTCCTTTCTAGTAAATAACACAGTCTACAACTCTATGGGTGTGTTTCAAGTTATAAATATTTATATATGTGTATTTTATTCCATCAATATTTATCACAATCTTTCATTAAAACAATGAATTAATCGTTCTGCCAGACGTAAAGATAGTTATTGATTGAATCAGGCAGAATAGTGGCGTCTATTATTTCGACTGCGCATTCTTCTCTGAAGACGTATTTAATGAATGAGGCGGCAAAAATCGTATCGTGATAAACACAACACCTCAACGAATTTATTTCCAACTTTCACCCCGACTCGACGATCTAGAGTCTAGAATCGATCTATTTGAATCTCGATCGTGATTTAATATTGATCAATTGGTTGCGATTAATTCTCATCGAATCTCATTAACCCTATTTGCCATATGTGTAAATACTAATGCAGGTTTTGTTGTTGTATAAAGCTAGCACGATTAACAGAAATGACTACTGTGGGGAGTCTGTCATTAATCTATGGCTAACATGGTTCACACATATATTTGTGTATAACTAGGCCGCTTCGCGAACGCTCCTTATAGTCGCGTTGATGGATAATCGTATGTCATATCAGTGATCACCCTTTATTCCTATAATCCTACATTCGAAAATATCAAAGTAGTGCGATTTTTATGAGAAATCTGTCTTATTTAAGTTCAAATATGAAGAAGGTCTTCTGAAATTGTTGAGCATTGTTGGAAATGAGAATAGATTATAATTATTTGTTTATCGAAGTTGCTGGTTGTTCGGTTCAGCCCTGAGCACCCAGACAGTCACAAAATGGTAATATGTACGATTTTTATAAGTTATATTTCTTCCAGACTCTACCTAGACAACGTCTTATCTGATAATGTCCTTGGCACAGCCAGATTAGAGTATAATATGACAAAATCACACACAAATTTGTATCCACATGTATGTCACTGCTGTAAAAAAATTACCTTTAGGTATTAAGAACAGTTAATTTCGTCCAATTCTTTCTTATGTGAAATGTAATCAAGTTCTATAGCATTGATATAGTTTACACCATCATTTCTTCTAGTTCTTATCCAGCCAATATTTCATGCAATACAACTCTTAAGAAAGAAACACTTTTCAAATACAGTGAACTGTTTAATTTCTCAGCATATCAGAATTAGCCTATAGCGTGACCGTTATCAGATGGAAGTCCCCTATTAAACCCCACCACCCCATCTAGCGAGGCTATCAAGATAACGAATTCAATATTATTTTTTTAATTCTCCGACTCGAAGTACTCTAACCATCACTTTCTGCCGGCTATTTTGATTATTCCTCAAAACACGCACTGTTTACGGGGGCTCTAATTTGTAATATTCCCCAACGGTTCGGCCTTTTCTACGAATTATTATGCAATCTTGTTGGCTAACACTGTGTTTCAACTAATGACTAAGACGAAGGTTCGCATGAGTAAAGCATATCTACCTCATGCGGCTAGCTAAGCATGATGCTTATTGGTACTGGCCACTAAGATTGCAGTAATGTGTATATTTTTTATGTATTTATAAGACTTGATCTGAATTAAGATCTAAATTTCTATTGTAGTCTGATTATAACACGTACAGGCTTTGAGATACGCTTTGAATAATGTATCTGATTAAGTTATTGCGGACTTGAAGGTTAGAAATAAAGGTTTCATGTGACTGCATAAGTAGTTTTGTAACGACGACTGCCCACAGACCTCACCAATGTTTAGAGGTTATTATAATGGAAGGAAATAGGAATAGATCATTTAAGAGGTGTGTTGTAGGAGCTGCATGGCTAACGTGATTATAATATTGTTAGAGCATATTGTTACTTTATTTCTTAATAGTATTACTTATTAGTATATTACCAAAAATAAACATGTTTTATAAGAAAAGTTGAATGCAATGATGAAGATTTGGTCTCGTTCCTCGAAGTTGGAGCGTATTGAAGCAAGGGTATCTAGATTGATCGATTCATATGAAGTGTTTGTTCGTCGTCGTTGTGTAAATTAATTAATATTTGAGGAAAAACGTTGTGTAAATTAATTAATATTTGAGGAAAAACACAAGATGATATAGTAGAGAAAAAAAAAAAAAAAATGAGAATGAGAATAACTAAAACAGTTCAAAAAAGAAAATCAGGGGACGATTATAAAAATCGAGTGAACTTCTATTGATTGTCTAAAGTTGTTTTCTTACGTATGTTGTTGCCTCGTTGTATTGTACATAATTGACTTGCACATGTGAGATGATCATCGTCTCGATTAGCCACGTATCATAACCACTCAACCTGAAACCTGTTCTCTCTCCCTACCATGTTGTATATCATCCACGAAGTGCGGACAGCGGGAGGGTCCAGGGAGGTAAAACATCATTCCCGACACACCGTTCATTAAACCTCATGTTTAGTGTTTGCCACGCCCCTTTTAACCAGATCGCGTTCAGAAAGCCGACGCTTCAAGCTCCACTAGAAACTTACGTATCGTAAATCATTAGCTGTATCGATTACCGATAGCGAAACCAACACTCATTATTCAAATAAAAATAATTTACAGGTTTGTACAAATAAGAATTAAGATGTTGTGTGAATGTGTTAGCCTATTATTCTTCTAGTATTGAAGGATGAATTCAAAGCGCTGTTGAATTCATTGAATTTCATTTTGAGTCAATCTTTAGACGATGAATTAATTTAATATATGATATAACTTAAGTCTGATAAAATAATAACACTACTCATTAACAAACATAATCTTCGAATATTACTGACATACCTTTGATGACATTGTTTTGTTACTGAATGAAAAAGTAGTGTTTTTTAATTTTCGAAATTGTTGACCTTTTCAAACCTTTGAATCGAATATAAACGTATTAATTCGTGTGAAATACAACTTTTATCGGGTATAGGTTTGCAGGAAGTATTTATGACAGTCATTAGACAGTTATCATGTAAAAGGATCCCATTAGTAATATTAAATTATTATATTGTCGGTGAATGTCAAGGATTCAAATCTCAACAGACTGCAATAATGTAATTTATCAGCAAACATTGCTGTTAATATATTTTTGTATTGGTGTGTACTTTATTTACATTATGTCAATTAATTAAGCCATCTTTAGAAATGAAATTACAATTTCCAATATCTGTGAACCCAATATGTTAATACACTTTTATTCAACGTTATTGTAGCGTAACTCGCAACGACTTTGTGACCTAGCCTTGTACAATAAGAAAACTTACGATATGCCCCCCACTGATTCTTCCTTGCTACCCAATTATCTAATGACAAATGGGTGCAGGTAAATATTATTATATTATCAACCAGCTACGCAGCAAGAAACAAGAGCAAGGAATATACACAAACAAAAGAACAAGCGGGACAGAAAGAAATGAAGATAGGAACTATAACGAGCATAAAGTAACAAAGATTTCTTTAATAATATAAAAGAATGGACGTGAAGGGTAGTTAAGGCAGAGACCACCCCATGTGAATAGTAAGATGTAACAAAGAGGGTTGAAGAGAATGGGGATGTATTAGCACAGGTTTGGCATGTGGTTTGTTGATTCTCTTACCCAAGGGGCGGCTAAGACAGTTCGGATAAAAGTTATACCCTCCTTTAAACTTAGGCATTTTTTGTTTGACAAGCATGTATGAAAAACTTATAAGTGCAAGACGTATCCGAAACTTTGTGAACAAGGTGTAGAATGAAGTTGTTACACCCTAGAGAAATATATTGGATTATACTGATGATTGATCAGACCTATATTTTAGGTGAGTGTTTAGCAACTATTACAGAGCTGATAGGGTGTTTAACCTTCTCTTTTTATTTACGAAAAATACGGTATTGGTACTGATATGTTAGCCTACTTTTTAAAAAAATACACAGATCTGCCATATGGTTTCGGCACTTTTTAAGTGTACATCAGAACAGCATGGAGTGTCATGTTGATTTGGTGTGTTGTTATTATATTCGTATGTATTTTATTTGTATGTTATATTTTTTCCTAAATTTTACACACATATATATTATTGATTTGAGTAGTAGCAAAATAAACATATTTTATAACGCACTTGTATCTCTGAGTTGATAGGAGACGATACCAGCAAGTAAATCGTACTGAAGCATATGTGTGTTGGCTATGGTTCTCATGTGGTAAGAGGGCTCAAGAAGCTGACTGCTAGGTTTTGGATTGTGCAGTGAGGAATAAGGCCTTGAAAAGTATTAATAGCATAGACATTAAACACCTATAGTAGCCTACTATGGGTGTGTAATATCTATGATTAATAAGGACACCATGTATGATAAATAAATTTTGCTCAACATATTCGCAAGACGACTAAACGTTATGGCCGATATTGTACCACCTTGTATTGGCAATTTGTGGCTGTTTGGTGAAAAACATTATTATTTCTAATGTTTGCTTTCGTTTAAAACCGTTATAAGATACGCAAAATGAGCATCCCTCCTTATGTTAGAAAACACAAATAAAGGCTAAAAACGCAGATAAATAATATCATAGAATTGATCAACAGGAAACGTCGTAAAAATCTCCCAATGAATAATTCATCAAGCAACACTAAATTAATTAGACATTTCATTTGATTTGTTTTTTCTCTTGGTAATATTCATATTGGCACTAAACACAGAACACGTTATAATTTCCACGTTCTGAATTGTTTCCTGTGTTTTAACGATTCAACGCCAGCACCTATTCAATGATCAATATTGTCATGCTAGCTGTTGCTTTTGAACCAAATCACACTTCGACGTAACGTCTCCTGTCACCAAACCATAACGTTCCCATTTTCCAAAGCCCTTTGAAAAGCCGCTGCGCACCATACCGAACAAAGCTCTCTGTCTCAACATCAACTGTTAATTCTTACGTTGCCAGCCAAGACAATTAGAATAAAAATTACAACAGATTATTCATGCATTGTACAACAAAGGGCGCTCGGCATGACGCTCTTATTCCCCGAACAAATAAAAAGAACTCCAAAGTTCCAATGACTTATCTTGTATAACTTAATGAATGCAATTAACAATTTTCTTTTGAATACCCGGCAGGAAACTGCCAAACAAGGCCCTACAATTAACCAAACTAACAATTCATTACTCTCCCAACACTTGTAATTATTGTTTATATTTCGAGTATGCACCAAGTGTAGTAACCCTACGTGTTTGTACTTATAATTGGCTCTTTGTTATTAACCATCGTGTGAAAAGTTGTTGTTATCCTGACGGCTCGCTGCTCGAATATAATTATTTAACTTCGACACTAGGCACGTAGAATATAATTATTCTTACAGGTATAATTTCGTTAGCAAAAGATTTCTTGACCAGCTGTGAATGAGTAATGCTTTTATTTTTTCGAACATTACCGTACTCATTATAATTAATGAAAATTCCTTAAGATTATAGTTCAGTTCTTATATAAAAGTTATCTCGGCTTAGTAATTAAATAATTAATTGTTCGGTAATTATAGAGGAACGGGTGAATTTCAACGAATAAAAATGAAATAATAAAAAGGTATTCTACCAACCAATCGGATGACGTGTTGTAATTTGTGAGTTGTTTTGTGAAGCAATAGAAAACCGAGATTATGTAATTAACGCTATTACGTGATTCTACGATAACATTTTCTTGCACCTATTACTTTTATTCAGGTGTTTGAAAACAGAGCTGAGTGTGGTTTTTTTAAAATAAAGATGTGAAATTTGTTACATAATTTGAATAAATTCAGAAATATGAAAACGAAATGCATATTATTTTTTAAATTCAAGTTATAAATTAAACTACATTTTTTTAAGCACGTGGTCTACACGTGATACACGTGGTATATTTGTGGCCAGCAATTGTATTAATTTATTCCACATTTTGTACATTGTTAATACACGAGGCCCCTTATAGTACTGTGAAATTTGAATAGACCTATTGTCAGGTTAGCAAATGAAGGCATCGAAACTTTACAACGGAATGAGGTGAACGAAGGAGTTTTTAACGGACAATTACACATACGTCAACGTGAAAATAGCGCTACGTTCTGCTATGTGTCAACTATTTTCGAAACCTGATCCAAGGTTTGTCTATAAGTCAATTTTTATTAATTTACCATACTGTACTTCGCTCTGGTATGATCATTTATTTTATGTTGGTTTTGAGTTTATACAGAAATTAATGCGAAAAAATTATTAAAAGATGAATTAATATGTTTTGAATTATCTAGACTTAAGATAAGTATCATAAGTATCATGTCGTCCTGCGTAACAAATCTAATAGTTTATTCCAACTCTAATGTACAAGGATATTGCTAATAATGTTTTAATTATTATATTATTATAATATTCTAAACTCAAATATATTAATAATGAGTCAATATTGTTCCACGCAAACCACAATTTTGAGTTAAAATTTCACGTAAAATGATACTCGTATATTTGCGTCCTCCATGAATGATATCCTGTAAACGTAAATTAAATTCCCTCTCTTTTCCACAGTTTAACTCTGATATCCAATTCCTTATCCCCGACATTGTGATATGATTTTAATCTTCTCTTTGCTGACATATAATTTGTTGTAGAGAACACGATAATAGAAATATAAATTCCTAAATGAGACATGTGGGGTTCTCGTCAACTGCATGCATGGGAGACAGCTTTCTGTGGGGGTAGGGTAGCATTTCTCAAATGAGTTTCCGAAACATGAATACGGTCGCGGGATTGAATTCAAAATACGAACATAGATCTTTCGTTTCACAGCTGGAGACACGGATTGCTCGAGAAACTTCGATTGTGGAAATAGAAACAAAGATTTATAAAAAAAAACTGAGATATTGCAATGCTAAAGATGTTTAAGTTATTGTCCAAAAGTTCTTCGTGTGGTTTGGGCGTGGGGTGGGGGGTGGGGGGTGGGGGGAGAGGGGGAGCGAAGGGGGGGGGGTAGACGTACCACAGGTGAAGGGTTCACAAATGACAAATCGATTATATAAAGCAAGGACAAACTTAAGAAAATTCTTCACCGCAAAAACAGCGAAGGCACGGAGGTAAAAATGTTTAATTCATAGTTTGAAAAAGTCGGCTGACATTCGAAAGAACGATTTGAGTTCAAGTCTAATAAGGTGGTCTTCTTCTTGATTGACAGAAGTTTAGGAATAGACATTTATTAATTACCCTCTTGGCTTTTAATTATAATTTTATCTATCTTTATCGAGAATCAATTTGATATCAAGATCGCGCTGGTGGGTTTTTTCACAGATTCCAAAACCTTAGTCAAAATGATTCCGTCCACGGTTTGTGCAAGGATGCTCACGGCATGCGATGGAAATACTGATCAAATGATTTGAGGTTCATAGATAAATAATGTGTTAATCCTGAATTTACTTATTTGTTTTAAATTAAGAATAATATACATATTTATTAAGCAATGTATAGTACAACGTACATGAGTTCATACCTTGAGAGAGCTTTTACATATAAACAAGATAAACAATAATCAAACTAAGTCCATTATACAATACTTGTAATACTAAAGACAAATCATTGTTTAAACTGTTTGACCCATGTTTTAGTCTTAGTTACACCTTGGAAAGGAGACTGATTTGTTTTTCTTTTGTTATCAGTTTGTTTCCAAAATGTATTGACTTGAAAAAGTGCTGTGAAATTAGCACTAGACGTTGTCTAAACAAATAACTGCTACACGGATAACCGAAAGGTGTGAACATGATTAACAATCGTGAAAGCCTTCATTTAACTTTAAATTATTACTATATCTATACAACACGGTAAGATAAGATGCGAGTTTATAACGTTGCAATGTGACTACTCCGAAATAATGAAAATCTAAATATGTTATTCGGATGTTATTTCTCCTTTGTGATTGAGCCCCAATGTAAACACCAAATCACTTACGTTGAACTAAATTACAATCGAATTCTCTGTTATAACGAAACACAATTTATGTAACACATTTATGCACATACGCTGTACTTACAATAGTTCCCCCACCCTCCACGATAGCGCTTTCGCAATTTACAACAACATACCCACAAATTTATATTCTATTTTCCACACCTCCTTCCCCTTTGTATCTTCTCTTCATATTTCCCCCCACTTCCTCACCTTACCTTACCAGCAAACCACATCGTCGACACTTTGACAAATGAATACATTTACACGTCAAACGTTTTACCCCCGATGACACAATTTCCAAAAGAGATTTGTCAAGAAAGTTTCGGCATCCTACAACGGATTACAAAATACGTTGGTATCTAGTTTTATTATTTATAGCATGGGAACAGAGGACCGAGGCAATCATAACTCTTCTATTTTCTAATAAAAAGTTGAGTCGAGTTGGGGAAGTCAATTTTCGAAATTGGTGAGTGCATTGTTTTTAAGGAGTTACTTTTATTTCACGGCATCTCTTCGGTGGAAGATATACTTGAAAACTCCTGAGTTTACAATACTTGATTAAAATTTTTGATATTTTAGTTATGGACGTCGTATAATAAATGGAAAACCAACCAATCCCCGTAGTTTTGACATAAACATGTCTCGTCATACGTTGCTCTACAGACGAACATGTTAATTAAGAAGATGTGGGGTAAAACGAAACATACAAAGTTTAGCTTTACAAGGAATAACACTGTATTTTTAAATGTGTTGTGGTGGTTATGGAATATAACCAAATACTCTTACATTTAAAAAGCACACATCAAACATCGAAGGCACGAAAATTGGTTATTTTTTTCATTAGAAATGACAATGTGTTTTATGTTTCAATATTTGTTTCAATTATGATAGATAGATAGATAGATAGATAGATAGATAGATAGATAGATAGAATAGATAGATAGATAGATAGATAGATAGATAGATATTTTTATTCACTTAGACTAGTACAGTGCACAAGTATAACTCTTTGCAGAGAAAGTGAATAGTCCATAATTAATAATAAATAATAAAAAGTGATAGTAATTATAATGATATACACAGTGTTAGTAGAAAGAATAGTTGGATATAAAGCATAATTGATAATTGATATGGATATTGATATTGATATGTATGATGATTGATAATATTGATATATATATATATATATATATATATATATATATATATATATATATATATATAATGATGATTCATTAATTGATTAATAATGATAAACACAGTGTTTATGTTAAAGTAGAGTAGATGCAAACAATAGCATGCGCTACTATAGATTAAGAACTCATATATAATAAAGAAAAGTTGGATATAAAGCAATTTTTGATGTGATATTGTGATAATAATTGCTGATGGCACAGAAAACAGCAATAATGTTCAGTAGAACGTGTCTAGTATATATTGATATTTTTATATATATATATATATTGTTCAAACTTGGCTTTATAGTAGGCGACTATGACGCTGTTATGTTAGTACTTTATATATATATATATGATGATTGATTGATTGATTAGTGTTTATGGTAAAGAAGAGTAGATGCAAAATATGCCCTACTAGATTAAGAAAAGAATTCATATAGAATAAAGAAAAATTGGATATAAAGCAATAATCGATATGATATTGTGATAAGAATTGCTAATGGCACAGAAAACAGCAATGATGTACAGTAGAATGTTTTCAATGTTAACTAGTGAAGGTTTAATGTCGTTATTTTACCCAGAAGTAAATGATATGTTTATCGATAACAAGAATACAAGGTAAAAGATTACAGAAAGATTACCTTTCGTTCAGAAATAATAATTTGAATCCATCTTTTCCCAACCTCGATCCGTATTATCGCTACTTGAACTGTGAATGACACTCTTCAAGTTGTTTCATCATCACTTAGCTTCCTCGTACAGAGAAGTACACAAGAACTTCGCTTCGCTCTCATCAGTGTTTGCAGCCTTGTTTTCGGTTTTAAGTCGAAATCCATCTATCTTTCTCATCTCATATACGTTCACATGCTCGCGAGAAATCTTCACCCTCACTCGTTTTCGATGTCCATTCTTGTGAAACGAAGTAATTTTTCATGTTTTCCAAGAAATTCTCCCTTCTTTCTTATGTATTTCGTCTCTTTCTCTTATTATTTCACACGTTTCCCCCGTCGTCTTTATTTATGTAGCATCTCTCTTACTCATTCGGCTCCATCTCTTGTTCTTTATCCAATTTTCTAGCCCTCACTGTTCAACTTTTGATTGTGCTTCGTCTCCCTAGTCGTATATCTCCCTCTCTTTTCTTTGCTTCACTGTATTATAAAATCAGCAGCTATAGTCGAACTCATCAAAACTTTCATCTAATGTTAAAGAAAACGTCATTGGAAGGAGACGGATCAATAAGAGGCAAACAATGTGAAACGACGCTATTTGTGATATATAAAAACATTATCGTATTAATTAGTATGCATCACATTATCTTTCAATGAAGAACGGTGCACTTTCAATACAACACCGTCAATCAACGTAAAGGGGGAAGAACATGGTAAACGGTTCCTCTTACTAATAAACTTATTTTATTCCAAAAGTGAGGTCCGATTCCAATTCCAAATCGCTAGTTGGGCATTATTTGCACGTCAATGACGTCATTGCATACAGAGCTGTTTCGGACTGCTTTAACTAAGTCCCCCACTAAAAAATAAGTTCTATGATTTAGACTCAAAATTCACATTTTATGTATTAAGTTTTGATTATCTTCATTGTAAATCACTACCTCTGATAGTGTTAACCTTTGTGCTTTTTCGATCCCACTCAAAATCAAACTAAAAATTAGGTTATAACTTAGAAATAGTAAGTTTGACACTGTGACTGGGTGGTGCATCATTGGCCATTTCTATTCAAATTTTCATTGGAGTTGGATGTCTTAATTTTGTTATGAATCGGAAGGCGCCAGCCAGGTTTGGACTCTACACAATTTACTATCTTCGTTAACACGATAGGGTTCCAAAGTCTCTGTGTATTTAATAACTAATATTGAGAGGAAGTTTATTTCAGACCCCTCTTTGACACAACCGTAATTTTAACCCGGGACCTTTTAAACTGTAACCCAGTACAATGCCACCTGGTAAAACACAAGCCACACAAATACAATCAGAAAACAATAACTTGATCGAAGGCTATTATTTTATGTATGGGCCCCACGGAAAATCAGTTTTTTTACTGATTGAGTAGACTCAAAATACAAATGTATTGTATTTTATATTTATGGATGCAAAACGTAATATTCTCCCTATAACACAATGAGCAATGCTACCGATGAAAGTGCCTCTGCTTCAGAAGGTCTTGGGCTCGATCTAGGTCACAGGCAATCCTGACTGCAGAAACATCTTTAAGGATATATGGAAATAAAGAAATATGTTAACAGCTACTTATTAAGGAAAAATTGTCATCCTTTGTAAATCAGTTTTTTAACTGAATAGAAGAGACTAATAGAGAGGGAGACTAAAGAGACTAAATAAAATATGTGTACATATAATGCTAAAGTTAGCGAATGTACTCATTTTTTATTATATTGAACACAAGAAAGGTGTGAATTATTGAATTTATGGTCCCATAACTATTATTTTTATTTTTGTTTTCCATTTATTTCATCTTTCTCATCATACGTAGGTATATACACCACATTTTATATAATTCATAAAAATATTATTTATCACCCATATTTTTTCTTTGTATTAAAAAGTGTACGATGAAATATAAATAACCAATGAATTTGCAGCCCGCACAGGTTACGTAGATTTGTGTGAAGAACGAATCAATATTTGAGTTTCTTTAGTGTTATCAAATACGGAGATTTCTATTTGTATGCATGCCCACTCATTTCCAAAGCTCCATATTAAGTTAGTGATTTTTTTCCCCGGTTAAATAATGGGAAAAGTTTTCAGGGGGTGTAGTCTAAGGAAAGATTCCATTTTGTTTGCATTGTAAAGAATGAAGGACGGAAGGAATGGGGGGATGGTCAGAACTGCTTCTCCCTTGGGGTCAGCCATGAGTGTTGCAAACAAATAACATATTATTGATGCGCTCAGAGGATAGACAGACAGAGAGAGAGATACATTATATAATGTGTGAAAGAGAAAGAGAGAGAGATTGGAATTGATGACCAAATGGATGAATAGATGGTCTCGACTCATTCGTGATAAATCTACATCTTTGAAATTTGACGTATTCAAAATGTATTCAAGATAAGAAAGAAAAATGAAAAATAACTACGTGTGATAACTTATCGTATATTTTTTTATGCGCTAAAACAAATCTGGAAATGGAGTTTTTGGATAATCTATTTCTAGTTTTCTCTCAATGGGGGGGGGGGGGCAAAAAGTGTCGTCATGTGTTTTCAAAGAGTGGTCACCCTAGCACTATGTCTAGATCTTGCAATCTTACTCAGACTTACAACGCGCGATATTTATGATCAAGTATATTCGTGCACAAATATGCATTTATAAACAACAACATACACATACACACATAACAGTTTTCCTATATAAAGGTCCCTCGCTACTAATATCCCTCCCATATCTCCCTCACTCGATTGTCCCAAATTTTAAATAAACATCTACTTCAAGATTAATCTATTATAAATGACAAAATTGTAATGACTGATACAATATAATGCTAAAGATGTTATCAGCTCCACAATAGTTTTCCTTAGGCAGGATATGGTAAAATGTAATAATATGAATTCGTGGCGAAATGTTAAATTTACTGGTATTTTGAAAATTTTTAACCGTTAATCTGAAAACAGAAACGCAGAGACCGTTCAAAATAAATATAGTTAAAACTGGTTGGATGCGATGCTCTATTATTCTAATAGTAGACCACAACAATGTCATGAACTATATTGTATTTCATAATGCCTATTTTTAAGAATACAAACACTTCTAAAACATCATTTAAAAAATAATTTGTAAATTTTTGCATATTGGTCGGGTCCATTAGCCATGAAATCCCAGTTACATTCTTTCACCCACTAAACATCCCAGAAGACCAGAACCGGAATCCTAGGCGAGCAAGAAACATATCTTTTTATAAAAATATTACATAAACTTTCTTTTCTGTAAAAGAAAGGCTGAAACGTCACGATTATTACTAAAACGTGGTCGGTCTATCTTAGCCAGGTCTCAAACCCATAGCTCATAGACAGCGATCAGTTTCTGGGAGGGAGGGGTTCCTCCTACAATGTAGTTTGCATATCATGACTCATGAGCTCTGATCGCATCTCTCACCGCCAGGCCGCGGCACTGGGCAATGGTTAACAGCTGACGCCGGTCTAATTAGGTTAAGTTGATAGTGCCGTTAGCTGTAATGTGAGGTTAAACATCATATAAGGTTGGACACAGATTGAATTGGTGATTCGTTTTAAACAACAGGTGCAATCGTAGTACTGGTTTTGTTATTAATTTTGTCAGGAAACTTAGGTAAATAATTTAAGGTACGAACAATGAAATTATCCGGAGTTGACGTGAAAAAGTACACACCTTAACCAAGCGATAGCATTTTTTAATGTTGTAACAGTTCAAAGTTTTAATGATAATTGAGGCGTTAGACTTAAATATTATGTTCTTTTCATTACACTGTATAAATGCAATATGAACATAGTAACAAATTGTGTGTGTTTGCTAGTGTACTTTGAGATTCAAAACGGTTTTTCAATTGTATTGGAAGATATTCTATGCAGTGTTTCAATAACACCTCATCTGTAATCAACTTAAGAAATGGCGTATTTCTATTTTCTATTGATACAAGATTTCAGTTTATAGCGGGATGTTTTTATGGCTCTTACATGCATATTATGCATCTGTGGTTTAAACCTGGGTATGATAATGATGGCAATACATTCACGATGTGACTGCATTTAACAGTATGAAGCAGTAAATGTTTCTTTTGTAGCTTAAAAACAGAAATTGCATATTAATTCAAAGGGAATATTTAAATCAGGAATGCATTTTGAATTCGGAGATATTAGAGGGCATCCGATCAAAGACCCCAGTCCCTTAATTGCTCTGCTGTTTATTGAAAATACCTTGGAATTTCCAATTCAACGGGTCAAATACTGTTTCTCACGTTACAATAATGCATAGTTTTAATACATGGTTCCTACCCTGTGCTTATATTACACCAGTACGTGAGGAACGAGTAAACGAAAATTGATTTAAGATGAGTTCAAAAATATTCTCGGATAATTTTTTTCGTAGATCACGATGAAATAAAAAAAATCTACAAATAATTCGATTCACTGATTCCAGATTGATTAGCATTCTTGTCTATCTAATTTACAATCTCTGCAGGGTCGAGAGCGATGATGCAGGGCACACCTGCTGTGTGTTGTGTGTGTGAGAGAGAGAGAGAGAGAGAGAGAGAGGAGTGATGAGAGAGAGAGAGAGAGAGAGAGAGAGAGAGAGGAGTGATGTCCGTTAAAAGTCTTAGTCGCGTAGAAAGAAGGTATCAATAATTCAAAATAATCAAAAATGATTGGTCATTTGATGCGGCCGTTGTGGTTTGGTGAAGTACTCGAAGGCAATTGTGGCCTGTTATTAACCCGTGATTGAGTTCCACGCACTCAGACTCATCGAAACCAATACGTGGGCAATACCTTTTGTTCAAGTCACCGAAACTGTGTTTATGGTTTTTGTTTTTATTGTTATTTAGAAACAAAAACTCTTCGAGTGATTATCTTTTTGTAATGGGTGTTGAAGATACTAGGTTGATCTTCTATTTAGAATGGAGATGTTATGACACGATAGATTTGAGTGTTTACGTGTGAAGATCGACTCTACTTGATTTACCGATAGAGGTAGCTTACGAGCATAGATAACAGGTTATTTGTAATCTGTAGGAAACTCTATCACGAAGTTTCTGGTACAATACCAAATTATCCATATATTTGCAATCCTAACCGAAGTTTTTTCAAAGATAGTCCACAGTATTGTATTCAATCAAAATAGTAATTATGCATTCCCCCATCAGAACTTCATAAACTTGGTTCAAACACAGGTGAAAGAGAGAAAAATTTAAAACCGTTAAATTTTCCCTTCAAACTTCTTGGATTCGGTAAGAAAAGATACGTAGACCAATTCTGGAATAGATGAAATAGAATATAGAAATTAAAAAGCAAAGTATGAATACTTAATAATATTACAATTAACCAATCCTCTTTCTCAGTGAAGTCTAGTGAAATCCATCTAATTGAGTATAAAATATGATGTGAACAAGGCTACTGCAGATACCCTAAACCACATCACTGTCATTATGAAACTCTGGTTGGCTGTTACTCATCTAAATGTTGGTTTCTTTCGTATATATCACGATTAATAATTGGAGTAACACAGAATGGACAGAATAATCGAAAATCAGCCGAATATTCGGTACGATTTGAGAATTGAATTATACTCACGTTGGTCAAGGTTGAAATCCTCCGCTTCCCAGCAATCTAGAGAGAATGAAAATAATTAGTTCGGGCTGATTTGCGGTTAAGTTGAAAACAAGTTTCGAGATCGAGTACAAAACAGTAATTACTCTCGGAGATATGGAAGCGTGAAGTAGGTGTAAGTGTCTCGAGCACTGAAAAACAAAAACTGTGGTCACAAAATACCGAAATAGTGAGAGGTTTCAGAAAATGTCCGATATGTTTTGCCATTTTCTTTGGGTATATATATATATATATATACACACTAGGAAAACGCTTAAGTCCTGCCGCGTTGTTGGATGAGCGTAATTGGTGCATTGAGCTGCCATGTGTTACGCGGATTTTCTGTTGTTCTGAGAAAAAATCATTACTTAGTCGAAGATTTTATTTAATTAAATTAAATTAAATAAAAAAATAACTTAATTTTTTTAATTAATCGTAATTTTAAACAAGAAAAAAAACGTAAAAATTGCAATTTTCATAAGAAATAAATATTCGATTGCGCTCAAATTTAACACGAATATATTAATTCATAATATATTAATTCATGAAATTAAGGTTCTGTGAAAAAATAATTACAATAGGATAAAGCATGTAGGTGTGATAAGTCAAGAATTGTTTTAAAAAAGAAAAAAAACGATAAAATTTCGATTTTCATGAGAAATAATTTTTTGATTACGCTCAAATTTCGCACGAATATCTTAATTCATGAAATTAAGGTTCTGTGAAAAAATCATTACAATCGGTTAAAGCATGTAGGTGTTATAAGTCGAAGAAAGTTTTTAAAAATCGAAAAAATCGTAAAATTGCGTTTTTTATGAGAAAAAATTTCCCGATTGCGCTCAAAAACGTGGCAGTTCTAAGTTCAGAGATTTCGAAGGCCTCCATGAAATTTCATCGCAATCGGAGTATCGGTTTTGCCGGAATCGTGCTAACAAACAGACAAAAATACAGAAAAAAAAAAACATTCCGGATTTTTTCTCCAGTGTAGTGAAATGGAATCTTCGCTTCGCTCGCTACGCTCATCCAATAATTATAATGTTGTATGTATGTATACTAGGAAAACGCTTAAGTCCCGCCGCGTTGTTGGATGAGCGTTATTGGTGCATTGAGCTGCCATGTGTTATGCGGATTTACTGTTGTTCTGTAAAAAAATAATTACTAAGTTGAAGATATTTTTAAAAATTTAATTAAATTTAAAAAAAATAAATTAAATTAAAAAAAATTAACTTAATTTTAATTTTTTTTAATTAATCGTAATTTTAAAAAAGGAAAAAATCGTAATATTTAAATTTTCAGAAGAAATAATTATTCGATTGCGCACAAAATTTTACACAAATATATTAAACCATAAAATAAGGTTCTGTAAAAAAATGATTACAATCGGATAAAGCATGTAGGTGGTTATAAGCTGGAGAAATTTTAAAAAAATTGAAAAAAGGCGTAAAATTGCGATTTTCGTAAAAAATATTTTTTTGATAACGCTCAAATTTTACACGAATATATCAATTCATAAAATTAAGGTTCTGTGAAAAAATCATTACAATCGGACAAAGCATGCAGGTGTTGTAAGTCGAAGAAATTTTAAAAAAATCGAAAAAAATCGTAAAATTGCGGTTTTTAATGAGAATTTTTTTTTCGATTAAGCTCAAAAACGTGGCAATTCTAAGTTCAGAGATTTCGAAGACCTCCATAAAATTTCATCGCAATCGGAGTATCGGTTTAGCCGGAATCGTGCTAACAAACAGACAAAAATACAAAAAAAAAAAAAAAAAAAAGAAAAAAAAACATTCCGGATTTTTTTCTCCAGTGTAGTGAAATGGAATCTTCGCTTCGCTCGCTACGCTCGCTACGCTCATCCAATAATAGTTTTCAATATTTCTTGGACAAATAGATTTATAAAATTAGAATAGTTTCATATAATATCACAATGAAAATTGCTCTAAAAATCACAGTATTTGCATTTCCCATTTCCCGCACTTTTATTTGAAACCGGTCTGTAACGTCGAACACTAAGCAACGTAACAGAGCAACATGTTTTGAAATTCTATAAAAACATTGATAATATTTACATTCTACGAACATTCTGTGTTTAATAGTAAATATTAAGCGCAATAGCAAGGACTAACTAGATCACGCGTTTCTATTGAAAATAGATCATTAGATCATTCAAAAGGTATAGATCATAAGTGGAACTGTGGAGATGTAAATACACTCACCAATTGGAGTTCATAATAAAAGAAAAACATATAATATTATAAAATGGGCATGTTCAGAAAGTTTACACTAAACTATTTATATGTTAATACAATAATGAGGTCTACTTCATTTCATAATTATCTAACACATTTGTTAGGAGGTACGAAGTTTGATACAAGGTCGCACACAAGATTGTTGTTTTATATTTACGCTGTCTTGTAACTATGTACTTTTCCAATGAGTAGTTTGTTTTTTATAACTTTGGCTATGAGAATAATAATAATATGAAGGTGTGCTTGATTAGAGTGCTCCATAAAAAATACAATTATATTATTATTGAATTGAATGCAAATGAAATTGTCCATCGATTGTTAGAAAATAACAAAACGCTTTGAAAAAGTACCAACACTTTCAAGACGCATACAACCCCCCACCAGCCCCCAGCCCCGAGGCAGACGAGAAAAGTGTCAAGAGGGGTTTGCGTAGGCGACAGAGGGGAGGGGAGCTCATCAATCCACCCTTCTCAAATCATTGCGATCATTTCTACGCACCTGTACGTATGAGCACTCCCGTGTATACATACATCATTATACACTTTTAGCGGTACTTTCATAATATGCACTATATGTTTCAAGTATAATATATTATACTTAGATATACTTCATCTGCCAAGTCAGAAACCCGACGAATGTTAGTCTGTTCGCCGCCGAAGGCCCTTAGATTATCACGTATAAACGCTGTACATATCCTACTCTACAACCCTATGATATTGATATGTTATAATTTCCTTGCTATGATCCGTATAATATATTAACCTCACACCGACGGTCAAACATTACATCATACCTTGTTTATAGTCTTCCTACCCAAGAAATAATTGCATATTCATAAAGTTCTTACCTTTCTGCTTATGGCTCTATTGGGCCAATTACGTACGGTCATAGATATGTTCGCTGTGAGCCTATCGGCATTAGATAGTCATCTTTTTAGAGAAAATGAATATTTGAAAGACAGGTGATGTGTAAAATAATCTCTTAACTAGTCTAGTAGAAAAAAATGCCCGAAACTTAATCGTGTTTACTCTATGTATTCTCTGCATTGTTTATTTAAACAACGCATTAATTCGTTGGTTTACTCTGTCATTAATAAAATTATTCTTTGTTGTTTGAGGGTGATTATTTTTTATCATCGAGGGGAATTAGCATTGGAAAGGGTTTGACCGCACAAAATTATGTGATTGACTCTAGGATAGTTCCAGGTAGGCTCGTGGAGGAAAAATTAAAGTACCCGAAGGTATCTATGATTCTTGTATGATTCACCTGCTAACAGATTCGATTACAGAGGTTTTTTTCTATTGGGATTCGCAATTAAATGCGAAACCTTGGGCAACATCCGTGTGTAGTGGATCAATGGGCGTATCTTTGATAATCTTAGGTTCCAATGCTGAATTCCGGGGTGATTGTCTGTCTATCCTAGATCATAATTTTGCACTGCTACGAGCATTCTATGCATATAAGCATCAGAATTGGCATTTGAACTATTTTCGAATAACTGTATGGCGTTCTTTTAAAAAACATTGTAGGAAGTAAAAAGTGTAAGAAATATCACCAATTACTCATCTCATAAATCATTATAATTATTAATAGCTGTTTTTAATCTTTGCTATGTTGTATGTTTAGTATAATTTGTTTGTTGTCCTGTTTAATACTTAAATTATATTTTAAAAATCTTAGTGTAAAATGGAGCAATGCTGTATTCAAGTATACAATAACCAATAAATAGTCGGGGAGACAGAAGGAATAACAAACACTTAGTAAAATATAATATACAAATCAATTACACCAACGGGATTGTTTCCCGATCAATGATATCTGGACACAAAGTAAATTATCTTCTAGTAATCAAAATTAAGCATAAACAAAATATTATTGGTTTTATCTCTTCACTACTTTTTCCTTCAACGTCTCTCTAATTCCTTTAGTACAATTCTAAATATCATTCAAAGATTCTATTTTGACTAAAGTAATGCATTTGTTTCTCAAATTTGTGTATCTACTTGTTAAAACTGAGAAAAACTGTCAAAATTAATAAATCTAGTAGTTACTTAATTAAAATTTATCGACGGAATAACAATAACACAATTATAAAACTTATTGCAATATCGAAATATAAAACGTTTTGACAGAATGGCTGGTGGATATAATCGATTCCTTCTATTCAAGTGAAACGTCAAATTCTTCATCTTTATAAGCACAATTACCGTCCTCGGAAGTTCATACGATTGGGGTTCATGTATGACACAGGGGGGACGTTGGTTCGAATCCCGCACAAGGCATACTTTTTGTAATAGTCTTTCACCACCATCTATCACCCCTCATCGTCTCGAACAGCAATATTGCAATTATTGACAACAAAAATCAATCCATTATTCAACACAAATTACATTTAACCGTTTATGAACAAAAACGCACATTCTAACTATCTTTAACTATTCTAATAAGTTGTCTACAATACGGAAGGGGGACAACTATACCTCGAGGGGGACTCGAACCCAGATCTCACGCATTATACACGCACTATTACTACGTTACGTTCAGTGGGAACCTCCAAACTTCACCGCATCGGCCATCATAAATTTCCCTCTAATTTAACAAGCATTGGACGTAATATAGGCTCCATCATGCGATTTCACGACGGTACTGTAATTTGGGGGCCATGGACACCTCCCAAAAACCACGCTCATAGTTTCATCGTATTTTGAAGTTATTATGTTTTTTGTTGATGTTTTTTTAATGCGTTTCATTCGTCATAAATCTATTTAACATTTCAGTGTAAGTGTATAATTATTTTTTCATAGATTGCACGTACGAAAACTATTAAATCCATGAATCCCATCGCGTAATTACATAAACTTAAACCTAAGGCACTGTACTCGTAGATAATACGAAGACGAACGAATAAGTAGACGGTATTGTGCCTAAGCAACAATGAGTTTGTAATTATTTTACAATTCAAAATCTAGTTTCAAATTTATGTCGTTTCCCATTTCTTAGTTTCATAATCGTATAACAATTTAAAAATAATAAACTTTGTCTAATCAGTAAAAATACAATTATTTTCTGGTACCGTTCTATACCCCTAAGTGCCCAAGGACAGGTTCACCCCCCCCCCCCTCGCTAAAGAATTGGGTTACCGGGGAGTAAACGTTTACCTTAAGATAACCGGTCATAAACGATGAAAATAAATAATTGTTGTAACTGTCCGATTATTTGTATTTTTTTAATAAATAAGCGACCAAGAAATGAGGACTACGAATTTATAAAAAATATTTTCTAAAATTTGGTTGTTGGCACAAAACCCTGAAAAACCTTTTCCGAAAGTTTAAAACCCCGAAAAGTTTATCACCGATAGTTCTTTCTCCTGAAAGTGCGATTCCCCGAAAGTATAATTTCGCGAAAGTGTGTATCGTCGCATTTTTGGAGGTTTGCACTTTCGGGGAATGATAGACTCAAAATTTGATATTGAATTAAAAAAGTTAATGGAATTAATGTTAAAAAATACATCTAAAAAACTGCATACATTTTTGAAGGATGAATTGTTCTTTTTTAAATCAAAACAATGCGTATCTACTTCTGATTGTTTTAAATTGCGTTATTTGTATTTTCTGTACCATACTTACCGGTTTCAACAACAAACATTGTGTTTTCTACTGATATTGCTTCTTTTAAAATCCAATTGAGCTGTGACCTCCACATTAAATTGTCTCTGATACATTACCCGTTGATTCAACGAGCATATAGGCAAAACTCTAAATATTCTCTTTTTCTTTCTTAGGTAATACATTTTCTTCTCATGTATTTTTCAAATAAAAATATTTAAATGAAAATAGAACGAACAGCCAAGGAAGGGAGGCTTATTATGAACTTCCAGCCTCATATATTGCCGACTCTACGATGGGAGAAATGAGCAGGGAAACGAAACGCAAATCGAATTTCGTTTTTCATCTTTTCGCTAAAAAGGAGTATGGAAGCTGGGCTCGTATATAAATAAATGGAACACTCGAAAGAGCCTCTTCAATTCGAATTCAATTAAGAAAAGTAAGGATAATAAGGTAGAATATAAACGAAATAAAATCGATATACTTTGGACAGGGAAATAGCTGTATGTTACGAGGGTTATATTTACCACACTCACTCGCACACGCACAAGCAATATACTCAGTATGATCCTTGGGTATGACTAACATCAGATTTAACCCCATTTTGTACAAAACCACAATCAAATAAGCACGAGAAAGCCAAGAATCTAGTCGAAAATTTGCGTTTTTACTTTTCGAATTATGTTTAAATTTATCAAGATGCATTTTTGTGGATACTTAAAAAGGTGTTGCACACATTGTTTTTTCGGGTAATCCGAGTGGTTTTATTGAATAACTTCCAACGTTTCAGGCAGCTGTTCTCCCTGACCATTTCCAAGGAAATTAAATTATAATTTATATATTAATGGACTCGTTTTTTTCGGTTATAATGCCACATATATTTTCACGAAAATCTAAAAAAATAAATATATATATATATATATTTTAAGTATCTTTACGGTAAATAATCACGCACAGTATTATAGAAAATAACTTTTAATCCCAACGTTTCAGAAAAACTATGTTTCCATTTTCAAGGGATTTTCAAGTTCTAGACGAACGTGGGACGGTCCGGACGGACCCAACCATCTTGTCTAGAAATTTGGAATCCAGCAGAATGACTAGAAGTCATACTGCAGCTCTTGAAAAGTATGAGACTGAGCCGCCTGTGGTACCAAGACATGAAGACAGCGATAGGCCTGCTAGAATGGTCACAAGAAGTCACACTCACAATGCAACCAAGTGATTTGATTTTAGGTTCACTGCAATTGGATCTTTGTAATTTTCTATGTTTGCAAGGTAGTGTGTTTTTTGTTTCTATTTGTTTATTTTTATAATGCTGTTGTTGTTTTATTGAATTTTTGTTTTACCCTTCCCTTGAAAATGGAAACATAGTTTTTCTGAAACGTTGGGATTAAGGCTATTGTACCGCCTCTGGCCGATAATTTGAAAGTCGAAAAAACATGTCTGAAAAGTTTGCTGAATGAAAGAAGGCCTTTAAATAACAGAAAAAATTGTGATTTTTATTGGGCGGACATAACTCTTTTGATTGTTTAGATTTTTGACAAATGGAAAACAAAGTTTTTTTGAAACGTTGTTAGGACTAGTTGTAACCACCTCTGCTATAATTGATAAGTCTAAGAAACGTGTTCTGAAATAAGTTGGTGTAGGCGTTTTTTATCAAACGGTTACAAATACGAGTTTTGTACCGTTTGACAAAAAAATTCGTACACCAACTGTTATTTTCAGAAAACTATTTTAGCTATAGTCAAGTTGTAGCTAAAGGTGTTTAGAAACTATGTACAGAAAACCGATTCTCAAAATTTAATTTTGAACTAGTCTTGTATATCACACTTTTGTCCAAAAATCTAAATATAATTTCCAAAAGTGAGGTTATGTCCCGCCCAAAAAAATTCACAATTTTTTTTTTCTGTTATTTTAAAGGCCTTCTTTTATTCAGCAATCTTTTCAGACATGTTTCTTCAACTTTCAAATTATCGGCCAGAGGCGGTACAATAGCCTTAAAAGTTATTTCCTATAATACTGTGCGTGATTATTTACCGTAAAGATACTTAAAACATTAACCATGCACCACGAAAGCTTAAGACAAAACATATATATATATATATATGTATATATAGAATAAAAACAAGGATCAGTATAGTACAGACGAAACGTCGGTGGACGCCCAGGTTCTGCCCTGGTTCATCTTATTTTCGACGCGATTTTACCCAAGATCCTTGTTTTTTTATCGCCGTAAATAAAATATATATATATCTTCGTTCATGGCCTGTTTCTTGTAATATTGATTCTGTTTTTTGTTACACGAAAATGATAAACATCGACAAAAATGGACTTTTTTAATGAACTTTCAGGGCTCACAGAAAAAAGCTGTGATGGCAAAAGGGCTATTCACGAGAAATAAAAATTAAGATATCTATTGATATGTGAAAACAGAACCAAAATATGTTGATTTTCCTGCATGTGTTTGGAAAAGTACGAAAGTACTGCACTCGAGGGCTGACCGTCCGCAGCCAAGCCCCTAAATCCATCTTTCTATGCTGCAGGCTACAAGTTTGATTCCCAGTTTAGGCAGGGTTCTAAAGTAAGTAAAGTACACAACATATTGATTAATTCCGTACATAAAACACATGCTCATGAACATGTTTTGTGGGTGATAATGTTTTCGGCTCGAACCATAACTTTATGGCCGTTTGATGAGACGGTGAGAGTATAATGGAACATATGGGACACAGCCTTACGTTTACCAATGGAGATTGAGAAATAAATTGCCAATTTTTTTAGTAGTGACAAGATCATCAAAATGTAAAATATTTTTGATATCTAAGAGGGTGAATATTTTTCTAGGTATATTATGCATTCTAAAAATGACGTCGTTTATACATTTTAAATAAGTAATAATCGAAAGAAATTGTATATTGGTTGTGGTAGGATCTCCTAGATTTGATTAGAGGGATCGGTTTGGAACGAAATGCTTCATAAAAGGATCTTATATGGAAGGTTATGGTTGAATTTCGGTTACCACCAATCCTGACAGAAAATTTATTTCAAGCTTTTCTTTATTCAAAAGTAGAATGCTGGGAATACGATTATGAAAAGACATCTTTGTTATTCTTCTAACAATAAATTCAAGTCGATAATTATTTTCGCATCGCGTTTCTATATTTAGTTTCCAATAGACAAGTGAGATTTTCTAGGCAGATACACAATTTAAAAATGTTATGAGCAGGAAATGTTAGGGAGAAAAGCTCCACTATATGCATCACTAACCTGTCTGTCCGTCCATGCGTGTGTCACGTCTCACGATAAAAACCGAACATGACGTCCGATTGACATGCGTTATTTGTTGCAATGTCCATCAACAAGGAAGATACGGAATGTTTTGGTGACCATGAAGGGTAAGTTGGCTGAGCTAGCCCCCCAGAAAGTTAAAAATTTTTCTGGACCCGGCACCTCCACCAAAACCGAGATTTAAAAGAAAGGTAGACAAGAATGATTTATTATTTTTATTTTTATTTGACTATCTCAACTTTTCGGTACCTAGTATCCCCGAGCTTGTTTTATTTATCATTTAATCCGAACTCATCAAACGGATAATGTGTATTGTTGTTCATAGCAATGGTTTTCATAAAAAAAAATACTTAACATTTTACTGATTCTAAATAAATTAAAAATTAAAGTCGTATTCAAAGTCTGCCCACTCAGTCACATAACTGAATTTTAGTGGGGGGCTTTCATTTAAAGCAGAGTAGCAGACCAAGCCAACCATGTCGGCGCCGACGCCATCGACGAGTGAAAAATATCTAACCGGATATTGGTATTTAGAATAGGAAGTAACCACCAATAAGTTGGGCACGATTCAACCAATTCAATTTTTACCATTCTTGTATAATGTTGCTCATTTTTTATTGATTCGTTGGTCTAAATGTACATCAATACAAAAAACACATTGACAGCTTCGTTTGTGTCGATAAAAACAAAAGTTTTTCACACGGATTTAACCACCGTAACCACTCTCATCACTACCAGCACTAATATTAAAGTTCTCTACATATTATAATCAACAACAAATATGTCAGCACATTACGTAATTTACATCTCCTCTCGATATCTTTTTACACTTAAAAATTCAATTTGATTCGTTTTCAATCGTTCCACACTCCTCTTTTCTCACCGACGATAATTATTATACGTTCGAAAAAAGAAAAGCAACCCAACGAAAATAACTCTGTAAATTATTTTGTGGTATTGTAAGTCACAAAAACAGATTGGAAATTTGTTGAATCGCGAACGTGATGGCCTTATAGTTTCTGTGTTCCCACGCACTTTCAATCACCATGGCAATGAGAGAAACAAAACACTGGCGAGCATTACGATCTTCGGGGCCGTAGCGCGATTAATAGCTAATAGATTTCCGAGCCGTGTACCTCAGCTGTAACCCATGATAGGACGAGGAAGGACTACCGCCAATATTAAAACCACGCCAAATTACCTGATTTCAGTAATATTTCACATACAAAAACTACTCAAAGTTGAAAAAGTGACTTGTAGATTATTAGTTTGCTGGAACAAGATTTATTTGTTTATTTATTTATTTATCTAACGTCTATCCTATACAGTTATAAAAACTGATTTACAGTGGAGGACAACTAAATAAATCTAATTACATAAATGCAGACGTAACAATGAACTACAGTTAAGTAAATATTTGAAATTGTAATTGTACAACAACAATGCAAACACAACAATTTTGGGAACAAATAAGGATATTAAATGCAATTAATTAAATAATTAAATATAAAAAAGTGGTGGAAAAAAAGAAAGAAAAATCATTAAAAAAGAAAAAAGAAAAAGAAAAAAACTGATTTATTAGACGATCCCACTCAAACAAATACAAGGTTTGCCAAAAAAAATGTATAATAGTGTTATTTATTCATTAGATATGTTCATAGTCAATACAAAATATGGTACATCAAAATACAATGGATGAAATGCAAGTTGACAACATATTAATCGAACAGACACAATTAATGTCCATATTACAACCACACGAGTCACGACATTTCAAATATATTTTCACGTTTATAATCAACGTATCAACATCAATCAACAAGTTCAATTAAACAAACACTCTCATCCTTAATTAAATTAACGCTATATATTATGTTGTTCTAGGCTTATATAACAATGCATGTAATGTATCCCCTAAGTTTTACATCATGTCCCAGAAGGACAATACTTCATTTTCGTTTTGCACACCAGGACTTTTAATAATTATAATGGTTCAATGAATTTAATTTATTCTGTTTTTTTTTTAAGTTATGAATATAATATGTTAATATATTTTGCATGCAGAATGCTTTAGTTATATTTATTTTATTAATTGGACGAGCGTATCGAGCGTAGCGAGCGAAGCGAAGATTCCATTTCACTACACTGGAGAAAAAAATCCGGAATGTTTTTTTTTTCTTTCTTTTTTTTTGTATTTTTGTGTGTCTGTGAACACGATTACGGCTAAACCAATACTCCAATTGCGATGAAATTTTATGGAGGTCTATGAAATCTCTGAACGAAAAACTGCATGGGGGGAAAATTGATCGAAAAATTATTTCTCATGAAAATCGCAATTTTACGATTTTTTTCGATTTTAAAAAAATTCTTCGACTTATAACATCTACATGCTTTATCCCATTGTAATGATTTTTTCACGGAACCTTAATTTTATGAATTAATATATTCGTGTGAAATTTGAGTGCAATCGAAAAATTATCTATTAAAAAAATCTCAATTTTACGCTTTTTTCGTTTAAAAAAATTACGCTCATCCATCAACGCGGCGGGACTTAAGCGTTTTCCTAGTTAAACACATTGATGCATTATAGGTTGCTAGAAAAGGGTATAGCCCCATTCACATTTTGTGTCTAGCAACCTAAAATTACAAATTCTATTTGAAGTACATATGACCTTTAAGTCACTTTTTTAATTTTGCATAGTGTTGTGAAATATTTTAAAAATCGGGTAATTTCGCGTGGTTTTAAAATTGGCGGTAGTCTTTCTGTTAGATGATGAACAAAACTTATTTTATTTTTATTTTGGGGCTCATTTTTGAACAGGTACCAAACTATGCATATGAATACGTACGGTGGGAAGATTTTGTTTCATTTGAAATTACGCTTCTATAATTATTTACTGAATGAAATTAAATTGTATAATGTTATTACGGAATTTAAATTTAAAATAAGAAGAAAGTTTTATAAAAAGTATATTACAAATTACATATTTGCCAGCACGTAGATGTCTTCTATATCTGTGAAAGAAAATGCAATCTTCTTCAAAAGTACAATATAGATTCCAACCATATAGTTGAAGATTGTTGCTGGATTTCGTTGTTGGTGGAGGTGCCGGGTATGAAGAGCGTTCCATTCGTGCATTGAAGTCTCGTTGGGTGGTGGAGGGGATGGAAATTGTATGTCAACTTTGGGTGACGCTATCCCCGCCCCTTATCCCCGGAAGTCACCAAAATTATTCTGTATCATACTTGAGGATAATATCTACAAAAAACACATTCAATCGGAGGCCGTGTTCGAATTTTATCATGAGACGTGACAAACACGGAGACCAAAGTGATACATACATTAACGCTTCGCTCCCTAATATATAAACCCCTAAATAGATAGAACAATAAAACTCCATTCATCCGGTTCTTTGGACCCAATCCAGTTGTCTACGAGGTGTCTTCCCACAGTGCCGCTTCCCGTAAGGCCATCAACCTTTTTTTCCCCCTATGCCATCATTTCTACCTGTCGATAAAGACCATGTTACAGGAAGCGTTGATGGCCTAAGGGGAATTGATTTATTCCCGTTTGGCCAACACCCTGCATTTCATTATGGAAAATACAAAGAAGGTTTGTTGGCCTTGGGTAATTGATTTATTCCCGTTAGGCCAACAGCGTATATGCATCGTTTACGGTAAGGAGTGGGGCGTTGTTGGCGCAGATTGGGGTAATTGATTTATTCCCCTTTGGCCAACACCCTGCATTTTATTATCGAATATGTAAACAAGGTTTGCTGGCCTAGGGGGAGTTTGCTTATTCCCCTTAGGCCAACTGCCTATGGTACCCATACAGAGACAGGGTTATGCCAACTGTATACCATATTATGAGGTTTCTGAACTTGGCACTAATTCTAAGAATCACACAATTCGTATGTCACTAGTCCCACAATTAGTCCTTTAATCAATACTTAAGTAAATATATAGAAATTACTGTGGGGGGGGGGCTAACTTCACGAAGCATGGTGCTGCGTGAAGTAAGCCCCCCCCCCCTCCCCCGCCCAACAGTAATTTCTCAATTTTCCTATAGTATTGACACACTAATTCAAGGACTAGTGGCATTCGATAGCGCTAATTGAGTACTAAATATATATAAATATATATTTTTTCAATTAATGCTCTTGTGGGGAGTGAAAAGTTCACGCACCTTACATTATGTTATACATAATGAAATTTCGTCGAGCATCCGTAGAGCCAGGGCCGTCTTTAGGTAGTGAGCCGCCCCTAGGCAATAAAATTTTGCCCGCCCCCCTCCAACTCACAACTTAACAATAAAGTAATGGTAAATTTTGATAGTTTTACATTTAAATTGAGTATTTCAAATATGTTTACAGAGTTACATGTATTATTTTGTGTATATTGTAAATTTTAATGTCTTTAAGTTTATGTTTTCTATCGATAGGCTATGCTATGATTTACACTTGTGGAGTATTTGTAGGCCTACTCTGTTGTAATATGCATGATAATAAACTAGGGAAAACGCCAAAGTCGTTATTAAACGAGTGAGTGAGCCATGTGACATAGTACCCGGTATCATTCCCCATACTGGGCTAGATCCAGCCTTAGGTAACCTATGGGAGGAAAGGGGATGTTCCCGGGTACTCAACACTTGGCTCACTCACTCGTTTTACATCGACTTTGGCGTTTCCCTATAATTAAAATTGAACATTCAAAATGCGAATCGTGTTCAAAACGTATTAGCATGAAACATTAATAAATTTCCTAGATAAAACAAAATCACATAATTTTTTTTCCCCATTTAACACCCCTCAAAAAATAATATGTGGGTGGTAAAATATAAAAAAAGTTTGAACTAACGGGTATCGAACCTCAACCCTCCGCGCGGTAGGCTAAATTCTTACCACTATGCCATTCAAGCTAACGTAGATCACGTCCAGCTAGCTGCTACTAAACAAATGCTATCGATATTATAAAAATCACATTTTTATTTATTATAGGATTAAATCGCAATGGATCTACCTGATTTTGTTAACAGTTCTCAGTAAACTCGTACCGGATGTCTGTTTAAAATTTCAGCCCAATCTGTTCAGCGGTTCGGCTGATTTTCGACGTACAGACAGACAGAATCACAGAATGAGGGCCGTTTGAGTTGAATGGAGACACTCAGTCGCTCCGCTCCCTCGTTTAATAAACTAGGGAAACGCCAAAGTCGTTGTCAAACGAGTGAGTGAGCCAAGTGTTGAGTACCCGGGAACATTCCCCTTTCCTCCCCTATACCTAAGGCTGGATCTAGCCCAGTATGAGGAATGATACCGGGTACTCAACACATGGCTCACTCACTCGTTTAACAACGACTTTGGCGTTTCCCTAGTTTTTAAATTGAACATTTAAAATGCGAATCGTGTTCAAAACGTATTAGCGTAAAACATTAACAAATTTCCAAGATGAAACAAAATCACCTAATTTTTATTTCCCATTTAACACCCCTCAAAAATAATATGTGGATGTAAAAATATAAAAAAAGTTCGAACTAACGGGCATCGAACCCCATCCCTCCGTGCGGTAGGCTAAATGCTTACCACTGTGCCATGTCAGTCACGCAGATCTCGTCCCGCTAGCTGCTACTAAACAAATGCTATCGATAATTTAAAAAATCACATTTTTATTTATTGTAGGCTTAAATCGCAATGGATCTAGCTGATTTTGTTAACAGTTCTCAGTAAACTCGTACCGGATGTCTGTTTAAAATTTCAGCGAAATATGTTCAGCGGTTCGGCTGATTTTCGACGTACAGACAGACAGACAGAATCACAGAATGAGAGCCGTTTGAGTTGAATGGAGACACTCGGTCGCTCCGCTCCCTCGTTTAATAAAAAAAAAATGGTTTTCATTTTAATTTTCCTTAGAGATTTATCTGGACAAGTAGCACCTTCTCTGCAACAAAGTTGTCTCTCTCAGGAGCTGCAGCAGCTAGCACCACAGTAAAACACGCAAAATTCTTACTTTTCGAACCCATAGTAAAACTAGTACGGCTGTGCGAAGGACTGATATCGCCGAAGGCGAAATTTTTGCAAATTTTTTACTTTTAAAAGCTCCAAAACACGTTTTAAAATCTAAAATTACATTATGAGATATAATAAAAGTAAATAATAAAATAAATAAAACAAACATTGTTGAATTTGTTTCGTTCTAGTGCCGCCCCCAAGAGCTGCCGCCCCTAGGCCCGTGCCTAGTCAGCCTAGTGGGAAAGATGCCCCTGCGTAGAGCCGACGGTTCTGGGTTCATTTTTTTAAAATTGTTATTAGTGTACTACACCATCAAAATATAATGTATTTAAATGGTACGCATAAATTATTAGTAGGGGCGTTTTAAGGAATTTGTCGACCCTTAGCCAAAAAATCGAAGCGCCCCCCCCCGTCCTTTACTCTTCTAAAAACAAATTGTGGCGTTATGAAATTTGTAAAATGGGAAACTATTCTGAGAAGTAAATGATCTTAGTGCCTATACATTTATAACGTTTCACTTTTATAAAATATATTTACAATATTTTACCTATACTCCTCGACTTCGATTTCTTGGGGAGTATCTATAGTTGGATGAGCGAAGCGAAGACTTCAATTTCACTGACCGCCTCAAAAAATGTAGCTACGCAATGTTTTTTTTTCTTGCTGTTTGTTCGCACGATACCGGGCATATGCGATCTTGATGAAAATTGGAGGGGACCATCGAAATCTCTAAACTGAGACCTGCCACGTTTCTGAGTACAATCGAAGAAATATTTCTCATGAATATCGTACTTTTACGGGTTTTTTTCGATTTTAGTGCGATATTTTCGTGACATTTGGGCCGATTCTGACCAAACGGGTGGGGCGACAACGTTCATATTTTACATGGACATTAAGGTAATGGTGATGTATTGCTTTTTGAAAGAAAAAGTTGAAAAAGGTAACCAGAATCTATAGAATAAAGGTTTTAATATGAGTTTGTTTAGGTTTATAATTGGATGAGCGAAGCGAAGACTTCAATTTCACTGACCCCCAAAAAATTTAGCTCGGGTGTTTTTTTTTTTTTTTTTTTGTTTGTTTGTTTTTCTGTCTGTTTGTTAACTCTCTACCAGGCAAACGGCATATCCGATCTTGATGAAAATTTGACAGGACCTTCGAAATCTCTGAACTTAGAGGTGTATTGTTTTTGGGTACAATCGAAGAAATATTTCTCATGAATATCGTACTTTTACGATTTTTTTCGATTTTAGTGCGATATTTTCGTGACGTTTGGGCCAATTCTGACCAAACGGGTGGGGCTACAACGTTCATATTATACATGGACATTAAGGTTATGGTGATGTAGTACCTTTTGAAAGAAAAAGTTGAAAAAGTTAGCCAGAATCCATAGAAATAAAGTTTTTAATATAAGTTTTTTGATCTTTTGTGTGATATTTTCGTGCCATTTGGGCCAATTCTCACCAAACGAGTGGGGCTACAACGTTCATATTATACATGGACATTAAGGTTATGGTGATGTAGTACCTTTTGAAAGAAAAAGTTGAAATAGTTAGCCAGAATCCATAGAAATAAAGCCTTTATATAAGTATTTTACGGTAAATAATACCAATTGGACAGGTAACAAAAGAAACTTGACAACAATCACCTACAATGCGTAGGCAGCAAAACAAAGCACTTGCAAAAGTAAAGATATCCCATGCAAACTAAAAATTTTAAAAGCTCATCCATCAACGCGGCGGGACTTTAGCGTTTCCTAGTAACAATAACAAGTAACAATAGAAAGTTGACAACAATCCCAAAAATGCATTCAAAAGCACTTGCAAAGGAAAAGTGGTCCTACGCAACTAAAAACTTACAAAAAGCTCATCCATCAACGCGGCGGGACTTAAGCGTTTTTCTAGTTTATTAATTTCACTAATACTGTGAATTTGTGTATCACCAAAATCATCAAGGGCCACGGCTCCGCGGCGGGGCCCGGCTTCCGCGTTTAAATGATAATATAATAGCTTATGGCCAGGGCCCGATTCATGTACATTTTTATCCCGGTATAAGCCGAGTTAGGTGGTATAAGGCGGTATAACTCCGAATCCAATTCATGAAGACTTATCCCGCCTCGACCGGGGATAAGAAAATACGTAAACAGATGGCGTTCATTTTAAATTTGAATTTGTGTGTAAAACGATAAAGTTGTCATAACTCTTATAAAACAAATCAGAAACCGTCCCGGGCCTAGGCCCAGATGTAGAAAATTATAATACAACTACATTCATATACAACAGTGTAGGCCTAAAGTTCCATCATGTTATAGGACTAGATAAAATCAATACTAACATTACAGTTTGACAAGCCCTAGGCCTCTTTTAGCCAACCCTAGGCCAGCACGACCTTGTTCTGACCCACTCCCGCACAATTAACTAGTTTGATTACTAAAAGCCTATGCAGATAAAGAATGGTATGATAGTCCTAGGCTATTCCAAAATTTACAGCAAAAATAAGCCTTTTCTTTGTCACTCGCCTGCCCTGCCCTCACAGCCCCCGGCCGTCGCGGGGTCATAAGGGGCCCGTTCCGGGTACGCAATGAACTATAAACAAATTATGGATATCTATCATAAAGGATATCTACTTCTTGAAAAGCACACAAAAATTTCATTACCTCATCAACGAGGGATTACACCGACAGTGTTGGCTGATTCAGGAGGTCCCGGGTTAAAATCCCGTCGCGATCGGAAATCCTGACTGAAGATTTTTCCGAGGTTTTCCTCAGTCATTAATGCGTATGCAAGGGATTGAGTCCTCTAAAAACAGCCCTCGGACAAACCCTTCGCAATTGTCCTACATCTTCAATAATATATACCAGTTAGACAGGGACATGCATTGCACCCTTGGGCAAGCTTCCCATAAAAAAAAAAAAACGACTGATTACGAAAAAAAGGAACTGAACGTTATCAAATTATTGACATTATGAGTTAATTGAACCAACATTGTAACCAAACCAAGCGTTCCAAACAATAAATTGACCCCGGTTAATATTTGTAGCAAATAAAAACTAAATACGGTTATACCAGGAAAAATTACTTGTTAATGGGTCAAAAGTACCCAAAGCACTGATTTGTGACGAGAGGTCACACGATATAAATTTTGTAAATACAAGGAAAACGCTTAAGTCCCTCCGCGTTGAGGATGAGCTTTTTTGTAAGTTTTTAGTTTGCGTAGGACCACTTTTCCTTTGCAAGTGCTTTTTGAATGCACTGTATAGGTGATTGTTGTCAAGTTTCTATTGTTAAATTTGTTATTATAAACCTCAAAAAACTAATTTTAAACCTTTATTCTATGGATTCTGGCTAACTTTTTCAACCTTTTCTTTCAAAATGCACTACATCACCATTACCTAAATGTCCATGTAAAATATAAACATTGTAACCCCACCCGTTTGGTCAGAATCGGCCCAAATGTCACGAAAATATCGCACTAAAAATCGAAAAAAATCGTATAAGTACGATATTCATGAGAAATATTTCTTCGATTGTACCCAAAAACGTGGCAAGTCTAAGTTCAGAGATTTCGAAGGTCCCTCATATTTTCATCACAACTGGAATATCGGTTAAGCCGGAATCGTGTTAACAAACACTCAAAAATACAAAAAAAAGAAAAAAAGAAAAAAAAAAAACATTTTGGATTTTTTTCTCCAATGTAGTGAAATGGAATGCTCGCTTCGCTCGCTACGCTCATCCAATTATATAAAATTAGAACTAAAGGTCAACGGTCACATTTTCTAATAAAATAATATTTGAAAGAGAAATCAATTATGAAATTTTCTTAAAATATGCAAACTTTTATCAATCATATTCCAAAATTAAGTTTATTATTATTTTTGGTTTGGTAGCGTATCATTTTTTGTTCCCCCACCCAAACCAGGTGACTTTTTTCAGGCTTCCTCTTGACAAATTTGGACTGCTTGGTGAGTAAATAAATGGTTAAACATCTGAATAAAGAGTCATTTCTTAGTGTTCCAAAATATTAAAAAATTAAACCGTCCTAAAGTCATTATGTAAGTTGCCCCCAAGAGGCTCATCACCCACACCACCAATTGATTAAAGGTTTAATTTATCTAGATTAAAGGTTTACTTTATCTAGAGTAAACAGTTAGGGGAGTGTCAGGTTGCATTTCATAACCTACTTATTGTGCTAATAAACTAATTAATTATGCAACAAAATAGTTGCAAATCGGACTAAATTTAATATTATGCTATACTTTACATTGTGGTTCTGTCATTTTCGGCTGAAGTTAAAACTAAGCTGATAAGTTATACATTTTCTATTGTATGTGTTCTATCACTATATTGTATCGCCTTTGTAGTTTGGACGACATGTTTAGGGTGCAAAAATATGGCATTTTTTGGCTTAGCGAATTAAATAACATAACCTAATTAGAGTATCATCTCTTATTGTATATCATTTTCTTTTTATGCGTTACAAAATGTATCAGGTAGGTCATTACTGACTTGCTGTGCATTTACAATATAATACTATTACACCTAATACCTAATACTATACTATTTATAAAGGCATGCGATTTTATTATTTTTGTTGTGTTATGCAATTAACTATGTTGATGCATGCAGAAGAAAGTATTCTATTCTATTTATGTATTAACGTAATTAAGCAAATTTATTTATGAGTATTAGTTTGGATTTAGTACACAGTCCATAATGATAAACATACTGTCTTTATATTAAACTATAATTACAATTTGTAATTAATTAACTTGATAAAAAAAATTGCAGACTAGTTTGACTTGAGTGTGTTTATTTTTGAACATGATTTAACCCATGGTTACCCCCATATACCCGTAATCAGTCGACCACTTATGCAAACTACCGCTCCTATAGATTGTTCCCAAGGCCAACAACGCCCTGTCCCTTACTTTAAACGATACATATACGCTGTTGGCCTAAGGGTTTTTTGGTTTATTTGAACTAAGGACGCGTCAACCGTTAGGTCATAATGCACCACCACTCTAACCTAAGGGGGTGGGGGAGGAGGGGCCCATGCTGGTCAGAACCAGCCACGGGTAAGGGGAGGAAGGGGGGGTTCTCACGTCGCGGTCGTCATCGTTCGTGGTGTCGTTGTCGTCATCGTCGTCAAGGGGCGTGTCAAGGGAAGGAGGCGTAGTCCCCGACGACGATTGCCAGAGCTCGCCTCTATTTTCGGGGAGTAAAGGGGAATAAATCAATTACCCCAAGGCCAACAACACCCCACTCCTTACCTTAAACGATGCGTATACTCTGTTGGCCAAACGGGAATAAATCAATTACCCCAACGCCAACAAACCTTCTTTGTATTTTCGATAATGAAATGCAGGGTGTTGGCCTAACGGGAATAAATCAATTCCCCTTAGGCCAACAAGTGTAACATGGTCTTTATCGACAGGTAGTAATGATGGCATAGGGGGGAAAAAAAAAGGTTGATGGCCTTACGGGAAGCGGCACTGTGGGACGGCTCCGTCTACGATCCCACTTAACTCGATACATACGTGATGGTCAGTAAATTCCATTTGCGTTGAAAATTATCTTACCTGTTTAGATTTGTCGGTGTAATGTGTTTTGCAATTGAGTATACCATTAGCAGGGTTCCAGCCTACGTGCTAGATGTCTTCTCCTGGTCGATCACCTAAACCTCTAACAATGGTTGGTCGGGAACTAATAACCCTTCTTTCATCTAGAACGTGATTGTGGGACGGGATTGTTCTCGGTTATAATTCGCGCAACATCTGAAATGGAGATGGAACGGAGCAGTTTAGTTAGGACGTAAGCTAGGAGGGTACTTTGGGATGATATTATAGACGGATAAGGACAGAAGATTTGGTTGTTGGTACATTGTTGTAATGGGACATTTTTCGTTTTATTACATTACGTTTGTTAATCAGTTTTTTTTATAACTGAATAGGTAAGACGTTAAATAAATGAATAAATAAAATAAATAAACACAGTCTACGATTGAAATTGAGGAGCAGGTATAACACTAGGAAGACGCGAGCTCGAATCTTGTATAAAGCATGGGGTTCTATTGTAATTGTCCTTACCACTTGCCACGTCTTGATTAGCACTTTTGCAGTAAGTATCTCTAGCACTGAAAAACATTGAAACTGGTCAGAAAATACCGAAATAGTGAGAAATATATATAGAAAAAAAGAGGCGTTAAAACAAACATCAATCAAATCAATGATTATAACGTGACAGTGCATGAACGTATTTTAGCCCGTAAGGCTGGTCACATTCTACCAAAAAAACAACTACAGATGGTCATGGACAAGGACATCCCTCAACACATAATATACACTATCTTACATTATCTTATACTTTTCATGCAACAAATGCGGTTTCTCATTCATATTTACATTCTACAAAGAAAACCACTTGCAGATGATATTCGTTTACATTCCGTTTACTGTTTCTTCCAATTATGGATAGAACATTCGGAAAGATGCAATTAGCAGACCTATGATCCATTCTGGAGGTTTGCACAATACACATAATACATATAAAATAAAGTTGGTTTTACCCACCGGAGCTATCTTTCTGGAATTGTTTTTAAAGCCGAAATGTAGATTTTTAAAGATTTATTAGTTCTTCGTGTTTTCGTGTTGTGCTTAAATTTTCTTTTAGTCTTTTTCTTACCCTTATTTTACTGAGAAGAAATGATCAGCTCGGTTTTACAAGCCTCTAAAGTGTGCTCCTCATTTACAATTCAAAAACACTTTGAAGCTCTCGGATATGTTCTTTATCCACCGATTAATTCAAAACGCTGATTCAACATAACTGCCAGACAAGCCTTTAAACAACATAATTTTCACAACGTAATTCTATGATGACCAAGAATAATCTGTCGCAATTAAAAATATATAAAATTTGTATTTGAAATTGACTAAAATGAGACTGCACCTTCGAATAAAATAATTTCAATTTGCCCCGGAGTGATTCTGTACAAAATTATGAATGATTATTCGAGAGGTTAATTAGACTAATTGGCCTATGAAAGAACTTCAAGTATCAAATGGGTTATATGAAATTAAGGCGCACTGAAATGCACAGGAATTAATGTGTGGATTTATTCAAATTGGTTAATTTCTAACATGATAGACAATTTCTACCTACGCTTAAAAGTTTGTCAGGGTTGAAGTAAATGAAATTTGCATATTTTTTTAACGAGCAAGGCTAGATCTTAAGATTGATAAAAGTTTCGATGCGGCTTGGGAGAAAGGAAGGGTTGGGTCAAATTAATTTCAATAAACATACATTGGTTTATACTAACTGCAATTTGAAACACAAAATATCATAACATAATAACAATAACGTGTCGAACTTCATTATGCAAAGTATGTTTTGACTTGGTTATTTAAATTAGATTAAAATTCTATTTCTATGTCCACTTAAGTTGAAATGGATACATTAATGTATATTTATTGTGTGACCACTCAATAACAGAACTAATTTTCAGTGGGAATATTAAATGATTTATTATGTTGATTTTTAAAGAAGAGAGTAGTAGAACAGCTGTATTTATACTATTTACTTGTAAATATTATAAAGAACATCCTATTTTTTTATCATCTATTATTGTATTTCCTTGCTGCTGGTGGTAGAAGTCTCAAGGACGATGTTTAGAGTAATCATACAAAGTAATCTTTGTTAGAATATTCATCTATTCTACTTGATAGCTAAGAATTTACATGGACGTAAGTACAATTAGACGAAAATATGAGGAAGATGCATAATAATTTGTCAGATTAAAACAGTTGAATATAGTGTTATTTTTTATTGCGAATTAATGTCGCCATATTAACACAATTTGGTCTTGGCGTTGCAATCTTCCATAATTCTAGGAAAAATCGTTTATTTGAGGACAGTTTGGTTGACTAATATCACGAAACGAAACTACTATGTGTGAAAATAAATGTTATATTAAAAGCAGTAGGATTTGGTAGTGATTCTGCTTTGCTTTGACACATTAAAAATGATTACCGACAGAAATGTAGTTATGTTAGAACTATAGCCCGCTTAAAGAAAGATTCAAATGTTAAGGTAATTCACTTTTTAATTCAAGATTCATAATTTAAAAAATATATTTTTGTAATAAAGACAGATTTGAATACATTTTCATATGTGATACAGTTCTAACAAAACGGCGTTATTGCGTGTTTGATGTTTTGCAAAGATATGACTAAAAAACAGCAATTTTACGTGATTTTAATATTGACGGGGGTCTTCAGGTAAAATCGTTGAAAACATTACGAAAGTGTATAACACTAAAAGTTTCCTTCCTCCACCAGTGGTTAAATAATTAAGCAAGTCGTAACTAAGGATATTTAAGACTCTAAAACGCACTTGTCACGGATTTGTCCCTCAAGTGAAATTGTAACTAATTTATAGAAGGGCTCAGATAATTCAATAAATGATGTGCGTTAATAAGAAATGAAAACTAGCAGAAAGTATAGGTAATAACAGGTTCAGCAAACCATCTTGAGATGAGAACTTTGTGATGATAGCTGTTAGCTAGTTGGGTGACAAACTTACCTTCAACAAAACCAGGTTGAGACTTATCACTCATCGTTAATCTGTTATCGATGAAAGAATCTCCTGCTCGATAAATGAACTCTGCCAAACTCCCGGGGCAGGTTGGTTTTTTTTCTCCTAAAAGAAGCTATTCCGAAGGTCATGATGAGAAATTAAAAACATTTTCATAAATATTTAGTATTGATTAAATTACTAAAGGCTAGGTATTTCTTAACAACTCGCATGTAATTACTATCGAAACCTACTGACCCTAAAATTACCTAGACTACTTATTAAGCAAATTCCTGCATAACTTCGTCGAAATGACATCTTCGCATTACGCAACATAAAACATAGTTCCTGAAGGCATTGATGAATACTTAGTGAGTCACCACGTTATACTTGAAGACAAGCTGAGATGAAATTCTAAGAATCGGAAGTGTGGGAAAATGTTGTCTGTGATCAGAAAGAAAGTTTTTAATTTAAACGCCGAAAGTTATAGAGTGTTTATCAACTGGTTGTAGACCTCAGACAATTTCAAGATGAAATAGGCTATCAATTTAAATTTCACTAAATTATTAATGGTGCACGAACAGTTCCAAAATTGAAATTAACAATACCCGGAACTAATAATTTTCATAGTTTTCAATTTATATTTGATTTATTGAAGTATTTCCTTAAATGAAAATATAAAAACAGGTTGATAAGAAGCATGTGTTTCTGGAACATATAGATTGGTGAAATAATTAAGAAAAATAAATAGGTACCATATTACTTGACAGTGTTGACTAAAATTAAATCAAAATCGATTAAATTAAAAGAAGAATATGCGTACGGTACTGGATCTCATAAAATGATTCTTCGGGCACTATTACCAATAATTGTTTACCCTTTGAGCTACTATTGTTTCTTAATTTATAACGAAAACGCGATTATTTATGGTATAACAGAAACATATACATATTATTAGTATTTCGATCACTGTTAGTTATTAATTTAGGAGATTTTTCTCCATAATATGTAAATTATTGCCATATCTACAATCCCTTACACATTTTTTTATAACTATCTTACTTGTGTTTGTTTTAATTTAAATAATGAAAAACATCAAAACATTACTTAATAAAGTAATAACTAATCAGCAATTCATAGTAGATCAAAGTTAAAAAGTTAATTTCTTTACAAACTTTTCTACCTATCACCAATGATAGTGAGTCCTGTTACTTTATAATTTGTTCCAATTGGGAACCAAAATCCGTAAAGCAACATTCTGCCATCATTGGTATTGTAATACCAGTTCCGTGTAGTTTAGAGTATGGATATCAACTCGCCATCCACCAAGTAATCATCCGTGTTGTAGTATATACATAATTTCAAATTTGTACAACACGAGAAAAAAGTTTCTAATTGTATTCCATTTGAAATCTCACCATTACGATGACCAACGAGCGGTGGAAAAATGTGGATAACCCCCCGAGAATCGTGTCGGTGGTTTGTATGGTGCATAGCTCAAATTACAGCTGGGAATTCAAGGTAGTTATTAGTGTGCAATTAGAAGTATTGGGGCGATCTGAAAGCAAGCAGGCATCTTGCATTCAGGACCTCGGTCAAAACAACGTTGCGATGATGATGGGAAAAATGAATTTGTATGTTTGAGACGTGGAAAATATCGTCTAGTGCTAAAAGTTAGAACTTTGGCAGATAGTGTTTGGTTTATGCATATACATTCGATTAGTATCTTGTTACTTGTTAACTTCTTCATCACCCTTTCTCTTACTTACATAACCATATCGTAGTTTACCTTCCCATCTCATTACGGGACAGATCGGCAAGTATAGGGTATTGTTCATGTCATAACTTTTAGCCTAGAAATATTTAGGCAACAATTTAAAATTGTATTTAAAATCACATCGAAGAACATAACTTATATCAAACAGATAGCTAATAAAAGTTTTAAAAATATATATTGTATGGCTAGGATAGAAAACTTCAGTCCATCAAGTAATTTTTAAAATCTAACAACACAGTATTTTGTTTATCATTACTTGCTGGCGTTGGATTTTCTGATTTCAGTGAATGTTTTCTTCAGCTTCATACTTATTACCGAACAACATACATTCGTAATCAACCTAGTTTTGGATATAAAACAATGTTATCTCTCGTTCATCGTTGTCAGTGTCAGCTCTTCTTGGACCCAAACGCCGTGATCTCTGTGACGTGGTGGCGCGGATCCCATCCTTGTCCTGGTCAGGCATCGGTCACACTTGTTCACTCACTACAGAATATTGTTCGTATTTGAGAGGGAAATATGGGAATGATTTAGTAACGTAGCTTTGATTGCTTGCAATGTCAGGTGTCCCCTCGGGTCTATCCCCCCCACCCCCCTCCCATCTCACACTGTCCGGTCGAGAACACAGCCTACTACTGTACCGACGCTCTATTAACCGGATGCACGGAGGACTCAAGCGCCACTTATTGTAAGTTTACTTCGCTTCTGTGTTCTGTGTAAGTGCATTTTTCTTGAATTCTCCCCTATAAGTATCACATTTGTATCGGTTCGTCTGTGTGTCACTTCACTCGTCAACAATCAAACATGACCTCCGATTGACATACGTTTTTATTCGGTGACATTGACCTTCAACGAGGATGATACAGAATCTTTTAGCTGACTCTTAGGGTCAAGGAGATGGGTCATTTTTTTATTTTTTTAAAAATAATTGAATTCTCGAGAAATGTTAATTTTGAATCCCTCTTCAACAATTTTTTATTTTGTTGCTTCGCTCCCTATTTAGGGTACTCCCTCACCAGTGCTCGTCCTATTACATACATAAACAGTACATTGTGAATATAGTGTATACCTACATAAATAACAGTACAGTGTTAGGAATACTTAGGTACCGTATAAGACTAAAATAGTAACCAATTCATTACAAAGTTTGTTATTGGTGTTAAATTATAGAAATTACCAAATCGAACATCAACAGGTGATTGAACGCAGATGTACAGTTTGACTCATACTCTTCTGGACTTGTAGTGCTAGAAGGAGACTCGGGTTCAATTCCCGGTTGGGGCTAAATTTTTACATTCGGTAGGCCTACTTAAATAATTAATTTCATAATAATAAATATTTATTAAAGCCAGTGAATACAGTTTGAAAACATAATCAACATGTGTTCTGAAGATGGCGTACTAAAAGTTTTTCTGCGCCTCGACATTGAATCACAATTAAGTCAAAGTACGCAGAAAACTCAGCCACAAAAAAACTCCACGTGATTAGTATTGTCCGATTCTCTCCAGTCGTCGTCGACAACAACGATTATCATCGACACTACACTTTTTACCTCCTTTGAAAGAACATCGAGAAAAACTAAACAAAACAAAACAAAACAAAACAAAACGTTACAATGCAAGGCATTGTGTTAAATTCTCACTGACTGATCAACACTATAAAACCTCGCTGTTGTTAGACAATTGGACGTAGATGAAAGGTGGGGGGGGGGGGGGGGGGGGGGGGGGGGGGTAAATGCCCGTGGTCGTAGTGTGATCGTGGGAATTTACATTGGACTTGGGTAATAACCGCCTTCTGTAATCACACCAGTCTTTAGAGTCTTCGCCCGTCCGTGAATGCAAGGTTTTTTAGAAGAGCATTTCGAGGTAAGCTTGCTGTAGTCACACTATTCAAGCTTCTGGCGATGATTCGATTGATTTTTTTTCGTTTTTTTGTCTTTAGGTCATAAATGAATGCATGAGAGAAGTAAGTGCATGTATTTACATTCAAACTTCTGCAAATTGATCGAGTTTTATTTTGTTTCTGTTTTGGAAACAGAAATGGAAAAAAGTTCTCACTTCGCATTATAAATGTAATCGCGGCTTGCTAAACTTATTTGTGTATAAATCAAAATAAATAAAGTATTTTAGTATTAAACTCTTTTCTATATCATAGCAACTAGCAAGATGATTGCAAAATTGTAATAGTTATAATGTGTAATATTGGTGACTGTGTATTGTAACCCAAATTTATATTTATTTGGAGAGATTCTGTTGTCCTACGTACCTGTCCAAAAAGCCATTTTGAATGCCAGAAAGAGTAAACGTATTTTTTACATCTTATTAATAATTTATAGTTTCGATATGAACGATTGTAGATTCTTCTTGGAAACATTTATAAGCTTTTACTGGCGTAAATGTCTATGAACGCATTACATAATTTTAAAAGACATATCATTGTCGTTCACATGTAATGGTGGTGCCAGGTTGTCGGAAAGCAGATGTACCTTGCCTTCTTCGAATGAATGGTACAAAGAGCATGGCCAGACATCAGATATAGACATACTTTTCCTGGGTCATCAGATAAGATAGAACTGAATTGGTCACCCAATGCATTTATTTTTGTAAACGCGGCACCGATTACAAAAGCTAAAAGAGTACCTTACATTTTGTCTTCTTTTTTTAATCATTGGGCTTGAAGAATTTGGCTTTGAGGTTAAAGAAATATAGTAAATGCTACTTTAAAAATGTGCCATAGATTGGAACGCTATACTTACAACGCAATAACTTGTATCACATTTACAGTACACACTAAGTTAGTAGGCCCATTTTTTTTTAAAATTAGCAACTTGAGCACTCACACTTAATCGAAAACTCACTCACTCATTCGCTCGCCATTCACCAACTCGCTTACTCAGTCACTCAGTCCCTCCCTCACTCACTCATTCGCTCACCAACTCAGTCACTCAGTCACTAATTCGCTCACTCACTCAGTCACTCACTCACTCATTCGCTCACTCACTCACTCACTCACAGAACAGAACAGATTGCCAGCAGCATATCATCTGTGATTGTTAATGTAATTAGTGTAAGAAAAAAATCACAAATAATAAATCTCTACCATTTGCCTCACAGATGTTTTAATATGTTTTAGTCCAGGTTTTGGTTATGCTGCCTAATCCTGTCCGAATCAAATTGTGCTTATCACAGACCTTTAATTACTGTCACAATTATAAAGGAATTCTCTAATTGGACAATCTCTAATCTCATCAAATAAGAATTAGGAGCTTAAATCCTGACCAAATTAAATACATCCTATTCACAACAAGCCTATTAAAAACAATGACAAACATTTACCTACATTTTGATTGTTTGACTCGAAATATTTTAGATTTTCATCTACGTCTAAGAATCTTCTATTACTACGGACTGTCCTGGGTTGAAAAGTCTCATCTCATCACTTCCTTTACAGTCTCATTCTGTCACACCTGCTCGCTGTTGTCTGGATGTAGTCTTATTTTAAATTATCATCAACCACAAAGATTCGTGATCCAAACATCTTAAAACCTGCAGATATAATAACTACATTGAAGTTTTACAATTAAATAAACAGGTAAGGTAAGCTTGGAATGTGATTTATTTTTTAGTCGAGTTGTTTGGAGCTGAGGTTAGTGGGCTTCGGATACGTTAATTGGAGACGAATTCAAAAGAATCGTGGGTGTAGGGGGAGGGAGGGGAGGAGGGAGGGTAAAGTAGAGGGGTGAATCACAGTTTGAAGACACCAGATTCAATAATTTTTACATAAATTCTATACACTCTGTTTGTTGTTAGCTGAATCTGGACTAGAAACGGGTACCGACAAATACGTTGTTCTGGCGTTATTGGTGGAGGTGCCGGGTATTTATCTCAATTTCTTTTGACTAGCCCTTACTTGAACCAAAACTAAAGCCCTTCTGTATCTTCTGCACATACAAGGGCACATACAAAGGCAATGCCAATGTCTTGTTTTTTTAAAAATGTTTTTGCAATTAATATTTAAGTGTAAATGTATTTGTGTATATTGTTTTTATTGCTGTAACTGCTATGACTTTGTATTGCATAACTTAAATATCCTATGTTTAAACAATGTACGCATCAATTGACCGAAACTAAACTTATAGACAAACAAACCGCATAACACACGAATGTCTGTTCGGTTATTATCGTGAGACGCTACACACGGACTGACATAAAAGTGATTCATAACCTTGTGTATACTACTACTCTTCCTAATTACTTTTATAATAATTACAGTTGTGCTCTTAGTGTTATATTCGATAATCACTCTGTACTATTCCACCTCGCCTGTGCGAAGCAATCTTCCTTGGACTTATTGAAGCTCTCTGGCTCTGCATTGAGTCCAAACAATAAGGTTGGCAGTCCCTCCAACTTGGCCTTCCAACTCTGTATGGCGTCCAGCATGACTCTGCAAGATGCGTCTCACAAGAGACAACCACGGTAGCAATAATAATAATAATAGTTCACTTGTCTAGTTACGAGCCTAGCTCGCCGTATTTACCTTCATTAATTAACAATAATAGAAGCTTATCGTGCATCTGTAAGAAAAAAGAAATCAATTCTTCTCGTTAGAATCCACCCACCCACACACCACACCACACTACACCCTTGCATCCCATCTGCACGTTTATACATAGTGTGTTCACTCTTGCATCGAACACTGTTAGTCCTACCTATTTCACGTATTTGCTCTTTTTTTGAATTAATTGAGCTCAACAAGTTGAAATAGACCAAAAACACACGGTTGGTACATTGGTTTTTAAATAGTTACAACAAAATTAAAAGTAATAAACTGTTACTTTTTTATTGTCGTTTTTAGTTTATGGATTACCATATACTAATATTGTAATATCTCTTGAAATTTAATTGTTATATGTTTATTTTGTTTTAGATTACTTAAAACCCCGGTATTTCAATGTCCAGTTAAAATTTATCTTTTGTCAGTTAGCCTTTTGAGGTTAATAATTTTAAAGGTTCTAATTGGTGGTTGCTATAGTGATAACAACTTATCTGGCAGTTTAATTTACTTGACACTTTAACTGGACATTGAAGTACCGGAACTTGATGATAGAGAAACTAAAAATTGACTGAAATGCAATATGATTACTAATTTCAAGTATATCTACAGATTTTCTAAGCCATTATAATAATTATGAGTTTTTGAATGAAGAAAATCAAGGGCTGTATATACTAGATCCATCGCTTGATTTACTTCTGTTCGAGTGTGTAGACATTAAAGATATTTTTCATGGGGCTTCTTGTTACATCTTGAAATGTCTCAGGCTGAGTTTTTTTACCAATAAGTAGAAAACAACAGAAAAGAACCAACTGTAATGCAAGCTTTGTAAAATGTAACAAATCACATTTTTACTTTTGTTTTCTTATCCGCATTTTAGCCAACTAACGTATGACAATGAGTTATGTACATTAGTTCCCACCCCTTTCTTTGTTAAGGGCGAAAGACAGAAACATCCACCAGGGGTTCACAATCTACTGAACGGATAAACTATTTTACAAAAGATATTTTTTCTACTCAGATACGTCATAGTTAAGGGTTACGAGTTGATTCGAATACACGTTTCAAGTTTTGTATAATGGCGTGGCTAACAATGGTGTCTCTATTTATAGTGTATACGTCTGGCGCCCCCAATCAAAAGTGAAGCTAAGAGAGTCTAAATTAAAGCCTGTCAACATTTAATCAAGATAATTAAGGCGGGTGTTTCTGAATTAAGGTAACACATACACAAAATATAACACTTGTGAAGGTATACTTGAGAAGAGGATGCAAAAATCTTAAGTTCTTACATCATCAACAATCACGTTTTTCATAGGTACAGTCACATCACGAATAAAATATAACTTTCATACTCTAACTGAAATAACTGAGTGGTTAGACTCTAAATACAAAATTATTTATTTATTTATTTTTATACTCAACTTTCGATTTAAATGTAACATTTTACCTACTCTAATGTCATATGTCATACACTTGCAATATAGTTCAGGGGAGCTCATGTGTAAAGATTCGGGAGATCACGTGTTCGCATCTCACCTCTGGCAATCCTGGCTGAAATTCCTGGCATAAGATTACTTCTTTTGTCAGATAAAATTTCAATTTCATATCCCACATAATGATATTTAAAATATCCGTAGTCATTCTGTCTTGATACTTTGTACATCAGCCACTCTTTTAAACTGTTAAACTTAATACATGTAATGATTTAATTTAACCACATCTGAGCTGGAGTAAAATTTCGGACTTACATTACGCAATATAAAAGTTTTTTCATACATTGATATATCACATCGTATTTACAATTATTCGTTCTTTCCTCTCCACAAACATAAGATGTTCATGTTAATTAAATATAGATAATGTAGCTAAAGGGAAAAGATAAAAAGAATAGAAAACAAAAGGATCGAGAAAAGAAACAGTTTTTTTAATGTCTCGAGCATGTTTTGTGTAGTTGGTAGAACTGCTCAGCTTCGGTCGCTCTATGTGACTTATCGTGCTTACGGTATAAGAAAGTCATTAGAGGCGCGTCACCCAAGGGAAGCATTAGCTTAATTAGCAGGGAGAATAAAAAGATTATGAACAAAACTCAAAAGACGACGTTGAAGGTCACTGGAGGTAAGACTTTTACAACAACACCTACTCCTTTATGCTTCTTAGGTTGGTAGTCATTCTGAGACTAAAAGAATATTTGTTTTGTTTTTGTGGGGTTCGAGAAGTCTACACTCTGTTCTTAGTTAATGGCTGAAAGGTTCATTTTACAATAGGGGAAAAAATCTTTTGATGATAAGAAGGGGAAATTGCAAATGCGAGAGGGATTAAAACAAGGAAAATAATGTGCATGGAAACATATTTTAAGGAATTCTAGGTGGATAATGTCTTTGATGTTAGTGTTTATAGGTATCGAAGTGGAAAAAATTACCAAAATAAAGAGACGGAGCTGTTTTTAATTTGTTCGTCTCTTTCATTATAATAATATTTGTATAATTATAGTGATGTGTTTTTGTTGATTCATTACAACAGCTATTTTAAAAATATCTTGAATATTAAGTCACTTTAAATGTTAAATAAAACAATTTTATTTAGAATGTCCTATTCTAGCAACACAAACATTTAATGTGATTAATAAATAATTTTCATATAGCTTACATTGGTAATCAATGAAGTAATTCAATTTCCAATTTTCATCATAATAACATATCAAGAGTTGCAGAATAATACTTCTCGATATTGATTGAAATCCATTTTATATATTGAAGTGTTTTAAAAATCCGTTTCTTGACAAGTTAAGCAATATTTCTTACTCTTTATGTGGATAATCTGTTTTGGGTAGACTCTAAATACATTTATTTAATTATATTTATTTATTATGCCTATTATGCCATTGAAGAATATGAATGTAAATTCTTTCGTGAGTGGTTTACAGCACAATGCGTAGCTTGTATTTTAAGACTGTGCTAAATGAAACAAATTGAAAGCAGGAGGTGTCAGATTTGATTGAATTGAATCGAAAGAAATATTTTTTTATGTTGCTGCATGTTAAATTAATAATTTTACAATGCATTTAAACATAAATCACGAACTCAAGCTACCGGTAATCTATTGTAAGTCATACCAAACTTTTACTTTGACACCTACCCCATCATTGTAAATGTTCTTAGGATTTCAATTTATAGCCGTGGCAAATGACGTAGCCCTATTTGATTACTGGTTACGTACAATCGTAAAAAATATATGTGATTGTTGTTAGGTGTGTGTGGTACTGGTATGAATAGTAACCAGTGTGTTGAAGTTGTTGGTTTGATAAGACGCACAGAGAATGATGCGAATCTTGTGAACTTGAATGTTTTAGTATCTGGTAGCTGACATCAACTTTGAATACCCTCAAAAGAGAATTGTAATCTTAATCATGATCACAATTTATTTAAATATTTACTTAAATAATTGCAATCATGTAAAATAATTATGGATGGTGTACACTATCGACAACTTACTTCATTTATTACGACTTTAAATCAATAAATGAAGTTGTCGACTGATGACTGTTCACCTCATGTATTCACAAATATTATATTATTAACATTTTTACTATGCAGTGATTAGTGATAAGTGATTTATAAACGTGAGTGCAATCTTACACGCAACAGTATGGCGTAATGTCTCGGATGTGAAGGTAAATAAGTCTTTATTTTTACCCTTTATAAGTCGTCTTCAAAAAGATCTAAAAACTTCCTTCAAAATATTTAAATATTTTCTAGCGCTAAATTTAAATTTCAATTTGTTTTTATATTTAATTATTCAATTACATGACTTGTCATAGCCGCTTCCGTAGAAAATGACCAAAGAGAATACTTGTGATGTGGGCTTACAGGTGTCTAGGTCTAACTTCCTCCACCACTCGACGCCTACACGCAAGGTCGCGAAACTCCACGCATCTGTACACGCGTGCATTCCACGCATGTCGCACGCAACGTCGGGAATCCGGCATTCATTACAATCATCATCATCATAAGGCTATACATCACTCCGCCATGTGCATGTTTAACACGTGTTGGGACTAGTCCGTAGAGTGATGGGTGGGTGACCTAATGCGCGCTAAAATTGTCTTATTTTTGTTATTTACTTTGAAGAGGTTGTTATGGTTAAGTATGATGATGAGTTGAGACTAACGTGCAGGCGTGTTTGAGAAATTCATTTATACACGGACAGACTGACATCACAAAATATCTTATAGAAATAAATTATGAGACTCCATATAATAATTTTAAAAATGATTTTTTTATTTCACATAGGGGTGGGTAGCTATAGCACTTGATTTCTTAGTCTCACAGAGTTTATTAGGCGCATCTACTCCTTCTCTTCTTCTCTCTTCTCTCTTCTTTTCTTCTCTCTTCTCTCTTCTTCTTCTTCTTATTCTTCTTCTTCTTCTTCTTCATTTTCTTACCTCCCCATTCTTCTCTTATCACATTTCTTGTTGAATCTCATCTTTCTCTTGGTATCAATTCTTTGAGTTTCTGGCACTGCTCTTAAACAAATTCAATAAATTTTTCATTTTGTTTATTCCGGAATTGATTAAATGATTTTGAATCATTGAACTGAACACGATGGACGTTTAATAAAAAATGACATACATAATATACTTTTTTTTGTCAAGAAACTTTTCGAACGATTCAACCAATCAAATGCTTCCTTGGCTGCAGAATTAAGTGTTTGCCAATGTCCATTGCTCTCTAGAGTAAGGAGGTATGATTCTTCTTCTGATTCAAAATGTTGTGCCTGTGTTTTTAATTTACAACTATAGGGTAGCAAGATTGATGCAATTACATAATACTTTAACAGATATACATTGGCTATCGAATCGATGGACGACAATGAATTGTGATATGTTCAAATTTAAATTTGATTAATTAAAAACTGTGACGAAACACAACATTAAGTGACAAATATGGCTCACAACGAACTCCCATACAACTACAAATTATTAACTTTCACTACAACCACCTCAATTAAACAACATTAACAACAGTAACAAATTTCTCACTAGTTCACACATTCTCACACGAAATGACATACCACAACAAGCGCACATAAGATACGACGGCCTGAGAACAGTTTCTAGTTGTTGTAAAAGGCTTATATTTGTAATGACGTAATTTAGAGTTTCATCTCGGAGGCGTGGGGCTGTAATCCGTTGCAATGATTAATTCAAATGCTACGATAAAGATGGATAAATAAATGAACTAAGAGCACAGGAATAAGTATGACTCCTTACATCTGGTTTAACTTCTCCAACTATATGCGCTATTGAAAAAGTAGCTAAGAAACGGAAATTTACTAACTTTTCATGCAACATTCTTGACGAAATGATGAACCGTAAGAAAACTTTGCAAAGAACCAACGAATTAAATTTAACCTTCGATTAAAAAACGATGCAATATTAACCATAATTAGAGGTTGACCGTCAAGTCAGTCAAGGTGAATTAAATTCGTAAGCCTGGTGTATGCCAGTTGACAAGAAATATGCACAATGACTATGACACACCTTGTCACACAGTTGTAATTAAGTATAGCTTCCTCTCACATTCGTAGGTCTTTCACCTTCACTTAATATGGTAAGCTGAAATGTGGTGCTAGATGGGATTTTATAACTTTTATCATGAACTTCATGTTGTGGAAAAATTTAAATAATAATGTACACCTTTTAAAGTAGGCACCAAACGAAATTAATCAATTAACCATTAACCGAATTCAAGACACCTACAACAAATTATTAACCATTAATACAGAGATTGACATCATGCAGTCATCAACCACATGAAACTTCAATTATTTAAAGCTGCTGTTTATGCCAGTTGACATGACTCATCTATCACTCTTGCCACCTTATCACCTTTTCACCAGTTTTGTATTTTATAATCTCAGCTTTTTCTTTTTCTTCTACATTCATTTTGGTCTTTCAACCGTTTTTTATATGTGTATACATTTGTTATTCAAGTTTTTCTTGTTGTATTTGTTGTAAAATTTTAATTTTCATATACTTGTTCATGTATTTAATGATTTGTATAATGTATTTGTATTGTTTTGAATTGTATTTTAAATTGTTTAGTTTTAGTTACCTACCTAACACTTAGGTAGGTCACTTGTGGGTTAAAACCTGTTGTTGGAGATCGATAAATATATAATACATGACATTGAAATTGAATCATGGTGCATGGGCATGCATATTCTAAAATAATTTTAGTTAGGATTCGTAATTATTTGCTTCAAATCACCTCTCACACATATATACAAATTCTGTACATTCATAACAATCAATTAATTAATTTAAAGTATTTTTGAAATCTTAATTATTGCCTTGCTACGTTTGTTTGAATGGTATTCTTTCTACCCCTTTAACATTCTCTATATGGAAGCATCACTTTCCTCGAATCGACCTTATATTGTATCGTTTGTTTTTAATTTAGACAAATTTATGTAAACAGTAGTCAAGATCCGTTTATTTTCATTTCTTATGGAAATATACAGATTTGTAAATTGTAATATTTTCCAGCAATCAACATAGAAAAACAAAATATATATTGCCTACACGGACTTTTATATTCGTACTAAATCAATACCCATTTTGAATTCAAATGAAAATTATTTTGCTAGTCAAGTACGAAACACCTTTGAGGTAATTCCCCCCCTCCCCCTGCATGATGGTCATTTTTGCATTTAAATACTAACAGTGCCATTCGAGTACATAAGTTACATAGAAAAACAACCATATTAACTCGATAGGAGAATTAAGTTCAAAAATTATTATCCTACTGAAAGGGATAGAAATTAAATAAATAAATACTCGTACGTAGGTCTAATGTTCGCCTTAAAAAGTGTTCATGATTTGATTCCAATATGGTAAAATGTTTTGTACACAAGACAACATCTAAAGATCTGATGAAATGATAACAAGAACACAAAAAGATGCCGTTCAAAATTGTCGGATTCCTTTAGGCATGTTTTATCCTTTGTGCTAGTCGTTTCTTGTTCGTTGTCCGCACCATAAATTTTATTCGAGAAAAGTTTATCGCTCGGAAAAAACGTGACGAAAGCTGAATAAGGCCAACATTCTCAAAGATATTTGCCAACTTATTCTTTCCCTTCATCGTCTTCTTCCTTCAATGTGTGAGATGGGTATTTTTATTGTGGGTAGTGGTAGGTTTAAAATGATTACAATCATAATTATCAAAGACGAGTGTTAAAACTTGCAAAGTTCAATTTCCCGGAAATAATCTCGAAGAATTTATGAAGCGAATGTGGTTTAAAATCTTAAAACCCCAAAGTTTTTCATTAAAAAAATGTCATCACTTTTAATTACATTGCACTTTTAAGATTTTCTCTCCCCTAGTTTTTTTATATTCGTTTGCCGGCTCGAAAGCCGGAGGGATTAAAGCGTGATTGAAGTTGTTATATCCCCGCACGGAATGAGTTTTTTCCCCATCTCAACAAATTTAATAGGAAAAGGGTGCGGAAATTTACGATGATGAGAATTCATTATGAACCGTGAACGTATCGACCGAGCCACCGACTCATTACTGCGCACGAGCTTTACGCGCCGCCGATAGAGCGCACTACGGAAAAACATGGCTGTCGTTGTTTGGTGAAAAGTGGGCGTAGAGGTGTTTGTGCACGAAAATCTTTATTTTTAGTTATTTTCAAGTGTTTAAACGTAATTCTAATCGTTGTTAATGAAACTACAATACTTCTGTCATCTAATTCAATCGTTTTTCTGGTCGTTTCGGCAGTGTATCGAACAAGAACAGTGTGTTTGCGACGCGTACACAACCAGTGGCTCCACATGTGTCCCATGTAGGCCTATCGAACCGGTTACATAACATCAGTTATTAACCTATAAAACAAAGCTATTACGTGAGAACACCGTGTTATTATGGATTCAGCAGTTACTTGTCCTGTCAGTTCTACCGAATGCAACTTACAATCTGTGGCCAGTGCCAGTGTAAATAATTATAACCTACAAGTGCCGGTTGTTTCGATTGATAACCAGCTGGTTGATGACATTGACACTCACTCTAGACGCGACGTGGTTAGCATGTACAGACCACGTGGATCCTTTGCTAGAGCTGTTTACAACAAACAATTGGCCGACGAAAGACTGCAAAGATTCGACAGGAGTCAGGTATGACGAATTAAATTATACGTTACAGAAATGTGAGTAGTCAGCAGTCACGTGACAGATAATCAGCTGTTGGTGTCCTTGACAGGTCATTGTACAGTAATTTTCAAGCTGGGTTATCAGCGCATTGTTGATATAGCGGTGAATAATAATTAATTGAATAGACCTTTCGATGGCTGATAAAACCTATGGGCTATGCATTTGGGTTGGGAGTAAAAATTTTAACGTATATTGTGCAACGAGTGCAATAGCGACGATGATGTTACAAATTGATTTATAGTGAATTTGTTAAATTATTGTGACATGCGGTATGACTAAATATTAAACTAGACCTCTTCTTGCAGTCCGCGTTGATGGATAAGCTAAAAATTACCCGTCTCCCTGCATTCCTACATTTAAAAATTCATAAAAGTAAGATTTTCATAGGGCCTAATTGATTCTACCCAAAAACGAGGCATATCTCAGTTAATTTTTTTTTAAGGTCCCCTACAAATTTGATCCATTTCGGAGTACGTAGCTGTTTGTCAGGTAGAGAGCTGACAAACAACGATAACATTTTTACAGAAAATCGTAAAAGTGCTAATTTTATCGGAACTATTTCTTCGATTGTGCCCATATTCATAACATATCAAAGTTCAAAGGTTTCGAAAGTTCCCTACAATTTTCATCAAGATCTGATCAGCCGTTTGTACGGTAGAGACCAATACGACAAAAAATGTAGGCCCTACTGAAATCGTAGAAGAACGGTTTTCACGAGAAATATTTTGTTATTTTGTGCCCAAAAACGTGACAGTTTTAAATTAAGAGATTTTGTATGTATCCTGATGATTTCATCAGAGTATCTAGCCGTTTGTCCGACAGAAAACGGAGAAATAAACGTACCCACAAGGCCACAATCAAACAAAAACACCAGTGTTATTTTTATCAGGGCCGTCAAATTGAATTCTTTGTGTGTGCTAGTAGAACTCATAGAAAATAATTTAACAATACTGCGAGACAAACGGACAACCCCAAGACATCTCTGTTATCAACGTGCAACGATTTTTTTTTTTTAAGTATTGGTAGTCTAGGCTACTACTAACTACTTTCGTGAGTTGCACAACTTCGGAGTATTTTACACACTTTCACGAAACGTTATTTAACAAAATTCATTTCATTCTACGTAGGCTAGAACTATTGTTCAATTTTTTACAAGTACCGATAGGCCTACCGGTACCTCTTAATTTATTTCCTGATTTCAGTATGGTCTAGGTTACGAAAATAATAAATCAACTACAGGGATTTCTTTTAAATTAAGGGATTCAAAATAATTATAAAGTTCTATGCATTTCTGTTGTTTTTTGAAGGGGAAGGGGGATCCTGGTTGGTGAGAAGCCCGCAATGAATAATGTTGGCGGGCTGGAGGCATCAGTAAAGCTCTAAAATTACGTGACAACTTTTTAAACAGCGACCTGGCATCAACACTAATTTTATCATGAACATACCTGCATACCTGTGCTACGACAAATTGTTGCTCAACCCAAGTTATATTTTACAAACAACCACACACTTGTATGTGGACACCAAGGAAGGAATGGCTCGAGCGCTGTGCGCTCGACTGTGATTTGGGAGATCCCGGGTTCGAATCCCGTCGAGACTGGCAATCCTGACTGAAGTTTTTTCCGAGGTTTTCCTCAGTCGCTAATGCGAATGCAAGTTTTTGAGTCCTCTTAAACAGCCCTCGGACATCCCTTCACAATTGTCCTGTCCGCAACATACCCAGTTCAGCTGAAGAGGGGCATATTGCACCCTACAACAGGTTTAATTCCCACGATAAAATTGTTAATTTTTCTGTGTGAATTGAAATACCGATTCTTACCAAATGAAACTCTTAAACGAGAATCGTCGGGAGGCGCAAATCTAATCGGCTCGGTCTGCTTTAAAGGGGTATTTAACTGCTAAACTCAAAAAATATATTTAATTCAGGCTAACTAGTAATGAATTTAGCAATCAACAGAAAAATTATTGGGGCCACCATGACCTCCCAAAAAATTGTCAAACATGACATTTTTCGAGCTAGGTCCCATCGGCAAAAATCTCCCATAAGAAATAACATGGGGACGATCTTTATGCCCCGTGACCTTGGAGGATTTTGATCCAAAAAAATATTGGCCATTATTGACGTACTCGACAGCCTTTTCTGTAAATTCTCTATGTTTTGTTTTGTAATTTGGGCAAGTAGTTCAGTCAAAATATGCTGATTACCAAGATGGGGTGTGATTTTGGAATGCATATTTTTGCGTGTTTGAGGGTATATTTGGGCACAGTTTCAAGACACGATGTTATAAAGGGGCTATTTTAGATTGGTACTATGCTCTAGTAGGCCTATCTTGTGGACCAAAAAAGAAGCAGATTAAAGCCTATTTAGAAAATTTTCCAAAACACCAATTTTTGCCAATTTCTGGATCAAAAAAATTAAAAAATTCGTGTTAAATCACAGTTACAAGATATAATTTTTTAAACGGTCATTTAAGTGTAGTATTGTGCTATAGATCACGTGGTAAAAAATAATTTTTGGGGTTTTTAGCCCCTTTAAATTTAATGTCCCCTACTGAAAATAAGTGTAGGGCCTATGACCTGAGTGGATACTCTAAATTTATACGAATGTATTTCACAGTGTTTGTAGAAGCAGGAAAGTTCTGTCATCGCACCTAGCCAGGGTACCTGTAGCAAGCGACTTAATAAAATTACCCTGCATGTAAATATTGTCATAGCCTACGTATTTTACACAATACCAACCAAAAATGCACAGTCATAGACAGCATATGTTCCTCCCTTTAAAATATTAACCTATGATGAATACTTTAGCTTCCCATATGGCTCTTTCCATCGTCAAAGTTCTGACATTGTTACTCTATGGTGCTGTTTCCAAACAAATGTATAGTGTATTGTTTTGTAAATTTGATGGATGGTGCATAGCACGACGGATTAGCTTCATTAGTTTGACGTATTACTGTGACACGTTGGTCTTACAAACAGTTAATGATTATTAACACCCGTAACAAAGGCCTTAAGTTACTAGCCCATAGTTTACACGAAGTAGCTTTGATTAGGTAAATTGATACCGGTAGATATACGCGTGGCTAATGCTAATGGTGTTTTGGCCCGGCATTTGTATGGTGATCGATATTTTGTTATTAATGTGATGAATTGTTTGATTTTATTGTGTTGACGATAACTGTTCAGTCTTTGTTAAGGTGTTCAGATTAAAAAGTACACGTTGTATAGGGGGCCCCTATTGGTAACTTAAGCGAAAAAGGCTTTGTGTAAGCTATATAATAGCGTTGAAGGATGAGCGTTTTTGTATATTGAGTCATTTGAGCGATATTTCCAATTAGTCTTTTACTTCAGAAGTGTTACACGTCACGAAATATAGTAGATAGATCGATATTTCATTCTCTCAGACTAGGCCTACAGTGTACATGTATAACTCTTTGCAGAGAAAGTGGACAGCCTACCAATCCAACAAGAAATGGTAAATATTACAACTCTTGGATAGGTGTCTACACCATGTCTAAGGCGGACTTGTGCTTCAAAACTTGTAATCACATACCTACATAGAATATAATATGGAGAAAAAGAAGAATATAAAGATAAGAAAGTATGACAGGGACATTTGACATTTTGTGTAGACTGTTCGGAAGGAAGTTATTTTATATTTAAATAGGGAGCAATAATATCAGAAGCCAATGTAGTCACTAAGATATGATTCGAAAGTTCAAATTCAATCAATTTTATATATTACCACTTTTCCGCTTAGCTACGTTTGGAGAGCAAACGTATTTCGAGAAAAATCCAATAAGCCATGACATCAAATTAGATGTAAATCTGGCATCAAGTTCGTTGTTGGTTCTTTTCGCAGGGAGTAGTTACGGAACTAGGGCTTTACTACATAGTACGTTTCATCACTTCATCGCGCACATGTTTTATTTCTTTGCCCTGCATCAATTCAATTAAAAACAGATGCTTTTCAAATTCAGATAGTTTATAAGGCTCAATTAATTGGCAATTTAAATACGTGTATTTCACTATTATTTTCATCGTCAAATTAAGTTAAGAGTACAATACGAAAATATTTAATAAAATTAAGGCTTATAGTCTTGAATTACTCTTTGGATGAGCGAAGCGAATACTTAAATTTCACTTACCCCGAGAAAAATAGCTCGAGGTGTTTTTTTGTCTGTCTGTTTGTTCGCTCTCTACCGGGCAAACGGCATAATATGCAATCTTGATGAAAATTGGAGGGGACTTTCTAAATCTCTGAATTTAAATCTGCCAAGTTTTTGGGTACAATTGAAGGGATATTTCTCAATAAATATCGTACTTTTACGATTTTTTTCCCCGATTTTAAATGCGATATTTTCGTGATATTTGGTCCGCCACAGGGCCAACGGCTGCTCCGATTTTGATTAAACTTTATGGGAACGTTCAAAATCAACGAACTTGTATATGATATGATTTTGGGTGCAGTCGAATGAATATTTCTAATAAAAATCGTACTTTTAGGGCAACGATAATCAACCATAAAAGCTCATCCATCAACGCGACTGGAAAAAGCGTGGCTTGGCTTAGCCTAGTACTAAATATAACTGAAGCTGATATCGTCACCTTGAATACAGGGAATTTTCCGCCTTCCCTTCAATTAAACATTTTTTAGCATTTATTGAAACATAAAATATATGAACTAAATAATTAGTTATTAAGCATTTAAAACATATTCCATATCATTCGCATATCGTGATTAAAAATTTGTAAATAAATTGAGGTACCGGTAGTTTATTATTTATTTTTGTCTATATTTATACCGGTATGTCTGGATTACGTAGGCCTAATACATACACATTGCTGGTGGCAATAGTAGAGCAATAGTAGAGCCACCAGTTTATGATCTAAATATTAAATTTAACAGCTACTAATTTATACACAGTACAATATACATATAATTTAATTCAATATCCTACAAATAACCTAGTACCTACGATAACAAATATGAGTAAAGCTTCAAACAAGCTCTTCCACTGTACACCAGTCAGCACTGGCCACAAAGTACTGTCAATGCAATATTTACGACCTATTGTGTCATTGTAATGTCCCTACAATTGGTCGCATCGTAAAGCGAAGCACACATGTCTCGTCAGTTTTTTGTGTTGAAATTTTCATATCCAATTCTATTTGTAGATAGCTGCCATCAACAAGTACAGTACAGTCGATAGTTATGTTTAATGCAGGCTTTGGAGTGTACATACGGCCGTTGTGGAATTACGTTCGAAGTATTCCCCTTTACCAGGAATCTTGCGAAAATCGACATATTGTCTTACGAAACACATCTAGCTTGCTAGTTCAAAGGCCTAGAAAACAAATTAAAGAGCTTAAAAATCAAAGTGTATTGTATCATTACAAGTCACATTTCAAAATAATTCTCTGCATTCGATCAAATCAGCATATATTCATAATTTGTTAATAAGTTTCTATAAGTATTTTTAAAGGGTTAAAAACATTAGGTCCTACATCAAAGTAGTTTTTGAAAGTTAATCATGAATACATTAATACAATATCAAATCATGCGATTAGATCTGCTCTTTATTTAGAGCTATTTTTAATATTAGTACTCATTTTTTTGCGTGCAGCGTGGTATAGATTTTCTGTTTCTTTAATTATTAAATTTTATTAATTATGTTCAATATTTGTAAATCTTACAAGATATCTATGTATGCCTGTAATTAAAACGTATTGTATAAATTATTACTGACCTAGTACAATTTTTAAATGTAATTACACTTTGTTTGAAATTATATCATTTAGGCCTACGTAATATTTTCGAGGGGATAAACAAACACATCACAATTTAGATTAATACTAATTGATGTAGGTAGAGATTTTGCTAATATTTCACTGTTTTTTAGGTTCACCAGAAAAAATTTACAATACTGTCTCCACCTCCACCGGAGATCGAAGCCATGATCGTCCGGTTGCACGCTTGCAAGCCGACGATTTGGTTCAATTCCCGGTGGAGCAGTTTTTTAAAACTCTCGATCCTATAGTTATTGTAACATTTTTCAAATCTTTATTAAAAATATTGTCTTCCCAATAAAAGCAACCCTCTCAGTCATGGCGTGCATGATCATGGACATGACATTCTTAACTTGAATCCGGGTAAATGATAGGGTTTCAGTTTGACCACATTTGTTTTGTGAATTTGAAAAATAAATAAAAAAATCCACATTTAAATTACCTTTATTAGAGAAGATTGAAAATACACATCCGCAAAAATGGTTAAAAATGTGAAAATGTGTTTTTTTCCCCGGAAATGTAATATCATTGAAGTATTGCTGTTTTTTTTTTAGATAAGCAAAATCTAAAACCTTCAAAAATCAGAAAAAAATCTTCTTTTAGAAATGCGCTTAAAATTAAAATTTGTTGGTTAAAAATCCAAAATTTGGCCCAAATATCTTAAAAATTGTTCTAAAAAATATTGAAATATATCAACATTCTCTGAGAGGGTTAAAACAATTATGAATGAACGAGACAACATATTTTATGATTTTGAAGAGTGTAAAAACATTTCCCCGATGTACACCGGACGCGTGTAGTACGTGTGTTGTGAGATGATACGTTGTTCATTGTATCTGAAAGTCTGTTCGGAAACACCTCACCACACCACGATGCATGTAAGTCCTCGGATGTAGGGTTATTCTCATCCGAATCACGAATCTGTAGCAGTTTCCCACAGGTCGCCCTCTACTCTACTCTACTCTCTCTATATGCCTCATCAGCTTAGGTTTCCGCCTTGGCTTCTTCGACGATATTTGCACTCGTATTTCCTATTCGTTTCAATCCCATCTTCTTCAGACTTCGTATCGAATGTAACGGGGAAAAACAGGGCGTTGGAAAATATATTTAGGACGTGACGTTTTCAATTTCATGAGATGTTCGATGGAGGTATACACTTTGAGACGCTAAAGTAAATATAGATTGGGTTGTGATGGTGAAATGAATGTCTGAATCATATAATTGCAACTTCTTTCATATTGGTACATCGGAATTATCATTACATTTTACGATACATTTTATATTTTGTATTTTTATATATGTTTACTACCGTATATTAGATACCGGAGTTCCATAAATAAGCATCACTGTTCTGTCCGTCTGTGCGTGTGTCACGTCTCACGATAAAAACCGAACACGAAGTTCGATTGAGATTGCTGTTATTTTGTTGGTTGGTGTTCAAAATGGATTATACAGGATGTTTTTGGTTGAGTGACTTTAGAGTGACTAGCCCCCAGAAAGTTTGAACATTCATGATCAACCCGGCACCTCCACCATTACTTTGAATGTGAAAACAAACTGCGGTCAGGCAACGAATCTTTTTTGGTGCTATGACTACCCGGCACCTCCACCAAACTTGACTCACGGATAATTATTTAATTTTTGCATTCTTCTTCAACGATCGTTAATTAAGTAAATAAATTAAATATAATATAATAAATACCTACACAGTCTCATAACTGATTTTTAGTTTGGAGCATTATATCTTTAAAGCCGACCAAGTCAACCCTGTAGGCGCCGACACCTTCGACGAGCAAACAATGACCAACTCCCGTACTCGTTCTTGTTTATATGTTATGACTTTGGTAATCGTTCATTTTTCGTCTGTACGTTTCCAATCAATAATACACCGTATCTGAATATATCTCCAAATTCTTTTGACATCGCTACCGAACATTTTACTTTGTGCTACATATACAGGCATAAAATATTCCATCCTCGCTCACCGTCCATCCACACATCCCGTTCCATCCCTCCCTTCGCTATTTTCATTTGGAGTTGGGTTGAGCCTTCTTTGTGGCTCTATAAGCATCTAACTAATTTAACGTTGCGTTCGCCTCGATAGCTCAATCGGCAATTCCTTTGATGTTCAGCTTTGCAGCCGAGGGATTCACCGACCTAATTCAATACACCGAAATGAGCAATAAAAGAATGGGGGATGTAGTTAGGTTAGAATGCATCTACTCAAAGGAACGAATACTCTACATTCGTCGGTAATTTGGAAATTAGATTTAGATTTGGGGAGTTTTTTTTTTTCGAATAAATTTTCTTGAGTTTAAATAAGTAGATAAGCTTTTGTAATTAAATGCGTTTGTGAATAAATAATTTAAGTTAATTTTGTGGATCGTTATAGGGAGGAATTAGGATAATAACATGGTGCATGGTTACAGACGTGTTGTTACCCCGATTAAATATGATCTCTTTTAAATATTCAAGAAAAATATATAATTTTATAAGTAACTTAAAAGGTTTTTATCTTCTAGACGTTTAATTTTTGTTTCCGTTATGCATATTATTATACTTTTAAAAACATTAACAAGCTGACATAATTCAAGTTTTTTAGTCGGTTTGTTTATATTGGCTTTTTATGTGTAAGGTGCGTTCATACAAAATAATTTCAGGTACAAATATACATTATTTAACGTATCCTTGAAATCAAATTTTATTGACAAACAATCTATTATTGCAACATGAGTTTCTCTTTTAGCAGTAACAAATTTAAATTAATTCAAAATACCACATTACCTGGCTCCTCCAACAAAGTGGCATTAGACCAGAAATCGAAGCTAACCATACAAATATAAAAATCCCTACAAAAGTAATATCGTCCTATCAATAGTACATATAATATATTGGTTTACTTCTGTTTCCAACCTAAGTCAGGTCAAGGGGTGCCTAACCACCTGTTTTCTTGGTCACACTGAGTTTATTAACAGTATATTAAAATTATACTATGTTATATCAATATTATATAATAAGTTTTTTTCTACCTCAATTTGGCTACGTTTAGTATAGAAATTAAGAATTCTAAAGCTTGGTTTCTTGTATTTATTCAAATAGAAACATGTGTGGCTACGAACATTTGAGTGTTTTATTTTAAGTATTTCTGTTTGTTTATACCCGTATCATGTGCTACATTAAAAATATTACTTATCGTCTCGATTAGCCAAAGTGCATAAATATGAGACGTTGAGCAATATCCAATCAAAAAATATTACTTATAATATAAAGCCTATATGCGCCAATTATTTACTATTGAACCAACGTTGGACGCATCAAAGCCAATGTGGTGACCTTACTGGGTCGACGATTTTCACAAACCCTCCCAAATTTTGTATATTTTACTATACCCAATGCTAAACCAACACTGCCGTCATATTGTGTTAGTTATTACATCACACATATGCTCTAATTTGTTTCTGAAATTGTCTGCATTGCAGATTCACTCAAACCCCCTAACAACGCGTCTTTCTCCTCGACGAACGCGTTTCTTTTCATCCCACCCACCCATTCAATTTCACTCCCGTATTAGATATGTTTACGAAAGCCTCTGTAGATGATTTCCTTCCATATTGCTGTACGTTTCGTCTTACATTACTGTAGGTGTCTTCAGCCCCGCGTCCCCAGGGAGCCCCGACGTGCGTCACCCCCCCCCCCCCCCCCCCACCCTAGACGCCACTCTCACCCCTTCTCGCCTTACTGCAGGCTTCATGCCCCATTAGGGGTACCGCGCTTTCCTTTTAGAAGGTGCGTCTATGTGACATTACTGACTCGCCGTGTGGTGGTCTTTAGAAGGCAGTGATGTGGCTTTAGGAATGAGAATGACTAGAGGAATAATTTTGGGAGCGAATATGTATCACTTTTCTGTCCGTCCGTCTGTCTGTTCGTGTGTCACGTTTCACAAATAAAAACCGAACATTACGTCCGATTGAGCTGCGATTTTTCGCATTGCGCTTCAACAATGATGATACAGAATGATTTTGGTGGCCCTTTAGGTTATGGAGGGGGAAGGGGTTCCAACCCCTAGAAATTTTGATAAAAACATGGTACTAATTGATTTGAAATCCAAATTCGAAGCGAACCTAATTTTGGTTGTGATCCCATCATATTGTTATATTGCATCAGTTATTCGAGCTGGCAGAAGCAAGGTTTGATACATAGTGTAATAGCTTGTTGGCGATCTAGGTTCAGTTGAACTATCCTTGATGTAAATGTGGTTTTGTGAATTCTTGGCTCAAGAAAATTGCATTCATTTTCCGAGTAAGAAATGTATACAAAACGGGGCTTATCGACTAAGAAATAAAGCCGAAACGAATGTGTGAAAATAGGAAATTGTAGTAGAATAAATCCACCCTTTCTTTAGAATCGCACTTAATAGAAAGCCTCGCGGTAATCGTGATTGAGTTTATGTAAAGGCTCTGAGACGAAATCCGCTTATCGCCTTAGGGAAGAAAATATTTTCCATCCGTCATTGGTTTACATACTTCATACGTTTGATGTTTATTTTTTTGTTGTCATATTGTGTCCAATAATTTACACATGCAATGGTACGGGAATTACCAAAACAGGGAGCGAAGTTACTTAGTCAATAGATTGTCGAAGAGCACGTATTGAATACATTGGTGGAGGTGCCGGGTACGGAAAAATATCCTTTCTGAAAAATGTTAGCTCCACCGCTTTTTTTGGGAACTTTTCCTGCTTCCAGTTGTCATCCGATCGATATGCAATTTTACGTTGTCAAGCAAGGATATGGTCACTCTTCCATAGTCGAAGATTTTGATGATTTTTGATGATGATTTTACAAAAATCCAAAATCCTAAAAATCCGTTTAATTTATTTGTATTTTTTGTGATCGTTTTTAAAAAAAATGCACATTGTATACATAACCGTAAGTGTGGTAACAATCTGATAAAAACTGGATTCGGGAAGATTTTCAGAAAAAAATCTGAAAAAAACACGTGTCAATCGGAGGTCGTGTTCAGCTGTTATCTTGATTCGTTACACACGCACAGACGGAACGATGAACGAACGGACAGTGATGGGTTTGGTGGAGTTTGCTTGCTAATAATGGATCTTACAGAGGAAAATATGTGCGTTGGATATAACAGAAAAATAGCTCATAATGGCCCACGTCACAGATCATATTTCGGAATTTTTTAGTGGTAAAAGCATTATACTGAATGTATACATTTTACATTGTCTAAAACAACTGTCCTGGAATCACTTGCCTTGCCCCTAATCGGGCAACTAGCTTCAGTGTGCAATGTACTGCTGTAAGCCGAAGAGTGAGTTTGTAAGGCTCATCCAACTATACTATTCGTGAAGGACCTTCGAAAAAACATTCAGTCAGGATTGTCGCTGACGAGGGTTGATCGACGTCATCTACTAGCACTAGTCTCTGGCTATATGGCAAATACTAGGAAGCTTAGCAAACGCCTTTTCAGTCGCGTTGCTGGATGAGCGTAATTTTTTAAATACAAAAAGCGTAAAATTGCGATTTTCATGAAAATAATTTTTCGGTTACGCTCAAATTTCCCACGAATATATTAATTCATAAAATTAAGGTTCTTTAATAAAATCGTTACAATCGAATAAAGCATATAGGTGTTATTCGTCGAAGAAATTAAAAAATCGAAAAAAATCGTAAAATTGCGATTATCATAAGAAACAATTTTTCGATTACGCTCAAATTTCACACGAATATATCAATCATAAAATAAAGTCTGTGAAAAAATACACAATCGGATAAAGCATGTGGTGTTATAAGTCGAAGAAATAATTTAAAAATCAACAAAAATCGTAAAATTGCGATTTTCATAAGAAATAATTTTTCCGATTGCGCTGAAAAACGTAACCATTCTAAGTTCAAGATTTCGAAGTCCTCCAGAAAATTTAATAGCAATTGGAGTATGGGTTTAGCCGGAATCGTGCTAACAAACACACAAAAATCGGGGAAAAAATCGTAAAATTGTGATTATCACAAGAAACAATTTTTTGATTGCGCTAAAATTTACACCAATATATTAATTATAAAATTAAGGTTCTGTGAAAAAATATACAAATCGGATAAAGCATGTAGGTGTTATAGTCGAAGAAATGTTTTTAAAATCGAAAAAATCGTAAAATTGCGATTTTCATAAGAAATAATTTTTCGATTGCGCTCAAAAACGTGGCAGTTCTCAAACCTCCGCAAAATTTCATTGCATTTGGAGTATCGGTTTAGCCGGAATCGTGTTAACAAACAGCCAAAAATTTCAAAAAATTAGAAAAAAAAGAAAAAAACCATTCTGGATTTTTTTCTCCAGTGTAGTGAAATGGAATCTTCGCTTCGCTCGCTACGCTCATCCAATAATAGGTTTGAACAGACATGTATACTTTGTATTCTGGTTCTTTTAGTTGTAATTGCTGTTGCTGATAAATAACGTGAGACTAAACCTTTAACATAATATATCAACTGGATCAAATCTCGTCACATTCACTATTAATCTTTTATTTATTTGAATCCTTGTTGTATAAATCATAAGTATCGGAAGCCTTGTTGTATAAATCATTAGTGTCGGTAGAATGTTTGCTACTTTGCACGTGTTTCTCTAACACATGTAGGTTAAACTATAGTTGGTTTAATAACTATAAGTAACACGCACCGCACACTACTAGGTAATAAATTAACCGTTACCTACTTTAGCTCGATTGCCTTTTTCCAAGAACCTTGTTTGGGGTATGGTGCTGTTTCTAGTAAAGTGATATTCGATGTTACTACTAAAACGTTATTACTTTTTTTTTACTCATTACGCACTTATGGTTTATTTTTTTACTCATCTGAGCTAATATGTAAATAAGTTGTTGGTATTGTTTAATTAGTAAGGAATGTCTAATATACGTGGAGACAGCTGATCAATTAAATTTCGAAGTTAAAAAATATTACATGTTAGTTGACATTTTGGTGTACAATATTTAAATTAAAAATGATTTGGAAACAAGTTATAAAAAAAATAATACGATGTATAAGTTGGATATTCAAAATCAATGTTTGAGTGGTGGTGGTGGTGGAAGGGGGGGGGAGGTTGTTATTTATCATTTTGCATTAATTGAATGAATTGGATTCAATACCATTGATGCATGGCTCGTCTAAAAAGGACTTTTTCTCTTACTCGTCTCGGTTCACTTTAAAGTACATGCATCTTACAACCTATCATTTGTTTTTACCTGATTACATCATAATGGAACGAAGGTACTTTTAAAAGGCCAAAAAAGGCAATAATTCATTAAAAGTGTACTTTTTGGCATGGATACTACTAAATACATATTTAAAACAATTTTCTAGACACATAGGTCAATACCAATAGAAAAAATGAGTTATGTCCTGAGCATCCTATTTCCTAATCATAATGGTTTAGACAGATATGGCTTGACTCTCAAAACTGAATCCCCTCATATATAAATCTCTCACTTCAATATTGAACAAATTCACACGTGTCTATAGTGACAGGAGCTTACGCTTCAACACCCCTAAAAAGTTCCTCACTGTTTGAAAGCTCTCAGTCTCACAGTGAGCTTTTAGCGCGTAAGCATCCTAGGAAAACATCCCCTAGCCATGTGTGAAAATCGTATATTCCACTTCTTCTACAACCAACTCTATGCGAATCTGAATCTATTTACCTTACTCGCTCACAAACGTTTGCTTACGATTTGAAAACCAGAACAGGTGAAATAAAACACGTAAGTTCTATTCAAATTTGAAATACTTTTCAGACCGCGTTCGTTTCTTTTGTAAGACTTTGAGGAATAACTTCCACGTCTTGAAGCTCTTTGGAAGATAGACAATCTGTTTTTCGACGATGTCTATAATCTAGTCAGAGTTCAAAATTATTGCTCACATTGTACACATTGCTGGGTTAACATGCGATTTTTATGTTGCCCATTACCCTTCAACAAGGGTTTTGGATTACCCTGGGGTTGAAGAGGCGGGTTTAGCCCAATCCAAAGTGGGGTCAAAATGATATTTAGGTAATGCTAAATCTTCGTTTAAAGCAATTCTTGGACTTCTGCCCCCCCATTCACACCAAAAGGACGATTTTCAATGTGAAACCCATTTCACGACATTAAAATGTTTTTCTGCCTATTTTTGGTCTATTTTTGGTCTGCCTGTTGCAACCAATCACAACCCGATTTCACTTGTGCCATTTGGAGGCATGAGCCTATTTTTGAAACTTATATATATTTTTTTACAATTAATTAATGTGAATTCATTTTCGATCAGTTTTCTTTCGCTTTGTCATATTTTCACTAACTTTTTCGAGCCTCTTCCCTGTTGATTTAGAAAAGTTTTAAGTATCTTAAGTTAAAGTTTATATATGGTAAAGTTGAGTTCTTGGAAAACAATGCAATTATTCTCAACACAAATCTCCAGTCAAGTTTAAAGTTGGCGGTTAAATTCAACCAAGAAGACTCGAAACCCTCGTAAAACAGGGTCTTGTTATTCGAAATATCTTTAAACGGCCATTTCCCATGAGTGATAAATACTGTCTATTTAAAATTGAATATGTAGTCAATGCCAAACTTTGCGTCATTTTTGTTATTTATCACCATCTAAATCATCGTTTTCCTTATATTTTAATACTTTTTTTGTATCTCATTTTTGGCTGACCCAATGTCTTACAATAAAAATTTCAATTTTGAACGAATTGAAAGCCAAATATCTAGAGAATATTTATTTCTAATTTACAAGTCTGTCAAGTTCTTTCTCTCTACAGAACCAACGAAACAGAGTGATATATTTGTGTTGAATATTTCATCACCGCTCTTGTTGTGTGCCATCTACTCAATCACTTGACTTTAGATTTTACAATGGCTTTTATGATACCTGTTCGAAACCTTTTACGTTTTTATACTTTATTGTAAATCTTTCAAGCTGTCACTAAAATTTAAAACACTAAGAATATATTTTTTTCTACAGGAGACTTTTCCCTGCAGAATTCTATTAATGTTAAGTTCTTTTTCATCGTGTCTTCGTGTTTTGTACTTATGAGCATGAATATTTTCTACTTTTCTATAAAGTTTATATATAAGGGCCACCTTCAGACGAAGTTTTAAAAATTGCCATTAAAATATTTATGACTGTCAGACTCCAATAAGAATAATAGGTCTTTTTGAACTGAGTAGAAGCGAAAAAACTAATTGTGCATTTCTTGCCAGCTTTTTACAGTGAGTCTACACTCTGCACACTGATCAAAAATATTATGAAAGTTGCAATAAACTTGTCAACTATTGAACTGTGTGGTTTTGGTTAAGGTTGAGTTACGACACAAATGTTTTAAGATATAAGATTTAACCATTACTTTCTTTAAGCGTGGCTAAGTCAATGTCTTTGAAAGTCAATGTCTTTGAAGTAAGAGGTAGGTTTGCTCGTTGATCGAGTGGTATATCGCATCTTACAAAAATATACAAAAATGTTTTTATTGTATTGTATATGTATTATTATGTGTATATTGTATACTTTAATGTCTATAAGTAAATGTTTTCTATCCATTATGCTATGATTTGCATGGAGAAAGTTCTGGGCTCGAATCCCGCTTCAAACAGAAGATTCCATTTCTAATATGGAACTGAACCCATCCATATAACCTAAATGTAAACCCACCAATTGGCCTTACCAAAGGAAATTTATTGTCTTCACAATTTGTCTATCGTGAGGGCTATATCATTTAATAATACATCTCTCAGTACGAATCTGCTTTTAACCGTATTTAAGTTAGATATAGGCACTTGAGGTAGATAGGAACCGTATGGGTTAAGTGTTTCCAATCTGACAAACTCTCAACTACTCTCAAATATTGGAATTTTTCATTCGGAGAGTATGAAACTTTCTGAGTGCATTTCCTTAACGTATGCGGTGCATTATTTAGTTCTTTTATTACTGTTTCGTCGGAGACTTAAAAGGTTTTAAATTGAATAATGTTCGTGGCTTTTAATATGCTTCAGTGCTGTACATAATTTTCAAATTATATTAAATCGTGTCACATGAAAAGATACACAACACATTACTTTTTATTTGTTGTTGGTTGGAGCTATACTTATTGACCTGAAAGTAATAACAGTGAATGATTATATTTTATAATGTTCGTTTTGATATTTACAATTATTAATATTAGTAAGCGAAGCTCTACTAAATAATTATTTACATTCTTTTTTGTTGGTGGACGGTGTTTTGTATGGTGCAGAATGTTTTTGGTGACCCTGGGAGTCAAGAGAGCGCAGCTAGCGTCACTCAAACTTGACATAAATATACCCGGCACCTCCACCAAATACACTTTCCATTAATATAATGACAAATAAATCACAAACCTAAGAACATTTTATAATTATAATCACTACCTATAAAAACGTTATTCCGTTGACATAATAATAAAAAAAATCACTCATCTGATCATGATCTGATGTAGATTTCGCGAACGTTTCAATTTTGTTTTTATGTATTTATTTTATATTTGACGTCTATCTTATTCAGTTAAAAAATAAGGAGTAAGTTTTTGTTACTAATCAGCCATAATGTTTTGTTTTTCCCCTTAGTGTTTTGCGAATTTTATCATTTATTTTACTGGTTTTTAATAACAACTACAACCACTTATTGGATGAGCGTAGCGAGCGAAGCGAAGATTCCATTTCACTACAACTGGAAGAAAAAAATCCGGAATGTTTTTTTTTTTTTTTTTTTTTTTGTATTTTTGTCTGTTTGTTAGCCGATTCCGGCTAAACCGATACTCCGATTGCGATGAAATTTTATGGAGGTCTTCGAAATCTCTGAACTTAGAACTGCCACGTTTTTTGAGCAAAATCGGAAAAAAAAAATCTCATGAAAATCGCAATTTTACGATTTTTTTCGAGTTTTTAACAATTTCTTCGAATTACAACACCTACATGCTTTGTCCGATTGTAATGATTTTTTCACAGAACCTTTATTTTATGAATTGATATATTCGTGTAAAATTTGAGCGCAATCGAATAATTATTTCTTATGAAAATTTCAATATTACGATTTTTTCCTTTTTTAAATTACGAATCATAAAAAAAAAAAAAATTTAAGTTAATTTTTTATTAAATTAAATTAAATTTTTATTAAATTTAATTTAATTTTAAAAATATCTTCAACTTAGTAATGATTTTTTCACAGAACAACAGTAAATCGGCATACCACATGGCAGCTCAATGCACCAATTACGCTCATCCAACAACGCGGCGGGACTTAAGCGTTTTCCTAGTTATGTTTCTTTGGTGCATTTTGTTTTGTTAAGATGTCATTGTTTGTTTGTTTTGAAGCCCATTCTGTTGTCATGTTTTTTAACTGTCATTAAAAACCTGATGACGGAGGTTGATTAACCTTTGAAATATTAAATCTTAGTTTTATTTTGAGTAGCGAATATTCCTAAAAATTATTATCTTAAACCTTCTAAAATTGTTTCATCATTTCAATAGTAAATAATAATTGTTTTAAATCTAATTTAAACCTCTTCTTCAGGATCGACTTTACAGCAATCGGTCCCTCATCTTCAAGACCATTTTCTCTGTTATTTGTTCTAGAGTAAATCCACCTCCCCCCCCCTCCCCCCTATCATAATCTCTTTGTCTGTCATCATCAGGTGATTTCTACATCGATGCTTCTTATTTTCGTTTCGTTTCACCATCATCTCCATCTCCCGACGTTGTCATCAGGTTTTCTTATTTCCGTTTCTCTTCCTTTTACATCTTTTGACGACATTTTTTTGTGGGGGATGGGGGGGGGGAGGGGCGCTGTCTTATGTGAGCTTCGAGTTTTTTTATACACATCATTTGCCTTGGGGTATATTCTATTTCTCACTTCTGAAGTCAAATTCTCAATCAGCTAGAGGGTGCCCTAAGGGCTATACCCTCGTTATCAATAACTATATATATCGTATTTGGTAAGCAAATCGTATTGCATAGTTACGATTGGAAGGATTTTCAGGTCGATTCCATCAGAAAGTTTCGGAGTTGCCTAAATGAAATCTACTTGGATTTGGGAGTATTTACCTTAGCTGCCCAAACCGAGAATATATCATGTGCATGTACCACACTGATAATCAATTCTTTTGAGTGAGATGATTCGATATTTTATTGTTGTTATTTATCTATTTAAACAAAACATAATTTTTGTTTTAAAACTAGGAAGCTTCGCAAACGCTTTTGTTTAGTCGCGTTGATGGATGAGTTTTTTTTTTAAGTTTTTAGTTTGCGTGGGATATCTTTACTTTTGCAAGTGCTTTGCTTTGCTGCCTACGCATTCTAGGTGATTGTTGTCAAGTTTCTATTGCTACTCGTCATAGGGAACTAGCCTTCATTCCAGAAATCGAATATTAGTGGGGAGCATAGGGCATGAAAACATGCTTCCGTGGCAGCTTAGGTGAAAGAGCTATGTATGTGGTATCAATCGATTCGTATTGATCCATAGATAAACAATTTCGATGGTGAGAGTCTTGATTTTTTTGCAGAGACCGGCCATATCTAAAACAGATGGCCGCCGCTTTCGAATTTTAAACTAGCATATCTTCGTAAGTATTTGACCGATTTTAATTTCAAAGGTACCATACGAAAGGTAAATGATAGAAATTTAAATTATTTTTTTTCAAATTTTCACGAAAATCCATTTGTTTGAGGTTATGTTACACAAAACTTTAACTGTTTACTTTACACTTTCTCGTTATGGAACGATATTTACTAGGTAAAAGGTTTTACATTTTCTTAACTTGCATTTTTGGTAGATTATTTCTATGTGTTTTTAATGAATCCATGCATTTAACTTTCTGACAATTATAGCCTGAGTTTATGTAATTGAAGCGATGGCATGTGTAGGTGAATATATGCTACTACTGTGTGATCTTTATGTTTCAAATACATTTTGTCGAGACACAATTGGTGAAACAATTAGATATTTGGTATCAATCGATTCGTTATGAACCGAACTTAAACAATTTTGATTGGGTAAATTTCGATTTTTTTACTGAGACCTTCCCTGGGCAAAAACAAGATGGCCGCCGTCATTGAACATTTTAACTAAATATCTTTAAAAGTATTTCGCCGATTTCAATTTTAAACGTACCGATGAAAAGATTATAAAAAGAGCTACAAATGATATATCAACAATTTTCCAGAAAGTTTAATATTTTTGAGGTTATGTTTGATTTGAGTTTTTGGTAATTTTAACGATTTTTTCAGAGCACAATAGGTGAAACAACTATGTATGGGGTATCAATCGATTCGTTATGAACCATGATTTAACAATTTTGGTGGGAAAATTTTCGATTTTTTACTGAGCCCTTCCCATGGCAAAAAACAAGATGGCCACCGCCAAAGTGCCTTTTGACTCGCATATCATTAAAAGTATATATCCGATTTTTAATTCACGTATACCGTTGAAAAGGTAATTAAAAGAGAAATAAACTTTACATTTACTATTTTGTTGAAACTTTAATATTTACTAAGGTTATGTTACAAAAACTTAAGTTATTTACCACACTCGTCATCGTTATGGAACTTATGGCGCATATATTTACATGACCAAAACGGTTTTTGAATATGTTTGGCTTGTTTATCCGTAGCATATCTCTTTATGTATTCAATAAGTCCTTACCTTTTATGTTCCGACAGATATATCCCGAGATAATGTATTTGAAGCGACGGCATGTGTAAATGAATAATATATTCATCGAGAATTTTGATCTTGATGTTTTGAACACATTTCGTAGAGGCACAATAATTGATGAAAGGATTATGTATCTGGTATCAATCGATTCGTTATGAAACGTACTGTAACAATTTTGATGAGGTACCCGTCGCAAAATAAAAACAAGATGGCTGCCGAAATAAACTTTGTTACTTATATATTTTTCTAAGATAATTGACAGATTCATTTCAAAGGTACCGTTGGAAAGGTAATTAAAAAATTATAAACTTGCAATTTTCACGAAACGTTTATATTTACTGAGGTTATCTTGTTACTACACTCTATCGTTACAGTTATGGAAACAAATATAACGATATAGGTATATATTTTGTTTAACCTTTGTTTTATAGTAAGCGACTATGACGCTGTTATTTTGGTACCATAGACAGAAATTAATAAAAGTTCTTCCACCGGGGATTGAACCCGGGACCAGTTGGAATAGTATGACATTGACAGTCTAGGTCCGAGTTCAATCCCCGGTGGAGGTATTTTTTTAAATTTCTGTCTTAATATATAAATTTTTTGGTTTTTAGAGATTTTCGTGGCCGATATGTATGTCATACTGTTATACTCTTTTCATCTGGTCCCGGGTTCAATCCCCGGTGAAAGAACTTTTATTAATTTCTGTCTATGTACCAAAATAACAGCGTCATAGTCGCTTACTATAAAACAAAGGTTAAACAAAATATATACATATATACGTTATATTTGGTTCCATAACTGTAACGATAGAGTGTAGTAACAGATAACCTCAGTAAATATAAACGTTTCGTGAAAATTGCAAGTTTATAATTTTTTGCTCCTTTAATTACCTTTTCAACGGAACCTTTGAAATAAATCTGTCAATTATCTTAGAAAAATATATAAGTAACAAAGTTTATTTCGGCAGCCATCTTGTTTTTATTTTGCGACGGGTACCTCATCAAAATTGTTACAGTACGTTTCATAACGAATCGATTGATACCAGATACATAATCCTTTCATCAATAATTGTGCCTCTACGAATGAGTTCAAAACATCAAGATCAAAATTCTCGATGAATATATATTCATTTACACATGCCGTCGCTTCAAATACATTATCTCGGATATATCTGTCGGAACATAAAAGGTAAGGACTTATTGAATACATAAAGAGATATGCTACGGATAAACAAGCCAAACATATTCAAAACCGTTTTGGTCATGTAAATATATGCGCCATAAGTTCCATAACGATGAAGAGTGGTGGTAAATAACTTAAGTTTTTGTAACATAACCTTAGTAAATATTAAAGTTTCAACAAAATAGTAAATATAAAGTTTATTTCTCTTTTAATTACCTTTTCAACGGTATACGTGAATTAAAAATCGGATATATACTTTTAATGATATGCGAGTCAAAAGGCACATTGGCGGTGGCCATCTTGTTTTTTGCCATGGGAAGGGCTCAGTAAAAAATCGAAATTTTTCCCACCAAAATTGTTAAATCACGGTTCATAACGAATCGATTGATACCCCATACATAGTTGTTTCACCTATTGTGCTCTGAAAAAATCGTTAAAATTACCAAAAACTCAAACCAAACATAACCTCAAAAATATTAAACTTTCTGGAAAATTGTTGATATATCATTTGTAGCTCTTTTTATAATCTTTTCAACGGTACGTTTAAAATTGAAATCGGCGAAATACTTTTAAAGATATTTAGTTAAAATGTTCAATGACGGCGGCCATCTTGTTTTTGCCCAGGGAAGGTCTCAGTAAAAAAATCGAAATTTACCCAATCAAAATTGTTTAAGTTCGGTTCATAACGAATCGATTGATACCAAATATCTAATTGTTTCACCAATTGTGTCTCGACAAAATGTATTTGAAACATAAAGATAACACAGTAGTAGCATATATTCACCTACACATGCCATCGCTTCAATTACATAAACTCAGACTAAAATGTCAGAAAGTTAAATGCATGGATTCATTAAAAACACATAGAAAAAATCTACCAAAATGCAAGTTAAGAAAATGTAAAACTTTTTACCTAGTAAATATCGTTCCATAACGAGAAAGTGTAAAGTAAACAGTTAAAGTTTTTTGTAACATAACCTCAAACAAATGGGATTTTCGTGAAAATTTGAAAAAAAAAATTTAAATTTCTATCATTTACCTTTCAAATGGTACCTTTGAAATTGAAATCGGTCAAATACTTACGAAGATATGCTAGTTTAAAATTCGAAAGCGGCGGCCATCTTGTTTTAGATATGGCCGGTCTCTGCAAAAAAATCAAGACTCTCACCATCGAAATTGTGTATCTATGAATCAATACGAATCGATTGATACCACATACATAGCTCTTTCACCTTTTCGGCCACGGAATTACCTATGCTCCCCTACTATATGTTAAAGATAACATCTAAAAAAAATAACATAAAGTTTTTTTTTGTCTAAGGTTAATACTTTTCTCAATATTTAACGCTGAAATTTGAATCTGGCTTCCCGCCAAAAGACAACACGAAAAGTAGTGTGACGTCAGACTGCTGACTCGCAGCCTAGCGCAGACCCAAAGGCGCACCGCTATCTAGATATAAATGGTAGATATTCTACCATCCAGTCGGCGTGGGTCAAACACATCTAGCAGACAGTTGCCGTTACTGCGCCCGCTGTCATTCATGCTATCGTTTCTAAATGATCCTTTTGATTGAATTTAAAAGAAATGGCGCTTTATAAAAGGTGTAAGGTACCGATGTGTTTAAACACCACTCTAGAAACACCGGAGAAGTATTTATATATGTGCCAAAAAAAACTAAACAGGTGAAATAATGGTTAAACGCAACAGATGAGAATATGTCAAGGAGTCGTAGGGCTCTAGCCTACCGCTGCAAATTCATTTACCGTGTGAATACCACTTTCATGTATGTAAATGATATTAATTGGTCTAACCTAGTACTTTTTTATTTCGCAGGTTAGTTTTCCTATGAGCTTCTAATTTACCTCGGGATTATTATAAGCCTAGGACCAATACGTAACTCATTTTCTCGCGGGGAAATATTAAAAAAAAATTGAATTTGTGACATTCTCCATGCGAGAAAACGCCTCTTAGGTTTAGGCCCTAGACTTATAATCCCAAGGCAATTTTGCTGCGAGAATATTTGGCCGGAGCCTAACAGAAGCTTATAGGAAATTCACTTGTGAATTAAAAGGCTAGTAGACCAATAATATTTACTTGCATCAAAGTGGTCTTCACAACAGTTGAGTGAATTTGTAGAGGGGGCGTCCTCCTCAAACATTCTCGTGCTGCAGCTTTGAACAATTCTTTTTGCCTTGTTTGTCGTTTGGTTCTTTTGGCACGTGTATAAAATGATCTTCTCCGGTGTTTCTACAGTGGTAGCCTTTGCCCTCTTGGTAGACCTAGGCCCTTAGGACCTAGGGCCGAGGTAGGCCTATCACTACGCCCAGGTCTAGGCGCATATTTAAATATAAAATCTAAAGCCTTACCAAACATCAATGATATAAATGATATCATCATCATCAACCTAAAAAAACTTGGCTAGGATACAGGAAATGCCTCGGCCTAGCCCTACCTAGCTAGGCTGTGTCTAGGCATCCAAATGGACATTTTATAGAATTGGTTTACCTAACCTAGGGCAAAGACACAGCCTAGGGCGTAGGGCCTAGCCTAGCGCAGCCTTGAATGACTGTACCATAGAGAAATAACCAGTGGCTCTTTCCCACTAATGAGAAATAAATCGCTTTCTAGTCAAAGGTCGGGTAGACGCACTGTCAAAATCACATGGTCGTCATCTTTGTCATTCATCGTTCGTGTTGTTGTCAAAATAGTCCGATTATTGATGAGCACGGTCCACTGGATTGCCTAGGCTTCGCTGCCGCGCACGGCCGCTCGTCGAGCTTTTGTTGTTGTTGTTGTAGTATTTATACAAACTACAACGATGAGCATGCTGCAAGCTACGTAACGCAGTTGAACCAAGAACGAGCGTTTGCGCGGGGGTTCAAAACCCTATAACTTTGTACCCCCGTAGTTACCACGGATGATTTTTTAAAAAAAATCTTTCATTTGTGAAGTTTATTTAACTGTGTTCTATAAATAATAAAAAATGAAAAACGTGAATTTGAGACCAAGGCTAGTTCCCTATTGGTATTATTTACATTCAAAAACTTATATTAAAAGCTTTATTTCTATCGATTCTGGCTAACTTTTTCAACTTTTTCTTTCAAAATGTACTACATCACCATAACCTAATGTCCGTGTATAATATGAACGTTGTAGTCCCACCCGTTTGGTCAGAATCGGCCCAAATGGCACGAAAATATCGCATTAAAAATCGGAAAAAATCGTAAAAGTACGATATTCATGAGAAATATTTCTTCGATTGTACCAAAAAACAATACACCTCTAAGTTCAGAGATTTCGAAGGTCCCCTCCAATTTTAATCAAGATCGGTTATGCCGTTTGCCTGGTAGAGAGTTAACAAACAGACAAAAAAACAAACAAACAAAAAAAGAAAACAAAACAAAACAAAAAACACCCGAGCTAAATTTTTTGGGGGTCAGTGAAATTGAAGTCTTCGCTTCGCTCATCCAAAAATGTGCGTCTTATCTACCCACTCAGTACTGTGATTATCAAGGGGGCGCTTTTATTGAAATATCTTCTAGCCAACCAAGTCTGCACAGAAACCCTACGCGGGAATAATGGCCAACCATAGATAAAGTTAATTTGTATTTATTTCAGTCTACCTACTCGGTCACAGAACTTATTTTCAATGGGATAACTTTTAACACCCCTTTGGGTACAGAAACCATCGACGCCCGAGTATTAGCCAGCCAGTGATCGGTATTTTATCGGTATTTAGTACGGTATGTGCTAAGATTGTGAATTCAAGAAACTTCGAACGTCATCTGCGGTAGCTTATAGATGGTTATGCATTTGGGGCACATGTCCAAAGTGTATTGACTCCAAGGGACATAGGTTCTAGTCTTGCATAATGCACGGATTTTAAAATGTTCTTCAACCTTGTCAATAATCATTTATCGTCTTCAATGTCCCCAGCACATTTGCATTGATATTGACGATAATCAATAATTTTATTACTCTACGCCAGGTTCGAATCGAGATTAAGGGATTTTGTTAAGTGTTTAGATTTTATCTATCGCCACTCATCGTCTCAAATAGCACAAATTGAGGTCATAGGTAAAATATGACATTTGCACGAGCCAGAAAGCATTAGACATATAAATATTAACTCAAATACTTTTCCCGTCAATACACACATGTTTACTATTTGGTTATTTTACTTTCAACATTCGACGATACACGAGATATACGAGATATACGAGATGTGACTCGTATTTTCCAATTTACTTTTTGTGACGTCTGCAAGACGACTCAACGACTCGTTGAAACGTTGAGTATATATAAATTAAATGCAAATTTTGAAAGGTTTTATTTTAAACACGCGTTTTAACACAAAATACATATTCAACCATGTCCTTAAATATCCAACTATTAGGTTCATTATTTTATGTCTTACCTACTCTATCATTGGAACTGAGTTTAAAGAGGGCCATGCATAGAATAATATATTTTGTGCCCTCAAGGGGCGTCTTACGGACATTCTCATATTTTTCCCACGACAACGAGTAATTTTGTGGCGTTCATCCCACCTTCGTAATTTCTTGTTATGTCTCCTAGAATATTATTTTTAACTCATTACAATACATTGACAAATAACAATGCCGCCACTTACCACATTATGGAAACGGTGACTTGTGCTGCATTCATCCTGTACGAATGTCCACTTTATAACAAACATTTTTATTATTAGTGTCACGTTGTACATACGTGTTTTCCACCTCTTTACATGTAAATTGCTTACAAAATTGTAATTTTGTTTAATTAGATAATTTTGCACGCTCACGTTTTTGCAATTATTATATTAAATTATACCATTCTTTACAATTACTACCAACAGACAAGAGAAACGTTTTTTTATTACTATTTCTCATTGTATCTCCTTAGATGTGGACGTAACAGTAAATCATTATGAATCTGTTTTTACTTTTATTTGTATCCGTGTGGGTCATCACACTGTTGAATTCTTCTAGTGGACTTAATTATAGTTATTTCAAGTTAGCGACTCGTATTCTTGCACAAATGAATGAACATTGGAAGAAGAAAAGGTTTAAGTGAAAATAAGCAATTAAATCTTCTGTGACGGACGAGGTGGAATTAAGCAGAGGTAATAGTTTTTATTGGGAGTCATTACATCAGGGAAGATAAACAAACAGACACACACGCAAACACGCAAAATCATTATCGCAGATTGGGCAGAGGCAATATATTCAAATAAATGTTCACATATATGTTAAAAAAAATACATACAAAAGAGATTTTGATGTGAACTGATTTACATTGTTTGTTAAGAGCCGAGGATAATAACAAAACGATTATGCACATCTTTCTCAATTTCACCTAACTTATACATCTGCATTTAATAAAATATAATACTAGTCTTGTTTGTATACACATATTTTATCATTCTCTAATTAATTGTTATTGCATTGTTGGTCCCCTACCTGGCCTACCAGGTTTCATTAAATGTATCATAATATTGCAATACTATAATAACGAAATGTAAAAGTAAATCAAACATTTCTAGTTCTGCGTATAAGCCCATCCCATAAATACAATTTCACAATTTTTTCAAACCAATTTCATGAAATGTAAGATTATGAAATACGTTCCTTGATTACCGTTATTCTGATTTCGAAGTCAATATTACATTTATGAATCCAATTTCCAAATGTTATTCTCGCCCTACAAACATTCGACTGGTGAATTTTATTGCAATATCCAACTTTTAACGAAGAAATCCAATTACATATCCAATTTAAAATAAATCACACTTTTTCTTGGAAATAATTTGGTAATAATAAGCTTACTCTCGTACCCGGCGCCTCCACCAATTTATTTGACACGTTATTCTCCAACACAAGCATCTAGAGGAGGGAGACGGAAATAGTCATCACCGAATAGGACGTTTTCAGCCTATTATGTAGTAGGCGTTTCCTGTCATATATGTCGACGTTTCACAGTTGATCAGTGTAAGCCTACATTTCGTATACATTTAAATAACGATGATTTCTATTTTCCCATTACGTACTAAAATCAGTAAATATACTCTCCTTGTTTATACTTTTTTGTCTTTCATGTGTTTATTTTAAATGCGCATGATTTTATAACATGGTTTGATGTAATAACTTACTTTACGAAAAATATCACGCACCATATTAATTTTATAAAAATAAATTTTTATTCCAAATGTTTCGGAAAACTAGGTTTTCATTTACGAGGGATGGGATGGGTATTCAACAAAAATCAATAAGACAACAAAAGCATTAGAAAAATAAAGAAATAGAAACAAAAAATCACACTATAGGCAAAATTACAATATATTATTTTCATATATTTTTTATAATTCATATATTGAATATATTTTTTGTATATTTTAAATATTGTTGTTGTTATTATTGATTCAGACGATTTCAATTATATTTATAAGGTGCATTCATAACAAATAACTGCACATAATATAATTGTTGAAATTGATTAAGCAAGCTAAGCTGTAGCTAGCTGTAACATATAAAATTTATAATCTAGACAACACGTCATTTTTAAAGTGAGATATACATAATAATGACAAGGTGTTGTTTAACGTTGTTCCCTGTGTTATTTACGTGAAACGTTGTCGAGTGGGACGTTCTTGAATATAGCAAAGGAGAATGTTGATTTTTCTGATTTCTGACATATTTTTAAAGGCGTAATTGATTGATTTAGTCTCGAAGGCATTGAACCTTTTAAATTCTGCAAGCATCATTCGTTTCGCTTGATTTGATTGTTTAAAATGTACGATGGTGTGTATGTATCCGATTCCCTGGGCTCTCGCCATCAATAATATGGTTTCGGATGATGAGCTATAGGACCTCGGGAATTCCTAGGTAGAGTGTGTTCCATGTTAAGACAGCCGCCACAGATCGCGTCTAATGGTCACGTGGTTGCGCCATTTGAGACCAAAATACTATTCTGGATTCAATAGCTATAGGTGACAAGTTCATAATTGCCCATTTACTTGTTTTTTCAAACATGGTACAGGCTTTGGGTTTCTAGGCTACTAAAAAGTATGTTTGACGTTCAGGTACTAGATAACTGGGCATTCAAGTTTTGAAAAATTACAAATGCTATGCATTTTTGTATTTTTATTTCAATTTATTTACCTAACATCTAGCAAATTCTGCGGAATACACAGTTTTATAAACATTGTTTGTCTTTAGAAAAGGTAGGCAAAGTTGAATGTTTGTAATATGAATTTATAATGTTATTATTATTATTATTATTATTATTATTATTATTATTATTTATTTGCCTTTGAATATGTACAAAACAAAGACAGGCAGCCAGAAGAGGGCTTGAAGCCCAAAACACATGTGGTGTCCGACTGCCTTACTACAACATACCAACATAAATAAAAATAACTAACAATACATACAATGAAATATTTACAAAATAATGCAATTGACACGCACGCGCACACACTCACACGCACACGCACACACACACACACACACACACTCACATTCACATTCACACTCACACTCACACCACTCACACACACACTCACACTCACACTTGCACAAAACAAGTTAATTTCAGTTGACACGTGGAGGAATATATGTTCGAATTTTGTTCAGGAATTGGTTTGATGATAATGTTTTAAGGGATGTTGGCAATCTGTTCCATTCATTGGCCGCTCTGCTGTAGAATGATTTCTGGTAAGCTGCAGTGCGTGCGAGTTAATTGTTTATGAAAATTATATAGTCTATTAGTCAAGTTAATATTATTATATGTATTTATTATCTATATTATTGAGTGATTAATATTAATTATTACTACATACGTAACTACAAGATTGCAAACACACATAATATATGGGCTACGCCCACTCATACTCGTATCGCATATAATATATTACACATTTTCAATTAGTGATCTGTGCTTGCTTGTATAAAACAAGAAAACTATGCCCGAATAACCTGTACTTACGCACACCCGCTCTCATCACAAATCACGTAACTTGACGAATAACGACCCGTCCGTGTCAACTCGCGAGTTTTAACCCAAGTTCGCTTCCGCGTTAAACAAACGTGATGATGTAAGTTATTTGTAGCTTTATGATTACGTCTGCTTGCTGGCGGAGCATATGTGCGTGCATGGCTCAGAAGTGTATTAGAGCCATGCTGGCCGGTACTGCAAAGTATGAATACAACAGGGCCGTAAGATTTGGGCCGGGGTCTGCAAGCCCCTAAAGCCCCTTAACACGCCTGAGTACATTCCAAAAAACTAAAACACATTCTCAATTAATTTTAACATATCAAATCTTATACACGTTTTAAATCCAACATTAATTTATTATTATTTTCATTAATTTTGAAATAACGTTACTAACTCCGAATATTAACAGTAGGCCTAAATCAATTATTAGATTCTAACTCACACTTTTTTTTTAATATATAAAAAACATACAATGAAGCAAAGCATACAATTAAATCATATATGAGATTTATACATTATTTTTTTTCTTATAGTAGAATATTTGAGAGTGAATGGATATTTAACCCACCTTAATCCGATTTTTCGCGGTTTTTTGTTAGGTAAATCGTCTACAAGTAATTAAGTTAGAATTGTCTTTGTCGATCCGACGTACATTTTTTATTTTAGTCTCTCTTGGTTAATTGTGTTGAAATCAAAATCAAAATATAGTATCGTTTGCTACAATACATTGATCTTATAAAATATTAATGCAATAACTCGTATGTTGTGTGTTTTCTCAAGTAAACGTTTTTTGCATAATATTAATTAATTATTTTCATTCTATTTTTTTTTAAGGGTCACCCACATTACAAACGTGATCTTACAGATAGTACATACCCATTTCTAATTCTAGATGCAACATAATTTAGACAATTTAAGAAAATTTAAATAGAAATTAAATTGCATTAAATCAAGCAAATGTCAAACAATAAAAAGAATTAATGCAATTTATGAATGATCGATTTTAATATTATTCTTCCGTTGGTTTTTTAAGGGAGACCCACAGTACAGACGGTTGTTATTTATAATTATATCGTGGACACCCTTTGCTGATTTTAATGATATTTATCTCAGTTAAGAAACTTTAAAGCAAATACGTTTCATGGAAGAGAGAATTCAAACAAGTAATACAAAGGTTTTTTAAAAGAGCCTCGTTGGTTGATTTAATGAATAATGATAATTTAGTAAAAACAGTGAATTGTTAATTGAATAAGCTTATGTTAGTAGCCTAACACATGCGCGATTTGACTGTTACTGGCTTTTGCCACGTTTTATTAATGCAATAGGTATGGGTAATACGGATAATCTCTTAAGCTAAAGTACTATAACCAATTTAATTAATTAATGATAATATTGAATCTCGCCAATTCTGATGACATGATACTTTGTTAATGGCAACGTAGTAATTCGCATGTGAAAATACCATGGGCTGAAAGAAATAGCTTGACTTTTAATTATGTTTCTACTGCAAGCTAATATGATTCGATTTCTATTGGTGAGTTGAAGACTAACGAGCTTAATTATCCATGTTATTAAGTTGTAGAATACATTTGATCGTTTTGTATGAAAAAAAAAATCCATTGAGAAACTAAAATAATACGAATTCTTTTTTTTCGCAGTACACGTGAAACAAAGTAGTCATTCAAGGCTTGATCTTATTTACCTACCCTCATTAATTTATATAGTCTGTACTATTGGCATTAAACTGATTTTCAAAAGACTGGCTCCGAATTTTGCATGGAATGAACTGTAGAATAATATATTCAAGATTTTATTAAATTAAAATGATTTGTATCAGTGAAACCGTGTTCAAAATTCTGCCACTCTGTATAAATAATAACTGTGCCATGTTTCTAGCCCTAAATTTGGTTTTCAAGTACAAACATAAATTTTTATGCGAATTTAATAATATAACTTGACTTTGAATTTTTTCTCTTCTCATCTTTAACTTTAATTTTAAAAAAAAAACTCTTTAACTGTACTCAAAAATTGTCCTCAGAAAGTAAGTTTATTGACTGTAACCCGTCTAAAGCATTATAATTTGTGTAGCCTTTAGGAGAGTGCAATAGGCAAGAGAGCTTTCTGTTGCAGTTCTCAACCTCAAGTCACTAAGTGACCTCTCTCGGTTGTGATTGTGGCTATCAACAAGCCGAGCCTCGTCCTAGGCTAACAATCGGTAGCTTGTTTCCCACGTTGAGACAGTCTAGAACCAAGGTGGTAATTAAGTGGGTGTAGCTATATTCTGTCCCGTCCAGTCCCGTCATGTACGAAGCGGGCAAACAGGTGCGAACAAGTGATTATTCATCATATAAGACGCTGTCAATCATGAGACTGACTTGCATCTTATGGTCGTGCTGAAGGATCGCGATACTGGCTACATCCTGCATGGTTACTCATAAGGAAATGTGGGTCTTATACTGCATCACTAAAATACACGAAACATGAGCCATGCGGCCTTGTAACGTGGACAACGCCAAAGCCTCAGTGGGGGACATAAAATTTAGTCGACCAAGTCCACCCTATAGACGCCGACATCATTATATTTGATTGATAGAACATATTTTGAATTGCACAAAATACATTGGAAAACATGAACTTCTTCGTTTTGGGGGAGGGTAAGAGGGGATCTAAAATAAAATCCATGTTTTTTTTGTGTAAAAAAAAAAATATGCCCACCTTTAACGTTGCTATTTTAAGCATAAAGGACTTTTGAAGTTTTTTTTCTTACTAGAACAGCGAAAATATGCTTATTTTATTTTGGACCCCCCCCCCCCCCCCCAACTGAGCAAGTTCCGAAAATCACAGCTCTTACGAAGTACGAGGTTTATATTACAAGTCCTACTCAATATTCAAGAAGAATTTTGAGGAATCTTCCCCGTTTAGATTTTGACTCTTTGGTCACCACCATGTGAGTATAGTCTGAAACTCGAAACAAGATTTGATAAGAATGAAGGACTAGCGCCTTAGTCACATTTTCATTTCATTATTTCTTTTAGATTTGATAATTCTTTTAAAAAAATCTTTCGATACCACCCACAGCAATGTCTGGCAACAAATATAATAATGTCATATACAAATAACTGTAAAAAATAAATAATCGTAGGCTCGTTGATCCTTTACATTTCTTCCTGTTTGCAATGTCACTTAAACGAGGCTAAGATATTAGTATCACCATGTTCTCAACTAAAAATAATTTCTTGTAACTTCATTTGAAGACAATATGAGATTTGCTCTAAACTTAAAAAACATGCACGGGCTAATTCGTATTGTACTAACTACCTAGGTCCCTGAGTTTTTCTATCTCATATGAATTTTGTTATTGTCTTCGAACCACGAAAAACGTGTTTAACACCTTCGTGAATATCATGACTGGAAGATTGTAGGTAGGGAACATATCTGGCAACAAGAACACGTTGTAACACAGACATCAACCTTATCCTCTTAATTACAAGTTACATAGTTGTCATATTTATTAGCATTCCCTTAACTACTTGTAAAATCACGGTACAACCCTTTGGCTACTCGTTATAAATATCTTGTCCATGCACTAACCAAGTAACTTCCCAAACATGTTTGATAATCGTCTGTTATACAATTCAGAAATTACAAAATGTCGGTTGTGTTGGATTTTGTAATTCTGCATTGTATAAAACATTATCAACTCCACCTACTAACCGAAGCGAAAAATAATCTGTTGTGCTATACATAAAATAATCTGTTGTAATATGTATCATTCTTCCTGAAAGTTAGATGAGTACAATTCCTTTTATTTTTGTATTTCTATTTTACGTCTTATCCTATATTCCGTTACAGAAACTGATTTGCAATCATGGACAGTAAATAAATGTAGGATTAAATATAGGTCTACGCACACAAAGTTAATAAATACTAATTGATTTTTTTAAGTTAAAATATAACCGGGTCACTGTAAAATGGAGAAACATCTTTGATAGCACACTGTAGGCCTACTGATCGATCCATGGATCTTGTGAATTGTTCGTAAACTTGATGAAATACGGATTGAGATTCGTAAATATTAACAATAAAACGTATTTATTTATCGCAATCAATGATAAGTTTTTGTTTACAATTTGGAGTGGGCATTAACCCACATCTTGGTGAATTTTAATTTAATGCTCACAACTCACAACTCACATACTAACATCTGGTTATGTTGGCAGTGTAGTGTTCGTCATTATTGAAGACCAGGAGCTAGCTGACTATTTTGATTGGTCCAGATGCGATGGTGGTAACGTAACACAGGTAGCCTCTCATCATTAGACTGATCTCTCTCTCTCTCTCTCTCTCTCTCTCTCTCGTCCTCTCACGTTTCTTCCTCGCGTTACTCACTACACATCCAGATCTCCAACTCATTATTATCCCTGCGTACTGCTGCACTACCTATATTCATACTGAGCTTGATAGGAATGTTGGTAAAAGTGCTCTATATTAACTAGGATAGAGTTGGAAATGATGAGGTTATAATAATTATAGATCTTGGAAAGTTAGTAAGTGTTGACAGTATATTACTGCCGAGATGTCGAAGTAACTCTTGATCTTTGCACGCCCATGTAGCATAGAATATCCTAACGAAGATAACGTTGTTGTTACATTACATTCAGTTCCGTATGGAAGGTGGCCCCTCTTTTCTTTCATGGTGACTATTCGGAAAGATTTGGTGTTCAAGGGCTATTTTATAAGAAAGTTTTGCCCAAGGTCACGAGGGGTTAAGTCAACCAATCTTCGATTTGGGGTAATGTTTGTCCAGGCCCGACAGTATGAAGGAAAAATAAATTAAAAAATAAAAAATAATAGTGACGAAGCTGTTATTACAGGCATTGATGTAGCTGTTATATACGAAAGAAAATGTATTTATCAATTAAGTGTACTCAAAATCAACTTTATGGACAGGTTTTCAAAACAAAATTATCACGAAATGAACTTTTCTTTTCTTTTTTGATTGCCATTTAACAATAGAACCAATCTACAAATATTATCGCTACGAGTAGAGTCAGAAATACAAGTTTTATCCAGCTTGAGTGCATTGAAATTCGTAAGCCACCCCTTGAATTTAGCATCAACACTTTCCAAACAACGAAATCAAAATGTAACTCAAAATCCCGGTACGACATAAACCGTTACTACCGGGGGCGGGGCCCGCCCGCCAACAATACGTTTATTTAGCGGTGTATTAGCAAGACCATCTCGCCTAGGCTATTATAAACCTTTAGCTACTGAATCTGCTCCACCCTAGACGCTACATTCAGGAGCTGCGACCTCTCGACATGGAACCCTCTTCTCTTCCTACTCTTTCCCCTTCTACCTTTTCATATCATAATTAAAATAAATGTTAATAAAAAATTATATACAAAAAAAAACACGAAACGGCCGTACCTACACGTAGCGCTTCACAAGCTGTTGTTAATTACTTTTCTACGTGTAGGTGAGGATGAAAGACATTTACACATAGTTTCTTACGACCCTATATCTCTGGAATGTCTTTGATTGGTTTAATTAAGCTTCTGCTTCTGCGGGTTGGGCGATGCTAAAATCTTTGCCGACATAGAAAGAAAGGATCCTGGCTTTATAATACATCAAATGATTCCGCATCGTCAAGTATTCATACAAAAGCCACGTAGCCACTGGATACTACAAGTTGATTCTCTTGAAAGCTATTTTAAGACTATACGTACGTTTGTTTAGATGTGTTCAGGCCAGTGGCGGAGTGGTGTATTTTAGAGGGTTTTTTAATTGTTGAGAGAAAAACACTTGGTATCATAAAGGTGATGTTTGACGTGGTGAACATGACAACGGTTGGTGAATGGTTGTGGTTGTTTTACCTGATGATTGGTGAATGATTGTGGTTGTTTTACCTGGTGAATGGTGAGCGCAAAAACGTAAAATTCACTGTTCATTCTCATATTGTTTTCAGTAGATTTTGAACAGTTTGTTTAAACGGACCAAATTTGCGTTTTTATAAATTAATAATAATGTTTACAGCGCCATTGACCTCTTATTATCTCACATATGTAATACCTGTGAATGAAATTAGGCTGAATGACTGTAACTGAAAGAACATTTTACATGAACTCTTAAAATGTAATGTAACTTTTTGGATTGCAATTTATTCGATACCATTTATTTTACCTAAATAATTTTAGTTCAGAGAGAATTAATTAATACTTCTTTGATTTTACTCTGTATTACTATTATTAGGCCTATTTATCAGAAATGCAAATATACATTTCCACAAACTCATCACTACATTGCTAGTCCGTAGATAAATTAATACAAATTTAATATAAACTCACATTGATACGTACAGTTTGACGCTTATTTCTGAGAGAGATGTAAAGTAGAGATTGTTTCTACAAGGCTAGATAGATGTTTCTAATTAACTATACACCTTTTTAATTGCACTTTATTTAAACGATTTTACCGTAACCGAGTGACTGTCATTAATATGCAAATTCAATATTAATTAATAATGTAAGATAAAACATAGATAAATCAACTCATGGGCAACAAGATTGTTTTTAATTACTAACGACATTCAAGAAGTATCACTACGTAATAGATTTCATGTAGGTTCGCTGGTAATTTAACTTATAAGTATAAACTTAATTTTCTTAATTATTGGGAAAATATCATTGGTAAACAAACTACATACAGTGAATTGTTGTAAATTAACAACAGTGCCAGTGCAATTACTAAAAACATTTAGTTTAATACCACACAAACTTTTTTGAGGCGCACGTTACATTTAGTATTTGAAATATCATACATTGAATTTGAATACTATGGTTATTTGCTATTATATCGCTGTGAATATAGATACTTTCATGGACTTATTTCACAATTTATGTTCTTTAATTTTATGCTTGCAATGCTAAAGATGGCTGTTATAAACCTTCAACTTTCAACTCATCTATCATTCAATCCAGCTTATGATCAATATATTTTTAGTTATATTTAAAAGGGTAATTTTAATCAATGGCTATGGTAACGAAGTAGTTACTGTTCAGAAATGCATTCAAAACGTTGCTTTACAAATCAGATTTTCAAACTCTCGTAGAAAATTGTAGACGAAATTTCAATATATTTATGCAAGTATGTACATTTCTACAGGGCGCTGGTCTAAAGTTTATGGCTTTACGAGGACTTAGGTTCGAATCCCGCATAAGGCATGGGTTTTTTGTAATCGTCCTTCTTATTTCATCAAAATCTATCACCACTCACCGTCTCGATAAACCTTAGTGCAAAATCTTCGTCATCATCATCATAATGCCATAGATCGATCTAACCGACATGACCGCACTTCTCACGTATACCGCTGGTTAGAGCAGACGGAGGGTTCGAGAGCTAGTGTAACGGCTTCGTTCTCCTCGACGTCTGTTCGGCAGTCCGGGCTAGTGGAGAGACCTATATGGCTGTCAAGGTTACACCGTCCTTTCGGATGGGACGTTAAGCCGTTGGTCCCCATGGTACTTTTCGAAAGGAGTATGCTACTTGCCGGTACCGGGTTTCCCCTCCTCCCTTCTGTTCATGCATACTTCATCCTCATCTATCACCACTCACCGTCTCGAATAGCTAAAGTGCATTAATATGAGACGTTATGCAATATATCCGATCAATCAATGAACGCACTTCTGTCTAGATTAATACCTGAATCCCCACTCGTGAGTTAGTCAATGGTTAGTAGGAGAGTGGATTAGGCTCTCGTATAGTGTCTTCGCCACTGTTCTTGACACAATCAACAGCCGACATTAGTACCACGGTAGGCCCATCTTTTTATTCTCTTACACCGCCTTCTTGATGGGTCGACTCCAACTCGTTAATTGCGATGTTGCCACGTCGTTAACACCACACAACAGTGTTTTGTTTGACGGTGAGTTTTAGTGGAAACAATAAGGAAAATACTTTTGGGTGGTCTTACCTTGACAAAAGAACATTGCTTGTCGTAGTTGCCTTTACCTTCTAGCCAAGTGATAATCAAGGCTTGATGACATTCGGTTTTAATTAGTTAGTCGGTGTGATTGTTTTGAGTGTGGTATTGAGAAATAACATCTTAACTAACAAATGGTTCGTTACTTGGAAAGTTAATTGCATTCTGTGGACGAGTCTTGTAAATGGATTTTACATTGTTGAAGGCTTTCAAGTTGACGACAGCAATTAACATTGGAAATCACTGCTCAAGTCACACTTAATTGGAAACTCGAACGAGTGGGATAAAACATTGTCAAAGTATCGAGTAATTAAGTGAGAGTGATATTTAGTGCTGGAGTGTTGGTAGAAATGTCTAGATCTTTGTTGTTATACACTATAGAGACAAACGCATCGTCGTTATCTTGAGGACTGATTCTGGTATCTACTAATGAATCTCATGTTGGTTGGCAATATACGACAAATACACATTGGTATCGTCGAATCTCGAATCGAATCTTCAGTCTTCTAACAGTTATTATGTACTACTACAATACATATTATGTATATTCTAACTAGACAACGAGAATAATACCAAACAAATAACAACTAAAAACTAGCAGCAACAACAACAACCCGATTGACATATTAAAATAATATATTTTTGTTTGTTATAAAGAAAGAACGTTATTTTATCCAGAAATTTGTTATGGACAACAAAATGTCAAAAGTAATTTAACATGTACAGATACAACAAGTAGGTAAAGGTATTAAATAATGTACTGTATGTCACTAATGTTATATTTTGTACGAGCCATCACAATTTGTGTGGATGAATGTGTAGTGCATGGTGTGGTGTAACCCAACTCCTCTTTAAAAGATTCATCCTCCCCAGTTATTTAAAACTGCATAGTGACTGTAAGTAGACCGCCCATAATAAACGCAATCAATCTGCTCTTGCCAACAGAATTATTTTAAAGTACCGTTATCAACATCTTGTATGCTTTAAACTTCGTATCGTATAATCTCGGTGACACTAGAGGTCCTAACCTATTTTTTATTCATGCATTTCATGGAAATATATGTGTCAAGATTGTGCATTACCAATAACTTGTGGCGGGCTTGACACCTCGATTAATTTCACATAAGAAGTGACAGTGTTCGAATTTTGTATAAATTTCCTGCATTATTCATTGTTTGTTCTCGAAGGAAGTAGCAATTTTTTGCGGAAATGATGTTCGCCATAATTCATGGAAGGAGGTAAGAAAAAGTTAAGATTTTGTCGACGAAGACATTCTGTGAGTAAAACACTATGGAAAATGAGTAAAATTTGGAGGTTAGCTATTTCATGGTAAAATATTGTGTCCTTGAAGTGCTAAAAAGGCGCTAAATACGTTTGAAAATGGCAGTGCAACGTTTGAAAAAAGTTTAGAAAAACGTTTAGTATTTTTTTTTTATATAGCCTAACATTTTTTTCGTTGTTATGAAGCTGTTTTTATGCACATCACATCATACAACAAAAACAAAAAACAAAAATATAATGAAGACACAACATTTATGATATATCTTACCCTATAATTGTAATAATTGAGATTCAACACTTTCGTATCGTAATGTTGTTTTGTTGTTTAAATGTTTTACATTACAGTTTATTTAAAAATGTCAAAAGTAGTACTATTGAAGTAGCCAATAGCTGGGCCGAAGTCTGAGAAGACAGATTGGATAAATAAAGTATACGCAATCAGTTTCTGCAAACATAATATATGTTAGTCGTTTTCAAACTTTCATACAAGTATGTGTTCCCTTTTCACCTCCATTCTAACTAAACAAACATACAATAATTTGTTAAAATTTCATAAAACTAAACAAAAAAGTTAATGAACTATAACACAAAACAATAGTTGCAAAATCGCGCCTTTATGTTTAAATCTGTCATTTACGTTATTTACTTGAAATTTTATTGAACTCGGTACCCTTTTATTTTCGTGCATAATATAGAGTACGTGTTTGCCATATTCAGCATGCATAGTGTTACCTTACATTTATCACCTTGAAAATACTGTTGATGCGTTCAGTGCTGTTTACAATTTTTGGATCATTAAAATACATCCTTTCTATAATAATATCACCAACGTGCTCTCAAGTTACGTAGAACCAAGTTTACATCTCTATAGTTGTAGTTTTTCTCCTTGTGGCGTTGATTTTCACGATTGTCATTTGTTTTTTGTCTCTGCTACCTTGATTTTAATTCGGTAGCACTGATGATGTATAGTGGTGTGGTCTGTTAATAGCATTCCACTTCGTACTTATACAACAACTATAGTAAATTAGCTATTTGTGTTTCGTTCCGTTTTAGCATTCAAATTGGCTGCTGGATTTCTAGTCTTCTTTCACACACCCTATTTCATTTAACTACCATCCAACCATGTTCGGAATCATTGACATTTGAACTAGATTACACGATATTATGTTTATTCCTCATGGATTATTTTTATCAGATATGAGTTAATTGACGTTTATGCATCACTATTCATTCTGTCACTCTCGTATTCATATTTATATAACAAGTTAAAATGTTAGTTGGAAGTATGCAAATGTTAATTACAAATATACATATATACCTTCCTTGTTAATTAGTTCCAATGTCCAAATATGAATGTACAAATTATAACTTGAGATAAATCACTGCAGAAAAAAGTCGTTGCAATTGATGTCAACGTTATGCTAAAATATATACTCCATGATTTCTAGTTTTTCATTTTTCAGATTTCAGATTTTGAAACTATTTTTTAATGTAGTTTTATAACTATTGTTAACGGTGATTTTGGACCTAACTTGTCACAAAATATATTTTTTTAAATGCGCACTATTGAAAATTAGTTTTTGTTGATTTGTTTGTGTGAATGAATCGACGATACCGCATAATAATTAGTAATTGTTAGGTCTACACTTTTGTTACATATATGAGTATATGTGGATACTAATCTTCCATATTATTAGTGTGAATGTGAATGAATGAATGAATTTTACCTGCCCATAGGGCAGGAAGGCTAATGCAGGACAAGTGTGGCCCTCTGCAGCCTGCTTGACACAGTGATTACAGAGTTACAAGTTCAGATTAACTATACAACAAAGACAACAAGAGAACATGACATTTATTATAGCTATAGTTAATCGACGAGAAAGGCAAAAGGCGGATAAGGGTACTTGAAGCGGGGTTGAGGCCTGAAGGCTCGTGGATGCGAAACGAGGTCGTGAAGCTCATTCCTGCTGATGTTGCACATAAGCCCCTGCGAGGGTGTCGAGTCGAGAGCTGATACCACCGACACCGGTTTGGGTGTACACGTCTTCATTCCGCGTCATCGGAGGAAGCCGCGCGATGCGACGAAGTATCCAAGTATTGTTTCTTCAGCTCCTCCATGTTATTACACACGCTCAACCCATGTGAAAACGAAGCAGGAAATGTAGAACTGGAGCAGTGGCGTAGGAACCGGGGGGCCAGGGGGGGCAATGCCTCCCCCAAGTTTGGCCCAGGGCGGGAAGGGGGGGGGGGGGGCAAACTAACGTAAGTTAAATATTAATCCCAGAATTTCCGTAAAAAATATGCCCTTACACTTATTCAATTCGACAGTCAGCTTGGTAAAACGAATATGTTTGCCTGTATGCTTCGCCGTTAAATAAAAAATTAAGTTGAAATTTACTCAAATGGGCCATTTCACGTTAATTTTTTTTTAGTTTTTAGATCGCAGATAGTTGCAGTAAAACATCGTTTACAGAGTCCGAGAGCAGTTTGGTGAAATTTTTTTCACCTTTGGCGAAAGAGCCGCACCCACAAAATCTGCTTATGGATTTGCGCCACCCCAACTTTCAAAACGTTCCTGAGAGCCTGAACTGGAGCTCAAGGTTACTCCTTTCAAATGATCAAGCATAATGATGACTTATTTATAGGCCTAAATGAGTGTGTTGACGCCTGGTTCATTACGTTTTGCCTTCTTGTAAACCTTTTAAAATTTAATGATCTTTTTCCTTATCTTCTTATCAAAATAGGGGGACGTAAAGTCCGATCAGACACCTGCAGATTTGGTTTGTAGCTTCCCTCCTGTTTAACACACTAGGCAGGCCATATAGCCGGTGTTCCCAGGGCATATAGGGGCATATAGGTGAAGGGAAGTTCCTGTTGTTAACACCAACTTTGTTTATTCAATAGGCCTACATCAAAATGATATGTTAAATAATACTGTCTTTAATTTTCACAACATTAAATACAAATAAATAGGCCCTACTTAATTATAACATTTTTGTATTTATTATGCACATACCTAACTAATCAACTGGTAAGATTCGATAGTGTCAGTCGTAATCGGTAGGCAAACAAGTTAATAGACAAAAGTAGTCCGACTTTTCATCAACATACTAGTCCTCGTTATACAATAGACCTACATCCATTTAGTTTAGAATATTGGTTACATTATTAAATGGCAACCTCTGTATTTCCACCTGGGCCCTCGAAGCATCTAGAGGCTAGACGACAACTTGTCTGGAGGTAATGGAATTAATCTCATCGCATCAAGCTTCTCACGAATGACAAGTCCTGGCATCTTTTTCATGAGTGTAGTCTTCCAATCGTCCCCGGCTAAATGTTGGCAAACCACAGCAAGTTCCTTCAGTCCCGGTAAATACTCGGGTATCAACAAGAAGGTCGGCACACTGCAATGCCATCGTCCACATTGAACCGCAAGACTTGTCAGCTTGCTGCATCCTTTTATGATGGCAGCCAACCCATCGCAGGAAACAAATCTGTCAGAATTCCACGGTTGTAGAGACAATTCGGTTAGGTTCTTCAGGTTGGCACCAATGGTTATAGCCAAACTGTTATTGAAATTGCAGTATTGAAGGTGGAGTGAAGTGAGGTCTTTTAAAGCATCGTTGGAAAACATGGAAATCCAAGTTTCCTCGGAATATAACACACAGTTTGTTAACCAGAGACGACGCAGGCTTGACATGTTGGCGATCTCGCTCAGGCATCCAGAAGAGAGCTCGCCTATACTAAGGTCCAAATGACGTGTAAATATGGCCAAGTCCTCTAGATGAGTGCACTTGCTGATGGCCTTTCCACCTTCTGCAGTCCACCCCCTATAACAACACACATGCAACACACGCAGGGTCCCGCATAGTTGGTCACACGTTGCTACAAGCTCTTGTATATTTAGGCAGGTGTTTTTCACAGTCAGCTCCTCCACTTGATTACAGATGCTCAAGAGATGTGATAACGAACAAGGAAATGTAGGCGTGTAGTTCAAATTCACAGCTCTCAAATGAGCTAGCCTAATGACGACTTTTTTGTAAAATACTTTGTCAAGCTTATTGACGAATGTTTCTTTCAAATCATCCTCATTGTAAACCCCTAAAAACGTCTTGACGGTTTCCTTGATGTACTCCTCGTCAAAATAGAGAGACTCTAAATATCGTGCATCGTTCAGACAACTGAACATTTTATGTGTAATAGCCCAGCTTTGGAGAACACTAGGCAGGGGATACAGCTGGGGATCCCAGTGCAATCGCTCCCACTGTTTACAGACCTTAGACACTGTATTGCAGACTTCTCCAACAGTCAGGTGCGAGAAGATGTGTAGTAGTACTTCCTCCGGGAGCGACTGGATGCTGGCTGCAGCTGCTGGTTGCATTTGTTGTTCCTTCTCGGAGTGGCTTCCTAGTTCCATCTTCATATCAGCAAGGTCACGATTCGTATTTTGCTCCATTTCAACTAGATCAGATTAATGTAAATACTGTTCAATTACCAAAAACTTCAATAAATTTTATCACCTTAGATTGTTATCATTCTTGTGTCAAAGCGTAGAGACAAATAATGGAAAAACCACCGCCTGCTCGAATGGGATGAACCTTGGGTTCATCCCATTCAAGGTTCATCCCATTCGAGCAGCCGGTGGGCATAACAATTAAGTCGTGTATTTTTGTTTTCTTTTACTGCCTGCTTGAGTTTTGCACAACATCTTTGCACGTGGCAGTGTAAAAGCTCTGTAAAACCACTGCAAAGTCCACTTAGAAATTTAGTAGACCTTGCCAATCGCTAAGACCATCTCTCTATCTCTATCTGTGTCTGAGTACTAGGAAAACGCTAAAGTCCCGCCGCGTTGATGGATGAGCTTTTAAAAGTTTTTAGTTTGCGTGGGATATCTTTACTTTTGCAAGTGCTTTGTTTTGCTGCCTACGCATTGTAAGTGATTGTTGTCAAGTTTCTATTGTTTCTTGTCAATTGGTATTATTTACCGTAAAAAACTTATATTAAAAGCTTTATTTCTATGGATTCTGGCTAACTTTTCCAACTTTTTCTTTCAAAAGGTACTACATCACCATAACCTTAATGTCCATGTATAATATGAACGTTGTAGGCCCACCCGTTTGGTCAGAATTGGCCCAAATGGCACGAAAATATCGCACAATTCAGGGTCGGTGAAATTGAAGTCTTCGCTTCGCTCATCCAATTATGTAGCCTCTCTAGCTAAGCTCCACTATATAAACGGTGACTTTGGAGCCATCTTGCCAAGGAAGCACTTAATAAATATTGTATAAAGTTGTGTATAAGTTGTATAAAGGAATCGTGGCCCACCAGCATGCTTTATTTTCAAATACCGATCCCTGGCTGGACATTATTCGTTCGTTGATGACGTCGGACCCGATAGGATTGGTTCAGACTGCTAAATATTGAAATTATACCCTTAACTTGGGCATGTAGACTATAAATACGCATATAATTATATTATGTAGGTATTTAGAATTTTAGGCAACTTGCATTGTGCATCAAAGTGCGCGTTGATTCAAAACGGTCATGTCCGACAACAGAAATTACATCAAAACGAACAAAACTAGTTTCTTGAATCATCATCATTCAGTGCACACACCCTCACTTAACTCTGATAATCGCAGTCGACGTAATCATGCTTTGCAAAATCAATGGCATAAACTGTGACAGGTACCTTACACAGGTCCGTGAAGTTGGCACCCCCCATTCATCCGATCTTATCCAAAATCTACAAATATTTAGTGCTGAATTAGTGCTAATTATTGCTGTTTATCCCTGAATTAGTGCTGCCTTACTAACGAAGTTTTTTTAACAATGTCTGTGGGGGGGTGCCAACTTCACACAGCACCCACCATTCATCCGATCTCATTCAAACTCTACAAATATTTAGTGTTGAAACTTGAATTAGTGCTAATTAGTGGCGTTTATTTCAGAATTAGTGCTGCCTAATTAAAAATGTCTGTAGGGGGTGCAGCACTCCCCATTCATCCGATCTCATTCAAACTTCACAAATATTTAGTGCTGAATTAGTGCTAATTAGTGCTGCCCTATTAACGAAGTTTTTTAACAATGTCTAACAATGTGCTAACTTCACGCAGCATCCCCCACAGACATTGTTAAAAAACTTTTTTAATAAGGTGGCACTAATTATGGGATAAACAGCACTAATGAGCACTAATTCAGCTCTTAATATTTGTAGAGATTGGTTGAGATCGGATGAATGGGGGGTGCCAACTTCACGGACCTTCATTACACAAATCATAGCTAGAAATTGTAAAAAACTAAATAAAAAGGAAAGAATTAATCTGTAATGATTTTTTGTTTGTATCTAAACAGTGATTATAGACAAGAATAAATAGTATTACCTATTTAAATAACGTAGCTTTTTTCTCACAAAAAAATCAAGTGTTGGTTGCATAATCGAAGTTTCAGTTAATCTCTGAAATCAAAGAACTTACAAATACCACGATTGTGTTAATAAAATACTAAAAAAACGCCCAAAGTCGTTGTTAGACGAGTGAGCGAGTCATGTGTTAAGTATCCGGGGACATTTTGCATTTAAGTTGTTGGATATCTAAGGTATAAATGATAGGGTTTTGAGTTTAGTTGGTAAAAGGGCGCGTCAACTGTAAGACCATAATGCGGCACTCTCGCCTATGATGAATGTTCCCGGGTACTCAACACATGACTCGTTCACTCGTCTTAACAATACCCTCTTCCAATCTAAAATATCTCCAGGAGTGATCTAACTATAAACACACAACTTAAACAAATGTCAACATCCAGCGGTGTATGATCATACACCGAACAACCTATACATTTATATTCAAACTCGTTCTGCTTAATTACCTGTACAAAATCTCTGATTAATTGAACTATATTTCCAAGACCGAACTCATAGAAAGAACTTTACAATTGCTACAAACTTTCTAAAACAGTAATTATCTCCTTTTTGTGTTGTAAAGTAATTAACTTTTTTTATTCGTTTAAAAGTCAGCCCTTAAACCTCCGGAGGCGTTTCCTGGTTTCTGTTCATGTAAAACTGAGTCATTTGTGTGAATAGAAGAACTCGACTACGTGCTAATTGCCTTCTCGATCCATGATTCATTCTCATTAAGAATCACGGAACCTTAATCCAAGAATCACCTTTCTTTTTGTCGGTTGATGGCAATTAAAGTCGGCTAGGCGGCTAGATGGTAATTAAAGAATATCCCGACGAGTTGGTTTTAGTCGGAGCTGTTGCTGGTAAGGCACGTACGAAGGCGGTGGGGTTTGTGTGTATGTGGTTGGTTCTAGCCTATACTAATTATATATGTGCCAGTCAGTCCACAATCTGTTGCTAGTTGGTTAAAAGTTATACTGTAAGCAGAAGATTTCTTGACTCTTCTTTGCAGGATGCCAGTGTAAGGTCATTTCAACCTTGTTTTTTTTTTAATTTTTAATTTCTAATTATTATAGGGGCTATCGCTATAAGTTATATTTTGTTTTATTTACACTGATCCCTAATTTAATACAAATGTACAAAAAAAATACTATATTTCGATGGCCAATCTGCCATCTTCAACAGTTTTATTACGGCACGTGTGACATTTGATTTAAATTTAAGATCAGGGTCCAAATAACAACTTCACATGTTCCTTAAGTTCCAATTGTAATATAATTTGTTTTTTATATATTTATTTGGATTCATTTCAATTTAATGAAATAATTAACAGCTTTTAAAATGTGCTTTGTTAAGATTTAAGTAGCGTTGTCCACTAATAAATAAATACTATTATGTAAGTGTGATTATTTTATTAATTATTTCAAAAGGCCATTGTTTATAATCTAATAATTATTTAAATCGAATTAATCCATTTTTATAAAACTGTATCTATTATCTTTCTGCGCATTGTGCAGTTATCAGAGATCGGCCTTCTTTTGACTTTTCTCTGTCTTCTTCAAGTCGGGCAGCCATTTTGCTTTCTCTCTCTCTCTCTCACATTGTCACACACTCGGTGCTTAATCATTGATGGTTCGTTTCTCTTCAGCTGTGACTAATGGCCACAACAATTGTGACTAATCGTAATCGATGGCACTGAACGCTGCCATTGGATCACTGCCAAGCGACAATATTATCGAATCGTTTAGGTCCAGCTGATAAGAAGCTTGCTTGATTCTTTGCAGTTGTGAAATTCTTAGATTTTCTGTGTGAATATGTGCAAACACTTTCACAAATTAAATAAGAGTATATTATATTATTTATTATTGCATTTTAAGATTCACACTAGTTACACAACGCAAATCGCTATGTGATCATATGTGACTTCAGTATATTTAAAGTAATACCACCCACAGGCTTAAAAGAACACAGTTTAAATGGTGTTCAACAATCTTACCATAATTCTCATGGGAATCTACGAAGATATTTAATTAAATACGTAGTTATATGCCCTCAAAGAAAACATTCTTTCTCTGTTAATAGGTGTACTTACACAAACAGAAAAACACCTACAATATTGCATGAATTTTGTATACATTGTTCTATAACTAGAAACAACTCAACTGTTGGTTGCCCTAAAATAACACTAACTAACTAACTAACTAACTAACTAACTAACTAACTAACTAACTAACTAACTAACTAACTAACTAACTAACTAACTCACTAACTAACTAAATATATCTAGGCATCTTAACTTCTCCGAGGTTTGTCAAGGCAAAAACTAAAAAAATGTTGTATTCGTCACTAAATAGTGTTTATCTTACCTCAACACTTTCCTGATTGACGCCTAAGTTTGTTTGAATTTCTTGATAAATTATCCTCATCACCATATTATTAGCCTATTAAGCAACTATTAAAAATGTATTAGCACGTTTTAAAATGCCGCAAAACACTTGCAAATCACATTAAAAATCCATTAGGTCTCTTCTAGCGTTGTATTTTAAATTAAATTGCATACTATGTAGAAGATCACTTAATATCACTTATCACAGAGTCATGAGAAAATGTGCTTTACTGGTAATGAGCTGTGGTCAACTAGTACTGTGTTCACTCGTTGTCTAATTAATTAGAGATTTAAGAGTGTGAATAATTAGTATTTGTACGATTCAAATTAAAAACTACGATGATCTTAGGATCGAAGATGCATCACTTTTCTGTCGGTCAATGTCACGTGTCATGTATAAACATGACATCCGATTGACAATACATATATTTAAATACAGCATTTTTTTTTCGTCGAGAAATCCCCGTCACCCAATGTCGATGAATCTGCACCTAAAAGAATTATTCACCCTCGGCCAAGAAGCATCCAAAGTACCAAACAACTTAGCAAAGTTGTCCATAAAGCATACATGAACAGTTCTACAGTAGAAGATTTTAAAAAAATTGTATCTGTCAGCCACAAAAAATTACGAATATAGTCAATTTTGTACTTTTTATCAAAATCAAAAATCGTGAAAATATTTGTTTGTAAAAAAAAAAAAATTTTTTATAAAAGTGAAAAGTGATGCTGTAGATCCTTATTTCTCCACTTTCGTGACAATTGTTCAAAATTTCAAACGCCTTAGGTGCCAGTCAGCCGAGAGAGCAGGAATGTGGCTAAAACGCATGTCCCATCACACCCTCTTAACATCTTAGAACAAAATGTAATTTGTTAAATTATGACTTATGGTTGAGTAGTAATGTATCTAACTACTGACCTCTATGCTTCCAGTGGTACGCCTGTGATACGGCGAGCCTCCCAGACGGGATCAGAGCCCGGTTCCTTCCTCTCACCCTGGACCAGGAGACTGAGATATTCCTGGACGAGTCTACCTGCAAGTCAGACTGGCTGTTCACCCAGCTCTGGTACTCGGTCGCTAAAGCCTTCCTCAGCTGGTTCATGACGCAGACATCCATCAACGGGTAAGTCCCAACCATCAACTACCCTTGCTTCAGTCAAGCAAAGAAAGTTGCCAAACGAGTGAAACGACTATCGATTATTGATCGATTTTCCAGCAAACGATTCGATAGGGAAAAGGCTAATCAAATCTTAATTGTTAATATGATACAAAATACAGAGGGTGAATTTACTGATGAATCGATCATTACAGTTCGATTTTTATTTTAAAAAGAGATAGTAACAATTTTGTTTTTCGAATTTACTTGATACATATTGAAAATAACGCTCATTATGCCAATCATCGAAACGATATCGAAAACACATTTTTATCTATTATTGTCGATTCGATATAGATCGGAAATAATTGATCGTTTGTTATCTTTTGTCTCAATAACCTATACATTTTTGGGGTATAATAATGTTCAAGAAACTTTTCGCTTGAGATGTAATTACTGGCAAAAGCGATATTCACGATTGGATTCCTCCATTTTCAGTTTGTACACGCTTGTACTATACACTGTGGTTATTGAAAGGAACAAATTTAATTTCGCGAATTTTCATATGAAACCTCGATTATCCCCAAACAAGAAGAGCCCCCCCCCCTTGCAGTACTTAAAACAATCATTTCCCGGTCTCATTAAATGCAACAATTGTCGAAATATTATCATGTACCATCATAAATCGTGACGTATATAATTCAAATAAAAATCTATTAGCTGTTTGCTCAGGCGTCGTGATTTCTCGGGTCAGCGGTTGACTCCTCGCTAATAGCCTAGGTGTAATGTAATGACGAGAGGTCAAACAGGTTGGGCATAACGGTCACGTGACCTTTACTTATCCGCGGTGACCTCTGACACCGCTAAGACGCGTCTCGTACTAAAATTAATTGTATACTCTTATTATTATTATTGCCTTACCCATTTTTACATGTTGGAGTTTTAAATTTATTCAAATTAGTTATCCGAATTGATTGTGATGAATGGGATGTCCTTAGAGAGAGGAGTAGTTGATTTAGAGATGGAATTAATGGTAAGTGTATTGAAAGTGGGCTTGGCTTGGCAAAGTGTGATCTTTTGTTGTTGTTTTGTCGAGTGATATATGGGATATAGGATGACCGGACTGATTTTATTTGTAATCAAGGGGCAAATGTGGTGTTTTATGTTCAACTTCAACTGATATCTTATGTTAAATTATTTGTGCGTTTCCTTGTAGTGTAGTATTAAGGGGAATCCCTAGACCTGAATATGATTTCTAAAGAATGCTGTATAAAAACGTCTGAAAAGTTAGAAGAATGAAAGAGGTACTTAATAAAAGAGCAGTTTATTCATTTGAATTTTCTTTGACGGAACATAACCTCAGAATCAACAATTATATTCAAATTGCCCGAATCAATCCAGCTAGTAAATAATAAATATAAGAATTGATGGTTTTCTATAGTTTCTTGCGTTGTACGATTTTTTTCGCTTGCCAGTACAATTTCAAATTTTGTACCGTTTACCGGGAGGAAAATCGTGCAATGCCAGAAACTACAAACAACCAGTTTCTATTATATTTAGGTTGTAGATAAATGAATATAGAAACTATGTACAAAAAACGCTACTCATAATTAAACTTTGAACTAGCTAGATTGATTCGGGCAATTTGAATATAATTGTTGATTTTGAGGTTCTGTACCCGTCAAAACAATTTCAAAAAATAATATGCTCTTTTATTTAGTCCCTCTTTCTTTCATTCCACTAACTTTTCCGATGTCTTTACTGCATTCTCTAGAAATCATATTTAGGTATAGGGATTCCCCTTAATATTTAGACTAAACCGATGGTTTGTGAATGAGAATTGGTTGACCGCGATGATCCAGCGTAAGAAAGTACTTAATACTTAGTATTTATTATTGTTGATAGTGATATAACAAACAGAACAACATGAACACCCCAAAGATGTGGAATTACAGTGTGGGCGTAATAATGAGTTGTAAAATAATGATGTAGAAAGGATTAAGGGCGATATTATCAATCAAAGAATGGGAAACTTGACAAGAGAACTTCTGCTCTTAGATTAATTGATAAGGGACTTTCCTAATGTGTGCGCGCTTGCGCTAACCAAGACGGTGGGTTACGAGGGGTGGTGTAGGTGTGAAGAAGTGGGGTAAAAAATAAAATAAATTCATATTTAGAGTCTAGGCCACATAACTGATTTTCAGTTCGGGACATTAAATTTAAAGCAGACCAAGCCAATCTTGTCGGCGCCGATACCATCGACGAGTAAACAATTACCAACATGTATTTTAAATAGAAAACACAGCCCAAATAAGCTGGGCCCGCGAGCAGCGCCAGAATCAACTAGGCTAATTTGAAACAACCTTATATACAACCCATATACTTCAGGTAGGGAAAGAACCGTGCTGTACCGATCCCACCACAGGCGACTCAATAAAACAGATACCCCAGCGAAGAAACAAGCCACCCACGTCACGTATCGAGGAATTAGAGGTAGGAAATGGGAACCAGTGCTCGCCTCTAGCTTCGGGGAGTATTCTACTCTCATAGGGTCAAATCAGGCGCACTCTGGATCAAAACCTGCTGTCAGACACTCTTATTAAAAATTGCTTTAATCGGCATTAGAACCCAGAAAAACAGCTTTAGAACCCGGATCAGCTTATATACCAGACGTTATTATTTCCAACTTTTATCGTACTTCTAAAGTTGCAGGTGCAGCAAAACATCCTAGATTGAGCTCAATTAGATAAGCGCTAACTTACTTTATGTAAAGTGATAAGTGACTGTTACGGTTTAACAGCGACTACGTTTTACAGATCTTATTAATATCTGTATATAAGGAGTTATCGATGTATCAACCATCATTCATATTGCAAGAAAAACAACACAGGAGCTGATTTTCTGCAAATCTCTATGAAGAAGAAAGCTAGCTAGTTATATAGATCTCTGCAAAAGTATGGTTTCGATAAAAAAATATTACCATTTTCCTTGTCGTTCGTATAAAGTTACTGGACATGTTTATATGCTGAAATAATTGCCGGTCGATTTGTTTATGTAACATGTTGACTGTTGAGTACAACTTGTTCCTATTAAATGCTAATTGAAGAAAGAACCTTGATTCTTAATGGAATTGGATATATCTATAGCGGTGTGTCTGAGTGGATATAAATAACTCTTCAATAACCAACCAACCAACCAATCCAATCAGATAGCCTTACTTTAAGAAACAAGCAATGTCACAGATCACAAATTTGTAAGTACCATTAGAGGCTTTTAAAGAATTACGTATGTTAAACTTTAATTATTATTATTAGTATCTTTCTTTCGAAATAAATTAAAAGAAGTCGATGCGATAAGGTTATGATGTTATACGTGCGTTTTATTATTTTATTCTTACAGGTGAGTTTACTAATTGAATGTCTCGGGTGAAGAAGTGATAATTATCATATTACACGTACTATACAGTACACCCATGTAAGTGTTTGACAATTGTGATTAAGTTGTAAAACAAAATGGGTTAATAAAAGTATTGTAAATTTTGCAAATACATGGAGTAGACAAGTATACTCCTTTGTTTATCAGTTAGTATAATGAGTGAATACGAAAGTCTTGGAGACGTTAAATAAATAAATAAAGCAAGCAAGCAACAAGCAATATTGAATATCCTCTCTTTGACTGGAAGATAGTATCACATAATGAATAAGTTTACACTATTTCCTTATATTTATTTATTTATTTGTTTATTTATTATTGTTCTATGTAATCAATACACATGTGTCAAAAACTACAGAATGAGACAGGATATATGTCTAATAATTGTTGATAATTCAAATTTTACAAAACTTTTTAACTTTCTCCCAAAAAAGTTTTAATGTGAGTGTAGTATAAATCAGATATTATTTTAAAATTAAATTATTATTTTGTCGAAACCACAATAAAAGTGTTGGATTTGTGGATATTATTATTAATACATTATTTGTGTTCATTCTTTTCAATATTTACATGTTACACAACACGTCTTAGAGATACGTGAAAATTACATTTTGTGAATAGATACGCTATTTTTTAAATTTAAACTATGGTTTTCCAGTCCTATTTTATTTTATTTTATTTTATTTTACATATTACCTATTATTTGTTTATACACATTTTTATTCATATAATATTAATTCAACCTTGGTGACATAGCTTTAAAATACGAAAAACTTCATACAGGACTACCTACACAAGATTTTGAAAGTGGCCAAAAATAGATGCTACAAAACGCCATAAAATGACACTTGAAAAGGCTATTTAAACGTATTTCTAATCATTATTATAGTATAGAAATATAAAAGCAAGAACAACGTACAGATTCTACTCCTAGATCCTTCGAGGTGAACGGAGTGGCGTATGGGATGCACCCACTGCACTCAAGGTGGAGTACCCTCAGTTTGAGCTAGTTTGGGAACCAAACGGTGGCCCCGATTACTCGATTAGCCACATCCGTTGCTACGTGTTTACAAACAAATAGCTTTAGAAACACAGACTTCGCCCTTAATTGAAAACAAGCCTATCAGTTCTGGATGACAGAATCACTAACTCGTTCGACAGACCTGCCCGTCGCTAGTAGAGAATTATCATACCTTGATTAAAGAGGCTACCAAATTGTAACCGCCATTCATGAAAGTAATTCGGGAGGGGAACTATTGTTGACTAAGCATGAACGATTTTATAATTCGTTCGGAATTAACGACTATTCACTTTTCGTTGAAAAGCGCGATTTTGTTATATTTTGGTAACTATTCACTAATCACAACTGACTTGCTCGCATTGCCATTGAAGCCTGGAGAATGTTTTACATATTATATTAAAATCTAAGAAATTAACAACCACTATCTCTTCATTAAAAAAGTACTGAATTTTAATTCATCAATCCATATATGTATTGTATTTATTTAACGTCTAACCAATTCAGTTACAAAAACTGATTTATAAAGAGGACATAAATAAATAAAAATAAATACATTAATGCACACAAAAATAATGGAAGTTCAGATATATTATATTATATTACAACAACAATGTATAATAAGACAACAGTAACTGATAAAATATTCAAATAGTAAAGGCTTATGAAAAATGTGAAGTGAAAAAACTAAGATTAGTCAAATAAAAATTAAGATTTTTTTGAATGAATACAATGAACGTATTGTAGGGATAGTTTTTGATCTGGAATAGTATGTTTTATTGTGGGCATGCCTTGATTCCCACAGTAATAACAACTATGCAGCATGTGTGCATATGTTCTGAAACGCAAACGCCCAATGCAATATACGATACACACAGTTATTTATCCGTATCTTAGATTACTTTGTACCCTGTTAAACGGATTGTTCGCATGTTTAACGAAACCTCTAGTCTTTTTAGTCTGTCTTCAAATGCAATCACATCTCGTTTGCATCGCACGCCACCTTATGTGGACTCGACGCAACACTAACAATGGTGTAACGTCTCCACATAAAACATGAATTAGTAAATTCAACGATCTTGTCACCCTGTCTCCATTCTTTGAAAACGAAAAGAATTCCATCTTCAGTATTGATAAAATCGTTTAGTTTGTTGTTGATATTAATTTAAATCTCGTATAGGGCGTAGAGAACCACCTATCGGCCATTGTTTATTTCTCTCCTTATAGACACTATTAGATTAATGGTGACGTCACAACACCTGGTAGCCCCTAGCAACGAGGAATTTGACTCCAAACAAACTTTGCAATAACTTAGCAACCAATAATAGCAATTCTTCTTAGCCCCCCCGCCCATAGCTTGTACATAATAACACAAGCCTTGGTATAAGATTCTATTAATAAGCCTATGATTTGATTTAAAAATTACTAGAGTCTTAAAGATAACTGTTAATCTAAGCTGTAAACATATTCTAAAATTCGCGAACATAATCTTTAAACTAGGCCTATATGTTAATGGAAATACAGATGTAAATCATTCATGGTTTCAATTAATATTATCTCTCCCTCGTTGATATATTGTTTATTTATTTATTTGTGGCCACATTACAACAGGACAATATATAAGTATTTCTTTACAATACAATACAATACAATACAATACAATACAATACAATACAATACAATACAATACAATACAATACAATACAATATCAAATAAAATAAGTTACATAAATATGCATAACTATAAAAATAATATAAACATGAATGTATGAGTGGTGTTGTATGTATGTTTGAGTATATGATGGTGTGAGTGAGCGTAAGTGTAATTATAAATTGTGAGTGCATGAAGGAGTGACTGAAGAGATTGATGAAGTTAATTATCGGCTATTTCCTTTACTTGATTTCGAAAGTGATGAATATTACTATTGTGCAAATCTTACTGAGGCTTGTTCAATGCCTGTAACCTTATCAAACAGGAATACTTGTGCACATCAATGCGGTTGGGGGGAAGTTGAAACAGTTTAAGAGTATTCCTCGGTGGTACACCTCACGGTAGTTCAATGATTCGATTAGAGTCGAGTCAACCAGGTTGTTCCAATCAAAGATTGTGAGACTTTGTTGAAAATACTACTCTTTGGTTTCCAATGATAACGAAACCGTGGATTTAGAGTCGAGACATGGTTTTGCCATGGCGATAAATAATAAAATCGTCGCCTCCATGTTTTGTTCGAAAGTTTAAAACTAAGGTGCGCCGGAACACGTGGTACTTTTTAGTTGTTTTTCCCGTTTTTTACAAAATCAAAGAAAACAACAAAAAGCTCATGTGTCTTCCTATGGGTTTAGTTTCGAAAATGGAGCAAGAAATTCCATTATAAAAATCCCCCAAAAAGAATGAAAGGTGGCCAGTCTGGTGTTTTTTTTTTGTTTTCGTGGGGTATTGTTGGTTGCCATGGACATGAAGCGGCAATAATTAGGATACGATGTCTCTATTGTGATGGTGAATCACACGCGTATGGCGGGGATAATGGCGGCGAAACGTCTAGCAAGAGAAGAGAGGAATTTGCCCACGCGGACACAAAGAACTTGGACAGAAAGACAAAACCACCTTAGGAACTTTGTTCGTTAAATGCTTGCTTTTGTAATAAAGGTACTGCTATTAGGTTTCTGCATTTTGTACGCAATTGTTTCAGAAAACATAAAGAGCTGAGCAAAAATGTAATTTGGTACATATTTTGTGTTTTTCAAACGAAATGACAAATGATTTTGAATGCTTATTGCTTACAAAATTGAATTGTATTTCTGTTCGTACCAATGGATAATTCATTTGTAGTAAACATTTTTTTTAATAGTACACATTTCTCAAAATTAAACTGCACAACTTAAGTTAAATTTAAAAAATGCAGTCATCAGCTTTTCAATTTGTGCAAAAACTAAGAATTACCAAACATTTAAACTTACAGTTCTGATATCACATATGTTTCTTGGACACAAATTCGATACAAATGTGTTTATTTATGAACACTGTGTTCAGTGATTACAATGTGAGTCTTCCATCCAGGCAAGCGTTATCTTTGCTAGATTATAGCGTACCAAGGCAAAGAAAGAATAAAACACATGGAACAAAAATAAGAATGTGTTTCTATTACCGATGAGACACAAGTTTTAATTCAACAATATATTTTATTTTTGTCATGTTTTTATTTTATTTTCATCAATTATGTTGGCACTTGGCAGATATGTTTCATGGTCATTTTGTTTATTTCTTCTTTTATATGGATTGTTGTAATTTTCCTTTGTCAACCTTCAGTTTGAAAAATAATTTTTAATAAAAGTCGAAATATCACAAATAAATATTGATAAGAGCAGTTTTATGTCCAGTCCAATAAACACTTATTTAAAGAGTAATGTTATGATGAATATGAAGGAAAAAAGTAGGAAAAATGTATATGTGTTAAGACAATAAATTTAATTTAAGGGATTTAAATGTGATATTTGAGTGTTTGACTTGAATCCCTCGCCCGCGAGAGCGCGGTCCGCTACGCTAGCGTGTCTTCCTCTGATAATGGCCTGCGTAACACGGTAGCCTCGCTGTATAATGGAGGACGGACTCGCGCGTGTTGTTGAGATGCGCAGACCAAGACTGGTTTTTATCACTGGTCAGGTGAGCTCGATGAGGGGTTGGTCACTACATCATCAATCACCCTTGCGTTGCGCTTGACGGACCTGCAACGAGGGTTATCGTTACAGTAGCTATAGCTAAAACAGAGAGAATGTGGTATGTGTTTACTTTTGTTCAATTTAGAGAACGAAACATATTCGAAACAATTTTGGATAATTTACGAACATATTTGTTTGGGGGATACAAGAAGAGATTTATACAAAAATTCACATTTATATCATTTATTCATATCCAATACCGTCTATGTGCATACATGTGCGCCCTTCTTGAACTATCGGTAGAAAATTTTGATGATGCAGTAAGTATTTTAATGATATCATATTGAAAACAAATAAAATATTTTGGACCATAAATGATTTCATCGGTAAAATTTTTGATGGTATCATAAAAGTTTTACTGATATCACTAGAGTTTAATTATCATCAAAATTATTGTTTTGGTGATATTATTAAATTGTTCGATTCTACTGTATATTTAGGATCAGTAATATAGACAATAGACATGTCGGTAAGTTTGGTGATAATACTAAAATTTCAATTATATCATCAACACAATTTTGCCAATAGTTCAAGCAAGGCGCCAGTATATGGACAGGAACGTTCATTGTATTATTTTGTTTGGTACGATTGTTTTTAGTGATGTTTTGCCAAATTTCGTACGTGTATTTGATATGTTTCTAAGCAGAGACTCAATAGCGTTGATGTACTGGCGTACAATTGGCTTTGACGTGAAATACGCGTAACACTGCCAGAAAATAAAAACGTTTTTGATGTTTTTCAATTTGTTTTGTTTTTTACATAATCCCAACCTTGAATCGATATTTGTGTGCTATTTACCTAAATTTTTCGATTCAAGGTGGCCTTTGTCTTTAAAGCATGTCCTGTCCTGTTTTGAACGTGCGGAATCTGTTTCGAGAGATATCTTAGAGAAAATATTCAAAAACACACATTCTGAAACGGTTCCAGTCGACTGCACGAGCACGTGGTTTAGCGTCTTGTCTTGATGGAGTTATATCCACAGGATGAGAGGTTGCTCAATTTTCTACATTCTTCTCAAAGTATTTCGTTTCATCAACGTGATACGGCTATTGTTACGAGTCTTGTTTTTTGTTCTAGTTCTTGTTTTAATCTCTCTCTTAGTACAGTAGCTAGCTCGGATGTTTTGTCTTCTTACTACGGCTGCCACCTCGGCTTAGCTGACCACTCCTCGGAGTGCATCATGGCCATCTTTAGCGCAATCCACGACGATGTATGGGTTCACTTGTAGACGTTGTCCTCACGTTTTAGTTTTAAATACACGATTATCGAATTGTAAAAGCAATATAATTAATATTTTGTTTGAAATTGTGATTACAATATCTCAACTTTTCCATTGATTATACATTTCAAATTTTTCAATTCTATAGGTGCAATAATGTTAATATATTTCCGTTTAGTTAATAATGTAGTAATATCTGAGTTTTTTCTTCTATTTTATCAGGTATGTGTAATTTTCCATTGTATGAATCTCGCATTTACCACAAAACAATTAACTACAATTCAAAGTCTGTGATGAAGTGAACGCCGAACAATTTAGCGTTTTCTTGAAATGTTGTGTATTGATTGAAATTAAATCATTATTACCAGATTCATAAAGAAAAAAGTAGAAAATGTAATTAAAATACAACAGAGTGAAATGAGATGGAGAAATTATTATCTTAACTTTCATAAAATTTAAAAATTTCGATGCGATATATGTATATTTGAAGATGATTTCGAATGTCCTTAACTGAACTTCGCGTTTCTACAAAGCTAAAACATATTTTTATTTTTAAATGTGTTTTTGGTTTGTATAATTGTGAAAACGAAATAATATATTTACTGAGTGTGTAATAATTAAACCTTTAAACGCCCTTGGTCATTTATACGTAGAAGGATTTTCTTGACAAATTTTTTTTTTTTTTTTGGGAAATGTGTTGTATTTTAGTCGTTTCTTTCTCGTTTATTTACATTGAGCCGCAGATAAAATGTTTTTTTATGTTCATATCCTAATACATAACTTAACATAATCAAAATGTGGGAGGGTTGGGGGGGGGAGGAGAGGGGCATACTTAAAACTTATGCCAATGTAAACTACACATCCCACCCCCCGAATGCACTCACCTTCTAACCCGTCTCTACCTCGTATGCACTCTCTCGTTCTCGTATTGAATCAAGGCCCACCTGGGCAGGCGTCCTCCGAGGCGCTAATACCAACAACAACCCACTGTACATAAATCCAACGAATACCGGGATTTATGACAAGCCATGCCGCCTTGTCACGCTAATTAAAACCACCGAGCGAGCACAGGGTGGCCACGAACCCAACACACACGTAACGTTATTTATTTCACTATCAAGTTCAAGATTATTATGTGAATATGAGGAGGTCTTCGTGTAACACACAAAACTGAAAGAAAATCTTTATATGAAGTTTTCACTTTTCACAATTAAACACCGTATTTGTGTATACCTAAAGGACAAATGTTAATGGCAAGAAACCATTCGTATAAGATGGATAGATAATTATTTACATTCATAGTTAAATTAATTAGTGGATTGAGCTAATAAATATGTTTTATGGCATCGTATTAGGTCCTGTAACATTATGTGTCTGTTTAAAATTAGAAATTCGAGAAAAGCGTTGCATTCACAAAGGTTTGTTTTATCTTTTTAAATTTTAGATTAACCAACAATATAGTATTTTACACTCAAAGTTCCACCTAGTATTTCTTTCTAATTTATTGAAATGTTATTATGCTTTTATGTTGTTAGACACTAATGTGAATTGGGGCTACGCCCTTTGCTAATAACATATAACGAATTTTATTTGTTATTATAAATAATAAAGTATACATAAATGCAAGTCACGATTTGTTTTATAAGTATTTTCTTTCAATTATTTTGCTATGAATGAATTTGCGTTCTTTATTAATTGAACTTGGTTGCACACAACTTGCAATCACCCATTTCAAGTTGCAAGAAAAGGGATGGAGATTTGTCAATTCAGTTCAAAAAGCCAAACTAGAAATTTCAAAAAGCTCCAAAAGGCTAAATTTGGGAATCTAAGATCTATCACGTTTATTTGTAAATGCTCATCATATCAATTTAATTGTTACAGTGCATATTACAACAGAGTACAAATACTCCACATGTGCAAATCATAGCATGGACAGACAACATACTTATACATTAAAATATACAATAAACATTCACAAAATAATAAATGTCTCTCTTTAAACACATTTGAAATTAGCAATTTAAATGTGAAACCATCAAAATTATTAACAATGAAAATTAATTATAATCTTCTTCTTTAAAAAATATGACGTGTGCATGGGTGAGATGCGGAATATGAAATAAGGGGAATAGGTTCCACTTGTAACTTGTATATTATGGTGATGGTAGTGTGGCTTCTAGCGCCGGTTCGTGCGGTGATAAGGGGGCGGTGAGGGGCGGGGTTGAGAGACAAGTCTGACATGCTCATCCATCACGTGGCTTAGAAGACAACCTGTAGATATCAGAGGTAGACACGGGGCTGGGACACTGGACGGTAGGGTGACCACGAAGAGAGAAGACTTGTGCAGTGGGCTCATTTCTCATTCATCACTTTATAATCAAATTTAAAAAAAAAAAAATGGGACAGTAATCTATTCAAATCTATAATGCACCAACAATACAGAAGTTAATAAGTTAACCGTCTCGGTAGCTTAAGGGTAAAGCACCCGGCAATTAAGAAACCTGGTTTCGATACCCGGTTGAGATGGATTTTTTAATTAAGGGATTGATTTCCATAATATGGTTGTTATTGATATCACCATGATATAATCGATCCAAAGTCTGATATAGGCCATAGTCTAGGTAGGCTTGAGTGTGACCCATTATCTCTGAAAATAGATTTAGATACAGTGAAATTTTATTATAGGGAGTGTTTATAGTGAGCTTGAGACTACATCATGATATATAAGATATACCTAATAACTTACACCATAATGACAGAGTTTGTACTTATTTAGTAGGCCTACATAGGCCTACTTCTGTATAAATGTGAACTGGAGAGTACACTGCCACATAACATAATTAAATATTATAAAAAAAAAATGATACATGAAAACATCTAACTATTGGGTCAACTATAGGACTAAACTAATAGTACTTAAAACAAACAAAATAGTATAGTGTGTTAGTTTATTTCAGTAGCTTTATACCTAAACACTCATCTCCAATTAGTTCGATGCTCATGACCATGTTATCAACCAATTGATAACTTTAAAAACTATTAAATTATTCCCTATTTCAACCTGTTTATCATCGTATTCTGTATTATATTCTACGCGTATTCCGATATAGCTCACCTTTCCTTCAATCAATCAATTAATTTATAAACTCCACGAATAGCCCTACTAATCAAGAAAATCAAGATAAAATTGAATTCATTCTTAGTTTTCTACAAACGTATCTGAACAAAGACCGACCATATTGTTCTCCTCATGCAAGATTGCAATACCCGATCTTCGAGGATAGTGTTGTTTTCATTACACCAGTCAGCTGTTGTCTATTGTACGGTTGCATTTACAAGTTATTGCCCATTACTCATCCTGAGAGGGCCTCTCGTTTATTTTGGGTTAAAGGGTTCAGTTCAGACTGAGTTCACGTCTTGTATAATAAATAAATCAATTTTAAGTTCGCCTGTCATTTTTTATGCACGTAATTTAGTTTTGTGTAATTGGAATTGCCAGTTGTGAAAGACTCAATACCGGTGACTTCCCGTCTAATTATGCATGGCCAACGCGGAGGAGGATAAGAGGTCAAGCCTCCTATTCATTATGTACTTTACACTTTACAGGACGAGAAGGACTCCACCTTCATGGATTAGTTCATTCAGGGGTAGAGTGGGTGACCGCTCTGCCCTGAAACTCACGTATATCGCTGGTTAGAGTAGATGGAGGTTTCGAGAGCTAGTGTAACGGCTTCGTTCTCCTCAACGTCTGCTCGGCAGTCCGGGTTAGTGGAGGAACCTATATGAATCAAGATTACACCGTCCTTTCGGATGGGACTTTTCGAAAGGAGTAGGCTACAACTACATGCCGGTACCGGGTTTTCCCTCCACCTTTCTGTTCATACTTCATCCTCATATATCACCACTCATCGTCTCGAATAGCCAAAGTGCATTAATATGAGACGTGCATAAGCAATATCCAATCAATCATTCAATCAATCATTCATTTTTGATGATTCATAAACCATGTGGTCCATGTTTCATGATAAATGAAATCATTGAAAATTCGAAGTATGAAATTACTCATAGGACTATTGTTTCTAATTTATTGGATCAACTGTAGATTATGACAAACAAATTAATATTTATTTTCAATAGCGAATTCACCCCTGCTTGTCGGATTGGATTTTGACATTTTACTGATTTTCATCATAAAACAAAATTACGATGAGCTTAAACATCCACTTTTTTTAAAAAATTCACCGCTAAGATCTTAGGGTCCGAGCTATAAGATCGCAAGCACTGAAGACTAAGAGTCAATCAAACAGCACAATGCAGAACTGACCATGTACATCAGTATTCATGCCATGTACCACCCTGCCTGGTCACAGATGCTGTGCGCCGACGTACATGCATACCCCTCAAAGAGCCACATGTCCACTGCACCTCGTGTCAAAGTCTACATAATACACATAGGAATGCGACGATTACAGCTTCTACTGTTAGGCGTCTCGTGGGACAATCTTACAATGGTGTTTTACCTCGGCTAGGGTATGTAGTGTACCTCCTAAGTTATTTACACCCCAAGACAGAAGTAAATCAAGCGTGGGGCAACTCTAATGTACGGTACATAACCGCACACTTTTCGACACAAGACCGACTCTCTCATGGGAAGTTCAATTTATAAATTAACAGTATCAATTAACTACTCTTATGCTCTCTAAAACAGTTTTAGGTAAATATCATTGAACTTGTGTAAAACTCCGAATACATTCTATTGAAATACATGTTGTTAAATAGCACATACATACATACATAACCTATACATACATAAATTATGGAGTGATCATACTAATAATTTTTTTGTATGTCCATCCGTTCGTCTGTCCGTTCGTCTTTGCGTGTGTCACATCTTACAATAAAAACCGAACATGCCTGATTGACACTTTGTTAACATTGCCCATCTACAAAGATGATACGAAACCCGGCACCTCCACCAACCAACCCCAGAAAGTGTAAAAATAGCCATGTGCTCTGCAAGAAGCGATATGGTGTTGCTAAGCTTTGCTCCCTATTTCGAGCTTGTTAAAAATTATGAATTAATCAATTTACAAATGCGTTAAGACGTGTGTTTATTGGGGAAATTAATTACGCTTTGATTTGCACTTAATTTCTAATTTTGATCTAATAACACTGTTTGCAATTTTTTAATTAGTATTATTCCCATCATCTAGACGTCAATTTATCACTAGAATTGAAACTTACGAAAGTTTTTTTTTTCACTTGCACTTATTATTTTCTTCGTATATCTTTGCATCTCAAAAGAAATAAATGGCTTCAGTTAAAATCAACGCACAATCCAATAAAACTATTCGCAATGTTATTTGGTAACGTCCTACTTATATATCCATCATTATTATCATAGTTGCGTTTCGTCATGATAAAGTAGAAACTATTTGTTAATTCAATGCCACAACACCACAACTGGAATAGGTTTGTCATAGGACTCATCGGCATTTTAATGAGATTTTTTGTTAGGTTTAACCCACGTGGTGCTTCATTAGAATTTCACATTAAAATCTAGCTCCTGTGCATCGCAGTGGAATTCATCTCACATCCACGGCAGACCTCGTGGCTACAGAGTCTCTCTCTCTCTCTCTCTCTCTCTCTCTTCTCTCTCTCTCTCCCCCCCCCCCACCCGCCCCTCACTATTCTCCAACTACGCTTCGAATGGAAATTGTATAAATCTACTGTTTTAAATACCTGAACAGTAGAACCAATTCCTTTTTAAGTATTCTTTAGCCGTGAGATACAAATTGCAACAAATAATATATTATTTCATTTCTACTCGGATTTGAACGCAAACCGCATTTAGACGATCTTGATATCTGTCAACTTGAAATAATTACTTCTTCGATGCACTTTATGTGCGTACATTGTACAATACATTGCGTTTAATTAGACAAGCTAGGAGGTCAATATTCGAATGAATCAGTTATATCTCTGGATGTTTTAGTATAAATAACGTCGCAATGGGTTGAAAAACTTCTTCGATTCAATTCATTCATTCATTCATTCATCATTCATTCATTCATCATTCATTCATTCATGGTTCATTAATTCATTCATTATTTCTGAACAATCGTCAGATTCAAATAAGAATTTCCAAAAAGGCGTCCGGATTGATGATTTTCCACATGTCACATGAAATTTTGTCTTCATTGCTGCAAAGCAACGTTTGCTAAAAATTATTCTTATTCATCGCTCATCCAAGAATCATCTCCTACGAATTAACTTTTCATTTAATTGTAATGCCAGTTTTCTTCTGGCCGTATCAATTTGGTGTATATTCGGCAATTTTTTGTTTTAATATTTGTAAAAATGTTTCTCAAGTCCAATGGGAAAAAACGAAATTCCCAACGGTATAAATGTTAGTATTTTTTTTTATTAAAATATGAGTAGTTTAATATTTTTTACAGTTGTAAATTTAATGTAAATTTCGTTATTGATGATGGTATGATTTTCAAAGCTCATACCGTCCAAAACAAAATAATGTGACACCAGCATGCATCGAGAGGTGCAAGCAACCACTAGATCATTGCTCCATTATCTCCATAATAAATATTTTTTTTCTCACGTAAATTCAAAAGAAACTCATATTTGTACTTACATTACATTTGTGCATTACTTTTTTTTGTTTTTTTTACTTCGAAAAGGGACGGACGATTATAACATTGACTAGACCTACACTATTTACCCATAACATACCGTAATCCATACTTTCTTTAACCTTCCTTCCATAGTCTCTGACCAGACAGCACAGCAGCATTTTCCATCTCCTTATTCATTCATTCCTTCGAAATCTTCCTCCTCCCTCCTTCCCTCTCTCTCTCTCCTTCGTTATCCTCTCATCAGCATACACGACGCACCTCCCTCCATCTCTCTCGTCTCCTAAGGCCACAGATTGGTCTCTCTTTGTTTACCAGCTACTGTACGACGTAAAGACTGCCGGCCGGTTGCTTGCCTGCTTGGTCGGCCTGGTACTGATTAATTCGAGCCTTTTGTTTCCATGCAGGTGATGTTGATAAATCGATCTTCGGCCAGACTCGAGGTTAAGCCTTCTTGTCCACAAGCTCACATCTTGGGTACAGTCATGTGGAAAAGTTTGTGGGGCATTAGGGAAGTCTGTTTTTGAAGGTTGTTTTAACATTTTTCACAATCATTTCGTCATTTTATATGTTATTTTTAAATATACACATTTTCGGTGATAATTTATTTTGGTTGTGTTTGCTGATTTTTGTTCATATTATGGACTCTGGGAATAGATAAGGAATAAAATACATAACTTCTGGATTCAAACCCATGTCCTGTTTAATGCTTTAGACATGCTATGCTCCCTAACCTTTTGAATGACCCTCCGTGGTAGTGAAGCAGGAAAAATAAGTAATATTTACTCTATTTTTATGTGGGGTTTTAAGCTTTACGAACGCTTTTTATTACAGTTTACATAATATTTTTAATCGTGACAGTTCGAAATATTATCTCTCCAGACACTTTTCCTTATCCGACAGTTTCTCTTTCATTTTTCCACATCCATCTCAAAGCCTATCCTAGCTTATCTAAAATTGAATTCAAATCTTGGACTGCACTAGACTTACGTACTCGGACTTCCCTTTGGATACTTACTTTAAGTATTTCAGTGCGCATTAATATGTGGCCAGTTAATTGGAGTCTAAAAAGAAAATTTCCAGACAGTTCAAATCCAAATCACTAAATATGACCCTGTGCCAGTAGAACGAAGAAAGAATCTAGTCTACCATCGATACTCATGTATTTAGCCAAACCCAGATTCCATATAACATTCTTGTTTTAATTTTTTAGTAGGGTTAGGGTGTAGCTTAATTCTTTGACGAATAATTAATTAATAACGAGATGCCATTCAAATTAATATAGATTTATAATATTATGAGGCTGACTGGATTTTAGCCTGCCCACACAAATTTACTTCTAAACTATTTCCTAATTAATTAGTTAGTTAATGTTGTTTTAGGGCACTCAACAGTAGAGTTATCAGTGCCCATGTCAAGTGTATTGGAATCTTCCAAATTTTCTTTTTCCATTGTGGATTACCACCATGTTTTCTTCCCTACAAAGGGAGGAACGTAAGGGAAGACGCGGGGGGTTAATAAGAAGGAGTGAGGATGTTGGATAGGATGGGTTAAACTGGGTGGGAACGGAGGAGTGCTCGTTGCAGAGAGGCCGGCAAGTATGGAGAAGAAAAAAGTTTAAGAAGAAAATAAATATGAGTAAGGCTGTGTAAATGAAGGAAGGTGTGATAAAAAGTTGCGCGAGAGCTCGCTCTGCAACACGCACCTCAACCGGCCAGAGCTCGCCCTTAGTTTTGGGGAATACACTACTCCCCTACTCACAGGCCAAACCACGGGAAGGAAGCGAGTTGGACTTTGAAGGCCCATTTCCTAATTAAATAAAAGTAAATTTGTTTTACTGACTATACACACTCGTGGCACAGAACTGATTCAGTGGCAACTGGCGACATCAGCTAAAGTGGCAAACCCTGTAGACACCGAAGTCATCGATAAGAGAATAATGGCCAACCAGCGCTGTTTTATTGAAGCCATTAGTGAAGGCTGGAATGAACAAGGAACAATTTCTTTTTGTTTTTCTCTTCATACCCGGCACCTCCACCAAAAACGTGATTTAAAAGTTGTGAAGAACGTTTTTTTAAAAATTAATCTTCTTCGACGATATCTACAAAGTGAATATTAGACAACCAGAACAGTTTTAGTGAAGGTTGGTAAAGACATGGAACTATAAATGAATTTTGTGTTCTTCTCTAGACCCGGCACCTCCACCAAAAACGTGATTTAAAAGTTGTGAAGAAACTTGTATATTTTTATCTTTCTACTATGTGTTCACAAAGCAGCTTCGCTCCCTCCATAGGATACCCCCGTACCCTTGTTTGTAAATATATAGTTGGCAACTTTCTATGTCCAACATTACGTCATGTATTTTATTATTCTCCAACTCGTAACAAATACGCCATGTTTAATGCCCTTTAGCTATCACAACTATGCGTATTGGAATGCATTGGCTTTACGGATAATGATGCACTTTTATCACTCAACAAATTCCTACGCCATTCTCGATAAGCTCCTTGATTAATTTCTTGATTTACAGAGTGCATTGTCGGATTCTGGAGCAATCGCAGTTGTCTTCACCGGAGTGTTTATCTCATTTCCACATTTCGCACACTTTTATGCCTGTAAATTACGTCTAATTAGAGCTCGAATCGGCGAACACGTATATTTAATTAGCGGCCATCTTTGATGACGTCATTTCACTAAAGTTTCGTGTTTTCAAGTTGGTTATCAGATGTTTCCGAGAAATAAAACGGTCTACGATTAGCGGTGATTGGATTTTCGTTTAAATATTTGTCAAGAGTTGTTTGTGAGGAAAAAATCGTTTTAGTAAGATTGCGGGTAGAGTTTGTTTTGGATATCTTGCGATGTTTGACTTTGCGAGTGGTTTATTTCAATTCCTCTCTACGTTTCAGCTTTGATAAGTTCAAACACGGGGGAATAGTTTGTATCGTCGTTATCATCTTCGTCATGCACGTTGGTCTTGTGGTTAGCGTATCTGCTTCCAATGCAGAAGGTCCAGGGTTCGATTCCCGCTGAAGTCAGAAGTTTTTTAACTTCTGATTTGGACTTAGGTCCATCAGTTCATTGTCTTAGGAATTTGTAAACGGTGACTTTGGAGCCGTCCTAGCAACGAAGCACATAATAAATTCAGAGTTGTTCTGAATCGGCCTTGTTGATTCTGGCGTTGATTCGCGGGTGTTCGCACTGTCCATACCACTGATTGCTATTTCCTATTAAAAATATCGATCTTTGGTTGGTTATCGCTCACTCGTCGATTGCGTCGGGGCCTACAGGGTTGCTTGGTCGCTTTGATTTAAAGTCCCCCACTGAATATCAGTTATATACATCTGAGTGGGTAGACTCTAAATACAATTTATTTATTATTTATTATTTATTAGAGAGCGAATCTCCACTGTATATACATAATCTCTACGTCCGTCACTCTGTGCGTATGTCACGTCCCAATATAATAACTGAACTTGACCTCTGATTTACATGCAGTTTTTGGTGACCTGAACAAGCATCACTGAATGGGAGAGTTTCTGTATTTATACTCGGCACCTCTAACAAGGATTATATTGCGGGAATAAACGTTGTTCCCTTTTTTGGAAACTTCCGGATCCGTGCTTGTTTTTTTAATATATTATGTCGTGAATAAGTTTAGGGTCCCACAAAGCTCTTTTGACCAATGTGGCTAATTTACATGTTTGCAAATATTGGATCTAAACAGATGTGACAATTATTTTTTTGTTATGTCATTTTATGGAGACATATTTAAATATTTTGTAAATTAAAATAAAAACAAAATAAAATCACAAATCTCTGTTCTTTGAATTACTAAAGGCCTCCCAATGTAAGATTTCCGTGTAGATTTATTAAAATTATGTTTCTCCACATTGTTAACTTTTCTTGTCGCAGCTTATCTGTTATATACACATAAAAGTTCAAATATGCCACATTCATTATGTGCGAATTCCCAAATGGAGACGTTAAACGCCAAATGCCGAAAGACATATGTCCTCGTTACCGTAATGAAGTCACATTCACATACATGAACTAGTTATAGAGTTGGACGCCTTCGGTGTTTTCATCATCAACACTCCTGAACGCGTTTCATCTCGTGTCCATGCCATTTCACAGGCATTTCCTCTCGCGATCTGCCTATAACTGGTCGAGCTCCGGCGAAACAGATTCTACTATGTTGATGCCCTGTTTAGCCGCGTTCTCTGGTGATTAAAACCGAGGAATGTCCGACTGCATGCTGTGCTGTATGTGCATACTAACGTGCACTTGTGCAGTTTAACGCGGACCTCTGCGTTCCACTTGTTGTGAACGGCACTCCGCGGAGAGGGGGGCTATAGATATTATTGATGATTTTTTTTTTTAGAAAGTCGAATTTGTTTCAAAATTCATAAACGCTGGGTCTTAAATCCATATTTTGTGGTAAGCTTCCATTCCATCATCCCATTTTCCGCCAGTATAGAGTTTATATTCATTTCTCCATATTATATCCATACGTCCCATCTTCGATTATCTTTGCTTATACCTTTTTCGTTTTCCTTATAATGTCATCTCCATTCCATTCTTTGGTAGTATTCCATTTTCCAACAGTACTCTAAATATTAATTCCTCCATATTCACACGTCCTACTGGATTATCTTTGCCTACCTCTATAGTTTCCCTTGCAATGTCATCTCCATTCCATTCTTTGGTGGTTCATTTTCCAACAGTACTCTAATATTAATTCCTCCATATTCACACGTCCTACTGGATTATTTTTGCATATACCTCTATAGTTTCCCTTCTAAAGGTTCTATTTTTAATTGTTTTCGTTTCAAAAGAAGGGAAACTAAAACTATTCCTTACGCGGGACACGAACCTACGACCCAAGTCTCCTCGCGGTCTCAGAACAGTCGTATCAGCCACCGCAGACGTTTTACAATATGGGGAAACCCAGACAAAATCCTGTTGAAGGATGATCGTCAAATTTAATTCGTCCGCCTTGCTTTATGACAGACAGGGCGTTTCGCCGACATTGTATCCCCCAGCAATTAGATATCTTCGGTCGCACCTCGCAGACCGTTTGACCCCCACTTATTAATCACCGGGTGTTTATCCAAGTCCCGAGTGATTTAGGTGACGTTCGGGTGTAATCGGGTTGTACCGAACAGGTTCGCGATCACGATCTTCTCACTTTGTTCAGGACCGAGGCCGGCGCGCTCCTAATTAACTCCCCCCTCCTCCTTGGGATGTCGTGGGTGCACACCTGGTGTACACTTGCGTCTTCGTGCACATACTCCGGGTAGCACACACAAACACACACATGCTCGCCTCAGTCTACTCGTGCGACGTGCCAAGGAGGTTTCTTAATTGATGCACGTCGCACGAACAAAATGAAGGGAGATCGTCGAGGAAGAAGAAACTCAAAGTAATACATTTCTTCCCGGCTTTATAATCTGGTTTTGGTGGAGGTGCCGGGTATGGAATACAAAAATAAATTTAATACCTTGCTTGATCCAGACGTCACTAAACCAGTGCTGGCTATAAACCTCATTCGTATTTTGACAGTAATAATTTTTTGGGGTTTTGAGTGACTTAAAAAATGTAGATTGCTCGGGGAAAGTCTGAGGTGCCTGAATTTTACTTGTGGAGAATCGATCGTACTAAGAAAATGTAGAGTGTTGATGTTTCTTTAAGTTAGATGCTTACATCGCGCATGGTATGAAAATCTGGGGGGGGGGCTTGTATGGTTGTACACCTGTATTATATTTTGAAAATATGGATCATTTGGACAAACATAATAACATTTATTCGTTATCAAACAATGCTGTAACTACCTGCAATGTTTTTCTAAAATTTACTTAAGTTTGTTTTTTTCACTTTGATATTTTTTAAAATTATAACATTTCATATTTGTTTGTCTTTCTTGATGTACATAGAAATTAGACTTTGATGAGTGGGTATCAAGTTAAGCATACATGCCCGAGTGATGTGCAGGGTGGTAATGACGGTAGCGGCTCATTCGTATTCCTAATGTTACTCCCTGAGAGTTTGTTTTAGTTTTTAGGGTGTAATTAGTTATCCTAGGAAGAGGTGTAGGCTATTGATGAAAGTCACCTCGCCTGATAGTGAAGGTGTTGTAATTTGTTTTCCTCTGCCTCGCCCACCCCTGGCATCATCCCCTCTGGCGACAACCCCGTCCGTCCGGCAACCTGTTACTACTATCACCCGACTAATTCCTCGCCTAATGGGCCTAACAAACACACGGAAAGTAAAGACGGTGTTTGCTTTGCAGACGTCCCTTCCCTTCTCCCCTTCCTCCCCCAAGGAAAACAATTAATGACTCGTGTCCAAAGTGACCCCCCCCCTCCCCCCTCCTGTAAGATACGGGATGTGGCCCACACAACACTACACTACACGGCAGTGATCAACCCTGCTGGACAGGAGGTTGTGATTATGTGGTGACCTAGGCTTGTCAACGTACCCTCACCCTCTAACCACGAGACAAACATCGTAGGGAAAAATACAAATACACAACAGACATTGATACAAAAATAAACATAACTTTAGGACAAGTCGCATCGTCTAATCACTATCAGAGTACTTAAACATACTTTGGTTATACGCTATAGGTCCACCTTATTTAAATAAATGATGGTTTCAAAAGTTAAATGTTTCAAATATTGTAAATTTTGGCCTCATAAACGTTTTATTTTTTAGGGATGATACTTAAATTGAAATGTACTCGAATTTAATAAGGTGTATTCAATTTGATAAGATGTATTCAGTTTTCAAAATTCCTTTTTTCAGATACATCATTTTATTGCAGACATTACAAATTAGGATATCTTAATATATAAAAACGAATGTATGTCTGTCTGTATGTTTGTCCTTTATGCATTACTACACCATTCATCCGATCTCCATGAAAGTTGACACATATACGTATTTTTTATGGAAAAGGTTTCTATGTTATCTGCTTTTGTTTGTGTTATTGTTTTTGTTTTGTTTTGGGTTTTGTTGAGTACATTTTTGCCGCGAAGGGTTCTGGCATAACACACAAGAACAACAACACAACAACGTTGCAGCAACGCGCGACGGGTCAGCTAATGGATAGCATAGAAACCTTCCCCGTGAAAAAATACATATATGTGCCAAGTTTCATGGAGATCGGACAAATTAGGATATTATTAATATTTTTAAAGCTGTATTGTACTTAAACTTTTTTTAAATTTCTGGATTGTTGGATGAGCGTAGCGAGCGAAGCGAGTGAAGCGAAGACTTCAATTTCACCGACCCCCCAAAAAATTTAGCTCGGGTGTTTTTTGTTTTTGTTTTGTTTTTTTTGTTGTTTGTATTTCTGTCTGTTTGTTCGCTCTCTACAGGGCAAACGGCATATGCGATCTTGATGAAAATTTGACAGGACATTCGAAATCTCTGAACTTAGACTTGCTGCGTTTTTGGGTACAATCGAAGAAATATTTCTCATAAATATCGTACTTTTACGATTTTTACGATTTTTTGTGCGATATTTTCGTGCCATTTGGGCCAATTCTGACCAAACGGGAGGGGCTACAACGTTCATATTATACATGGACAATAAGGTTATGGTGATGTAGTACATTTTGAAAGAAAAAGTTGAAAAAGTTAGCCAGAATCTACAGAAATAAAGCTTTTAATATAAGTTTTTTGATTTTTTGTGCGATATTTTCGTGCCATTTGGGCCAATTCTGACCAAACGGGTGGGGCTACAACGTTCATATTATACATGGACATTATGGTTATGGTAATGTAGTACCTTTTGAAAGAAAAAGTTGAAAAAGTTAGCCAGAATCCATAGAAATATAGCTTTTAATATACGTTTTTACGATAAATAATACCAATTGACAAGAAACAATAGAAGCTTGACAACAATCACCTACAATGCGTAGGCAACAAAACAAAGCACTTGTAAAAGAAAGATATCTTACGCAAACTAAAAACTTCAAAAAGCTCATCCATCAACGCGGCGGGACTTTAGCGTTTTCCTAGTATTAAATAATGATCATAGATGCGTTACTTTCTAACCATATAATATAGCACGTAAGTACATATCACGGATTGACTAGAAAGTTATTTTTTATCTTGTTTCAATTTCTTCTCTTCTATTCTTTTTTGTTTGCTTTGCTCTTTACATCCTTAATTCTTATATATGATTTCTAAATTTCTTATTATATTATAATCTAAATCTAAATTTGCTACTACTGAAAAAATTATGTTTATTTAATTCAAGACAATTGATTTCACACTCATTTTGTTTGTTTATTATAGATTCTTGCCAGCGTTTGTATACATAATATCTTAAGTGAAAATTATTTAAATGCTGTTTATTATCTTCTCGTTCATTGTGTTGTATTTATTATCCTACTATGTACATCAGTTTCAATAACATAAAATGTGTAATAACTCATCAAAGTAATAGAGTAGGAGAACTGGGGAAAAAATAGCCCTGACCTTGAACAAATTGCAACAGAAATGGTTCTTTTTGCACTGGGTTCAGAAAAAAATACTGTTTAACATACTCAAAATCGCGGAAAATCTTAGGTGTCGAAAATGATCAAATTTGCATATTAAGATAAATAATTGATATCAATAAAAAACATTTTTTTCACCTATTTCGCTCCAAGTTAGCATGACAGTAGACAGTTGAGGTGAAATATCACTACTTCTGTTTTTTGAATTTATTATTTTGATTAATTACATAGGCTAATTACGATGACAAATGATAAATATCAATGGAAATCAATTGTAATAATCCTATCAACTAACAAACAATATATCGCACAGAATACATAAACATCCGATACCAGGTCACTTTTCAAGTAAACTGGCATTCATGTAACTTTTTTGTGTTAATTAGTTTTGAATTAATTAATTAATTAGTTATAAAAAAAAATTAAAAAATAAAAACAAACAGATTACTTTCAATTTTTCGGTAACAGCAACAACTTGAGATTGAGTTCTGTTTTCGTGTACATGTATTCACATTCAGAAGATACAAACTTGTTAATTAAATTCCTAGATAATATGAATTCTTTTGACATCGATGGAAGTTCTGATCTTCACAGTATTTTCAGTGGTATGACAGCTGCAAATAATGTCAATGCTGACACAGCCGAGAATGTTAGCCATAAAATCTTGTACGAAATGACTGATATTGACGTACTAACATACACCTTTAAGCGGAAAATTAAGTGACTACTTTATCTTCTAAAATGATTAAAGTAGGAAAGCCCATGTTTATTTTTACTACAATCCATGTATTCACGTAATTCCTAGTCCATGGATTGTATGTAGATTTATTCTATTACACTTACAAAATTAACACCCATTGGCTTGCTCATAAAACTCGTCCTAGGTATAGAAATATCCGCACATGTTTTTTTTATTTTACTATGGGTTCTGAATTTTAACTTTTCAAAATAGTATTTGAACAAATCCACTGGGCTACTAAAAACATTAATTTAGGATATGTATATTTATTGCTTCATGTTCTTTGGATCACCACCCAATGGATAGGCGTATTTTTTATAAACCAAGGGTTGATAATTTTAACCATTCATTACACATCAAAAGCTATATCCGCTGGACCATTGAAATCATTGACCCTGGGTGCTCATAAACGTGGGTTTGAATTAAATTAAATTATCCTTGGCATATAATCATTTATTAATCAATGTCTTGTCAATTTTGACTATCCAAAATAGTATTTAAAACAATCCACTGGGCTACTTAAATTATTAACTCGAGATATGAATATATTTAGTTTATAGCTCCATGTACTTTGGATCACCACCCAATAGATAGGCGTATTATATCAATCAAGGGTTGATAATTTTAACCATCCATTACACATAAAAAAGCTATATCCGCTGAAGCGTTGAAATCATTGACACTTAGTGCTCATAAACCCTCGAGGACTGGTTTGCATTAAATTGTGAAAAAACAAAAATGTTTAGTAACAATCAAGGTGTAACATTGGCCCTCTAAGGCTGGTTTGCATTAGATCTGGAAAATTATGGTTTAATATCAATCAAGGTGTATCAATGGTAATCGCATCGAATAGCCTTAGTGCATTAATATGAGACGTTAAGCAATATCCAATCAATCAATCAATCAATCAATCAATCAATGGTACAGCTCTATCCTAAGACTGGTTTGCATTAGATCTGGAAATATATGGTTTAATATCAATCAATACTAACAGCTCTCTCCTCTAAGGCTGGTTTGCATAAGATCTGGACAAATATGGTTTAATATCAATCAACTCCAAGTCAGTGAAGGCAGAATATACATTTTGTTATGTGCTCTTGATGTTGATAAGTAGATATTTCACTTGTCATTTTATTTGTCATAATATGACAATTTGTCATAAAAGCCATTTTAATATTATTAAAATGCCTAGGACTAGGATAATATCATTAAGTACAAAGCAATGCATCTATTTAAAATTTTAAGATTGTGTTCTTGCTAGTTTTAACTTACATTTTGTGGGTTTCTACAAAAATATCCTTATCACATTTTTAAGTTCAATTATTAATTAAATTTTTAATTGCACAATGATTATACATAATTATGTATTTAGGCCATATACGCCGTATAAAGTATTTTATTTATTATTCAAAATACTATACATTTATTCGCAAAGTCTGAAAAACAGCATAGGTAACTTTTTCTTTGAGTATATCTTCAATTCATGACTTAGTGCTATAAACGCAATGAATTATAATTAATTGCATTTAAAGTTGCAATTTTGTTGTTTTTCACAAGGATAATGATGTGCACTAAATCGTTTCGTAGCAAGATTTGCAAGATTTATTGAAAATTTAGTTATGAAATTAATTAATACAATTAACATGTTTTATTAAATTTAATTAATTAATGGATTCCATAAATCACAAGTCATAATTAAAATAAATAGTTACACGTTCATTGATCCTTACTGTGTAGTTTATTTGTAAAATTGTCTGGAAACACGCGTTATATTAATATTTGAATTATTGTCTATTGTTTAACTTTATATGCAAATTTGATCAATTTCGACACCTTAGATTTTCCGCGATTTTGAGTATGTTAAATGGGATTTTTTTCTGAATCCAATGCAAAAAGAATTATTTCTGTTGCAATTTGTTCAAGGTCAAAATTTATATCTACTACTCTATAACGATGATCAAGTGTAAGAGTGTAACCTGTATGAAATACAACCTAGCTCTCCCTAACGAACCTCTGATCCCGACCAATATAATACCTAGCTCTTAACTAATTGCTGATCTCCCTCACCCCACCCAACCAAAACACCAAATTACCATTAGTCGTGTACCTTGCGCCATATAGTACGAGTATCGGTTGGCAGTATGATTTACACCCTCACACCCACACCAACACTCCAGGACCTTCAAATATCCAGCCAGCTTAAAAAGTGAATGACATTTACGACGAAAAAACATTTAAAAGTCGAGAATTAATAGCCTACCAGTTTTTAGTGTCGAAAAAAATGCGTGTACTTATTTCCATATGCATATTTCACAAAGATAATTAGTTTGCTAAACTCGTTCCCCCGTGTAATTCGTTGAGCCCCGTGACGATCGTAAAGAAGGGAAATGTGTAGGTTTAACTGTTGGTTTTAATTACTTTTTTTATTAGTGTGGTTGTATCTTATGGACGTTGGCCCGTTGTTATTCTACACTCTACAAAACAATGCAGTGATTCTAAATCATGTCGTTTTAATTTAAAGTGACTTATGAGTACCATTTTCCCCCTCTTTTGGATATATTATGTTGTGTGTGATCAAACATATTATTTGTTGTATAATTTCACAGTTGTGCATGAGATGTGGCCGAACCGAACCGAATCGAATCGAATATAATGCGTATATTCTTGCCCGAACCGAACCGAATCGAATCGAATATAATGCGTATATTCTTGCCGAGAAGCTTATAGAATCAATGCGTTTACAAAATATACTTTATAGTCCAACCACTAAAAATCTGTTATGTGTCTGAGTGGGTATAGACTCAGTACTACTAGATATTGTTTTATTTATTTCACGTGCACTACCAGTATTTAACTACGGTCATAACGGCACATCATGAACCTGCTTAACTTTGTGTTAGGGTACTTATTAAAGATTGCAATCTTTGATATGCAGTTCTTGAATACAGAAATCGTCCAAGGGTTTGGTGAATGGTTTTTATTTAGAGAATGGAAACCAAACCGTCACCTTGCGCGTTAGAAGCTCGTGGATTAGTCACTAAGTGTCCTCAGTCATTCATCCATCCAGTCATTAATTCAGTCAGTCCTTCATTTAGTCAGTCAGTACGTCAGTCAGTCAGTCAGTCAGTCAGTCAGTCAGTCAGTCAGTCAGTCAGTCACTCATTTAGCCAGTCAGAACTCAATGCAAAATCCTCATTCGGTTTCAAGAGATGCTAGACATGTGAACCATGATCCCAATTTCAGGATTTCCGGTGAATGGAATCGTACTCTACGACTAGAAAGTAAGCGCCTAGTGTTTTATCAATCGTGCCAAAGTATTGTAGAATTTAATGATTGAAACCATACAGTTTTGTGTTACGTATAAACCATGCAATTTAAAACAATGTCATATGACAATACAATAACCAATGCTGCATGGGAATCGAACCACCGCCCTTCCGAACTCGAGTTTCGTTTGTGAGAACTGAGCTAGCTCACGAATCAGGAATGTCGGTGTTGGGAATCGAACCCCAGGATAAGAGTTTCGATACAAGCTAGCCTCGAACCCCATGCCAAGGTATTGTAGACACTCACGTGGCATTGTAACGTGTGATAGCGGTTGTCCGAGCACAAGAGACGGGGTGAGAGAGAGAGATCGAGTCTTGTCCGTCCACCCCTAGCAGTAATTGCTCCCCTCGAGCCCCGCCCTCCCCAGCACGTTCTGACGTCATAATGCGGAAGGAAAGGGTTGGCCGACAATCAGCGAATCAATTCAGCCCTCGACTGAGCGGCTTGATGAGGCTGGGTCATTATAACATGCGCAACACATCGCCGGAGCAATGGCGGCGTAGCTGGGGGCCGGGGTTCGACACCCGACCCTTGTAGACCCTGGACAGTATTGGGGGTGGGACTCGTCCGTTGACGTACGTCTATTTAATTTGATACACGCGTCCACGTTTTACACTTGTGCGCACTATGGTTGCTACGCGGGCAAAAACTACCCCTTCTTCCACGACCTTGACTGACCTTCCACATACTGATTTTGTTGTAATTTTAATAATTTATTGACAACTTTAAGCTATTTTAATTGTAATAATGTTAGCGTGATCTTTTGCTTCTTGTAATGTTGTTGTTCTGGTTAAATACTGACGATTCTTATGCTGTGTATATGTCGAATTGATGAAATAAAATACGAACAAAAAGGTTAATAAATTGCTTCACTTACTCTTTCAACTCGATTGCGAGCCCCAATTTTTATTTGATATAGCTCATGGAGTCATGCGTTACATGCGAGACTCTGATTCAGGCGGTAACGGTCGAATCCCGACACCGGCAATCCTGACTGAAATAGTTTTCCCCGAGGTTTTCCTCAGTCGTTAATGCAAATCTAAGGGATTGAGTCTTCTTAAACAACCCTTATGACATTTTCCTTCACATTTACCTACATTCCATAGAGTATGCATATATAATCCTTTTCCAGGTGTAACTTGCCCCCCTATTGATACTCAAAGTAACGTCAGTACTTAACTTTACAACTCTCTGGCTGAACACGCCTGCAAATTGGTTTCATACCTTCAACTAATGTTGCGCACGCCCGACATGTGATCTTACTTAAGCACTTGTGTCAGAAGTAGGTTACGTCTGCACTGTCTACGTCCCTCATAACTTAATAAATAAACTATTTCGGTCAATGGCCATATCCTTTGTTTTATTATACGTCATTTTCTTTTTATATAACGCCGTGCCTCGTAGTGTTCGTGAAATTGCTTTGAGCGCAATCATGTGTCGACCCACTATTGGTCACTTAGCAATTAAAACACGCCACCTCCATTATAGATTTTATTACCAACAATGCTACGAGTCTATACACATACAACACACACGAAACATTTCCAACGGCATGGCCGTGGTATTAATGATAGCCCCAAGGCATATTTTAATAGCCCATAGGTTCGTTTTAATTAGATGGTTAGCCTTATAGAGCTGGCAGTTAAATACAAGAACATGGGGTAGACAACTAAAAATATAACCGATATATGTTATCTTGAATGCCGAGATGCTTTTTTTATTTCGGACGATGTAACAAAGGTATTTCTTGTTAAGGATATCAAGGTTATATCACACATATCTAAGAATGTTGGATTGGATTTCGCCAATTTGCGTCCACTGATTGTTATAAATATGTTCTTGTCATTTGTAGTGATCTTGTATTGTTAATTTGAAAGTGTTCTTGCTTATTTAAGTGTTGTTTTGTTGTATCAATAGATGAAATATACCCTAATGATTTGTGAATTATGTGGAAATAGAATAACGTTTGCTACGCTTACACCTGCGAGCTATTAATACGCATATGCCACTAGGCCCGGGTGGTTTTGATGGTGTTGAATCAAGTGGAAAGGGGTGTTTACTAAGAATGGTTTAGATAGATAAAACCATGCTTAAAATAGAAACAAAATGTACGTTGGAACAATAAAATAAATACATAGGGCTTAATTCGTATTTATAGTCACTAATCTTATATTTGACATAAACTGAAACATGCAATTGAAGAATTGCATGTGTACACAACTTAATATAACTGTTTATAATGGATAGAATATACGTACCTATCATATTCGATTCACAATATTTACATCCAAAATCAGTCCAAAAATACTGACTTTTTGTGTTTGACTATTTTGACAGAAGCTAAATGCGTGTCCATTCTTTATTATTTTAATTCTTAAAATAATGTTGTAGAAAGGTGACATGATTTCATTGGTATCAAACAAAATATCAAGGTGGCAGAGAAAATATCTGTTTTCTAATGCTAAACAAACAATCATGCAAGAATTAGATCGATAGCAAACAGTATTTGTGTCTATTTTCCACGATGGTGATAAACGACCTTATCTCTGTGTCTGTTATCAGTTAGCAAACATATGTATCATCCCCGTTTTTGGTGTAGGTGCCGGGTATATAGATAAATACAAAAATAAATGTAAAAATATAACAATTTGGCCATTCAAAAAACGTTTTTGGTGGAGGTGCCGGGTATAAAGATGAATGTAAATGTTAAAATATAACAATTTGGCCATTCAAGAAGCGTTTTTGGTGGAGGTGCCGGGTATTGCGATGTGAAGTTTGGGTGATGCTAGCTCAACCTTCCTGATTCCCAGGTTTTCCAAAAACACTATCATTCTTTTTGTAGGGCAATGTAAAAAAAAGACGCAAGTCAGTTTTGATGTCGTGAACGATTTTTATCGCAAAATGTGACACACGCACCACGCACATGCAGAAAAGTGATGCATATAGGTGAGCTTCATCATCTTCAAACATAAGGTTGTCTCTTCAAGTCTATAATTTGTACCCTTGTAATTTTCTCCTCCCTCTCAGATTGTGTCACCAGCAATTAATACAAGTTATTCGTGATATACAGCCTTGTATTATCTGATCAAGTTCACATATTCTCGAGTTGTAGAATTCTTATCTAGAATATTCCACATCCGACGTCCATGTATTTCTCTATCAGTGCACTTCGTTCTTTGCAATTATTCTCTAAGCTCTTAATTGGCTAGAAACTTAACACTCGTATGCTCGATTTCAATAACTGTTAACAAATTTAATGACTTTTGATTATCTTCACAACCATTTCACCTAGCTGAACTACAGTATTAGCCGGGTATTGCTCACGGTTTAACGAGCCTTGGTTTATGTATGTATAAACTGCCATAAACATAAGTTAAACTCCGAATAACTCGTAAATTATAGATATAACTAGCTACGGGTATGTTAGTTGGTTATATACTCAAAGGTTAAAGTGTTGGAAAAATGTCTTCTTTGTAAATTTGTTCTTTGTGTTGTCACAAATTAAGCGTTGATAATATTATGAAGTAAGTACTTAGTTGTTTTATATGTTTTCGTGACGTAAGTTACAATTATGACGTATATAGCTGTACAACTCAGCCAAGAAAATACTGGAATTCATAAAAATAACAATATGTATAGTTCGTCCGTTTACAGTTGACGAATTTGGAAATCCTCAAAGGGACAAAGACCAGATTTGTTCACACCTCTTGACAAGATGATCTTCCTCTGGTTCACCGGGAAATAGTCTCGGAGGTCCCCAGTGATTGACATATCTATTATAAGAATCAACCGTCGCCAAATCACTTAGTTTGGTTTCCATTATTGCGCTTCATTGGTTTGCCAAAGAGGCGCACATGAAACTTCAGCCGGGCAACATGACGACGGTCAGCGAAGACTGAATTTAATTACAACCCTCGTAAATTGGTTATAACAAGTGGCTTACATGTTCCCGCTGTGTCGGCGAAAAAGCCGAAATTCGTCAAATGTAAACGGACGAACTATAAGCATGGAGTACTATTTAAACTCCATGATGTAAGCAAGAAAAAAGGTAATACTCATGTTACACAGAGCAAAAATTGGAATATGCTATCAGAAATTGTTGTCTTGTTATACATTGTTGTAATATTATTATTATTATTATTATTATTATTATTATTATTATTATTATTATTATTATTATTATTATTATTATTATTATTATTATTATTATTACAAATTTGGCTTATCGACAGTATATTATTTTTTATGTTCATTTATGTACTTAGCATTATTTAGTGTCTTCCTTTGTTAATCAGTTTTTATGATGGATCAGGCATCAGGATAGACTTAAAAAATAAGTAAAAATAAAAACATAAACGGACAATAAGAAATATTAACACATAAAACAATGGATTAACATGTTTTTGGCATGCCACGAACAAATAGGGTGAAAAGCAACAATCATAAATGTATTTATTATTAAATACAGTGTATTAAACCGAAATAATTTGTTTAGACTTTTTACGACGTTTTTTAATACAATTAATGCAATATTTCGGGAATGTTCAGCTCCCTTCTAATGGCAACAGTTAGAACATAAAATTTCGTCTTCAAGCTAAGGGCGATACTTCAAAACTAACAGCTTGGTCTCATTAAAATTATACAATTATTATTACAAAACAAATAAAAATTATACCACAATCATAGGGCCATCAAAGTCCAACTCGCAACCTTCTCGTGGTTTGGCCCGTGATAAAGGGAGTTTTTCTCCCTGAAACTAATGACGAGCTCTGGGTCGTCGTCGGGGAACTTTCCCCTTCCCTTTGACTACCTCCCCGACGGCGACGACAATGACAACACGGACGGATGATGACACAGACGGAGACGACCACGACGTGGGGGAACCTCTGCCCTTCCCATACGCTTGTGGCTGGTTCTGACCAGCACAGGCCTGTACACCCCTTGTCCCCCCGCGTCATCCCTTACGTCCCTCCCTTCGTCTCGAATAGTCAAGTTGCATAAATATGAGACGTTAAGCAATATCCAAAAAAAAATGACCACAATAGTACTTTGACTTGAGAACAAACCCCTTCCAAGTAGCCTGGAAATTATGGTATTATGAAATTATTTGAAAGAAATATTATTTTATATAAAACTATAAAATACGTACTCTAGATAGAAATATTGTGTTCTTCCGAATCCTATTAGGTTATTATTAAATTTACGATTGAAAATAATATTATTAAATTGCAAGTTAGATGGGGTTCTATTGGAATGGATATGTACGCAAGCGGCCTATCTGCCTTCCTCCACCCACACAAGCAAGGCAAATCCTTCACCCGTCAGACCGCCCGCTTCATTCTACATTCTACGCCAATATCAGCAAGTTACACGCATGAGGGACCCGCCTCACAAGACCGTAACTTTTAATTTCGAAGATATTGCCTAGTTTAGGGAGGTTTTGCAATCTTGGTTGTTATACATTATCGTAACGAAGGGTGGAAAGTGTGTGGTGTGTTATATTTTTGTTGCTAACTTACACAATTTTTTTTATTTTTGTAAATAACCACGATTGGACTGGATTTATGATAAGTTTATAATTGGTAACAATACATAAATGTATTTAAGTTACACACTTAGGTGCAGTACTGTTTGAAAAATTCCAAAATAGAAAAATAATCAATTCTCTTGAGGGAGGTGCGATTTTTCCCTATTTTCGCACCAATAGATTGTATAAATAAAATCACAATTCATAAAAATGAAATTTCAATTTAAAAAACATTATTTTTCGTAGAGTTTAAAACACATTTATATAGCAAGTTGATTCCAACATAGAGTGAGTTGTTTCATCATAAATTTCAGATGGCCCAACTATCACGGAGGTCTTAAGAGGGGATTATTTCCTGGGGACCTTTGAGAAGAAGATAAAATAAGTTATTGATTGTAGCTAGTTTGGACAGAGCCCTAATAAAGTATACGCGTCGCATTGTCCGTAATGGTTGTAGCTTGCACCATCTCCTCCATTGTACACTAAAGGTAACATTCTCCATTCACATCACAGACTCTTCCTAACAAAGTCAACCTCAAGTTTATGTTGACATTTATGAATTTTTCTATTCTTTTTCCACACGCTTTTTGCCTCTACGAACATAAGGCTTAGACGAAAATTATGAGTATTGGGTTCCTATTATATTATTTTATATGTTGCAAAAAGGGCTTACACATTTTACCTGGTCAGTGCGTTGTCTCATTCGCGCCTTGCCTATACTTTATGTGATTTCTCTCTCTCTCTCTCTCTCGGTCGTAGTTTTTCCTAGATCGTTTTCACATAAGTTAGATTATCTGTACTAGCTACACACCTAAACATCTTATCGGCTCTGGTTAGCCAATAAAACATGCTCTATAGTGCGACCCAGCAAACGATGCCTTCACCAGATGGTTTATTGTGGACCTGTGGATTGTAGAGATTTACTATATCCCTTGTATAGTACTACATATTTGTAAACTTCGTACAATCGTATGGTTTAGCAAATTTTGAAATAATAGATTTACTATATATATCTTGTATAGTATTACGTATTTGTAAACTTCGTACAATCGTATGGGTTAGCAAATTTTGAAATAATATTACGGTAGCAATATACAGTAAGACAACAATTCAAGGAAAACATCTGAGAAATTACACGAATTAAAATAAATCAAGTAGAATTAAGAAAATTTTTAATAAATAAAATTTTAAAATCATCAAAGACAGAAAAACGTTAATAAAATACGGATTATGGTTAAAAATTAGTTTTTATTTTAAAATCTTTCCGATTAGATGCCAAGAATCAATCTCCTTCTTTGCATATCAGAAAGAAACAAAACGAATATATTCTTCTAAAAAAAAGTTCTGGTACCACAGCCGAAATATATGAACACTGCTATGACTAAAGCCGGAAATGACTTGTTATTCAGTATGATGATAATACTTTGTTTAGTTTGTTATATATTTATAAATAAAAACTGTTTCTCATCTACAAATGTTGCCTCAGTTCGTAGATTGGATAGAGATCAGAAATGTACAGCGCAGTTTTCTGTCGATCCCTGATTTATTCACATCCGGTGAAGCTACATTACATGTTAAGTTCCGTATAACTTGTGTTTATTTATTATGGTGTACGTGTTAATAAATGCCCCACTTAGAAACAGCAATTGCAGATTATAAGGTACAGAAACACAGGGCACTCATATCTCCGCGAAATAAACATCATTATGACCAACTTTATTCAAATACGTTTCTATAACATCGTGTTTTCAAATGAACCTTGTGTTTCGTTTTCGATATTAATGTTTAGTATATTTTAAATGTGTTAATTTATATAGAGAGACAACTTTGACTTTCCTCGTTTACATTTATTTATTTATTTATAATTTGTTCCGCAACACATTTATTAGTTAAATGTGTCACTAAAGTGGCAGAAAAGTGCATAGCTCCAAGCACACGTTGGTGACTGCCAATCCTTATAGCAATTAATATATTAAAAAAGATAATATCAAGAAATATCAGCAACATCATAACAATCATTAGCAAAACTATCAAACTGGAAAATACACTTGAGTGAATTATTATATAAAATAAATCAGTGAAAAGTTATTGGAATTAATTTTGTAAGTTGAAAACATTGTGTGATAGTTTGTTTTTAGACGGTTTTTAATTCTGTATTTCATGATTACTATAAGATACATATTAATGACGAGTACGAAATTCAAAATTAGTTCACATTTCTTGCTTTACAGTTTCCGACGATCATTTTGCAATAGTTAAACATAACCTGATTGTGTTACAATTACTAAGATTCTGTGTCAAATAGGTAACTGACGTCTATAGCCCAGAGCATTTGAATAAATTTCGACAAATTCACGTCGAAACACAAACTACTATGTTTAACGAGAGATGTATATTATTAAGATCTTGTGTAAGCGAGGAAATATTTGCTCTCCCAATCCAGTTATAGTTACATCCGTGTAGAGGTTAATGGTACTCTTTCATGATACGGTTATTTGATTAGCTGGAGACTTTGTAAGAGTTAATAACTGCGTTGTACTATGAGGAAATTTACAACAAAAAGAGTTTAAACTTCAATTGTTAGTGGAGAAACTATGTTTTAATAAACAACACGTTCCGGAATCTGACAGAAATTTAACCTTAATCAGTTTGGTCGGATATACCGTACAATGGTTACCAATCTGGATACGTAGAGGTTCGATCCATATTATTTATAGTCTAAAAAGGAAAAATGCTCTAAATATTAAAATAAACTTTCTAGTAAGAATTAAAGCACAGGTAATTAAAAATACATTCCACCGTAAAGATACAAATATGTTACGTAGTAATACTTAATACGTATAGTGTTAACAAAAATCGGTGTGTTATCATAGGTTCGATCCATATTATTTATATAGTCTAAAAAGGAAAATGCTCTAAATACTGAAAGAAACTTTCTAGTAAGAATTAAAGCGCAGTTTTTTTATATTGTGACTTAATTAAAAATATATTCCACCGTATAAGATACAAATATGTTATTGTATATTATTATTACCGTTTCAAACTACGTCATTGTACCTAATGTACCTAACTACAAATTTCTCACTCTCTTGCTTCTCATAAATCCCAAAACAATTTTCAAAATCACATACCAAATTACCTATTATCATCATCATATTCGGAAATTACTTCCATTTCCCGTTACACGATTGTGATGTGCATATAAACAAATGTCTCAATCCATGTCTTAAACAATATACCTTCTCCATAATGAGACCACGATGTTGTCTGTCTCTATTGAGGCGTGATCTTCTCTCGATTTCACCGGCTGTGCAATCTTTCACGTAACGGAGTATTGAAGATCTTGTTCAATTATTGGGTGTGAAAGGTTGGCTGCATTGAATCCCAGCTGCGGAATCTAAACATGGCATATTTATAACTCGACAAAAATCCGTGTCATAACTTACATACCGATGCAATCCTTAGTAGTCTCATTGAAACGGAATATGATTATTAGCGCTAGCCGATATATTGTTATTGATATATCAATTTAACGTAGGTAGGATTGTGGTTTGGTGTTGTAAATCATACAAGCAGAACTGATTTATATGTTATAGCCACATTCCGTTACGAATCAAAAGGTTATAAAGTATTTCTTTTTGTAGGTTTAAATTTAAAGTGGTCTATAAATGTCGTGTCTGTAGATTTCAATGTGGGGGAACAGGTTGTTTAGTTTGGTTTATTTTGACAAGGTTAAGCAGTATTGAGCGTGGTCAGGTCGGGTGTTAGGACCGTTTATTTCATATTCATTTCATATTAGGATTCATATTCTCTTTACTTTTATCGGAATTTTCGAATGACATTTATGTTCTACCAAGGTAAACGCAAGCAAGATATGTACACTAATTTATTTATTTTTAATTGTCGGTTTTGTATTGTATCGACTTGACAATATAAAATTTAAACATTTATTCGCTAAAACGATATGTGCAAACACTTTCGATTACTAATATTTGTTAAAAATCAGTGGTTCTAGATTTGCATGTAAAACATTATAATTCTTATCGATATTATAGCTAACGTGTTTGTGCTGCTTTTGCTTTATTAAGTTTTATGGTGCATATAATATATGCTTCAGTGCTAATTTGGTAAAATCAATAGTTGTATGAATACGTACCGAAAGTACTGTTCACTCAGAATTTATCATAGCTAACAGCTGCTTACCATCATTCAATTGTAGCATTACCAACAATAGGATTTATATATTTTCTAAAATATTATGGATATTGATTTGAATTTTGTTTGTGTAGATAGAACTTACAATAATGCATTTTTCGTTCTGAATTTCTTTACTGTAATTAAACTATGAATGTTAAATTTGCTACAGAAATGTTGTATTATCGTTTAAATTTATTTATTGTTTGGATTATCGTCAAATAATTACGATATCAATGGAAGTACACAGTTAAGCTCTAAAACACTGTGAAGTCGGTTAAAACAAGTATTATTATTACAGATTTGAGAGGTGGACAATCACTGACTATTCATCCACTTTACAATCTTCAGTTTCTTTTTATTTTACCTGAAAGTTTTGTGTTTTGTCTGTCCTTTTTATCAATCGCAAAAGAAATCAATCAATCAAAATTTACTGTAGATATATTTGAAAAATTCACTCTACTTTTGTAGTTGCAGCATTTGCCGTTTCAGAAGTTGGCAATAATGATGGTCTTTATATTTTACGTACGTTTGTATTGTTGTATTTTTTGTTGTTTTATTTAATAACGTTATGTTTGCTGTATTCGACTTCAAACTGTTGCCGGCTTATAATCTATATTTTAAAATGCTTTATAAATTAAAACATTTTCTAGTTTATTTAACTTTCAAGGGTGATTTCTTTATGTCCACTCACCTCTCAATTTGAATTTACTTCAATTGAATCACACAAGACAACTTTTTGCTGTGCATTCTTGCCGGCTCTCACTTATCGGTTATATTTCAGTGCACTGTGTGGAATAATATGTTGTGAAAAACTGACAGCGCCGAATCCGAAACAATACAAAATACAAAACTCCACAACACACTTTTTAAAAGTTTTGCCCATATAATTGACAGTTTGTTTTCACAAACTTTTTTCTCCAAATATCACCATTGTTTTCCCACTTTCAAATGAGAATCAACTTTCGTAATTCAAGCCCAATTCTCAACCTTTTGCATTATTGAACTAAATACAATTTTTCAACAACAACCATTTGATTTACAACATTATTCACCACAATACATTGATATTTGATTACACTATTGTTTTATTTATATAAAACTAGTTTTGAGTTTCTTGTAATAAACTCGATTCGATCGTCTGTCTTGAACAAACAAGTCTCTTCTGAACAAGAATGTCCATCTATGTTAGTGGCTATATTTCCCTGTAAATGACTTCTCTTGAATTGTTAACTGTTCCTGCGGCTGGACAGTGACGAAGCCCTGTCACTCAATCACCCATCAACCTCTAACAAGCTGCGTCTAGGTTGGGTGGAGACCGGTTGCGGGGCAGGGACTCCCAGGGTTGACCAGATATTCACTATCACTAAATTATACCACACGAAGCCATTTGGATTTTGATTTTAATTACATTCATATTTTTTCCAAAGAAAATCTTTCATTGTGATTGGAATTATTTTTAATGTGTCTGCACTTATATGGGCGATATTTTAAAATAAATTTTAGTTCTCTAAAAACCGTGACAATTTTTATTCTGCACCATATAAAATTAATACGTTGTATATGACGTGGCTCCGTAAACATAAATGCAATCACATACGCACTGGCCATTTAAAAAAAAAATGATTTGTTTTGTAATTATTGTTTATGTACCATTTAATTTTTACCCCCTCCCCTCGCCATGTGCTTACTGTAACTTCCTATATCATTTGGTTGCGTTTGTAAATTTGGATTATCATCCAGGCCCTACTTTATGATTTCCTCTCTTTAGGATGGAATATATTGCAAAAATCAACTGTTCAAATTTAATAATTTTTTACTTATCTTTATTGAGTAATTCGCCAATTTAACCAACCTAATTTATATCCCTCGAACAACGTTTAAAGTTAAACTCTCTTACATTATCTTGTTTATCTCTACGATAACCAACTCCGATCAACCAGATAACCATGCAGTATCCACACACACACACTCATCCACTCTCTGGCCACCCCTTCGTTACATACATTAAATGCAACACTTACCAACATTCCTTAGCCAAAAACAAGATGCCGCCAGCCATATCTATACATCTTGAGACCACGTGTGCTCGATGCAAATCTCCACGTCGCATTCAAGACCGGTGCATACAACGTTCGAGACCATTGTTGTAGTAAATTTTACAGGTAAATACCTGGAAATGGTGAACGTTTGCGTAGTGTTCGTTAGGCTAGGTAACAAGAGCTGAGGGATGTGTCGACTGATAGGCCGTACATCACGGTGTGGTGTTGGATATAATGATAGGAGTTGCCCCGACTGGGAATCGAACCCATGCTTACTAAGCGGTACTCTAGCTGCCAGAAGAATGGGCCTTACATGTATGTATTCATTGTTGGATGTGTATTGACTTATTTAGTTACTCCTTATTTCATCTGGGATTTATTCTGTCTTCTTTACCCCTGAAAGTTGGCAGAATTGATTTTTTTTTAAAATTTTATTTCTAGAATAAAACTTTTAAAAATTCATAAAACTGATTTTTTTAACAATTGTGTATTCTTTTACTCATAATATTATGTATAATTTTATTCATTTACTTCAGCTGTATTTCTCCCTATTCAGTGCATGCAGCTTGTCCTCGCGCGACTACTATAGGGGATAGTTTTGGGAAAGAAATGCACTATGATGCTAATAATACTTGTACCTAATCCCAGTTTTTCTCCTTGACCGAGGAAAACCTCTGTACATAGTACCTTCAGTCTACAGTCTAGTTTTTCTTGTCTGGTAAAAGTTGAAAGGAAGATTCTCATTATAATACAAAGGTGAGTTTTTAAGTTCATTATTTTTAAACTGAGAGGTTGATAAAAAGAAGTGACTACATACAATGTATTAATGTCTCAAGCAGACACAACGAACATTTACATTATCTCATTCTTGTTTATTTAGTTCATTCCATGTTATCGCGCATAAAAGTTACTTGTTCAGTGTGTGAAGCCTATATTTACGACTATAATTTATTACAGTTGTGGGATTCTGTCTCGTTGAAATAGTAAATATATAATAGATTGCTTATTTATTTTAGATTATTTCCTATATTGAACTAGAAAAGTTTACTAGGAAATAGAAACAAGAAATAGGAAATATATACGTGTTACGATGTTTAGACCAGCGTGAAACCATAAGATAATTGCTTAATGTTTGAGTTGATCACATCTTTAACATAGTTACCAGTGGTAAATTATTAGACACGCAAAGTAGATAACCATGGACATTACATTACCAACACGTTTCATATTTAGGTTGCGATAAGCCTCGATGCAAAAAACCCCACACTCAACTCTATGTATACGTAACGACATACTCATGTTAAAAAGCCATTAATTCGCGCCTCGCGCGTTCAAGCCAGTCTTTATCCCAATAGCAAAGCCATTATACAAGTGATATTATTTTACAATTGTACATTTCCCATTCGAGCTTACCGTCTGTAATTTTATTGTGTCTGAAGAATTTTTCTTGCATGTGAAAGAAATATGAATATAAATGTGATTTAAGTAAGGAATTTCGAATAGACGGTGCAAGCTTGTTCCATGGGGTTTGTATTTATTACACAATTACTGATGCAATTCTACGATTCCAATTTTAGCCTTTTAAGTAATATGCAAATCTGTGGCGTATTCAACACGGCAGGCAATCAGATTTAAGGTGGTTTATTACTTAAATTACGCATTTCTTAAAACTGACTGCTATTATAGTAGGGCTACTAGCTCGTTGGTTCTCGCATATTGTCGACGAAATCATATTATGTTCGTTTTTGCGTATGGTTATCATCGATTGTAACAAAATACTGATCGTGGAAATAAAGGTGTTTAGTCATGTATAGTTACTCGGCAATTGTGAGTTGTGTGCCCGTTGTCAAAGAAAAATAAGTAATAAAAGCTTACTACCATCAATATTACTAATACTGCTTATTACTGTGTTTTTTTTGTGATATCTCTAGAATGGGACAAAATATCGCAAAACTGTTTGCAGACAGCTATGTGATTATATGAGTACTATAATAGCCTGCACGAAAAAATATTGAAATGTGATGGTCATTAAGTTTTTTTATTTGATATTAAATTAATTAAATGCATATTTTAAATACAAACCACTCTGATAAGTATTTGAATATTTTTTTCTCTTATATTGTTCTAACAAAACCACGTAGCTGTCTGCAATCAGTTTTTAGATATTTTGTGCCGTTCTCGAGATTTCACTAAAAACTGTAATTTCGCGTGGTTTTAAATTGGCGGTGTTTTGAATCGATCCAACGAACTATAGAATCTCGCGTGTAATACGGTAAATATACATTAGTAAAATTAAACATAAATAAATTTGTATTTAGAGTCTACCCCAGTCATATAACTGATTTTCAGACTATATCGATGGGACATTGGTTCATATTTGGAAACTTATTTTGGTACATCTGGTACCTTAACATTATTTGGCACAGCGTATTTTAATCGTTGGACTACAACAGACACTGTCGGCCGCATAGTTCGATTCGTTAAGCGTTATCCAATGAATAGTTATTGATGCCAGGGTATCAGTTTAACCCTTTCATTATGCGATTGTCAGCTTGATGGGTAGTGGAGCATACAATGTCGGTACATGGGTGGGCTGCGGTTTCTGGCAAAGCGGCGAAACTTTCGGTGTGGATGGATGGTTGTTCTGTTCGGGGTTTTGCAAGTGGAGGTTTTGGAAATTTATCAACACCAATACACACATTTTGAAAGGCTGTAAGTTGAAAGGTACCGACAGAATCGTCAAAGTTTTAATACAATGGGTTGTTTGTAAGTGTTGAAGGGGGTGGGTGGGTGGTTTGGGTGGTTTGGGTGAATGTGCGATGAAAATGAAAAATGGATCTGGACCTTGTTTAGAATTTGACTTTTCTGAAGATGTATTCACATGAGTTCGCCATGACAGAAGAAATCTTAAAACCGCCATACTCCTTTCTTTCTACGCATGTGACATAATGTTCTATGTACATTACGTTAAACTGGCAATGTTTTTATATAGTTTATTCATATAGTTGAGATAGTTTATATATAAGACAAATTAATACATTTTAAAATTTACCAAAACGGTGAAGGAATATATTTTCGTTCGTTACTTTATTGTTTTCATTCTGACTTCCAGCATGTAAAGCTAAATTAAGTACTTTACATACATCTGAAGTGCGATGGACAAGAAATTAAATACGATGCAATCAAGAAAATTGATATTTAATCAGTGTCTAATAAACAATTGTCTCTTCTTAGTGTAGATTTAAAACAAATATGTTATGACAAGAATGTAAATTTTTTTAAACGGTTTTCTCGAACTGTGATGCTTTTGATAGTTTAAATTGTAACACATTTCTATTCGATAGTAAATCTTACATTTCTGCCACCTGCATAAAATTTCAGCAGATGCGTGGGTAATATCTTCTACAAATAACGTGCACAGCACATTCTACCCTCCCCCTCCCCTAATTCATCCATACTATGATATATATCCACGTCGCTTTGGGCTCTGTCGGAACGCCATTTGTAAACATTTTTGAATAAAAGGCTTCCGAAAGAAAGGGTCAAAAGGAAAGTCTTGAAATAAAAGGGCGGGGGCGTTTTTGCCCGAGCAGTTGAATAAAAGTGGGCTGCTAGTTTTGAAGTGTTTACGGTTGGACCTATCTCTAATATTGTTGATGCATAGTGTTTTGCATCGGAGATCTTTTAAGTAGGACCTAACGGCGTTCATCAAAAGGAAAAGAGTATTCAAGTATTTTCCGGTCGCGGATCTTTGTTGCGCTGTGTGTAAGACATCTTCGCGCACATGCACTTTATGAATATTTGCACAGGAAGTTTAATAATCTTGTTCACTATTTGCAACTTAAATGCTTGACAGGGTAACAATTACATCAAAGCACGTTTCGTTTTAAAATTAATATATTTCTTTGATACAAAAATCACACTAATTTTTTGTTGTGTAGTTGTATTCTTGTTAAATTTAAAAAAAGCAAAAATAAATAAATCCTTTTTTAGAGTCTATACCCACTCAGTCACAAAACTGATTTTCAGTGGGGGACAGTAAACCAAAGCGACCAAGCCAACCCTAAAGGCCCCGACGATTGTACACTTGTGTGATTGTTATGTCTAATTTGTCTGCTTATGTGTCTGGTGTTATTTTTGTTTTGATTTTAATCATGCTTGACAATGCCTATATATTTGATATGAAAACATCTAAAGGTAAATTAAGAAATGAAATTAAACCTTATTTTAGTTATATCTCACATGACCCAAAATCGAAAAAAATGGATTATCCTGCATATATTTTTTTACAAATATTATAACTAACTAGTAGAGGTTACGAATTAAATAAAATTTAATCAGATAGATTTTATTGTTGGAATATTTTTTCATGCAGGATATAGTTGGAACGAAATTACATAAGCCCTAAGCCACGTTTTCAATTTTAAGTGATGTTTTGTGAGATAATTCTAAAATCGGGTATAATTTCGCCTGGTTTTAATATTGGCGGTATTCCTTCCTCTTCCCCTGCAGGCTTGTAAATTAAATCAATTTTATTTCCTCTTGCGTCCTCTCTTCGCATAGCCTACTTCTTTTGTATAAAGTGCATAACTTCCAGGCCAATTGCCACAAGTACCTATTTCTCACCTTTCTATTCCCGGCTAGATTGTAATATCCCCGTTTCCTTCGCGTCGCGCCTTCCTCAAGAACCCCTATGATATTCATGAATCTAATAGCCTTAGGAAGCGAATATCGATCCCGGCAGATGATGATTTGTCTCTTCTCCCCTTCCCCCCCCCACCTCCCCCCTTCTACATCCTCTAATCATTGACGTTCAACTAAGTTGCAGATTGAAATAAGCTTTTGCCTGGAGCAATTCTTCGTCGTCGTCGTCTTTATTTTAGACTCTTTTCTCGGGTCGTATTGAATGTGAGTGTGTGTGTTTGGCCGATGGGTTTTCTACTCTACAGTTGCAAACATGAAAACTATCGTCTATTGGTGACACTGTAGTGTGTACATAAGAGCACAATGAAGGAACTGTCTGACAATGGAGACTTGATGAAAAGACAGATGAAAAATTCGGTTACGATTGTTGTTGATTTTACGTCTGATTCTGTTTGAAATTTGCATTTATTTTATTTTTTACTGGCCATTAGAATTTCTCATTCCTTCTTTTAACGGGTTATAACTTGTAATAAATCAACATTCAATTAAACTCAAACCATTTTGCAATATTTTAACTACTGATCAAACACAGATCAGTTTGTAACTTTTAAGCTTTTCTTTATGTTTGTCATCTTTTGAAATATTGCAAATATTGAAGGGATGCCAATACACAGTAATAATACAAATATAGGCCTACACAATCAATTTTTGTAACTGAATAGGATATACGAAAAATTAACAAATTAATAAATACAAAAAAACGACTGTAAATCTATTTTTGGTTCATACGTCATATTATCTACAATGTAATTTACAAAATTCGAAGTATAATCGTACATATATATAGACTCTAGCAGAGGTTAATGGGTTCTATCCTCAGTCTGGGCTATTTTTAGGACACACACAAAACAATTATATTTGTTATGATAACCATTGACTTTTAGTTTTTGTTATGGATATCACTTGTTTACGCTCGTATATATCCATGGACCATGAACTATAGAGCTGGTTAATGTACTTTCGTTCTCGCCATTTTATCTGACTCGAACTGTATATTGTGAGACTGTGGATAAGTTGGAAGCTCGGGCGAAGCAATCGGGAATAGGCGCACGTATTTTGTCGCGTGTGGGAATCGATAAAGAATACGGATAATATTATGACATCGCATCAACTAACTGAACACAGTGGAGGGGCCCTCCTTTCAACTAACTACTTAGCTATACGAGGAGGGACGTCGGCACAAGAATTAGGCTCCAATACTCATCGTTATGATTAGAGTTACTTGAAAGTACATTTTTAATTTACTTTTTCATTCTTGTTTTTGGTAAATTTTGTGTTGTTGTACAGCATCTGTTTTTTCTTTCAATCAAAACTTTAAATATGGATGGGTTCTTGCTTGCGAGTGCATTTTAGGAAAATCGAAGATTAACAACAGCCATACTATTACTTAGTTTACATTTTTGGGGTAAAATTTAGCATTTTATAGCCTTCCAAAAACATTTTCGGTGAAATGAAAATAGCTAGGGAGAAATTTATAACGATATGCATATTTCGAACACAATCAAAACAAAATTATAATTTTACATAACACTAACGTCACATTCAAGCAACTAATAAAAAGCAAATGTGTGAAGAGCAATCAACCCTAATCGTAAGATGTATCTAGTTTCTAAACACAACTAAACAATGTGATCACGTGACGTCAGAGTTGTGACGTCAATTAGATCTCTCCTCGCTCCGTATCCACTGTTTTTACGATTTTCCAAAATCTCATCTTTTATCGCTGCCTTACTATTTAATATTTCATTTAAATGTGGTTCTCGCCGTATCACCCCCAACCCCCATCCTTCTCCGTCATCTTCATTTCCAAGTTTCCCTCCCTCTCCTCCCCCCCCCCATCTTCGTCCCGTTAAAACTTCTGTGCTTCACTTCTCCGCGAGCCTCGTAAAATTCCTACACTCGACATTATTGCTTGAATTAATGCTTCAACCATGTTCTCCTTTTGAAAAGGAATAAAAAAAACTAAAAATGTCATTCTTTTTCGTTTTCTCGCCTTCCTTTGTTCGTATCTCCTTACTTTCTTTTGTCCTTTGCTTTGGGTGTGAAATATTCCTTCTCTGTATGTGACAAGGGGGCAGGAGGGGGTCTCCTGGTATTATTGTCCACATAATATAGTCGGAGGGTGGTGTGTGTGTGTGGGGGGGGGGGGGTTCTTACTTCAGAAAATGGCCAAGATGCTCAGATCGGAGGACAGTTAACTTCGGTTAATGTGTCGTTAATTTAATTAACTGCGGCGTTAACCCCCAGCAGATGGGGCTTCACAATGATCTACTAAGACTGACAGAGGAATTAGTTAATATCATTGGTCAGCGGGAATCTAAAGAACTATGGGTAGAATCGAGAATTACTTTTTTATCGTTGGTTTATTATACTAACTTATTTGAAATACGACCAGAGAATGTATTTTGAAAAGTGTTGGATTCGCAACTATTAACAGTATTCTTCTTCTTATATATAGCTATGCTTTTATAAACAGCGCGGATACATTACATTTGTTTTACTTTTATTAAATTTTCAAAAAACTTATCGCCTAACCATGGGCTTGTTATTTACAATAAATACTTAGTGTACATGTACATGTACAAGTGTACATGTATGGTTCAATAGATTTATCATTATTACTTGTAGTATATAGCTCTTGACCTACAGTTGGTAATAAAGGTTAATGGTGTCTTGAATATCGCCCTCGTCGAATATGACCCCTTAGTTCTTAGAATGTTTTGTATTCATTCCCATTTGGCCAGTTTGCTGTTTCAACTTTTCGTTATAATTTTAGTCACACTAGATGTGAAATATATTATAATTGAGAATCTGCGTGTCCTTTGTAGTTTGTACAAAACGTTTTTTTAAATGTTAAGTTGGAATAGGGCACATTTGGTGGATGGCAAATAGCTATTCGCTCGGCCAGGAAGCATCCGACAAACATGTCAATAAATATGAATTATTGAAAAATGAAAATTGTCAATAAAGCGTACAAGGAGTAGATTTTCGATATTTTGCGATAATCATCTAGAAAAAAAATCAGAATATGGTCAATTTTAGACTTTTTAAGAAAATCCAGAATCGTGTTTAAAAAATATATAGTTAAATAAATATTTATATTCCCAACATATAAATTTAATAACATATAACATCGCGTTATGTATTTTAAATATTTTAAGTATCAAGTTAATATACGAAATAATTTATTATTACTATATCATTCATTCATGATGCTCATGGCATGAATTATTGTTTTCTTGTTAAGCAAAGCATTCGAACTTTTTTACATGTCCTCACTGAGCTTAATATGCATATCTCAAACATTCATTCGATATTCGATTCGACACATCGTTTCTCTTACGTCTAATCGAGAAAGCATATCGAATCTTTATGTACATAACACGATTTTAATGAGGTGCTACATGTAGCTGTTACTACTATAAGCGGAACGCCAAGTTCACGTTGCAATAACGTAAACCTAACAAATAAAAAATATTTACAAAGTATGTTTTACGACGTCCGTAATCATTATGCAGTGTTTTAATACACTTCCCCCGTATATAGTATATTATATTTGCCTTTCAAAATCCATCTCTCCCATCCGCAGGTTTAATGCTTTCCTCAGATATGTTATCATAATAAAATATATAGCCTTGTAATAAAATTTATGTGGTGCGTTTAGAAAAAATAAAACTGGCTGCGTAGATGTTGTCTGTGGGATCGTTTGCGCTCAGCGTGGCAGAAACATACCCGACCGGGGTAGAATATTGTGTAATATCTGGATGTTGTAAGCTCAAAGATGAATCTACGAAGCGAAGCGAGCTGTTCCAATATCCATATTCTGATTGCTAATCCAACTCAACATAGAGATGACTTGTGTTACAATATTCATCGTGGAGTTCATTTTATTTATTTACCAATCTACAAAAAAAAATTAAGCTCCACATGTGTGATAAAGGCCTTGGTATAAAAGTCCAGCATATTAAACAAAGTTCATTTTTATCATCATTTTTAGGGAAAAAAAAGATTTTAATTTTGAAAGACATTTTTTTTATTATTCTTTATTTATCTGATACAGAATTTACATTTCAGAGAACATAAATATATTAACGAAACATTTATATCTATTATACATATAAATATTTGAAACTAGAATACATTAACTAATTACAACTAGTACGACATACATATGACAATGATAAAAATGTACGAAAATAAACTAAAGTTCAATTAAAACAGTAACAAGTTGATTGCATCAATTTATTGAATAAACATTAACACAATAAAATTACATTTTTGATAAATAAATACTTGATTTAGAATTTTCATCCAATGTCGCTTGTCTATGCCGTTGTGGAACAATAGCCAGCACAAACACTCGCTATTGGATTAATTATGTGTACATCTCCCAGATTTTAAATCTTTCTTTGTATTCAATCCATCCTGACGTCTCAAATATCTATCATTGGTTACTCAGAAGCTGAATATCAAAACACAACTCTTGGGTAACTATTTCCTCGTTCAGGTGAACGCAGGGCGGTTTTTAAACACGATCTGAGACTGTTGTTGATAATTAGAACCACACACAACCAGGCATTATTAGCCAGCTGGACCGGCCTATCGAACTGTTATTTTGCGAGCATTTATTTTCAGACGTTATTATTAAAATGGGTTCTTGGTAAACTCACGCTGAAATAATGGTGAACATAAAAGTAGATTTCATTGTTACGAAACCGAGAAGAACGTATTCCAGAATATTGTAAATTTGAGTTTATAGCGATCATAAAATCAAAATCCTACTCAACGATAATTCTCGGAGCTTTTTAATATTTCAACAATGAAAGAGTGTGAGCTATTGACACATCAGAGTACTGCAAATTCACATTTTGAGCTGGGGTTTTGTTCTTTTAGACCTCATCGGTCATGGCAGGAGAGCCCTGGTTGTTTCTGCACCCAGTACTACACTTCCATACAAAATTTAGAAATAATTATTTTGTTTTTATATTTTTTAAATTTCAATTTTTTCACTGTCCCTTTCATTCTTTATATCAAAGATAGTAAATTTTCCTGCATTTTGAAAGCACTTCTGATTCGTTCTTTGCATTTATTCATTTTTTCGTTTCTTTTTATGTTTTTATCAGTAGATTTTTTCCATTTTTTTTTGTTTCTTCGATCTAATTCCTTTCTGTCATTCTGGCACCCTTTTTATATTTGATTCATCATTAAATGCGTATATACTATTTATTTGAGTTCAAAATTTGTAGTGTTAATGTTGTTTTGTAATGCTACTATTTCAAACTTGTACGATGTTGTTTATTGTGTTCATTCATCAATTATTGAATAATTATTTTGTTGTCCTCTTTGTAAATCATTTTTATAACTGATGGTAGTACGTTAAATATAATAATAATAAATAATCAACCGGTGGCAACTCTTCTCTGGATCTGTAATACTCTTTACTTTATCCAAATGACCACTTCTTTTATTTATTCAAGTTTATTTTATCCTTCTTTTATTATGTTATATTCCGCACATTGTAAAATGTTATGTGCCTCATAAATTAATTTATTATTCTCGATTATACCGTCAGTTGTCAATGCAAATAACTAATAATAATTTCGTCTAATTCTCTGATATAATCTTTCGAGCATTTCACATCTCTGAAATGAATTTTCGAATTCGTTCTTTTTCTCTCGATACACGGAGCTCGTTTCTACTAAACCTGCTTATTATATTAAAATCCTCCCAGAAAAAATCCTCCTCTCTATTGGAGAAAAGTATATTTTTAATAATTGTTGGTCCGATCATTTTAATTGACGGGATTCAATCATGAACTAAGCATTGAGTATCAGGTAATGTAGCCCTCACGATTTTCTCCCGTGTTCTCACCATGAAATCTTTTTTAACACGATGAAAGTGGATTGTTTTTTGTATTTCAAGTACTGATAATAATTACTCATCTGTTTTTCTCGCACTACAAACATTTTCAAACGTAGGAAATATTTTCCGAAGGTCTTATTTTTTACGTGAATTCTATACTGAGTTACTTGACGATGACTTCCAATCAAAGACGTATCATAACTAATATGTTGTTTGCTTTAATTAGGTACAAGTACACCCTAGCCGTGAGAGCGTGTATACGTTCTAGCCTGTGTATGTAATTATTGAACAGGTACAGGTTATAGTAAAGCTAAAGGTTGGGGAATTAAGACCTTAGAATGTTGAAGAAGTATTATAAGTTGTTGGTATGCAGCTATTAAAACGTGATTAATAAGTCAATTTTGTTATGTTGGTTCATGTTAGTTTTAATAATAGGAAGTAATTATTGGGATATAATAATAGATAATTAAAATTTTATTTACGGTTTTAAAGCTATAGTGCTTTTGTTTTGAACGAATTCGCGAAGGGCGCAAAATATATACGTGCCAAAATTTCGAACAAGGTTAGAATAGCAGAATCATGTTGAGCAACTTTTGATTAATTTGTAGATCTGTAGTTTACTCTAAGACACAAGAGACACAGTGTTTCACAGATTTATTGACTCCACATAACAATATAAGCATGAAATAATAATAATTTTTTGTGGGAAGCCTGCCCAGGGAGCAATTCATACCCCTCTTCTAGGTATGTTGCGGATAGGACCATAATTGTGAAGGGATGTCCGAGGGCTTTTCAAGAGGACTCAATCCCTTGCATTCGCTCCAGTCTGGATTGACGGCCTCGACGGGATTTTGAACTCTGGACCTCCCGAATCAGGGTTAAGCATGAAAAAACATTGCCATCTCAGTTTTACAAATACAATACATCTTATCATCGAACAAATAAATAAAATCTGTATTGGTTTTTGTAATTGTAATTGTTGCCAACCATAAATCACAAAAAACACAAACAATGTCCACAATTCATGATTGAGTATTTTTTTTTATTCTGAGTATTGCACAGTCCTACCAATTAATTTTACTTGACTTCACTGCTCAATAAGTTTCATCACTTCAGTATAATAACACGTTGATTAGATTTACACATTTAAGAAATCTTATTCACCTTAAACATCCTTCAAGCTCGGGTATTATCATAACATTTTGATTACATTATACACAGAATGGTGATTTATAAATGCATCTACTCTTGTTGCAAAGACCTTTAGACGCAGACAATGTCATTGCATCGCCGCTTACTTACAGATACAATGCAGATTATTCCGAGGATCACTCTAGATAATATCCCTTCAACCTTCATCAAAACTACAAGAACAAGATCCATTTCATTAACCAGCTCTCTCTCTCTCCAACATCTTGTAGTCAAGGCTATGCATGCATGCATACGTCTGGGACAAGTGCAGTAAGCTTTGTCAACGACAGAAAAGAACATCGCGTTTATAGCCTGTGTTTATGCCCTTTTTATGCACCCCGCACATGCATACATCCACACGCATTCACATTTATGTCTATGTGCATATCGTTATTGATTGACGTTGACAAATTCAATTGCTAATGTTAATATACTCTCCGTTAGCAAGAGTTATGCGTTGCAGGCCAGACTGTATATTAATAAACTGGGTGTGGGGCTTCCGGTTTAAATCTTTTCGTTTAGACTTACATACTTAGCTGAGTTTACAGTTAACCCTCAATCAAAGCCTCATATATATTAATGTTTTATTGGCAGGTCGTAAAGAAGTTGATTGATATATTAATATTGATATTAAAGTGATTGATGACGAATTTATGGCTCTTGATTTAAATACGCACTAATTCAAGTTTGAATAATTTATGTCAAGGTACATGTTTAATTAGAATTAATGCCTTTGTGTGATCGCGACCGTATAAAAGATATGCACAGACTGGGGATCGAATACAGAACTGGTTTGATCAATGTTTTGTTAAAAAAATGTATTTAATGTGAACGAAATTAAGATGAGTAAAATGCACATTTTAAAACCGTTCTTGGCTTCTCTACAGCTTTGCATAGGTTGAATTTTGATTGAATAAAATGAATATAGTACGAATTAAAACTACTGAATGGATGGCATTTCAGAGACATAGCTATATCGCATCGTCAGGCGGTTTCAGAGCACGTCACGTAATGTGACTACACTTACAGAGGTTCAGGTTCGTCCTCGGTCGCGTCTGTGATGGGTAAACAAGTAGAATGAAATTTCGTAGAAAACGTAATTGAATAGTATACCTACATCCAGAAATAAACTCCAAATTTATGTTATTGCAATGAAGTAAGTAAGCGCATAGCATAAAACTGATAAAATTGAGCCGGCCCATCCCCATGACTCGCGAAGCCAATTCATTTTTTAAAAGTACCTAATAATTGAATAAATAGGTGGAAATCAAAACCGCAACCTTCTTCATTGATAACAGGAGAAAATAAAATGTAAAATTGTTTACAACTTTTTATATTGCATTTTTATTTTACAAGAGTGAGTTATATCTTGTGTTTCAAATGTGACCTAAAATATGCAAAATTGTAAAAAACAATCTCATGCCTGTGTAGGCAACATTTATTTTAAATGTAGAAATGTTGTCATATGGATTCCAAACCTGAAATTTCAATTTTTTGCTGAAAATTAGAGGTCAGAAAGTTCTTTACTTTGTTTGTAAAATGTGCTATATTTGGCGATAAGTGACTTTTAAAACGACATTCAACATCGTAAAAAAATTTGACCTAAGCTCATCCACCTCATAAAATGTCATAATAGGTGCCTTAATTTCTGTTTCTGACATCTTTGATGTCAGCCTGCCGTGCAAACCGGAATTTGTGTTTAATTACCACATAATTTAAGTCTGTTTAAGTCTGGTTTAATCTCCTGTAAATGTCGTTATTCTCTCTTTATAGGCAACGTACAAGCAGAGATAATATAAATTAGTTATCCGCGGTGCATGCTTATTCAGATGAGGTCTGGTGAATGGAATGCGATGGATAGGTGATCAATAGCCAGACTTTCTTGTCTGTTTGTTCTTGCTGGCTTCGCACCTGCATAGGGCGAGCGGTTGTGCAGACATGTGGGTGTCTAGCAATTATTGGCATAGGTCGTCCGGGGCCAAGAGGTGCAATATCTCTCGAGAGTCTTCCGGTACCTTCTACGTCTAGCTAACCTGTTGGGATGGCTTAGAGAGTCGAGCCATTTCTTGTTCGTAACACATGTGTACCAGTATAAAATATATAGAGACAAAAGAAGTATGTACTACATTGTTATTGATTGAGCTCCTGCATTATATTTCGCATTCGTGCATGAATTTAGCAATTATTATCGTAAGAAAACTAATATGAGAATATATTATAGTGTATACTGCTTATAGTGAAAACAAAATGCGAGTGAGACAATATAATATTGTTTAAAAAAAAGTAATTTGCCATTTTGAATGTATATAAACATTACAATAATTTGATAGTCATTTCGTAGCGTCGATTATGTATAAACTTTTGAAAACAAATTATATGAATATTTCGGACCGTAAATTTAAAACAAAAAAAATATGCATATTATTGCTAAATTAAATTATATTATTAAGTAGACTAATTTTACATCTAAATACAACACCATAGAAATACAACATTCGATATAATAGATAATTTAATAATATACATTAATAGATGACAAACCATTCGCCAGACTGAGCTTATTTCGTAAAATTTCCTTGGCCAGTGGCCACCCATTCCTCCTCCTCACTTTAAATCTGGCCATAACACAGAGAGATCCAGTGTATTTTACAACATACATTTGTCTGCCTATGGCAAACTCCCCGCCCTTGACTGAGTTTCTTTCGCGGTTATCCTCAGCCATCAATTCCGTATCACTTTGAAATCGTAACACGTTTCCGTGTGTACGAGTCTTCATTACCCTCATAGAAATACAGAGATTGTCTTACAACGAACCCATTGCCCTTGACTGAGTTTCTCTCGTCGTATTTCCTCAGCCATCCATCTCTCGTATCACTTCCAAATCGCGACATACTCCCCCGATATAAAAACGATATCCCTTTTTGATGATCTCTCTCTAAGACTGCCATACATCTAGCGCCATCTCTTAGTCACCGTCGAAAGCGCCAAGCAAAGTAAAGGGGTATCTCTGCTAGCTAGCATAGATACAGATTAAACGAGCCCCTCCTACTGCAATTCCCACCGACCAATCACGACGTGTTTGTACTCATGCGCAATGCGACCAACATTCGGCCGGCCACTGCCTTCGTTCATTACCCGACGCCGTAATGAGAGCCACTATACAAGTACAAGTATTGCTGCGAGGTAATTGCAATGGCGGACACCGTTGACGACCAGTCCGCTGATGTCGGTGTTGTTTTAACGCCATGTATGGGTTAATCATCATTTGTGATGGGCAATTACTTGTTGATAGTTGCGCGGATGTGGGTATTGACTCTTTTACTCTTTAGGTAGCGGTCATATTTTCTTGTTTCTAAGGGTTTTATATGGTTGAAGACAAGGAGGCTAATATAGAGTGCGTAATTGTTGACTGAATGATTGATTGATTGATCGATGTGGAGACTTGAGACTTGACCGCTCGGTATATTGAAATGCTCTTTAATCCATCATATTATGGATTAGGTTATATTATGTAAACCTTAAACCGTGACTTCGGAGCCGCCCTAGCAATTAATGAAGCGCATCGTAGAATAATGTCGTCGTCGTTGTCCCCCCCACCCCCCTCCACTGAAAATCAGTTCACGTAACTATGTACTACAAATGCAATTTTATTTTGTTTTATTATGTGCTAGTTACATAACATAGTTATGCTAGTTAGTTATAGTGCATAACGTACCTTAACAATAATTAGTAGTGACAATTAATTGGTGTACAATTTTTTTTTTATTATTCAAAGTCTAGTGTAGTTTACTGTGAGCACGTGACGGAGAATTTATACGAATAAGCACAATATATATTTTAATTATAGTATACACATATTTTTATCAATTCTAAATAAAATAACCCCATTTCTTGCAGATAATATCTTCTTTTGGTGGTAATACTGAAATGTCTGCTTAGGCATGTGCAATAATGAGTGCAGTAAGAAAACCTATCTGAAAGTGGCGTTGGTTCGAATCCTGCCTACGGTAAACAGCCATTCAATGAGATATGTACCAACCTATTACTAGAAATCTACTTAGTGTCTCCTTTACGCACCCCTTTTTTAAATTTAAATCTCGATAATAATACCATTTATTTTAATGCTATTGAAGTATTGTGTCAATTTTTTGTTTCTTTAATTTTAACCGTTGATATGTAGAAAATACAACTTCACACATAAATGCGCGAAAGTACTTATACTTTTAAAAATTGTTATAAAAAAGATGTTGAGCTGTTACGGTCGTAACAGGCGCCCTAAGGTGAGAAGAGGAATAGCGATGAAGATTAAGATCAAAGATGCTATAATAAGATAATGAGATTTGAAATTAAGAGATGATAAAATACAAGCACGAGAATTCTTTAAAGGTGTTAAACGAAATTACTTCAAATTAATCACAAGCCTAAAACAATTTAAACGTGCAATTTCGTACAGCTGGCAATTTATATCAATTTGTATATTGCAAGAGATGGCGTCGTGTGAAACGGCAGTATACAAAAATTGCAAAAAGAAGTATATTGATGGTTGGAAGATCATCGTTCTTTTGAGCCTCATCATATCAGCTAACATTTACGTCTTACGACATTCTCTATCACTCAACAACATTGTTCATGAAGCAGAATAATAATCAAATAGATTTTTCTATTTCAATTCATTTTTATGTTTCGAATTAATTTCATTCTTTTCCCAAAAAACGATAACGTGGTAATTAAAACGTAATTTTAGAGTAAAATAATTTGGGAGTGAAGTTCCACTATATGAATCACTTAAACCGAACTCGACCTTTGATTGACTCGCCCTTCAATATGGACAATCGTCGACACAGAATGTTTTAGGTGAACCTTGGGTTCAGGAAGTGGAACTACATTGTTATGAGTAGAGTTACTTTACTACATGAAAGTACGTATACCTTTTTAATTTACTTTTTAACATTTTAACAATATTTTCGTAATGTACAGCATATGTTTCTCTTTCAATCAATGGATGGGTTCTAGCTTGCACATTCATTTAAAAAATATATAACTATAGGCCTACTATCACTTAGTTTACATTTTTGGGGTAAAATTAGCTTTTTATAGACCTCCAAAAACATTTTTGGTGATTTTTTTTATTGAAATGGGCCATCCCTAACGACATTAGTAGGGGCGGTTTTTCGATTTTTCAGGGCCTGCAGGGGTTGCTTGGTCACTTTGGTTTACTGTACCCCACTGAAAATCAGTTGTGTGACTGAGTGGGTTGACTCTAAATACGGATTTATTTATTTATTTCATTTATATGAAGATATTTGATCAAATACAAGTTTTACAATGACGTTTTTCGGAACTGGACAAAATGGTATTTTTGTACCCGGCACCTCCACCAAAGATTGTTCTTTTACCTACTGTTAAGTAGTTTCTCTCCTTGTTGTGGGTACTCCCGTACGTACATACCTTTGCTATATGTGAGGTCGCACGTGGTGGGTATAACGAGTCGTCCTGTCTGGGATAACCCTCAGTGTTCTCTGCTCACTAGACGTCACGAAAGCTCAACGAGTCCACAATAAACACCCACGGCTGGGTAATAAACATGGACAATGACGTCATGTGAAATAATTAGCTGTGTTCGAGAAGGTTTCGCACGTCTTAAACGGTTGGTCGTGCTAAGTACACAACGAGAACAACCACAAGGTTCACTTCAGTTTACAGCCCACTTCCAAGGTGTGACATGAGGCCCACATTGATTTCCCTTAAAATAATTGTTATATTTGAGACTTTGTTAAACAAAGGTGATGTGATGTAAAACGGGTCATTTCGCCTATACACACTTGTGTGTGACTGTGAGTTCGACGTTTCGTAACCACTGTGGGCTCCATCATCAGGACGACTGACGAGCTGACGACGATGGAGCCCACGGGGGTTCCGAAATGTCGAACTAACACACAAGTTAGTTTAGGCGAAATAACCCGTTTCACACATTTTTAATGTGACTATATTGATAACTTTTTTTTAAGTAAAACATATTTAAATACAACTATGCAAAACAGGATTCGCTAGATGCGATAAAGACCTATGCTGGCCTGTCACCGCTCCACCTTTGAAATGAAATGAAAATTGTAATATTTCGTAAGAGTTCTTCTATAAATAGGCGTTGCCAGCGTGTTTCTTTATACTAGTCTAGTTTCCATTATGCATGCAGATATGAGCATTGGTTTGGCACAGAGACGTCAGTGACGTATGTCAAGTCACCAGGCCGCTCAATTAATATAGCGAAGTGAATAACTTAACCCGTTTAGCGTTGACCGCGATCAGCTGGTTCGAGTCTTGCGCAATGTCATTGATATTCACAAATTGAAGGGATTTCTTCATTGGGTTTGGGCATTATGTTTTCGTTCTTCAATTGAAGATGAACACATAGATCGACAGGCGCAATCGATTATCTATTGATGTGGTTGTATAAAATATAAGCTTTGATTTGATCCATTTTTAGCAATTAATTACAGTTTTACAAATATACAAAAGCAAGCAAAAACTTGCACACATTTTTATGGTTGTTTTTTGCGGTTTTAATGATGTAATGCAGAAATATTTATAAATATTTGCATAGACTGGCCAAGTATTGGAGCTCTAAACATAAACTTTTCAATGGCAGCTTAATCATCTGGTAATCCCATTTGAGTCAACAATTAGCTGTGTTGAAATTGCTGCTATTTTTCAATAAACAGGTCTATTTATCACTTCTTTTATGATATCATTAGTTATTAATATTATTGTACCTACCCCTACATGTTTCGTATAACGACGAACTCGAGGTTCGACTCTCTTCGTCGACTCGTAGTCATAGCAACCTAGGACCTACCATGGACTCCGGTGGAGCATGAATTATAATGACTTATTTCCCATCATCCTATATAATATTGTATTGTTTGATGTTATTTAATAACTACGAATAATTGACGAAGTTAATTACTTCCGTAATATGTATAACAACAATACAATAACATTGATTTGTGTTCCAAATTAGTTTATTAGAAAAGTGTTTATTATAATTTTAAGTAACATACGTTTAATTTTATTATTGTTGTTTGTAATTAATTAGTTCTAAGACTTTAAGAATAGGTGAGACAATTAATGTTTGATTGATTGATTTATTATTATTCAATGAACATTATTCAATGTACATTATAATCATTAAGAATATCACAACGAGCATATATTGCCCTCCACACAATTGTGTGTGATATCCTTAAATATAATAAAAATGATATAAATGTAGGTAATTAAAATCCAAATTATTTTGATTTGATTTAAATAAGAAACAATAAACAGTAACAATAAAGAACATATTTTAAGGAATCATTTATATAATAAGTAACTGCTTTATTGTTTTACATTTTTAATTATAGTTTTAAGTTTTTTGTTTGTTTGTTATTCTGTGTCACAAGGCAACAGCTTTGGCTGCACAGACCGAATAAAAGTTTATTATCACTATGTGTATAGTTTATATTGCTTATATTGTTGTAGTTTTAGGCATTATCATGATTAGCGTGTAAGGCTGTAATCTAAATGGTTCTATGTTGACAGTGATAGATGATCAGACTAGATGGTTAGTTTATCTTTGCCACGGTGAAGCATATTTGCGTAAGGTGTGATGTGACCGTATGTGACACATACTTTACGGCGGACACATTTTTAAGAAGTTGAAGAGTGGGGGGGGGGGGGGGTTGAAAATTGTCGTTCGCTGTTTTCATCTCGTAAGTTATCGATCGTCGCGACTCCCCCCCCCCACACCCTCCCCACCCACGACCCCATCAGGGTTCGAAATAAGATGCGAGCGCGGGCGCTAAAAGCAAAGGAGAAGAACAGAAAAGTGCAGAGAAAATGAGTGAGGAGGAGGGGTAGGGGGGGGAGAGAAGGGAGACGGGAAGATGCCTTGAAATCGATGCATTTTTAGTGAAATCTTATGTCTTTTGCATGTCGTGCTATAGGCCTTGAGAGAAGAGTAAGGGGGTGTGGGTGTTGGAAGTAGGGGTTGTAAAGCTTTGGGAAATGATCGAGGTTCGGAAGTGAGGTCGTCATTGATATTAATTAATGCGCTTTTTGTTTGCGGATGGTTAAATTCTTAGCCTCATCCAATTAGCTATCCGCTCTTACCCCAACCCAGAACCATTCAATCAAGGTTTTCTGCACCATTGGTCCATGCTATTTAAAGATAATATTTAATCAGGCAATAGGCATTAAAAAAAGGTTTCTTTTTGATCAGTTAATTATTAAAAGTATCTTATTCTTATTACATTTCTAATTATTATTAATTAAAAGTAATTTATCACTTGTTTCACAATTTCAGCATTGTGTTAAATTTAAAGGAAGAAAAGGGGTCAAACGAAAGCGTTGTAGGTTTGGCGAATGACGAGATGAGAATTGTATTTAATATAAAGGTGGTATAAAGATTGTAATTTTTCTGAAATAAGAAAACTTGAACTATTGCTAGAACCGCAATGGGGAGTAAAGCTTATGACAAGACGTAGATATTCAACATCAACATCATTACCACAAATCCAGTCGTTACTAACGATGAGGCAGGAGTGATGACAATAGCACAAGTATGAAGAATCATCAAATTACAATGATTTATACTGCATATTTAAATATTTTACTATGCTCATGTCTTGCCACAAAAATGTAAATGTCTTAGTTACTGCATTGTTGTTATCTTTTCATAAAAATTGTCTCTCTCCCTGTCTTTAGTTACCTCTGTCCATATTTGCACCGCGGTACTAATTTTTTCATATACCTAGACTATTTTCAGTTTTTCATTAAAAAAAACACATTTAACACGTTACACGTACGTAAAATGTTTCTATAATTTCCATCACTTTCATTTCACGTTTTCCTACCAACTGCTTCCTCACGTCTGGCCCATGTCTGAAGCTTTCCGAGCTTGTGGTCGGCTGTTGCATGTTGGCTGTTGCACCCTCTACCTGTTGTGTCTTCGAAGAACTGCATTCGAAATGCACATTTGGAAGTAGATTTGTAAATTTTCAACAGTGTTTGGAATAAACTTTGACGTACCACAAAGTTAAAATGATAAACAAAATCGCCAAACCTACATTTTAAAATCATACTCCTATTGTCAACCCTTTGTTGAACAAATTATCTAAATTAGTTTTCATTTTGTAAATAGTTTTTTAACGACCACTGTTTTTAAAGCTATAGGCATCGCCTTGCTTTATGACATCGCCGTTTGTGACAAAGCATATTTTTGTGTAAATGGGATGTATAATATAATACATTGAAATCAGGTTCAGAAATCCACAATTACTAAACATAAAGTGATGTATAAATTGAATACAAATGAAACTATAAACAAAAAAAGAAAATAAAGTATAAATAAATTAAAACAAAAATTATATACAAATTATAGTTTAAAAAATATACAAAACAGACAAATTTTAAATAAATAAAAGAAGGTGGCACACAGATTTCAAACACACAAAGAGTGAATATGGAGAAATGAAAAACGGTAGCTTAAACAGCAGATTTAAATGCATAAATAAAAATACCCCTAAAATATGCATATTATACGAGGCGTCCTGTTTTACCCACCCCTGGCGAGAAGTCTCCCGTTGAGGACTGGGAGACGGTTAGGGATGGTTAGAGAGAACAGAAGACGAAATCACAGACTGTTCTGATGGGAAGCATCGGTAGCTAATATCGTCAGTCGCAGGCCCGTCTCCCGACATACGCCACTTTCACGTACACTCACGAGCACACACATGCACGTGCACACACGGTCACGTACACACACAGACACACTCACATACACATACACGCACACGCACAGCCACGCATGCACAGACGCTCTCATTTCATCACTTAATGGAAAAACGTTTTTCTTTGCAATAACAAAAGTTTTCAATTTTGCCTACAGACAAATGTTGGACCGAGAAAACTACCAGCAAAGCAAGTGTTCATGTTATTATAAATACATTATTCCCAAATTCCCTCATACAACTCAATAATGCAGATCTTCAAATGGAAGACACACACCCAGTTTTTCCCCCCACATAGATACTACATTGGTGGGGGTGCCGTTTATGAGAAATTAAAATTTATTTAATAAAATGTATCTTCAATGGTGGAGGTGCCTGTTACGTAGAATTTAATTTAAATTTGATAAGTTATTTCAATCGTGGGGATGCCGGCTGGTTATCTAGCAGTGAATTTAATTTGAAGTCACTTCATTGGTGGAGGCGCCGGGTCTTGAGTTAGAAGATGATATTTAAACCAATATTTAAATTATTTAAGGCGATAAGAGTTGTTTTTCATAATTTGTGGTTATGGCAAATTTGTGTTATCAAAAAGTGATATAATTTTATAGTGGAAGTGCCGAGTACATACAAGTGAATTGTATTGCCAATGGTGATGGTGCAATTATGTTGAAGTGAATTACATTTAATCGATAAGTTATTTCAATGGTGGTGATGCCGGCTGCTTATCAAGTAGTGAATTTAATGTAAGTCATTTCAATGGTGGAGGCGCCGGGTCTTCATTTAGAAGACAATATTTTTACCAGTATTTAAATGATTTACGTTATAAATTCCCAAACCAGCTATGATACAGTTTCTTATATAATTTATAAATGCATGTGTGTGTACTTAACGAAGAATACTTATGGGGAAAAATATAAATGTAGTTGTTGAGCGAGCGTAGCGAGCGTCTCCACTTGACTCTTATGGCTCGAATGTCTGTTTTTGTTTTTTTGTTTTTTTTTCTGTTACTGCTTCGATACAGGTCGCACCGTTTCTCTGATTGACCCAATGACGTAATATAAGCTCTTTGCTACGCAAAGCTTATGTACGTCATTGGATTGACCTGAAATTTTGCACACATGTACATACCACCTAGGCGGGTTGCTGTATAGTTTTTGAACAAAATCCGATCATTGGTTATAAAAAATAAATAAATAAATAAATTTAAAAAAAATATGTACCGATCGTTATGAAATTTTGCAGGGTCAATAAGTACAACATTCTCTCCTATTTTCCAAATTTTCAGCTAAATCGGTCAAGACCTTAAATACTTATTGGTAATCATAATTCGAAAAATGATGTTAAAAAATGAAGGAGGCAGTGAAGATACAAAGATACACTTTAGAAGGCATGACGTGAATTAGTACAATGCAAAGATGTTGGAATAGTATAGTGTACAATGTCAATATCCAGTTAGGCCTACACTGTGTGGTGGGCCTTATGGAAATGTCGTACTCGGGTCATGTTGCACGTACCGGTGCTCGCTCAACAACGCGTCCAACTGAGCGTTTTCCTAGTGATACAGACTCCAATAAAGTCAACGTGGACAAACAAAACTTTCGATAGAACCATCAAACGACGCCTATTGTGACGTTGACTAAGTACAAACCCGGAAACGATTTTCATTCTTCATAAAACATCCCTCTTGTTGACCTCTTTGAGCTAGAGGTCATATTCCTCCGTTTGAAATTTATAACAAGTTCGGGGTTGCGTTAGAAGTTTTCTGTCGTGGGGTTGGTGCTCTCTCTGGTAATGGCAAGACGGTTTGATTATTCATGCGTGGGGAGGAGTGGTAGGCCTGAATGTCCGGGCTACTCTTGTTTTCCCAGCTACCTCCCTAGTTTGTTATACATACTTTGACAGGTTCATCTGCCATGCAAGACGCGCGGGCTGAGGGCACGGACAAGGAGACAGATGAGCAACCTCCTGGGAGGACTTGGAGGGGTAAGGAGGGGGAGGAACTTGCTCAAGATACTTGCGGGAGTGTGTCTTGCAAGAATCTTGCGCAAGGCACTTGCAAGAGTTTATCTTGGAAAGATGCGATTATTTGCGGTGAGATTTAAAAAAAAGTACAAGTACGGGATTACATATAAATGAGAGGGCTGCTTAACCTTCGGTACACTAGGAGATTTCCCCCCGAAGATTTCTATAGAGGAGAATTCTTTTCTAAAAAGTTTAATTCATGTGTTTCAATGGCGCGCGACACACAAGGAAAGAAATCTTCCACGGCTTAATTCGCCATCTAGAAATATTTGAGGGGAAATGTTCATCGTACGCTTTAATCAATAGATGGTCGAAAAAAGACAAGTAAATTATCTAATACTTTTTTTTTAAATCTCGTTTTTGGTGGAGGTGCCGGGTCCTGAAATATTCCCTTTTTGAGTGAGGATAGACTTTCCTTTCTCCTGACAACAGTGTGAACAAAAACCACGTGCTAATCGGAGTGATGTCAGGTTTTATCTTAGACGTGACACACGCACAGGCGGACGGTGGTGAAAGAAGGTGGTGGGAGGAAGGTGATGCATATGGTCATTATTTAAAATATCACTCTTATTCAGTATTTAAATCGACATATTGTTATTAAACATTATTGAAGACACATCTAGTTCAGCAGTTAATGTCAACTATATGATTAGAGGGGGAGGTGGGTCTTAGATGTTAATTATTGGGCAGAAGATTTTATTTTTTAATTGTTTCCTTCTTACTTCTTTGCGTTTATTATTGCCTTTTAAATATTGTATCCAATATATAGTTAGGGTTCATATTGTATAATAAGTTAGTATATGAATCAACTTATTCCTCTAGGCATGTTATTTCTGATTACTTTAGCAAACCCTTTAACAATTTGCCCAGTCTTTAAAGTATCGATTATTATTTTTCATAAAATCTAAGAAAATAAACAGATTTTTTCTTCCAGACTTATTTCGTCAGTATCTATTCCACGAGAGTTTTTTTTTCATGAAAATTAGAGAATGCTTAATTTTATTTATTTGTATATGCGTAATTAAAAAGGCAACTTTTGATTGGCTAGTATGCATAATATGTATTTGATGAGCGAAGCGAAGACTTCAATTTCACTGACCCCCCAAAAAAAATTCGCTCGGGTGTTTTTTGTTTGTTTTTGTATTGTATTTTTTTCTGTTTGTTTGCGCTCTACCGGGCAAACGGCATATGTGATCTTGATTAAAATTTGAGGGGACCTTCGAAATCTCTGAACTTAGACTTTCCATGTTGTTGGGTACAATCGACCAAATATTTCTTATGATTATCGTACTTTTAGATTTTTTCGATTTTTAATGAGATATTTTCGAAATATTTGTCCTGCGACCAAGCAAACGGCTACTCCGATCTTAATGAAACTTTATGGGAACGTTTAAAATCCCGAAAATTATATATGCTATGGTTTTAGAGACATTTGAAAAAAAATATTTCTCATAGAAATCGTACTTTTACGATTTTTCCCCCCGATTTTTAATAACTTACGATATTTTCGTGATATTTGGGCCGATAATCAACCATAAAAGCTCATCCATCAACGCGACTGGAAAAAGCGTTAGCGAAGCGACCTAGTGTATTTGCTCACATCTATACACTTGAACGTGCCCGAGTGTTTAGGTTGACCACTCACTAACCCTACTTGTTAGTGACTCACAATCCCCAGCGTCCAGCGTTAAATTCACCCACCCCGTCACAAACGTACGGAATTTCACCCGAAGAAATTCTTCTACAAATTCACCACTCATGTTGACGTCTGTTTCCGTCTGTTGGGGGCGTGGCGTCCTCTCCTGAGTGACGTCACGATCGACGCCTCGCTCTCTCTCTCGCTCTCTCTGTCCGGCGTCGCAATTACGCGAGGAAACAAGTGACCGCCTAACGGACATTTCATATCAACAACGTGGTTCGCGGAAACCACGCCCACTATCACACCCACCTTCCCTTGCTATCATCCTTGCTGCCCTTCATGCTGGAGGTTATGTTAAACAATAACAACAACCCCCAATCTTTGCATGGTAAACATGTCCAGAGAGAATTTTGAACTATGTGACTAATTGTATTGGGATTAATTAAATTGTTATTGCTTAACGTGTTTATTTTACAATATTGCTTTTCGAGACGATGAGTGGTGATAGATTCATCAAAAAACATTACCTATCTTCCTTGACTATATGTAATTAACAAATAAAAATTCATGGCAATCGAAGGTAATGTTCGATTTTTATCGTAAAACTTGACGAACCCACATCCGGACGGACTTACAGGGATTTGATGCATAAATGTACATAGGAGAGCTTTGCTCCCTAATTTATTTCCAGAATTCGTGTTTCAACTGACGAAAATCCGGGGGGAAACTAAATCCATTTGTTGTATTCAATCTAATAAAATCTTTTTATTTATTGGTACATTTTTCATGGTTAAATTTCACTTTAGATATTTTTTTCACAAAACATATCATCTAGATTAATTTTTTAGAGAGCAAATTCTGTTACTTTTCTGTCTGTCCGTCCGTCCGTGCGTATGTCACTTCCCACAATAACAAAACAAACCTTACCTTTGAATGACATGACTTTTTTGCTCACCTTCAAGGATGATACAGAATGTTTTTTGGTGACCTGGGGGGTTAGGGGGACGAGCCCCCCGTGAAAAATTCGATTTTTTTCGTACCCGGCACCTCCACCAATAATCCATAATCGAATTCACGTGTGTTTCATTTTAAAAAAAAAAACACGTCGTTTTGATTTTAGGTCGATTTTATCATTAATAATTTGTGTAAATACGAAATAAATACAAACTATGCTAAATCTATTTAATTTGAACGCGCATTCCACTTACGTAATTTACATAATTACTCAATACCAGAGGACCCCGTCTTATAAATAAACCCCTGTGGCCAGTGTATGATGGGATGTCACTTTATCTTTCCCACCATTACAACCTGCATTCATGCATACTGAACGAGAGATACAGTAGCAACTAGCTATAACTGAATAGCTTACCGCTAATTCCGATACTTAAAATGTTAATCTATCACCACAGCTCGTTATCTAGTTAATAATGTCTAAACATACCCCCCAAATAAAGGCATTTATTCATACGCTGTAGAGATTCCTCATTTAATTATACCTGTTTGTATGATCTTGAAGAAGCCGCAAGTTAGATATTGAATCGACCAAATAATGGCCAATATTAATTCCACGACGTGTTTTTAAATATATAGTACCTTTGCCCGAAGTAAGACCCGAGAACGTAATAATGATGGTAATGAACTTAGTCGAGGAATGTTTTATGTTTAAATGACACAAAACATCAGCGTGTGAACCGTAGGTTTGGAAAATGTAAATGTTGTCGTTTGATGATTGTGTTTGACCGAATTTTTGCATTTTCCCATGAAATCCGGACGAAATGACTGTGTTGTTGAAATGCAATCAGAATAAGTAATATTATTTTATTGGCTGCCCTCGGGTACCGAAGCCAAACAAGTGGTGGGGGCGTAGTACGGACACGACTCTTTGCAGAGGTAATTGTTCGAGATATGGTGATCCGAATAAATAAGTATAATATAATATATAATGTAACATAATTTTTAGTATTTCTAAGCTGGTGGGTGGTTAAAATATTATAATGATATGTGCATTTTTTATTATTATTTGGTCTACTTGCAACCGTAACTCGTTTCCAACAGTGCAAAATATAATAATATAATATTAATTTTTCAATCAACAATTTATACATGATATATGATATATGATGACATGATTTATGATATTAAACATATATCTTGTACACCCGGCGTCAGAAGTAAATCAAGGGTTGGATATTGTAGATACAACGTGACCCCTTGATTTACTAAACATGCACTCAAATTACACTCAAACACCTAAATTTAATAGGGAAGTTACTAAATTAACAGATTGTCGAAGAAGGTGAATGTTCAATGTCCTCGGTGGAGGTGCCGGGTCAATAGAAATTCCTCCCTTGAGTGGGGCTAGCTCCTCCTGCTCACCCCCAAAGTTACCAAAAAAATTATGTCATCTTTGTTGAAGGGCAGTGTAAAAACAAATTGCATGTTAACGTGAGGTCATGTTCGGTTTTCATCGTGAGACGTGACACACGTATATCCAGATGGACAGAAAAGCTATACAAATATGAGGCTTCTCTAATGAAAAGTATAAAATTGCGGGCAGATAATTTTTTTTAAGTGCAATTCTAAGACATGATTTTCGTTCATGTCTTAGAATTGCACTTAAAAACAAAAAAATAAAATGTGAGAATAATGAATTAATTTTCTAAATAGTAATATCAATATCTCCAGACTATACGATGGCATTTCAGAGCAAATAAATATTTACACATACCTACCTAAATAATAAGCTACGAATGCGTTCATTTTTATTTAATTCTTTCTATAGAAGTTGGCATTCTGATCAAAGCGGCCGCGAAGACCTGGGAATTTCTATATTGAAAACTTCTAGTGGGTGGAAATATGTGTGTATGTGATCTACATGTGAAGTGACTTCATGCACCTATTTGGAATTTAATACGATTTTCCTATATATTCCACTCAACATCCCCAGAGAGTGTTGGGAAACTCGCTAAGAAAATCGGTTTATAAATAATACATGCACCATCGATCGACATTGGTGTCACAATTTTTGGAATATTTATATATTTTGTAAATTGATTGCATATTAGGCGACGATTTCGCTTTTATGACGGTACCAAACACAAAGTAAAAGATATTGTGTCCTCTGGGAATCGAACGCGGGCCCTCGCTTTCGTACTCAGACTTGCGTTCGATGCGGAGCCCATCTCATACTTTTTATATTGAATAAATGTGCCGAATTATAATGTGCAAAATGACAAAATATGCTAAATGCGATATGAAAATGTGCGAATAAATGAATGAATCAAATAAATTGCTCCTGTACGTATTGGGACTTTTTAGATTTCTCGTAATGAACCAAATTCAATGGTCAAGCAATTTTTTTTATGATTTTGTGTTTTGAAATTTTACTTTTTTACCACGAAAATAATTGGCTAAGCGCTCGTCAACAGACGAAATGACCTTACTTCTTTTCAATGCGAAACTAGGGAGAAAGAATGAAAAGCTTGGCTCAACGTCTATATCTCAAAGCATTCACAGCCGAAGACTTTTGAAGGAGAGCTTGGCTGCCGTTTTTTTTTTTACAATTTTTTGTGTTTGTGGGGGATCTAGCCTACTATAGATGATAAAAATATCATTGGATCTGTAATGCATCAGTTTATTTGACCTATCAACAAACTACGTTACCAAACCTATAGATGATCCATCACTAGCTTATTATTCAAAGTAATTGTACAAAAATAATCTCTACAACGACGTTGTTCACCTTTCACAGTTACTTCTAGTTAAATTACAAAGAACATTTTTCACGCAATACCTGCTTTATACCGACAAAGATCAACCCATAAAATACACTCGTGAATATTTAATTCGTCCATGTTTAACTATGCAAAAATAGTGAATTTCGGTCCGCCTAATTGAGCAAATAACACAGATACCATATCCCGTGGGTCTGAAGTTGTTGTGCTAATAACACCACGATAATAGCCAGTCTGTACTTGGCTCTAGGGTTATAATGGATGCATTGAACAAGAATTATGATCGTTAATTGTTGTAATTATGCATAGTTAAGCTGTGTTTCGCTAGGAACTGTGCGGGTGTGAGCTAATGGGAGAGCCCAGAGCTCTGAGCTGTACTAGGGCCATCACGAACTGATACGCTCCATTGGGTTGCGTCGGGTATCAAGGTCTCGAAGACATGGACGGAATGATCTGCATGGGGGAAAGATTTATTGTTTTGTTGTGGTGTATGTGTTCGAGTGTAGTTTATGATGAGCGGAATCAAAGTGGTGCCGTTAAATCTATCTTCGGTGCAAAGAATACATACTTTGCAATACAGTTATTTACATTCAGTATGGACCTCGACTTTCTGATATCCTACCGTACCATATGTACTTACAGACGGAGATGTGTAAAAATAAATAGCATCTTCGGAATGAGAATTAGCGCTTTTTTAAACAAATTTAGAAACAATTTTGCGTATTATAGCATCATTTATGTTCCCTCTTCAAAAACATCTAATTCTGTTTTTATTTGCACTTTTTCTGTATAAAATTATGAATACTAGCTGAAGTAGGCCTGAAACCAATTTAGAGTTAAAGTTATGTGTTCCTTAAAACAGGAAAGAATTCATGTTTCAAATAATTTTTGTTAACGACGGCTGCCAAAAAAAAGAGAGAATGAATGAACTCTTGAATGATTTGTACGAGTCTACTTAATTTTTTGTAAAATGGCGTTTTCAGAAATCGCATATTATAATGATATAGCATCTTAGCACATAACGCTAATTTTACACATCTCATCTTAGACCTATAGACCTTAAAATTAATTTGGTAAATCCTGACTAGCCAAATTATTTTAATTAACTTTTAAACAATAATATATACAAATAACAGAAATAGATATGATTGAAATCTAAAGTTTTACTGTATTGCAAGTCCCGAAAACCTACTATTATTAATATTGACCACGAAATCCTTCAATTCTTCATCAATAACAATAATAACCTGTATCGGTATTAACCCGTGCACATAATCATGACCAAGATAAATGAACGCCTAGCTATTAAACCCTGTTGGTAGCCAAGGGGTTGTGTTGCTGTCCTCCTCAGCTGGCCATGCCCGGCTATATGGTTTAATTGGTTTACTTGAGCAGATCACGCGAAACGTGAATTATTCTCGGTCTCGCCTGCATTGCGTGGAATGTGACCGAGCGTGTGTGGAGTGGAGAGAACCTTACGAGGTGAATTATTATCAATCAACTAGGAAATGATATTAGTTAGAGGGTTTCTATTAAATGTTGAGGTTGATTTTGCATCGTTGTCTGCGGAATCTTTGAATTGTTCATACAACATCTACAATAGTACTTTCAATACAATACCATTAGGAGTAATCAAATCGGTATAGAGTAACCTCCAAATTCTCGTATCCTGACATTAAATGTCCGCACTTGCTCACAGACGCTTCCCGCATTTATTATATAGTGTTCACTTTTTTAAAACTTATTGGATCAGAAAATTTGCCAGCGGTTTAGCCGAGTAGTTACGGTTCCCACTAGAACATCGAAGTTAAGCAAACTCGGCGCGGTCAGGGGTAAGTATGTGGTGACGCTTTGCTCTGAATCTCACGTATATCTGGTTTGAGCAGATGGAGGGTTCGAGAGCTAGTGTAACGGGCTTTGTTTCTCGACATCTGCTCGGCAGTCCGGGTTATGGAGGAACCTATATGACCTGTCAAGGGTTACACCGTCCTTTGGGAGTGAGGACGTTAAGCCGTGGTCCCCTTGGGTACTTTTCGAAAGGAGTAGCTACGTTGCGGAGTTACGGGGTTTCCCTCCCTCTCTCCTTCATACTCATTATCTATCACCATTCATCGTCTTGCAATAGCCAAAGTGCATTAATTAACACGTTTAAGCAATATCAATCAATCAATCAATCAGAATAATTTGAATTCTCAGTCTCTACTTATCCCTCACCCTAAAAATGTGTATTCTATATTTTATAGTTTGCAGAACACAATTTCTCAACTGTAACATTATCACCGGAATGGTCTGATTTTGATTCGTTATTTTGATTCGAATTTGAGTTTTCATTGCTGAACTTTTTATTTGTATACAGTTTCAGTTTCAGTTCTCTATTGTACATAGGTATTTATGTGTGATAACACTAATTCATGGTACATGGTCAGTAAATTATTAATTCCCAGTAAACATTTTCAGTAAAACATTAGCTTACAAAGGAATACAATTAATATAATTACAATACAACACACATTCGTTGTTGTTGAGATTAATGTGTCAACACACATTCGTTGTGTCTACTTTTACAAAACGTTTAAACGTCTTGAAAAATAAAAGTATTATATAACATTTAAGAAATTATATGTCTGTGCAGAAATGGTTGTTATTTTTTCCTACCCGGAGGAAATGCGTAGATAAACTCTCATTGCCCTCAGCATATCGCCCTACCTCGAGATGATTGTTCAAAGAATGCGTTAATTTAATTCATTAATCATTATTAAACTTTCCTGGTTCTTATTAAAATGATTAATCTGTCAGACGTATTTCAACGGAAATATTGTTTCATCCATATTGTGTTAGTGCCAAGCCTTACACATCCACTGAGTAATACGTAAATTGTTTCCCATATTGTGAACATAAACACCACTTTATTTCAGTCTGATTAGAATTTATTTGCTCTAGTTTTAAATCTACTTTGAGTGTTTGAATAATATGTATTGTTATGGTCAATCGGAATAAAAGCCTGCTTAGATATTCATCAATTTGAGCTCATTCTAACATGGTTGAATTTCGATTATCTTCAAGTGTTTACGTTGGCTGTTTGTTTTTTACTCAGAACATTTCGTTTATGAAAACACTGTACTTAGCCCGAGTTGGGGGAGCATTACTGATAACGAGGTAAACTAGTGTAATGATGTTTATAGACAAATTAGTGAATGCAATTCTTCATTATTTTCCAAAAAAAGACGTTACGGAAATTTTCAGCCATTTCCGCCATCAGGCTAATAAAAGAAAAATCGTAATTATATCAAAAACATTTTAAAACAAACAAACACAATAGCGTAGGTACATATAATATTAACAATGTAAGTAAAACGATAATTGCATTGATTTTGATACTCTGATGATGATGATGATGATGATAGATGATGATGATGATGATGATGATATGATATGATAACAGTCAGAAAAACAATTTCATTTGGTATCGCATTGACTAAACATTTTTGTGTAACCAAACCCACACGTCTTTAAGAACGAAAATTAGGACGTATGTTTAACACATAATGTGTTGTTAATATAAATTAACCGAGGAAGCTCAAGATGAAACCAAGCTATACATCCCCTATTGAGGTTCTGTCCGTTATAAGCAATATTCCGTCTGTAAGCCCCAATCGTTATTTTTAATTAATAATGATGCTAATGAAAGTTGAAGAATAGATAGCAATTAAAGGTGTTTATTAATGATTTTGTTATATGTTTGCATTGTTTGTTTTACAACAAAGAACATTAATAAGAGCTAAATTAATTAACATCTTTCTTTGTAGCTAATTAATAATTATATTGCCATCTTGCTGTGTTCAATATTTGTATTCTAATTGACTTTGCTTAGATTTGTTGAATACTATTTTTTGTGGATCCTTATTTCATGCAAATCATCACGTTCTGGTTACGCACATGGGTTTAATTTTTTACTCTTCGAAATATATCACTGATTCTTTGATTGTGAAACTCTTCAGTCTCCTTACGTAGTATACATAACTCATATTAGTGTACGATTCATAATTATGTTGGCCTACTCGATGGGATTAAATTAAAATTATTTTTATTCTCCCTCTCAAGGGGCGGGAAGGCCAATCCCAGGGCGACAATAGCGCCCACAGGTACAATGTACAACAAACATAAACAATAAACATACTATATTACAAGCACATATCAAAGGACAATAATATGAAAAAGGAAACAAGCATTCAATAAAACACAAACAACAAACGTTCAAGCATATTTTTAGACCAACCACCTACGGCGAAAACAAAACAAAAGTCGAAACTTTAGAAGCTGCAATTAAGTTAGAAACTTGACTTAATAAAACATAAACAAAAACACAATCCGAATCACACTACAAACAAAAGTCCAAAGCAAACCAAAAGCACGGCAATAACATGAAAATTCAAATAATTTCGTAAAATTGTATATTTTTCTCATCTCTTCTATTTCTATCTTCTCTATCCTTATCCTTGAATATCCATCCAATAACCCGTTACTACTTCATAATTCCAATCCCCCACTTTTCAACACTCGAAACCCACTCATACTAATTCCTTTAGTACACATACATTAATTTTATTAAATTGACGCTTACATCCAAATTGATGTACAAATAAAATCCACCGAATACACAATGAGAGAGAACTTCCAACATTCAATTCAACTCTCATCAAACTCTTATGTGTTTGTGCGATTGTATTCCCATTGCCATTAGCACGTCTACCTGGAGTTTCGTACGGTGCGTAAAACAGCAGATGTCTCGCGTGAATAATGGAAGGGAATGAATAGAATAATGCTCCATTTGACACACTTAGTTGATTGCGTTCCAATCAATGGATATGTCAATAGTCTTAAGTTATATTATGCAATTGAAGAGATGAGAAAGTCTATCATGTAGGGTTTATGACTCAATGTGTGCAATACACTGAATCCTCATCCTTTTGTTTAGTTTCATTTGATACGGATTTTGACATAAATGTCTGTGTTCGTTTGAAAAGTTTGACAGAGGGATACGGAACATGTGTGGATGGATTAGTTTATACTTTTAAGCATATGTTTCGGGAAACGCGTGGTTTTTAGGCTAAGCTCTAGAATGTATGGACGTGGACGTGAACGACATTGAAATCACTTTTGATGAGCGAGATGTGGTGATAACTTCGGGTGATGATTGTCCTTTGAATCACACAAATTAGAAACATTCGAAATTGTATAGTAGGCCTACCGTACGTAAAAGAGTGCTTTGGAAATTTTAAATGGGAAGTTTGAATTAACAACCATATTTTGGATTGGGTGTGGATTATCTGCCCCTTGAGCGCATTCTACTTGTGTACTTTGCGAATTTTATGTAGGAAAATCAAAATTTTGGGATTTTGTTTTCACCTTTCGATAGATAACTATACAATTATTTATCGTGCGAAGTCATTTTTTCATTTTTGGTTCAGATTTTTTCCCTGCGAGTTATCAAAGTCCATGAAACATGCTACTTTTTGGACGATGTTTACACATTCTGTGTGACCAAACGGGACCAAAATTTGGAGGAAAAATCCAGAAAATTCATCTTGATTGATTAGAATATGTAAACGTAGTCCGAAAAGTACTATTGTCTATTTTCGGCTATTTTCGTGGCGTTCTCGTTCTCATTTGATAGTGATTTCAGTCGTATTCAATGCTGTTAACTATAAGAAGTATTTATTAGGATGGTTGAGAGGATATTACAAGACTATTTCAGTAATTTGTCATTTAAGTGAAGAAACCATTGGGAATAATTAAAATCATGATTGTCGGTATCCGGTATCAAACCGGTAACCTCTAGAATCAAGAGTATCGCGTGCAAACTGTGGACTACCTCTATCGGAGAGAAGATGGGATCGTTGTTTGGAAGCATAAGTTTGCACTAGTTACTAAAAGAGAGTGCGATAATATAGTAAAGGCAAACCGAGGACAGAATTAGTGCAAAATGCAAAAATTTAAATGTTGTGTCACTCGAAAATCGTCTCAAGCAGACAGATCTAATATTTTTATATTAGCTAGGCCTACTGCATAATTATTTTGACTCAGCTTCTTGATCTAGTACTTCTTCACGTTCCTGCAAGACCAACACGAAACCTACAGACTTTCCATCTGCCAAGAAGCAGACTAGACATTTTTAGTAATTCGCCAATTAACCGGATCCAACATACGTATAACCAATTAGTTGTCATCCATCCAGATCTTGACATAAATCACCTAAATTTTCAATGTTTTAAAAAGTTTGTCTTCAAATGTTCTTGACGTTGTACAACATTGTAATCGTCATAGTTTTCTATTTGCATTTCGTTTAGTATAATGTTCTTTTGTGCACCTGAGTAGACCTATTTAGATGTTGTTTGATTTTTTATATCATTTTTATTTTTGTACTTTAGTAATTAATTAATAGTATGTTAAAAGCCTACATCGCACTTGTAGAAGTAACTCTGTTGTTGGTGGCAATAAATAAATAAATAAATAAATACATAAAATGGAATATAATTGATAATGTAGAAACTTAAAGTTGGCAGCAAAAATGAAGGAATGACGAGCTGATTCACAAGGACCCATAGATTGGAGTCATACAGACGACAGAGAGTGCAATAAGTTTATTAGATATACATCGAAAGCAAGAATATTATCTCGACGTGTGACTCGGTGAGAACATCCCTTGAAATCCTCTCAGCATACACCCATCACTTTCGACTTCTCGTTAAAGTATGACAGCAAGATCGAGAGGGCAAAACTTTTCCTTAATGTAATATTGACGTGAAAATTCTTCGTCAGAAGGGAGTGAGGGTAGAGAGAAAATAATGTTTGTTTTCGACGTAGCTCCTACATCCATATTCATGTTAGTCGCACGATCTTCCGTCCTCCTCTCTCTGCCCGACCATCGGCCATCTTACAGCACATTTGTCTTCACACTGTTGTGTCAAAAAGAATTACTATTCCAAGACCCTTTCTCATCTTCCCTCCTTCGCTTCGTTTGTCCCTTTTCCTTTTATACATCTCTAAGAAAAATATTCGCGAGGTCTTTTTAGTCCTCATTTTGCTTCTTTATCCAGTTCAGGTTTCTTCTAAGCCTTTGAACGACTTAACTTGACGTCGGTTTGGGTGTGTGTTAATTAGTGTGGCATCGAGGGTAATCTAGAGAAAACATTGTCGTGTTTGAATCCTATGCAAATTAATTGGTTGTTGAAAGTGTGTATCAATCTCCACAGACGTAAACAAAGGTTTATGATTTTAAAATAATGTTTGACAAGAAAATAAATCTACTGACTTACTCAAATACACGTAACAAAACTAATAATTAGGAGGAGAAGCTCCCATATAATCATCACATTTCTGTCCGTCCGTCTGTGCCTATGTCACGTCTCACGATAAAAACCGAATATGACCTCCGATTGACATACGATTTTTGTTGACATTACCCTTCAACAAAGATAACCCTTTGTCTGGAGGCTGGGCTACCCCGTTGGATGGGGCATCCAACGGTGGAATTCTCGTGAACCGGGACAAAACTCCACAATGGTACTAAACATTTTATGTTTGTATCCTTCGACAATCTATTGATTAATTTGATTTGCTTCCTTGTTTAAGGAGTATCACAAAAATTGTGCATAAACTTATACTGACACCATCAGCGAATATTGAACTTGGTAGCTAAACGTCACTCATGCCTAATCAAGGTAGCGCTGGTTGAAAAAATTGTTTTGTTTACACTAACATTGAGTATTATATTCTTCGTAATTCTGGAAAATCAAAAGAAATTTGAAGACTTGACCTCTAGACCACCAGAGTCGTCGATTGCGTCGGCTTACGGACGCATTATCATAATTACCTTGATGACGTTAAGTACTGCTACCTGCCTATAGGCTAGTCTCTCAACTGGCCACCCACATAAAGCTAACCTTCTGTAGTATCTAGATGAAAAAAAGCTCATTATAGTTCAAATGTTCCGAACCCCAGTAGCTATATTGGTGTTGATAATTTGCTTTCAAATTGTAATTCTTTCTTTTGATTGCAGTGTCTTCCATTGCATTTAGATTTATATTATATTCCTTTAAATACTTTGACATATTACTACATATGTCTCTGAAGAAGAGAACGTAACGTGCGATCTTGTACACCAGATTTATGCGAATGTGATAAGAGTTGTAGTTATCACAATTAATTTTTGTCTTAAAAACACGGAAGGGGATATGACTATTGATTTAACCAATTTAAGCAACGTTTGGGAAATCGGAATTCGGAAGCTTCTCAAAAAACAAAAATACAATAATTATCAAAAACATATAAGATATACTTTTCACAAAAGATTAATCAAGATTATATCCAAAACTCATAATGGAATCCATATTGGAGGGCGAAAAACGTACTTGGAACGGACAGAAAAAGTATTTTTTCTTGACGACCGGTTAATTTTATACTAACACGTTATCTGAAAATAAATAATAATACGAACGCTTAGAGCAATTTCCACGATTAGGAGAGTAACAATGTAGTTTACCCCCAATACCACCCTCTATGGTACAAATAACATTTTTCAAAATATCTTGGAAATATCTGTAAGAAAAAAGAAAATGGTAGATAAAAGCCTCTTTGAAAAACATACATTTATGAGTTCCTTCAACATCGTATATTTGAAATTATTAGAACTTTCAATAAAAGTTTGATTTATCCCTATCAAATATAACTTTGGCCAACTCCCAACATACTTAAACCTATAAGAAGTACTAAACGTTTAATTTTTATTCCCTAGACGTTGATTTACCCAGTGTTGCCAAAATTAATATACCATTTGAATGATTTCATTTCCTGTATCGTTGATTTAATATCCCCCCCCTGCCGGTATGCTCGTTATGACCATCCGTTCGAGCAATGTTTGCTTACCGGAAATGCACAACTAAATTTACAGCCCGCCGATCGGAAGTTGCAGAAATTGATTCCAACGGGAGGTGAGAGGGTGAGATTTATAGTCGTGGATTGCAAAGACGTTTATATACAAGAAGAAATCTGGAAGTGTTGGTTAGCATGACGGTTATTATTGGAACGAGGTGATTTCACTGGGTGATTTACTCTGCGGTGTTGGCGACCATGTTTCTTGTTGGTTCTTTACGTTAAGCAGTGTTGGGGCTGGTCAGTTGATGGACGGGTGACCGTTCTCGTGAGTTTGCCTCGAGTGTACTAATCGGGTGATTAGTGTTTATATAGATAGATACCAAAAACAATTAAACAAAATAAATAAATTCGTATAGAGTATATCTACCAAATCAGCAACATTACCGATTTTCAGTGGGGGACATTAAATTTAAAGCAGACCAAGCCAACCCTGTTGGCACCGACACCATCAACGAGCAAACAATGACCAACTAGAGACCAGCATATTTTAAAAAAAAATGATTTGAACTCGCATCCCTTGCAATCACACAACCGTATGATGCTCTGTGGACGTTTGTGTGTGCGATAGTTAATGAGAGGACCTTCCTTCTGTAATAGACCACGTGACATTTTTGAAATATGGAAAACACAATACAAGGTTTATCCTAGTTGTTATTCCAAATCTTTCACTAATCTGTTACTTTTAATGTTCTCTATCTAGCACTTGCTCTAGTATGTTTTCCAATTAATTTTTTAAATGTGAACTATCCAAATAATTATACATTTCAATTAATTCATTTCAATGCTTTGTTTAAATCTGAGTATTTATTTTTGCAGTGCAAACACAGTGCAGTTCACATCAGTCCATTTGATTACGAATTAAAATTGAATTTTAAAATTATTTTTAAAACATTGTTTGGGAAGATATGTTATGGACATGTATCTGTAGCTAATAATAAGTTTTTAGAATCAATTTTTGAATGAAGCTGAATTTAATTAACTGAACGAGGTAGTTTTTAAAATAATGATATTGCATTGCATGCTTAGTGAACTATTCACACAGCTGTACATCTACACTTCACACGATAAAAATAAACTCGTCAATATATTGTCGATTACGTAATGAACAAACACCGAAGATGTGTTCACCTGTTCACGAAGAGCTCCGAGTATTTCCGATCGTTTCGAAATTGATCTAATTTGCGCCCCGTTCGTTCTCTGCAGTAGTATCAAGTTGAACGACGCCGGTCTATAGGAAGAGCACGCCCGGCTTGTCACCTTCTTCCAGGGGGGGTTGGGGTACAGAGGAGGTAGAAATCTTATTAAATTGCCCGGGGGTTTTCCCTGTCCTCCTCGTCCCATCTACCCTGCCACCGGAATATCACGAATAGCCATTTCAGTCTACCATCCAACATATCACCATGGAAACCGTCCAGGGTTTCTAACATCCATCCCGCGAGGAAGTCATCGACATCGGCGGTCTTCGTTAGACTCGGATGACGCCGACGGTGACGATGACGACTTCAACTATGACTACGATGACGACTGTGAAACACGATTTTTTACTACACTTGACGACTTCACTATGTACGATGACGACTGTGAAACACGATTTTAACTACACGATGACGATCACTATGACAACGAGACGACTGTACAAACTATATATTAACTTTTACAGATCGTGTCACACATGAATTCCTACTCCATTTACCACATGACGACTTCAACTGTGATTCGTACGACTGTGAAATACATCGTAACTGACGATGACGAAAGTCAATATGTCTCGATGACGACTGGTAACTGATTACAACTACAGATGAGTAGACTTCCACATGAATGGATGCGTATCACTACTCAGCTATAAGTCTGGTTTGTACGTTCATAGATTCCAGAACACAAATGTAACCAAAATAAAACGTCCGTACGGCAAGCGGAAGAACTGATACAAACCCATATTGGAGTTTGGATTTTTCTTGATCCTTGTTCACCATGTAATCCACGCCACCCACTCTGGTGATTGTCGTTCATAGTTCTCCGCGGTGGATCTTACAGTCTAGGTGCACATGTCCGAAGCGTATCACTCCAGTAGAGCTGGGTTCGAATCCTGAATAAATACAAAATAAATACATCCTTATTATGAACCCACACTCACAACTCATTTTCAGTGGGTAAATTCAACTTAAAGCAGACCAAGCCAACCTTGTCGACGCCGACGTTTTCGACGAGCGATTAATGACCAACTAAAGACCGGTATTTTTAAATATATAGGAAACACCGACCAAACAACTGGACACGATTTCAATCCGCGGGATGCACGAGAATCAACAAGGCAAACTCGGAACAAACTTAGAAATTTATTATGGACTTCGTTTCTAGGACGGCTCCAAAGTGACTTTAATCCACGTCAGAAGTTAAAAATATTGCTGCCTATTGTGGAAACCGAACCCTGGACCTTCTACACTGGAAGCAGAGACACTAACCATATGACCAACGAGCCACACAATGCGGATTAAGGAATGTATTTTTGTTATGGAGCATCACTCCCCTGCCTTTTATCACTGGGCACATTATCTACTCAAAATGTAAAATTAATGCATTGTACTATTTTGCTCGTTGGTTATCTTATCACTATCAGACGCACCGATACATTTCATGACCACGTGATAGAGTGGCAACAAGAAATATGCAGCTCCCGTACTACACACAGACTCTTTAATACAGATATAAAAACTTTTTCAGATGCCATAAAGTGAGTTGATGTGAAAAGTTTCAAGTCGTCTGCGTCCGGTTGGCTTCGATGTCGACGACGGATGCGATAGAGGAGAGAGAGCTAAAGAGCTAAAGAGCGATCTCATGAGCTGGGTAATTAGAAGAGATGTGCGATGATTGGTGGACTAAAACTCAGGGATTGGGTTTTATTCATTGTCTTACAAGGAACGTTAAACATATCAAAAGAGGAGTTGAAGTTTATTTTACAATTTTAAAATGTCATTTAATAATCGTTGGATCTCCAATTTCAGCGCAATTTTCATACTTTCTGGACCACTTAGCACAGTCATAAAGTCGTTCATTAAAGTAGCAATAGCGGGAAAACGCATCAACCAAAAATCCTTTTTTTAAAGTCTGATTAACGACCTTACTATATAACTACTGTTGAATGAATATTTTGGATTTTTGTTTTTGGTAAACTCACATCCGCTGTTCAAGCAATGTTAATTTTGTGGTTCAATTTTTGATTCCATAATTTAAGAATGTGGTCTGGATTTTGTTCAAGAGCGTAGATTACAAACAAAACCGGACAGGGAAAACCCAGAATAGGGAGCGAAACTTGTCTTTATTCAACAACATTTGTACCAGTTTATAATTCTGATGGTGGAGGTGCCGGGTTTTAGAAATATCGGTGGGGCTAGCCCCGTCCCTCTGACCACCAGGTCTCCAAAACCATTCTGCGTCATCGTTGTTGAAGGGCAATGTCTAAAAAGAAACCCGAGGAGAAAAATAGGTGATTCAAAGTGAGCTCTCATATAAACATCACTTTTCTGTCCGTCTGTGCGTGTGTCACGTCTGTCTATAAGAATCAAACACAGCGTCTCATTGACAGCGTTTTTTGTTGTCATTGCTTTTCAACAAGGATGATACAGAATGTTTTTGGTGACACTCGGAATAAGGGGTAAGTGGCTAGCCAATATAAAATTTTGAAAGATTGAACGAATACCTCCACCATTTGCAAGAATCTTTTAATGGCAATCTAAGCCGGCACCTCCACCAAAAATTACAAATTAACGGGAATTATTTTAGTTTTGTTCTTCTTAGACGATATGTTCATGAAGTAGATCCGCTCCATCTTTTAGATGCTCCCTTATACCTGTCCTTGTTTTAAAAGTACATAAATATGAGACGTTAAGCAATATCCTATCCTATCTATCTATCAAACTATTTACAGTGTAAGATGCTGAATCTACTATATTTTCGTGGTTCAGGTAAAATGTTTATGAAGACGGAATTAGTCCTGTGCTAAGGCTCGTCAATGTACGTTAGAGTATTCCGCGTAGTTTAGATTCATCCCTTATTGTAACAACGTCTGAACATCCCCTGTTCTAAAAGTAACACCCGGCCACTCTAACAAGGGTAGGAGGGGGGGGGGGGGGGGGGTCTTTACACATCATTGCATTCTAGTTTTTCTTCCAAAAGTCTCTAAAACAAAATTACGTTTGAAAGAAATAAAGGCCGTAAAGAAAGAAACTTGAAAGTGTATCCCCCCCTAGTAGTTAGTGCGGCCGCCCTCCGGTAGATCTCCCCACGCGACAGTGACACTTCTTCACGGATGAAAATGCCGGACACTTCAATATCACGTGAATCCCAGGTGGTATGATTCTTTCATTATACCCTGCTAGGTCCATTGTTGCGTTCCCCCCTATTCTTCTTCTTCCTTTCTTCTAGACGGCTGCTCCGTCTTTAGCGCTGTATGTCTTCTTGTCATTCTATTCTCTTGACCACAGTTCAAGGTAGTCACTAGTTACACATTGCGTGGACCAATGGAGCATCACGATCCTCTTTATCTAAGATGACCATGAGGTGCATTTGTTAATGTGCACTACGCATGACGAAACCACACATTCTGTAGGTAGGGTCCCGTAAACTTACTTGAAATAAATGCTAAATCCATAGAAATTGGTTTTAGAGCTTATTTGAGTATCTTTTGATAGCTTTTTGGTTTACCTGATATTAAAATTTTTGTTAAATTATGCTTATTCTACTCAGTTGTGTTAAAAATATTAATTTTTGCTCATTTGTACCAAAATATGTATTGTATGTATTATTTTAAAATGTAATTTTGGATGTATTTGCCTCAACTTTGAAAGTTTTATTCATAAAAACTGTATGTCGCAAGGAGAATGTGTATACGTTTTTTTTTTATACTATTTAACACTTTATTATATTTTTTCATTTTCCCGCGTACTTTATATCAAATGTGGGGTCCTAAGTTGTCTCTTCACTAACTCATACGACATATAAACAACAGCACAACACACTCGCGCTATCAACTGAGAGATAACGTTTAGACCCATCCGTCACCTCCATGTACAAATCAAGACGTTCGTCGATTGACTAACGTCGATATATATCATTGTAAATCGGCCATTACCGTTTGATCGCGTTTAAATTTAAATTATTCCCGTTGAAATGTGTAGAACTCCATCAACCCTATGCCATCCAATTCCCTCCCCTTATGTAGCTTTTCCACCCCTGTAAAAACAACCCCTAAGCAATTCAGCTGGCATTACCCAAGTTTCTCTTTTTGATCGCGCGTACACTACTGGCTGAGTTTAATGGTGTGATATTGCCATTTGGAGGAAAAAGAAAAGGGATGGACTAAGGGTATTTGTTCAAATTGTAAATTCCAAAGAAATTCGTTTGGAAATAGTTACCACTCGGTTGGGTTTTATAGTGGCTTGATGTTTAGGGGTTGTTTCAAGCTATTGATTAGAATTGTTGACTTGGCACGCACAGTATCAAAACTAGACACGATCTGAACTGAGAATTGTTTAAAAACTGATAAAATATATTTGTAAGTTATGACATAGAGTTTGTTCGTTATGACGTTCTCACTCCATAGGTGGCAGCACTTGTGTTGGCACATCATCACATATGTTTATTGTTATTGATTGTTTTAATTGTCATTTACGTACCTATCTTGGTTTTCAGAAATATACAACAATGATATTTAAATTTTACTTTGATATTTATTCTTTAAAAAAAACTTTTGTCTCACCTCTTGAATACTAGTTAGCATTGTGTTCTTTTTGTCAAACATTCACTTACACTGGTGTTTTGATTCAATCCAAGAGAGGTGTAAGAATGCTAGAAATATTAGAGTGGAAGAAAAAATATTATATGCAGACAATTTTTGTTTATACGTAATTCTTCAAACATGATTAATTGAAGTTGCTACTTTTCGTAAGTATTCTAGAGATATCTCACATGACTTGTATATTATTTCAAGTTTTCATTTATTTTAAAGTAGAATTTTCTTTGACAATCAATAACAAAAGTACTAGTGGAATGTAGAGTTTAAGCGGTTTAAAAATTTGCGTTGTTGGGACATAAGCATCATATAAATACCAATTTGAAGCGAGGTTCTGTATGACAGTGGACATTGACTGGCCGGTTTCTAAATTCACAAACCTAAGGTTAGCCTGAACTGTCGAATTAGCTCGCACTCGCGTGTCAATTTGGGATCTGACTTCATTGTTTTATAATGCATGTATATCAATGTTTACATGGTGTATAAAAACATTATTTTTATAATGTGTTTAGGCGTGTTTATTGTGTTTGAAAACTCTTGCTATGAACCCGCGATGTCGTAGAAATGACTACCTCGATGATTTGCGAAATGTAACGCTCGCAATCGAGTGTGTCTTCTTCCTCTATAAGCTCTTTGTCTCTGTGTGGCTTTAAACTATGAGCTGAGATGATCGCCCATCCTCCCCCCTCAGGATCAGCTTTTTCTTTTGGAAATCTCGAATTTCACTATCATCCCTTAGTCATCGGCAATTGCTCTCACCCCCCCCCTCCTACCCCCCCCCCTCCCCGCCGCGAGTTTGGATAACTGCCACGCTGGTACCAACCAAAGATTGCCAAATGATTTAACTATATACATGCGCGGATGAATATACTTTCTGTAGCCAAGTTTTTTAAGCGTGTGATCCGTCCCGCATTCACTTTCCTGCATTGTTTAACTGTTTTGTCATAGTAGATATCTGACTTCAAAAATATATTACTCTGTATGGGAACATTCATTTTGGCTGCAAACAACTTTTTTATGGTTTATGCGCTTGTCATATATATAAATTCATATTTGTGTGTGGTTTTTCTTTGCAGTAAGATAATTACAATAAAAGCATTCCAAATGCCGAATCGGGACAAACACAACTATCACATGTCATTCATATATAAATAAATAACATAAATAAATATATTTATAACCACCATATATGTTTCATACTATATAAGGCCTACATTCATAAATATATGAAGTGACAGAAATTGCCAATTATTCTGTGAGTCCCTAAGTGCCCTAACGATCTTGGTTCGAGCTTATGTCAAATTAATTTTCACTAAAAATTAAATAATAAAAAAACATGGAAAGCATGGGGAGCTTTCAAGCGTAAACTATTATTTAATCAATATGAAGAGTTAGCAATATTTGAATTATTGATAAAATTATTACCATTGATTAGAGAACCTTGACACTGAAGTGCAATACACTCGTCTGCTAACATATTGACAGGTTCATTACTTCTTTTAACATATACGGATATCTTTATTTATCTGAAGATTTCGTAATAGTTTCAATGTATTTTTTTTTGTATAATTAAGTTCAACGCGAAATATTCCGTTCGTTAGAAAGTGATATAAGTAAATTACTCCTAGTATAATAATTATACGGATTGATAATATCGACTCTTCGAGGACCATAACTATAACAATAATTTGTTCTAAGTCTATTGTAACCGTTTTGTTGTGTCTAAACCACAATCAAATACAACAAACGTCCAATAAAGTGAATTTATTTCCTTTAAAAACAAAAACCAATCGAACGCTAGAAACCCGCAAAATATTTCGTTTAAGCATTTAAAAAAACAATCTAAAACCTCTTGGAATGGTTTTTGAATGTGGGGTATTGTCGAGTTCGATCTGAGCTGTCAGCGCTCGTAGACAGGATCGTGTATCCTAGGGAGGAACAAAGCGTTGGGTGTCAGCACGGAAGACACATTACCAGCGCGGCCGCGCCGCAATTCACCAGCCTGCAATATAATAGTGTCCTTTGGTTTTTAACCAGATCTCGTTCGTTTGGGAGTGAACATTTACCGCTTAGTTCTCCATCATTAGGTAAATGAGTAGCGTAGCGCGGGCATGGCCAACGGAAAGCTATAAAGAACGACGGGTTTGCGTTAAGTATTCAGGGAAAAAACTTTGTGTGGAAATGTGGAATAAGTTTTGTGTTTACAAGGACGAAAATGTGAAAGTTTTTTTTAGTTGATAGAATAAACGTGCAATAGTTGTCATGGGTTGTCTACCTAATCAAAGTATATTTATTCGTTTGCCGAAAGTTTTGTTATTCTCATTTTAATTTTTTTATAACTGAATAGGACAGACGTAAAATAAATAAATTCATACTTTTTAAAAATATTAAATAATAAATTATGATTCTTTCTCAAAATTATTACTGAATTGAACATTGAAAACGACTGAATTATGACCGTCGTGTATTTTGATCCTCTTAAAAAACATGTATGGAAATATAAAATCAGAACGTTTAACCAAAATGCCGTTTGCGCGTATGACATTAGAAGGAGACGCGAGTTTGAATCCCGCATAAGACAAGGGTTTTTGTAAATATCAATGTCCACTACGTCCTATGGACATGCGTATTTTGTTTCCATTGCCTTTCAACAAGAATATAATACATAATGTTCTTGGCTACCCTGGGGGTAAGGAGGGAGTAGCTAGCCTTCGAGAAAGTTTGAAATTTCCGGACCCGGCACCTCCACCAAATAAATGCGAGAATTAAACTACGAACATTTTTAATGGTGGTGACAACCCGGCACCTCCTCCAAATATATCAACCCTTTTCGAATTATATATTTTTTTATTCTTTCGAGTATTGCCACACTACTGCTTGTAATTTAGTGATAATATCTCACGCTGCTGTTTGAAATATTGCGGGGGGGGGGGGGGGGTGTAAGTAGCTGTAGTTATTCGGGTTTAAGGGCACACACTATCCTGGTTTTAGTGCATGAATTTTGAATTTGTGATTTGAGGAAACTAGAAAAAAAACTTTGCACCAACTAGTTAGTTAGGTTGAATTCAATGCCCCCCACCGACAATCAGTAATTTGACTGACTGAGTGGGTAGACTCAGACGAAATAAATGTATATTTAAGTGTACACACATTTTGTTTTTACATTGTTTTCTAATGAAGGTTGGTGTTATTTCTGCGTCCGCTTGACCGCGAGCCTAACAGAAGACACCTGTGTGAAACTAGGTTTTAATCTGTAAATCGAACCACTTACCAAGTAAAGGCTTCGCAAATCTAAACTGTTTAAAATCTTCGTGTAAGGCCAGTCGCTAATTTAACGATACTGCATACGATAAGCAAATAGCTACTGTATCGGTTTAATATGAAGGACACTGGATCTAAAGTGAATGTATCGACCCATGTATGTACTTGAAACAAACTACTAAGATTGCAGTACCCCCTATTTAAGGCGGATGGGCTCATTTGTATCTGATAAAAGTAGTACATTTTTTAAATTATTATTATTAAGATTTGCATTCACATAATTAACATATTTTGATCATGTTACATAATAAATATGAATGCAAGAGTTATAAAAAGATCATCTGCCCCATAGTACGTGTGTACCTGTCACCCTCGAAGCGCATTACTATAAATAATTATGAATACAATGCCAAAATTAAATACAGTATCAAATAACATCAATAAATATTATAAAATCTCTCAAAATCTAAACAAAACAATACCACAACAATGACATGTCATTCGTTAAATATGTCACTAATTATCACTTATAAATTATATTATCACACGGGAGTATGCTATTTGCTTCTGAAGAAATATTTTGTTTGTATTTTTTTTTTTGGGGGGGGGGGGGGGTTAAGTGGTTAATATTAAATAAATTAAATTAAATTAAATTTGTATTTAGTGAGAGTCGACACACTCATACTAAGTGACTTTAAACAAAGAGGCTCGATTCAGCTGAGGCTCCGAACTAGCCTTTTCGACGCCAGCGCCATTGACGAGTACATCTACTAAACAAACCATTTTTAAATTTTTCAGGCACTCCTTTATCTGTAACAAACCACAAATAAGTGAAAAAAGTTATATAGGTAACTGTATTGGAAAATGATTATGTGACTATAGAACGTGCAGCTACACTGTGATGTGATGTTATTGAATCGACTGATTATATTTGTTTAATTTATTTATTAAACTTCTATCATATTCAGTTCCCCAAGCTGAATAACGTTGGAACGTTGAACGTTGGAAAAGAAAGGTTAGGAGGAAAATTGGCAATTACACTTCACACGATCGATTCGGCGTTGTTCCATTCGGCGTTATTCAGGCGTCCCTTCAGTTATAAAAACATATACAATGGAGAACAATAAGTAAAACTTAAATTACAAAATTGATTAATCAATTATCAATTTTCAAACAAAGCATCAATCTATAGAATTAAGAAACTGGTTATATTTGGTGACATATTTAAAAGTTTATATTAAAAATGTAAATTGAATTGGATTAAATTAAAATGAATCAAATGGAAATAATTTAGTTTAGTGTGCGTCATTATTGTGAATCGACTATAGCCAGCATGTGTGGAGTATAGTAGCGGTGGTAGCGGAGGCCGTCTGACAGTTATCGAGGTAGGTATAGGAGGGCTGTCGCTATCGGTAATTAACTATTCCCGGTGAGATGTTGTAGGTAGAAACTGCCACCCTTCGCCGCCTTACACCGAAACAATGAAGTTGATGGGAGTGCTACAGTGGCGGACGGCCATGTCCTTTAGATGATATCATTGGAGAAGTTGTACAAGTACATTGTGTACCACTGGACGAAATTTAAAAACTCGTAGTATACAAGTCGAGTCGAAAAATTGCGTTCGTATTTTTCGAACCTACGCCTAAATTTGTCGATCGAGATAATGTTTTTGGTGCATACTAAGAAAGATGATAGAAGTAAAGTTTCTCAATTCACGACCCGACACCTACACCATCACCATTACTGTAAGCGCTAACGGAATATAACGGACCTATTTTTCGTGCTACCAAAATGATCAAAGTACAACGAATTATTTTATTATTGTATATTTTTTTCTTCGACACTCCTTTTCGCGTTCTTGTATCTCAGATAACAGATTTTTCATCATGAGGAGAGTCATACAATTTTATTTATTTTCTTTATTTGTTTGTTTGTTTATTTATTTATTTATTTATTTATTTATTTATTTATTTTTTATTTTTTTTCTACAGCAAGCATTCCCAAGAGAATTAATTTGAAGTTTTCGATGTTTAGCAAAACTTCGCGACACACTCATGATTATTGTCTTATACTTCGTATACAACATGGCCGCGCGCCACTTTACCCCTAGATAGTAAAGAGCGAGTAAATTAATTGTTTTCTTCGGTTTGTTTGAATAGTGTTTTAAATAGGAAGTCACGGCAAAGTTTGGTCTCGCGCTGCACGCCGTGGTCTCGGATCTTCACGTGACTCGGCGGTATAAATCAGACGGCTAGTACGTACAACCGTACACAAAGTAACGACCACTCCGCGTACAGTCCCCGGTTCCTGTTGACTCGAGCATGCGACAGGCGGGGGACGATGGGTTCGAAGAAGAGATATTATATATAGCACGGTTTAATTTATTTTGGGGGAATTTAATTATTTATTTTGTTTGTTTACCTTGCAAATAGGTGAAAACTTGGTGGCATGCACCTATAACTAACATTAATAACAAACAACTGTCACTATCATAAGTTATGTATCTTACGTCACATTTTCCAATCCTTCTCAAAGTACATATGTTTTAATATGTTCACTGTGGATTTCTCAATGGTAATTGCTGATATGTAAAGAAGACTTGATAAACCATTTTGTAGGTGTTTGCTGTTTAAGGCTCAATTTAGTGGCCGAGTGGATAACATAACTGTACGCGTTAGTTTATTCTATAATGTGGTTTAAGAGTTATAATATGTAGGCATAGTAGGTAAGACTTATAGTCACTGGGGATTTCATGATCCTTTTCTAACTTTTTATGGAGGTGCGCTTCTTAATATTATAATTTTTTGTACAACTTCTAAAATAATTAAATAATATATGTGTTTAATAGTTGGGATGCAGGTCCTAAGCGCGTGACTCTCAAAATAGTGAGGGAAGCTAATCAATGGAATGTCAAAGAGGTGTAATCTCTTGGTGTAGGGGCCGGGTTGATAGATGTGTCTCTTTTGGATGGTGGTAGCTCCACCCCCTGACACCAAGAGTCATCAAAAACATTATGTATGAACCTTGTTCAAGGTCAATGTCAACGCAAAACCATATGTTAATAGGTCATTTTCGGTTTTTTTCTTGGGACGACGTGACACACGTACAGAGACGAATAGACAGACATAAAAGTGACATAAGGGGAGCTTCGCTACCTATAATTATGTTGTCTATTTCTTCTCTTTTTGTTTTAATTTCTTGCATGAAAATAAAATAGTGCGTGTGCGTGTGCGTGTGCGTGTGCGTGTGCGTGTGCGTGTGCGTGTGCGTGTGCGTGTGCGTGTGCGTGTGCGTGTGCGTGTGCGTGTGCGTGTGCGTGTGCGTGTAGAACGTCGTAATACGACTCACTATATAGTTCTGCATGTTTGGAACCACTCGACAAGCGAGTCTACATTACTCAACGAGATTTTGTGTGCTGTCTATTTTTAAGATGTTAATTATTCTAAGTGAAGCATTATCCAGTATAAGAGATAATTGATGGGATTATTACGCGCGACCAGACGTCCCATGGGGTTATACCGATAGACCATTCCATCTCACGACCCCATGCCATGCTGGCTACAGTTTAACACCAGTTTGGTGCAAATCTCGCATGAATTATTTTTGTTATTGTTGTTTTTATAATTTCGCCGCTTTTCCAGGTACGGGTCGGGGTTTTGGACGTCATGTGGCTGACATCGTTTCATTGAGTTACTCTTCGGAACCACGTATACGCCGCGAGTGGCGTCTGGCTTTGAATTGCTTTATTTGATTTCGTTTATTATTCATCGTCATGCACTCTGAAAGTATAAAATAAATATGTCGTCATTTATAATTAGGTAATAAATGTTTGTTTCAAAGCACACATAAAACAAAACATCAATCAAAAAATCCAAATCGCGCATAAAATTCCTTACGTATTAGCCTGCTTAATCACTTGGTAAAACAATCATTTCTCTATAATATTTTCATAAAGATATCTGGATCTGGATTCCATTGAAAATGTGTCATTCATTCTTTAATGTAAGTTCAATTTTGTTGGTTGTTTTAAAACCGAATTAAAAATATGGTCATTTCTTACTGCTCTTTTTATATTTTTTCGTATTTACTTATTTTTAGTTATCAAAATGTATTTTGTAGTAGGATAGTAAATAATATTAGGATAACAAAAATGCACACATAACGGTTCATGTTATCTTTATGTATTTTCAATTTGTTCTCTTGAAAAAAGGAAGTTCCCAAAACTTTGAGATATTTAAAATATTTTTGTAATCTGACCAAGTTTATAAGTAGCTAAACATACATTTAATAGGTCACATTATGTACATACAAATAATTATTATTGCCCAAGCAAATAATGTGTGGCAGGTTAGGAGTGTCCTAGGAGACTCACTCGGGATACCTCTATCGGGATAAACGACGCTGCCGTAGCTACTTTTCTGTTTCTTGTTGTCGCACTGTCGTTGTCGTCACCATCATTGGATCAGCTGGGTGACCTTCTTGATTTTACAAAAAATTATACTTTTCGGAGTTTATACTTTCTATATTATATCTATTATAGCCTAAATTGTAGGAAATTAATTACCCCTTAACCCACACTTATCACTTCGTATGTTTAGCTACCACACGAGATAAACACATATTTCAGTGACTTGTTCGCATTACAGTAATGGATTTAAATCAGTGTGTTCTCACAACTCATCTAAAAGTGACATCTTATTTTCTTTCGTCTCATCCATCATTGTTCCCCGCTTAGTGAGACGTTCCTAATGAAGTTCTTATGGAAATCGTCTCAATTTAACCGTCCGATCTCTGCATACATTGTTTATGTTTCATCTGGATTGTTTGTGTTAGCCAAGGTAGGGCTAAGCTATGCAAGGAATGCCGGTTGACTGACGTGTGGTATTCTCTTAATAGGTTTCATTATCTTATTTTATTTGGCGTTTTTTTTATCACCGCCTCTTCGAAACCGGATCTTAATTTGCGAAACACGATGGTTGGTATAGGAATACACTTTTATTTTTATAGGTTGGTATTATCAGCTGCCAAGTGGGATTTATAATTTTAATTGATACATTCATTTTGGAAGTCGTGTTTGAACGTTTAAAAATAACGTCTTGAGACCGCGGATTGTTGTTTCGCCGGTGTGGCAGTTAACGAGAAGTGTTTAGGCGCACACAAGAGTGACTGGATTGAGTTTGTTTTATGTTTTTGGTTTCGTTTGGTTTGGTCCTTCATAAATATTTTGGTTTCGTAAAACATTTATTTACAATTTGCTGCAATTCAATTAAAACTACTCAGGGAAAAAACGTGAAAGGCACTTTTCATCTTATACTTGAACAACTATTTTGGCAAATTTATGTTTTTTTTTTAATTTTTGACAGGATACATAATAGTTTATGTATAATAGGTATCGGAACAACGGTATAGCTAGAAAGTAGGGGTGATTAGATAGTCGTAGAAACAATTGCGTGCTAGCCTGTGGGGCCTGTGAAAGTTGCCTTAGGGTAAGTATATCTGTATGGCTCATGGTATCCCACATCTCATAAATATTATACTCTCAGTGTCAATTTTACATAACATATTGCAGAATAAAATTAATACAGTTTTAACAGATACGGAAACGGGCAGTAGTCAACATTTAGTTTGCTAGTCCTTCGCATATATACGTCTATAATTTAAATAATTATCCGTAATATCACCACTCCCAAAGATTGGCTAACGCCCTTAAAGTGATCATTGTTGTGTTAAGTAAAATGTTTAAATGTTTAAAGAAACAAAAAATTTAAGCTTCAATCAATGCTTTTTCCCACACCTCACATGATCAATTTTATTGTTCTTCCCTTTAATTGCACGTCATAATTCCGATGTGAGCAGATGTGTTTCTAAGTGAATTCAGAATTCCCACGTTCTTAATCCACCCATCGATTTAATTAGCCCCATCGGCATTTCAATAATTATCATTACAACTAAAAGTTTAAAGAATCTTATACATACCATGTTTCAGAATAATTATCAAATTTCCAGAAAACTTTCCATAGGAATTCTTTCGGGCAACAATTTCAGCTCACGTATAATTATGTTTTTTAGTGCTTTTACCAGCGTGGGAGTTAATTTCCTGTATTATGATTACTAATCATTATGTTGATGAAGCTATGCGAGGGCCCTAAACAACACACGACACCAATCCAGCATAGAATTCACGCTAAACTGTTAACCAGGACTCAATAAACTACAGACTTTTAAAACACACAATTACCCAAGGCTCTGCATCGTGACTTTACTTTTTGGCAAAAATTCATATTAACTTTATTTAGTTCAACTTTACGATGTAAACATGACATTGTAAAAGATGTTAATTTTTCTAAACGTTTTTTAAAATGCCTCTTGGTTAAACAGAATACACGCCTACGCTAATTAGATTGAAATTAAAACAATTTTACTGTTTAAATATGAGTCAATGTACTTAAAGAAAGTCTTCATTTTAATAAATAAATATATTAAAAATAATATCGTAATTGCGTATTGCTTATAATTGTGTGAAGATATTTAGAAGTCTGAAATATTTATGCGAGATCGCCCACATACGGAAATTCAAATCAGGTCAATGTCTCGAGTTGACGTATAATTATAGGAAAGTTAATGATATTAGCGCCTCAAGGAACAAACGTGAAACACGGCCCAAGCCCCGTGTGAAAATCGTTTCTACATTTTGCTTTAAATATTTATTTTATTATCTCGGTCGTATACGTAAATATTAATTAAGATACACCCACGCATGGTTTATGAAGGTCAATGGCCTGAAACTAATTATTCGTATTTATTCAGAGTGGCGAAGAAACTAAATGGTTAATTGTGTCTTCAAGGGATCGGGGGATAATAAGGATAATTGCCGATGGATAAGTGGGTGGTATTCAGTATTTAGGTCGCAAAGAGGCCGACAAGGACGAACAATTATGTTACGCTTATTTTACTTTAAAAAAGCGTATTTTACTGATACTATAAAATATTATTGTCCTACTCATAAGAATTCAAATATGAATTTGTTGCGAAAATTGTCTTATTGTTACAGAATTGTTGTTGTAATATTAATATTTCAAACTTTACTTAACTCATAATTATTATTTACTGTGTCTTCATTTATGTGATTAGATTTATTTCGTTGTCCTTTGGAAATCAGTTTTTTTTTAAAACTGAATAAGATGGACTTTAAATAAAAAAAAAAAAAAAATAAATAAATAAATGCATACATTAGTTTTATTTCATTTTCGGATATTACTTGCCTGAAAATTGATATTTCTGGCATATTTTATATTTTTATATTATCTTGAATATTTCGACGGTTATTAATTTAAAACTGTATTTATTTATTTATTTATTTTTATTTATTTATTTATTTATTTAACGTCTATCCTATTCAGTTATAAAAACTGATTTACAAAGGAGGACAACTAAATAAATCTAATTACATAGATGCAGACACAACAATGAACTACATTTAAGTAAATATTTGAAATAGTAATATTACAACAATGCATTTAATACTCAACAAATTTGATAACAAATAAAAAGGATATTAAATGCAATTTATGAATGAATCGAATATAAAAAAAGGGTGGGGAATGAAAAGAAAAGAAAAAAAAAAGAAAACAAAACAAAAAGAAAAGAAAAAAGAAAGAAAAAAAACATTAAAAAAGAAAAACGAAAAGAAAAAAAACTGATTTATTAGACGATCCCACTCAAACGAATATGAGGTTTGCCAAAAATCAGGAACAGCAAATCAGGGAGTAATCAATCTTTCGCGGAAGAAACCACCGAACGCGAATCTTCATTCTTGTGTTCAACCTTCATTCTTGTGTTCAAATCTTGATAACAATTTAGTACAAAAGATCTTGACTCTAATATATAATTATATCAGATGTATAATTTTTTAAAATTGTTCAAGTCAAAAACTGATCACAGCAATGATACAGGACACCTAACTCAAGTTGCAAGTTCCACCAGTGGGCGGCAACCAGACAATCTAGGCAGAAAAATATCAATTGAAAATACATTGAATACATCAAAATCAAAGCAATAATGAACAAAGAGAACAGCAAAATCATAAATAAGAACATATGAAGATAAATTAACATTACATAAACACAGAGACAATGCCCCACAAATAAATAGTAAAAATCAATTCTTCTTTGTTCTTCGATTCATTATCATTGCTTCAATTTTACTTTTAAATTGTACTATTCCTAGCTCAGTAAACTGGCTTCTAATATCATAAGAAATTGAATTCCAAAAGGATACTTCTCTGTACAAGAATGACTTTCTTAATGATTCAGAAATTAATTTAGGAACTTTCAATGAGTACATTAGAATAGAATTTCTATCACGATCAACAAATTGAAAAATATTGGGTAAAATACCTGAATACATACCTTTCAATACTTTGTATGTATTTACCAGTACGCTATATGTCATTCTTTCCTCAATCGTGAAGCAATCCGATTGTAAATCTGTAATCATGTATACATGTATGCATGTACGAAACGTTGATTTGACATTATATTTTGGTCAAGGAATTATTTTTTATGTATAAGACTAAGTACACACTAGGAAAACGCTTAAGTCCCGCCGCGTTGTTGGATGAGCGTAATTGGTGCATTGAGCTGCCATGTGTTACGCAGATTTTCTGTTGTTCTGTGAAAAAATTATTACTTAGTCGAAGATTTTTTTAATTAAATTAAATAAAATAAAAAATTAACTTAATTTTTTTAATAAATCGTAATTTAAAAAAATAAAAAATCGTAAAATTGCAATTTTCATAAGAAATAATTATTCGATTGCACTCAAATTTAACACGAATATATAAGTTCATAAAATTAAGGTTCTGTAAAAAAATCATTACAATCGGATAAAGCATGTAGGTGTTATAAGCCGAAGAAATTTTTAAAAAATCGAAAAAATCGTAAAATTGCGTTTTTTATAAGAAAAAATTTCCCGATTGCGCTCAAAAACGTGGCAGTTCTAAGTTCAGAGATTTCGAAGGCCTCCATAAAATTTCATCGCAATCAGAGTATCGGTTTAGCCGGAATCGTGTTAACAAACACACAAAAATACAAAAAAAAAAAAAGAAAAAAAAAAAAACATTCCGGATTTTTTTCTCCAGTGTAGTGAAATGGAATCTTCGCTTCGCTCGCTACGCTCGCTACGCTCATCCAATTATGGTAAAAATAACAGAATGAGACCGGAAAACATTCCTTTGTGGTCCATCCACCACAGTGATAATGTCCCATCCTTTGCATTATAAAATAATACAAAATTTATCGGTTAACAAATGCACGTAGATTAATTGGTTGTGAATTTGAAATGAAATGTAATCTTGTTTCCAGTGTCCTGGGTCGCGGCTCCATGTTCGTGTTCTCGCTCAGCCAGCTACGCATGCTACTGGGGGTTGACGCTGACTGGAAGGGTGGCGCTCTGCTTGACCTTGGCGCAGGGGATGGGAAGACGACGGAGGTGATGGCTGCCATCTTCACCGACGTCTACGCCACCGAAATATCAGGACCTATGAGGTGGATTCTTGGCAAGAAAGGATTTAAGTAAGTTTTATTGGTTTGCTTTATTAAGGACGCGTCAACCGTTAGGTCATAATGCACCAGGGGAGGAGGGGCCCATACTGGTCAGATTTTTTTTGGTTTTGTTTATTTGGATCAAGGACGCGTCAACCGTTAGGTCATAATGCACCACTCTAGCCTAAGGGGGGAGGGGAGGAGGAGCCCATGCTGGTCAGAACCAGCCACGGGTAATGGGAGGAAGGGGGGTTTCTCACGTGCAGTCGTCATAGTCTTTGTCATCGTTCGTTGTGTCATTGTCATCGTCGCCGGGGAGGTCGTCAAGGGAAAGGGGAGGTGTCCCAGACGACGATTGCCAGAGCTCGCCTCTAGATTCGGGGAGTAATATACTACCCTTCTTACTAGCTGATGTTTGCGAGGTGGACTTTTTCTCTTGAATCGCCTTATACGATTAGCAGAACCATACTCTGGGCCAGTTCTATCCTCGGGCCCAGACGGGCTTTATTTTCAATGTACAAAATTATGTTTATTATATTAGTATGTTTTTGGCAGATATTATAAGTTCTCATTCTTCCACCTAACTTGCGAATCAAATTAATAATAAAAACTATAATACACAATAATTAAACTTGTAAGAAATATAAATACATAAAAATATACAAATGAAGGTTAAAAACAAACAAACACGTCTCCATCCCATTGACATAAACTAGGAAAACGCTTAAGTCCCGCCGCGTTCTTGGATGAGCGTAATTGGTGTATTGAGCTGCCATGTGTTATGCGGATTTTCTGTTGTTCTGTGAAAAAATCATTACTGTTGAAGATTTTTTTAAAATTAATTTAAATTAAAAAAAGAATAAACTTTAATTTTTAATTTTTTTAGTTAATCGAAATTTAAAAAAAGAAAAAATCGTAAAATTGCGATTTTCATAAGAAATAATTATTCGATTGCGCTCAAATTTCACACGAATATATTAATTCATAAAATTAAGGTTCTGTGAAAAAATCATAACAATCGGATAAAGCATGTCGGTGTTATAAGTAGAAGAAATTTTTCAAAAATCGAAAAAAATCGTAACATTGCGATTTTAATGAGAAATAATTTTTCGATTGCGCTCAAAAACGTGGCAGTTCTAAGTTCAGAGATTTCGAAGGCCTCCATTAAATTGCATCGCAATTGGAGTATCGGTTTAGCCGGAATCGTGCGGACAAACACACAAAAATACAAAAAAAAAGAAGAAAAAAAAACATTCCGGATTTTTTTCTCCAGTGTAGTGAAATGGAATCTTCGCTTCGCTCGCTTCGCTCATCCAATTAAAGATAAACAGTACAACTATCGAGGCCTCACTAATTAAAAAAAAGTCGTCTACCGGACAAACGGCTACTCCGACCTTGAAGCAATTTTCAGGAAACCTTCGAAATGTCTAATCTCAGACCTGCTAGTTTTAATCAAAAACATATGTTTCTTTTGATAATATTGCACTTCTATATTTGTGTGTTTCTTAGCTATCATTCAGCGTTTCCGATTTTTATTTAATTTTCAGAGAATATTTGGAATTTGAACAACGTCTAACAACAACGTCTAACTTAAGTCTAGTCTAGAAAATGATGATTGATGACAACATGAAATCAAGTTTATAAGCATTTTTTATTTGTAAACACAGTTATGCTATCATAATGTTTAAGCAAATTGGTAACGCCAGGTGGTTGCCATGTAAAGATTTATCAAATTATACTAGGCCCTATAGATAGGTAGATGAAACAATCATTATAACGAGTCAAAAGATGATTGTCTTATGTCATGTAGTGTGACCTTGGAGCGGTCTAGGATATGACGAGCTCTGTTGTAAGAAGAACAGACATCGGGTGTACTGACAAGAATTTCATTTCTTGTTTGGAGTGTACTTCCCCCACAAGAAGTTCAAGGCTATCTCGAAGGGTTGAAGCGTGACCTTGAAGATACTACGAGCTCTGCTGTATCATAATGAGCAGGCATGTACTGACCAGAATTTAATGTCGCGTGTTCTTGTTTGAAGAGTCCGCCCCTACAAGAAATTCAGTGCTATCTCGAAGGGTAGTTCCCTCCTGGCGGTTGTCCACCCCTCCGTGTCGACCACCTCACTGAGGTGTTGCTTGATGAAGGCCACCGCTCTGGCCTTGAGCAGGCTCGCTCTGTACAGGTTGGCAACGGTGAACACTCTGGACGCGTTCTCCACCGTGATCGTCTCTGCCAGCTCCCTCTCGCACTTGTCCTTGAGCCCGTCAAGGTGGTACCTCTCGGCGGCCTCGAGCAGACTCGCCCCCAGCGTGGTTACGTTGGGCGTGTTGCCCGTGTACATGTAGACCAGCAGACTGTGGACAACCTCGAACGAGATGTCCTCCAACCGGACGGCATTAGAACTACTTTCCATCATGTTGGTGCTGAACATGGTTCTGAAGACCGGACTTCTGGCCGCGAGGATGGCTCTGTGGGCTGGGATCGAGTCGGCGCCCACTTGCAGAGTGACGTCTGACAGATCCCCGCTGATCAGCAGCTGACTCAGATTCTCTACCAGATGTTTATGAGGAACCTCCTCGATCTTACCGTGAACCGAGAACTCTTCTGGTGCAGCTACCTGCACGTCCAACGTGATCTCAACGGACAAGGTGAAATTCCCGTTCTTCAAATGATCGTTCAAGGAATCGTGGTAAATAAAAGGAACCCTCGCAATACAGACTCCATAAAAGGCATCATATTTGTCAAATGATTTCGGTTTATCACCAGAATAGATACACTTTTTAGTACGATTTCCAACTCGGCTGACTCTTACATTCCGTATCCGCTTGACGCTGTCCTTGTCTTTCAGGACGAACTGGACGTATGTACACCCATAGGGTTTTCTGCAATGGTTGGTTGTATCATGAGGACATTTGCACGAGTAATAACATACTATTCTTGCCTGATATTCGTCCGAGTTCCCGATGAAGAACAACGGAGATTGGAGGATTTTCTTTTGTTCAACAGGCAGCGATGAGAAGTTGCAGACGACAAACTCCACGCTGTATTGAATACCTTTCAAGATATTCCCTTCGAACACTCCGACCGGGAGTTTCACGGACAAAGTGTCACGATTCGCATTTGCGTTAACTGCAGCTACAGCCATAATTAATAATATTATATAAATCAAGGATAATATTAAACACTTATATAAATGGAGCTGTAAAAGATCCTTCCACCAAAAACGATGTTGTTATGTAAACGTTAATAATAACAGTGAAACATTGTTGTTGATGGTGAAGAAAGCATTATTAGTCCACTGCACACTAGAAGCGGATGGCAAAGAGTTTAGAAGTCAAGAGAGTTTATTACAGATATAGTAAAATACATTTTAATTGTGACCAGTTTACAGGGTATAGAATTTGACCCAGCAGGGTATTCCAATGCTGATTGAGGCCTACAAGGCGAGAAAAGAGACAAAGTCCATCTCTCATACATCAGCTAGTATGTAGGGGATCTTTATACCCGAAACTAGAGGCGAGCTACGGCAGTCGCCTTCGATGACCCCTTGACGACCAACCCGACGACGGCGACAAAGACGACGCGAACGATGAAACGACTACGTGAGCAAACCCCTTCTGCCTATAGCTGGATCTTTTCACTGGGTCTGCCTTCCCACATCATCCCTAAAGAGAGGCTATACAGTGGCGCATGATGACATATGAGTAGCTCATGGCGTAGTTTATTAACAGCAATTAATCATAATTACAGAACACCAATCAATCGAGCATTACTTTCGTTTAAGAGAACTTGCGTTGATCTGATAAAGAGTAGATATTTGATCGGTTGAGGCTCAAGATTGGAGGGGGAGGGCCGGAGGGGGAGGGAGAGGGAGAGAGGAGGGGTGGTACAGGTATACTGGACTGTGCATGGATGAAAATTTCATCATCGTATTGTATTTATTCCTAAAATTTCCAGCAATAGAATACCATGAACCTGCACCGACATCGTGTAGGTCAACTAATTATTGTCTTATTTATTATTTTATTTATGTCTCTATTTGCAACAGGCAATGTAGCCCACTAGTGCAAATTTAATAGAGAAGGGAGGAGGGGAAACCCGGTACCGGCACATAGCCTACTCCTACCGAAAAGTACCGAGGGGACTAACGGCTTTACGTCCCATCCGAAAGGACGGTGTAACTTTTGACAGTCATATAGGTTCCTCCACTAACCCGGACTGCCGAGCAGACGGCGCCAAGGAGAACGAAGCTGTCACACAAGCTTACGAACCCTAGTCTGCTCTAGCCAGCGTTATACGTGTGTTTCAGGGCAGAGCGGCGACCCACTCAACCCCTGACCACGCCCGATGTTGCTTAACTTCAGTGTTCGAGTGGGAACTGGTTAAACGACCGCGGCTAAATCGCTGGTTAGAACTTAGTTGGAGATAATGAGTTAAAACTTAAATTATCCGGAAAGTGCACAAAATAATTTGAAAAGGGGGGGGGATGACGACTGCCAGAGCTCGCCTCTAGTTTTGAGCTTGGTGGCTGATGGGCCAGATTTTATATCCCGGGCCAAAATAAAACGCCAAAGTCGTTGTTAGACAAGTGAGTGAGTGTTGAGTACCCGGAAAAATTCCCTTTCCTCCCCCCACCTAAGGCTGGATCCAGCATATGTGTCTTTCCTAGGCTAAATAGAGTGGCGCATCATGGGCTTACAGTTGATGCACCCTTATACCAACTGAACTCAAAACCCTTATCGTTTAATACCTTATAACTGCAATCAACTTAAATGCAAATTTTCCCGAGTACTCAACACATGACTGAGGACTCGCTCACTCGTCTAACAACGACTTTGGCGTTTTACTAGTGCGGTTCAATAGACCAAAAACGCTCATCCTCCAACGGCAGAAAAATGATGTTCGCTATTTCACAAACGTTGAGATTGAAGACAATATTATATCGACGAGACAAAACTTCCCACATAACAATATTTAAACTTGCGAATTGCCACAAATATAACTTTGGAATAAGCTCTTGTTATGAGTCTTCGACGACCCAGCCCCTAATTTGCAACATTGTAGGATGAAATGGAGACCTCTGTTGCCAAAGTGAGCAGTATTATGTTAATCCCTAGTAGTAAATTTAAAACAAGATATGAAAGTCACGCAAAATTGCAAGCACTATCATTTTATATCATTATTACTTACATTTTGCGCAAAGACACTGCAAGTACATCGTATTTGTTTGTCAAGTCCATGCGGACTTGCAAGTACAGCAAAAGAAACTTAAATGCCGTACTATCCCCAATGTACATGTTACAAAATATGAAACAATTTACTTACATAGAAGTGTATCAAATATGGTATTCTGCCAAAACCAAAACTATTTTTTACACTTTTTGGTGTAGAGGCGTGTGTTCATTATTGTGGCTTTTACGAAAACTATAGTGCCAATGCCAATTTTGTTTGCTGTATTTTTTTTAAATATTAAACTCAAGTACAGTCAACCTACAAAACGAAATATTTTAATAATAACCCACTCTCATTTATTTTTTATTTTTTCAACATTTATATTTACATACAATAACATTTGCATTGATTTTTTATTATATATGTTGTATTCAAGTTCTTCATTCTGTGAACCTTAAATTGCTTTAAGCACCATGAATAGTATTTTATTATGCTTCAATGTAACCCATGATTTAAAGAAATTATCATATATCATATAAAATTCATAATATATTAAAATGTTTGCCTATACTATCTACCATTAGACCATGGAGCTGGATTCTTACAAAACAATAATTTTCCGTGTGTTAGCATTTTTGGTGGCGGTGCCGCATTCAAAATGGTGGAGATGCCGGGTCATAAATCTTCAAAGTTTTTTTGGGGGTAGCCACTCCCCCATTACCCCCAAAGTTACCAAACAAATTCTGTATCATCCTTGTTGAAGAGCACTGCCAACAAAAACGCATGTCAATCGGAGGTCATGTTCGGTTTTTATCGGGAGACGTGACACGTACAGACGAACGGACGGAAAACTGATTGATACTTCTTCTTCTTCTTTCTAACGCCCAGAGTTGGATTTAGACCATTCTCTGCCTAGCCGCCCAGTAAAGGTCCGCCAAATATTTCCTCTTTTCCAATTTCTTTTTCTTCAATTGGTCCCTTTCCGCCTTCAGGGACACACATAATTCTAGGTGTTCTGCATTCTGGATAATTATGTTCTCTGTAGAGAGGACATGTGGGTGAATTAACCACTCCTATTCTGTGAAGATGATACTTATGGGTGCTTCGGTATTAATTATATTATATATAATATTATGGTAGTTTGACTTAACTTGCGCTTTAAGCAACTTCCTGTTCGTTTGGACGACTGACACCACAGGTGTTTACAATTTTGGGTAGTTGTCAAGGAGGCGGAAACATAGAAAAATGATTTTCTGTTTTTTTTTATTTTCTTAAAAAGTTTAAAATTGACCACATTCGCGGATTGATCCTGGCTGATAAACATACAATATTGAAAATCTACGACTGTAGAGCTGTCCATGTATGCTTTATTGAAAACGATGTAAAGTTTCAGATACGTCAGATTCTTATCGGGCGAGCGAATGTGTCAACTGCCAAATGTATCCTAATCCCTCTTAACTGTAAATTGAGAAACTAATACAACATCGAATTTGTCGTTTAGTTTCTTGCAAAGTTTCTCTGGCTCTGAGAGAACGAATTATTAAACTTTCTTCTTCGAGATTGTTTTTATTGGTAGAGGTGTGTGAAACTGAATGATGGTGAGACACACAAATTTTGACTTTTCATTTTCCTGCCGAAAAAAAAGTTGTGTGAAGAGAAAACAAAAGCAAATCTTCTCCTGGTGATTTATTAAGAAGAGGGCAGCTATTAACGTCTGTATTATTTCAATGTTGAAATACGCCGTGGCTATCTGGCGTCGCTGTTCTAGGAGTCATGAGGCCGAAAATATGGGGAAATATTGCCAGTCCAACTGTGTACACTCGCGGTCACAAAAAATAGAGGTTTTATAATACGGAAACCATTAGTTGAAATCGCGAAACCCTTTAGTTGTACGCTTGTGTGTTCAAAAACGAAACTATTTTATTGGTCGCTTTTATTAAATGGTGATACTAAGTCTAGGTATCCCTGGAAATATAATTATTGTACCCATTTTAAAATATTCAAATTTAACAAAATTTTGAAATTACGACGAATTATATGACTGGCGATGTACATTAACACAAATATATTCACGAGGTCATCATAACAGGTAAATACAATACCAAAAAAAGAAAACCTCCTATAGTTACTTGTTGTCCTGACAAAGTTTCATATCGTCCTCAACATTGTGTAGTATTGAACAAGTACGAAACCACAGTCAAATTAGCACAGGAACGCCACGATTCTAGTCGAAAATGTACTTTTTGAACAATATCCACATTTGTCCACCGATCAACATGAATTCTCGAGTGCATACTCAAAACGATGATGTACATATTTAAAAAAAAAATTGGTCCTGTCAATGTGCCCACGAAGTGTGTGATTGATTTTTGATAAAAACATAACATTTTTTATGTTCTTTTAGGGCTTGCAAGATAAAATCTGTTACACTCAAATAGATGGACAAGAAAGAAGAATTTTAGTTATCAATCAGAGTGTAAAAACAGGCTTAAAATATGAAAGTACTGCATCTCGAGATGCCGAGACTTGAATTACTTGAAAATGTAAATTATTGTTTGAAAATAATTTGAATGTAGACATAAATTTTAAAAGCATTAATATGAAGATGTTTTTGGATGAGCGAGCGAGCGTAGCGAGCGGAAGCGAAGACTTCAATTTCACTGACCCCCCAAAAAATTTAGCTCGGGTGTTTTTTTTTTTTTTTTTTTTTTTTTTTTTTTTTTTTTCCGTCTGTTTGTTCGCTCGATTCCGGGCAAACGGCATACGCGATCTTGATGAAAATTTGACCGGACCTTCGTTTTCTCTGAACTTAGAGGTGTATTGTTTTTGGGTACAATCGAAGAAATATTTCTCATAAATATCGTACTTTTACGATTTTTTTCGATTTTTAGTGCGATATTTTCGTGACATTTGGGCCGATTCTGACCAAACGGGTGGGGCTAGAACGTTCATATTTCACATGGACATTAAGATTATGGTGATGTAGTACCTTTTGAAAGAAAAAGTTGAAAAAGTTAGCTAGAATCCATAGAAATAAAGGTTTTAATATTAGTTTTTCAATTTTTAGTGCGATATTTTCGTCACATTTGGGCCGATTCTGACCAAACGGGTAGGGCTACAACGTTCAGATTTCACATGGACATTAAGGTTATGGTGATGTAGTACCTTTTGAAAGAAAAAGTTGAAAAAATTAGTCAGAATCTACAGAAATAAAGGTTTTAATATGAGTTTTTTTAAGTTTATAATACCAATTAACAAATAACAATAGAAACTTGACAACAATCACCTCCACAATGCATTCAAAAAGCACTTGCAAAGGAAAAGTGCAAACAAACGCACAAAACGCAAAAAAAACTTACAAAAAAAACGCTCATCCATCAACGCGGCGGGACTTTAGCGTTTTCCTAGTTTATAAACATAAGGACACTGTGATAGGGAGAAGGAAGAGGGAGAAGGACTTTAATTTAAAGAGGACCAAGCCAACCACGTCGCCACAGTCACCATCGACGAGCGAATAATGGCCAACCAGAGGTCGGTACGTATTTGAAATAGTAATTAGCTACCAGATGGTTGGACACGATTCGAAACTCTTTGTTTTTCATAAACACGAAATAGCTTGACAATAATATTCGTAAGTTTAGAAGAAGATAATGAAAGAAAGAGTGTGAAGCTTGAGTGATAGAGAAAAGAATTCACCCACACACAACTGACAACAATACACGAGGCTCTATTTTCCTCCCATGTGTGTATACATGCAGATACAGATGATGAAGTGTAATATGTAAAAGAAATCCTTATGGAAAGAATGACTCCTAATGTCTTCGTCCGACGTCTCTTGGCGAACATATGAATGTGATATGCATACACACAATAACTATGTTGAAAGCAGGGGATGAGATCTGACGATTCCCTATGCATGGCCGGTCAAGATCTATATGGACCGAGTCATATATATGCAAGCGCTTGGGACAGGAGGCTGTGTACTGGACCATATGTAATGGAAGAGAGAAATGATGTCCAGTCTGGTATCTTCTCCCGAGTCTGGGTAGGATATTAGTATGTATGATGCCCAAGGAAATGCGGATGAAAAGCAAGGTATGACGTGTTCTGTGGAAGTTTGTAAAGATTTTGTGGTGTTGATAAAATGTGATTCGATCTCAAATGAAAACTTGTCTGTGGTTTAGTTATATTTTGTATGTTGGTAACATTATGAAAATGTTACAATATATTGAACATATACATACCTAAGTTACGTTTATAGGTCAAGATGTATTCTAATGGTTTGAATTGAAAAATGGAAATGTACAATTGCAGAATCGGATTATTACTCGAATTTTCATCGATATAAATTTAATGGAAGATCATTTACAAATAGAAACATGGTAATGTTTAAGTTCATATATACAAAAATAAATTCTAAATAACGTAGAAAATTACGTTAGGAGTAGCCAAATTGTGCACGAGTTGCCTTCCGACACTCCTATTCTGGCAGACATCCATTTATAGTATTATTATAATATTTATTACTATTTATATTACTATTCCGCTCTTCATTACTTTAGTCATTCCAGTATGATTATATATAGTTCGCTTCGCGAAATCTTCTTTTAGTCGCGTTGATGGATGAGCATGAGTATGACATATATCCCTACATTTCTGCATGTGATAAAAATCGTAACAGTGCGATATGCAGAAGTAATATTTCTTTGAATGTATCCAAATTTCTAGCAATAAAGCATTATACTATTCCTGCAAACATTATAAAGCGTATTTTGTATCAACTGTTGCATAAATAATAATTATTTGATAACCAACGCAGTGAACGCACTTTTCTAACTGCTGTCGATTAATTCAAAATTACTTACGTATCAATAGGATGTGTTTCATGATCCAAAACTTTTTAACTCAATTATTTCGTGTACTTTTAACATCGTTTTGAATAATTAAATTAAAAATGTAGGCATTTGTGACTCATGGTGGAAGAAAAATCATTCCCTACGTCATACTTAAATCAAAAGAACTAAACTGTGTGGATTGTAATCCCTCATAATGCATAAATTATGCATTAACCCTTCACCCTCATATTCATCATCAAAACCATTATCTAAATCACCAAACATTCTAAAGAATGGTCAGCCCAATGTGTTGTTATATTCGCTGCAGAAATCCACACGTATACTGATGTGAACGATGCTGAAAACAGTAAACTTCTCTTGCAAACTTTAATGTACCTTATCAATAAAAAGTTATTTCTAACCGCCGCCTTTCAAATCAGCTGCGTGCCTCTTGCACTAATGGACAAACTCAAGAAGAAAATAAGCTTGAAAACTTCACATAAAAATATAATCAAATTACTTTAAAAGCATTTTTTATGCGTCTGCCTATCTTGGAGTGCGTTTGCTTAGCACGTGTTAGTGGTCTAGTCCCTTTGGGGCAGTTAAAACAGTTTATTAATCGCCTTCATTTGCAAAGTCAGTCTAGTGGTAAGACGCCTCTTAACGACGTATTTCTTTATGAGCAGTAAAACTTACATTTTAAGACGGAGCAGACTCGTACCACTGAGCACATTACTGCAGCGCGTGGAACTTGAAAGGGACCACAATCATCTGCTGGGACGGGTGTGTACCAAGGAGGTATGAATAATGTAAGGAGACAGCATGCGCTATCTGTGGCTGTACAAATGAACGTGGCCGTTTTGAACGTCTCTGATAGAGTTTTTCGCAGTATTTGCTGCTTCTCGTTGGTGCTGACCAATATGGCGGCTACTAAAACATAGAGTTTTTCGCAGTATTTACTCCTTCTCGTTGGTGCTGACCAATATGGCGACTACTATGGCGGCACTGAAACAGCTGGTATTATACTTAATACGTGATAATAACTCTTGTATTAATGAGATAGAATAATAAAGAGGTGAAAAGTAATTTTTGTTGATGTCTGCGTTTTGGTTAGTTTTGAATGTTCATAGCTTGACAAAGAGCTTTAATAATACCGACGACCTTGCTTTGGGTTCGAGGCTTTCGCCGACCACATTGTCGTTCAAAGTGGCTATGGTTTTGACGACGCCACACTGCTCTTACATTATTCCATCCTCCTTGGTGTGTACCCGAGGGGGGGGGGGAGTAATTGAGGATAGTCCTATGACGGTTTTAATTGACAGTTTGATAATTACGTACACCGGATGGGTAGTATGTTGTGAGGGCAGATTCGCGTCAATATCACATGTTGACGAAAATTTACGAAACTTTCAGAAAATGTTATAAATTTTCAAAATCGATTATGTATTTATTTTTAGTTGCGAGTGTATGGCTGAAAATGTATTTAAAATTTAAATCATAAAAAATTTGTATCCATGTTCAGTTTTTAAATTTTCATATTTTTTTCGAATCTTCATAGACTTACATACATATAAATATATATTTGTCGATCTATCGAAATGTCAATAATCCAACCTTATTTTAAATGGCAATTTTTCGTGATACATAGTAAGGTTGCCACCGTTCGTCAATATTTTAATGTTCATCGATTTGTATTCGATAATTTAACATACGTCTTGTCCCTTTCAAACAATTTAAAAACAAAACAATTAACGCTTTAGATTGTTCGTTTCTTTATACTTTTAGTGAATGATGTGCATCTACTGCCTCCTAGATGTTCGTCGTGGCTCCTCGTTCCCTGCCTGTTCACGCAACAAGTTTTGATTGTTGAAGACAATTCGCACTTTTTGCCCACAGCGCTAGTTACCGTCCCCAAGAGCTGTCTTTTGTTTTCGTTGTTTACATACGATCTGCATATAATTCAAATGTCAACATGCCAGAGTTGAGCTGTATTTTTCTTCATAATAAGCAATGGTGTGTGCAAGAAGTTGTAAGATACCGGGATGCCATTATCTAAAACAAGTAGGCCTTTCTTTGCATGAACTACCGGGAAATAAGGAAATTGTGTCACACAGCCCCCCCCCAGACTCCCCCTTAGCACGCGCTACTGCTTGATGGAGAGTAATATTGTTTAGCTCGTGGCCTGGTCAAGACTAGAGCCCGAGTAGGCGTTATTTCTCTATGGAGTAGGCTACCTAAACCTATTGATTTTTAATATGATTAGGATTAGGAGGCATAGGCCCTATAAATAAAAATAACATGCTTATTAGCCCTTGCCTTATTATCAAACAACTAAGTTATCAATATCTACTTTTTGTTTAATTACCAGCATAATATAACTAGACAAATTTGTAATTACTATATTCTGCAAACCTTGACAAGTGATGTACGTATACAAAATACGATCTAAAACATTCAATTTAGTTGGATTCATCAGTAAAATACATGGAAGATGACATTTAATGTAATAAAAAACATCAAAACAAAAGAAGCTCTTGGGGACGGTAACTAGCGCTTTGGACAACATTAACACTGTGTTGCACGTGGACAGGCAGGTAACGAGGACCACGACGAACATCTAGGAGCAGTGGAAGTGCATCTTTGCATTGACTTATATTTTGTGACAGAGAGCTGGGTATTGAAAGATAAACAAATTCACGTATTTCTTTCATTCATCCGCCATTCTCACAAACATAGATAATAAACCGAATGAAAATTCCGATAATCGATTGTCAAAAGAGGCTTCGAATGGCAAGCTAAACATATAGTGGAGACTACACAGACAGACTGTGCAAATCACGTCTCGTTCCTGCAGCATTTGTAATGCACTACAACCAAGCAGAGACGCGGCCAGTGGTGTTTGTAAAGCTATTTAGGTCAGTCCTTTGATTGGTTTAATAGCACATACGCCGTAGAGATATTATTATTGGCAATAATCTAGCCTATAAAACTAGGAAATTAGTATAAATCATTGTGAAGGGCTTTTTGATGAGCATCTATTTTCTCATCTCTATCGTTTCTATGTGCGTTGTTTCATGTTTGGTTGAACACTACTCGACATTGTTTCACCACAAGTATTTTCATCTCTCTACGTCCGTGGTGTCTTATTCTGTGGGATTCAGGTGCGAAGCGGATGATCCTAACGTATCTGGGTTCGAATCGAGACGTAGACAAGTCTCATTCCCTTCATTATAGACTAAACACCTGGATGGATTGAGTGCTTGACTTTTCTTCCAATTTCAATACATAAAACATTATGGCATGCCACAGTTTGAGAAACTGTTATTCTTATAGCTTTGGCTTATGTATCCTTTGGTCACCCAACAATGGTTATTCAGCAGCCAATAAATTGCCCCCCCCCTAAAATTTTCCCATTGGAGGCAGATTCTTAAAGATTTTATTATTTAATAAGAGTTAAACTTCTGCTAGTAATAAGTAATTACCTATTAAATGCTAAAGTGAGTTCTTTACAGTGCCTACAGTGTGTATGTTTTATGTGTATGTATATGTGTAGGTGTCTATGTCAACGATATACAGATCCAGATGTTGACCGTTTGCTCGCCACTGTTAACTTTATCGTGTCTCTAATCTGCGCTTGTCTCCAATAGTTATAGTCATTTAAATTTGCGTTTTAAGTGTGTGACAATTTGACGTTTATCGATCTTCTTTTTTACTGTTGTCTTTTTTTATTAGATAATGTTTCTCTATCTTAATTGTCCATGTCATTACCGATAAACTTGTACACTATTAAACAGTTTAGTCGTGAGTAGAGTGCAGTTTCAGGAAGAGAAATATCTGCATCAGAACTTAGTAACGGCTTTAAACGCTAAGTACCGGTAGTTAAGTAGTCGATACATCAGGTCTATACTTGATCAGGTCAAGAAACACTGACTAAATTTCGACTTAATGGGAGAATACTAACAAAATAAGAATTATAGCTATGCCCAAACAATCAATAAAAAACATATAAAAATAACATAACATATTATGTGATTACAGAATATTAAACTTCTATGAGTCTTAATGTGAAAAGTTCCATCTGGTATTGGTCTATTTGTTTTCGTCTATGAATTCGTCATACCAATCCCATCATAGATTTACGATCCTTGTGGAAACTTAAATAGCTTCTGTAAATTAACTAAGAAACTTGAATCGTGGGGTTGGAGAGAGGGGGGGGGGGGAGAATCTAAATTACCTTCGTCTTAGATTTCAGTATCCACTGCGCGTCTTAATTAACCTAAGTAAACTGCCCAAGTTAAGTATCCTAATCAACCGATGGACTTGGTGAGTTTACGTTTTATTTCCGTCATTTGGAAGAGGCGGAATTGTATAAATTTGAAGCGTACGTTTAGCGATTAGATAATTGACTACGGAAACGGATATACACCTTCGGATAGAAGTAAATCAAGGGAATTGTTGATAATAAAATATGTTTTTCTGTGATACTGTTATTAGATTTAAATGTTACTGATGAAAAAGTGAGATGTTTCGTCATGGAATTTATTTACATTTTTAAATTATTGTCCAGTTGACACATACAAGGTATAGGTGAAGTTAGTTAGTTAGTTAGTTAGTTAGTTAGTTAGTTAGTTAATAGGGTTTAAGGGCACACAACACTAAGGTTGGTGACCTATGCTTATTACTGTTTTTTCAAAAGAGTGGGACGAAATAAGGGGAGACGTGGGGAATACATATAAGGATCTTAATTATACATAATTAAAACTACAAATACATAACACGATACGTCTATGTAATAAATCGCTAGGCCTACAAGAAAAATTAATAATGTATTAATTAATAGCCAAGAATAATAAAGACTCTGGCCTTGAAAGCCTACAAGTCTTAATCCCCATCAGCGTTGTGTGCGGTTATTATCAAGTGCAGTATCGTTGATGTGAGATATACATTGATCAGATTCCCAACTATTGGTTGTTATTGGTTTAGGTTGCTGGAGGTCGAGTCTTGGACCAAGTCTGGAATCAAGTTCGACCTGATCACCTGTCTGAACCTTCTGGACCGGTGTGATCGTCCCCTCTCTCTCCTGAGGGAGCTCCGAGCTGCCCTGGCTCCAGGGGGGAGAGTCATCGTAGCCTTAGTGTTGCCTTTCAACCCTTACGTAGAGATAGGTGAGAGAGTGGAATTAAACTACACTAACCACACATTGCATCCAAACAATTGTCAATATTTCTCTTGTTATTATGCAGTATACTATATATTATTTTGAAGTGTTAAAATTAATCCATTGTAGTATTTCATGAGGCTCATGCTAAATGGTATTTTGGAATTTGGTTAATAATGAATATCCTCAGAAAATAATTAATGGAAAAACATTGGTCCATTTTATTATATAAATTTTAATGGAATGGTGAGCAATTTAATAAGTTCATTTTCTTCACAGCCATAGCTTAAAATCAAGAATGAAATCATGGGAAGATCTCTGAAAACTATGAAAATGTATGTAGGGCCTACCGGTAATCTCCATTGCATATTGTTGGCATCATATACACAGCATAATGCTGCAGCACACATTAAATGATTAAATATGAGTGACATGTAGCTATACACTAGACTGCTAGAATAATAATTTTCAATTTGCTTGCTCTACTTACATAATTCATTAATCCAAGACAGTGACCCACAACGTTGCTGTTTTAAGTGAATATGGAGGAGTGTTTCTTGTTTTGTTTTTGTAAATGTAGCTATATTATATATATCTATATTGGTTCCATTTCCATTCTTAGGAATCACCTTTATGGCCTAAACATGTAATTTTAATTGTATTATTATGACTAATTTCTTGAATATGTATTTAAATTTTAAACCTTTTTTAATTGGTATTAATCAATGAATGTTACCTTTATTCTGTGCCCCTGTGGCAATTGTATGGGTACAACAGAGGTTTGTTTTGTTAAAAAAATAAAAGTTATCTCTCTGTATATTTTCTGATTATTTGTTATTTGTAAGAAAATAGCTATTACCTATCTAGACAATTATGTGAGACGTATAAAATGGATCATATTTCAATTTATTTCTCTCAATATGGGCATAGTTCCTCAATTTTACACTATGTCATCCATAGTTTCATTGTTAAAAGAGAGCATAGATGAGTTAACAGAGACATGGCCGTTCAATGCTGCCAGCCGCCTATTTTTTGACAAACTATTTTTTTTTTAAAGATTCATCAACTGCAGTAAACAAATTTGGCTTGAAACAGACATCAAAAAGTTGTAGTCTGTTGTAGACCACATATGTTTTTTCAAGTCTGTATCAAACCACATTTGTTTACTTAGTAATTGAAGCAGCCAAATGGTTTGGTAAAAACATGGCGGACAATTTTTCACTGTATGTCCACTCTCACGTAGTAACGTATCACGTCTCTTTAATTGTTTATGCTTAACGTTTCATAAAATTTGGTTTTATTTCATCTTTTGGAAGAAATTCTCAGATTCTTGTAAAATAATTGTTCGCAACTTAATGCAGAACTTATCCAGAGAAGAACGGTAATAATTGGTAACTCGTACATTGTGCTCCAATCGTATTAAATAAATGTATTGTGTGGCTCGTTGGTCTTGTGGTTAGCCTACCTGCTTCCAATGCAGAAGGTCCAGGGTTCGATTCCCGCTAAAGTCAGAAGTTTTTTAACTACTGATTTGGACCCAAGTCCATCAGTTCTTGTCTTCGGAATTTGTAAACGGTGACTTTGGAGCCGTCCTTGCAGCGAGGCACATACTAAATTCAAAGTTGTTCTGAATTGTTGATTCTGGCGTTGATCCGTGGGTGTTCGCACTTTCCATACCACTGATTGCTATATTTCCTATTAAAAAATATCGATCTTTGGTTGGATATCGCTCACTCATCGATTGCGTCGGGACTTACAGGGTTGGCTTGGTCGCTTTGGTTTACTGTCCCCCACTGAAAATCAGTTATGTGACTGAGTGGGTAGACTCTAAATACCAATTTATTTATTTATTTATTTGTCCCCCAGGGCGAGCCGACAACCAGCCGACGGAGTGGCTCCCGATCTCCGGCTCTGGGTTCGAGGCCCAGGCGTCGTCAGCCGTCGCAGACCTCTTCGAGCAGGAGGGGTTCGAGGTGGAACGCTGGTCTCGATTACCGTATCTCTGCGAGGGTGACATAAACCAGGCGTTCTACTGGCTGGACGATGCCGTCTTTGTGCTCAAAGCGAGGGAGGAGACTTCCTGACCTACAAGTAAGTAGAACCAGTAGAGAGAGCCTAACATGTGTTTTAGGCAACTTCCTGATCGCTCGGCTGACTGATGCGACAGTTGTTTGAAACTTTTCACAATTGTCCCGGAAGTGGAAATGAAGGGCTCTTCAAACACATTTTTTACATGAGCGTAGCGAAGATTCCATTCTACCACACTGGAGAAAAAAATCCGGAATGTTTTTTTTTCTGTTTGTATTTTTGTGTGTCTGTTAACATGATTCCGGCTAAACCGATACTCCAATTGCGATGAAATTTTCTAAAGGCTTTCGAAATCTCTGAACTTTGAACTGCCAAGTTTTTGAGTGCAATCGAAAAAAAATGTCTCATTAAAATCACAATTTTACGATTTTTTAAAACTTTCTTTGACTTATCAACACCTACATGCTTTATCCGAATGTAATGATTTTTGCACAGATCCTTTATTTTATGAATTAGTATATTCGTGTGAAATTTGAGCGTAATCGAAAAATTGTTTCTTATGGAAATCGCAATTTTACGATTTTTTTAGATTTTTTAAATTTCTTCGGCTTATAACACCTACATGCTTTACCTGATTGCAATGATTTTTTCACAGAACCTTAATTTTATGAATTTATATATTCGTGTGAAATTTGAGCGCAATCAAAAAATTATTTCTCATTAAAATCGCAATTTTAAGTTTGTTTTTTTAGTTTTTTTAAAAAATCACGCTCATCCAACAACGCGCCTGAAAAAGCGTTTGCGAAGCTTCCTAGTCTTTAAAAATTACTTTAAAGAAAATGTTACATTTACGATTTTGGATTTTGTAAAAAGTCAAAAATGTTTAATTTTCATGATTTTTTTCTGGCTGATAAAACAACAAATATTGATCGTCTATAACTGTCTGTAGGGCTGTTCATGTATCCTTTCTTAAAAACTATGTAAAGTTTCGTGTACTTGGGATGCTTCCTGTCTGCATGACTAGCTATTTGCCAACTGTCAATAATATGTGTCCTATTCCCTCTTAACTACCTTTGGTTGCCACAAATCACCAATTAGTGTATTATCGATTTTTAATTTTTAATCGATAGGTCAATTATTACTGCTCCATTTTAAACGATCAAAATAATAAATTCCATGCTTTGATATTGCAAGATTCATATTTTTTTTAGTGAGACACTCTTGAAAGTTGAAATGACTCACCAAGTCTCGCCAGCTTCCAAACACTTTCAAGGTAAGCTGTTGGTCTCCTTTCTTCTTTCCCCAACCACATACACTGAACGATAAATAAGTGATTTACATATTTTGTAATTGTTTAATCAATTATTGATCAATTTTTTTTTATTTTTATTATTGGATATTGCTTTACGTCTCATATTTATGCAACTTGGTTAATCGAGACAAAAGGAGGGACGCAAGGGATGACGCGGGGGGACAAGGGGTGGACAGGCCTGTGCTGGTCAGAACCAGCCACAAGCGTATGGGGAGGGCAGGGGTTCCCCCACGTCGTGGTCGTCTCCGTCTGTGTCATCATCCGTCCGTGTTGTCATTGTCGTTGCCGTCGGGGAGGTAGTCAAAGGGAAGGGGAAAGTTCCCCGACGACGACCCAGAGCTCGCCATTAGTTTCAGGGAGAAAAAACTCCCCTAATCACGGGCCAAACCACGAGAAGTACAAACATTGATTATTACCTTACCTATTTGAAAGAAAACTTTGACTAACAGCTATAAAAAGTAGTACGGTATATTGAATGGCAGTCCTCAGTTTTTTTTTTTTCAAGAACCAATCAAAAACAGAACATGCTATCATCAGTGTACGTTGTGCGACACTAATCAGGTGAAATTTTGTTTTTAAATTACCACTATGGTCTGTAAATTTCAGGTAATTTACCTGACTGTTACCCGACGGTAAATTTACCGACTCACATAACTATCACTCGGCATGTTTCTATTGACATCTCCCTCCATTCTTCATAAAACTTCGATACCGCTACCATAAAAAACAAACACACTTTTTTCATTACAGACAGCTTTATTTCTTTCAAAATACATTAACTGTATACATAAATAAGACCAGTTGTTTGCAGATTGATAAAAGCAGAACAGTTGGCTTAGCAAACTTGACCATGATCAATTGTATTGATCATGCATAGATACGAAATACTTTAATATACTGGATATAAATGGAAAATGTACATACATTAATAACAACAATAACATGCGGTGTTCAGTAAAGTATAAGTTAGTTGGCAGCAATAGGGCAATTACTGTTTAGTTATATTGTAATGTGTTGTAAATAATTATTGATGACGTAAATATACTAGCAATGCTATTATTTTATTAGAGAGCTGCAATGAGTTATAAGCAAGCAGGGATATAATAATGTACTATATGTACAATCAATAATATAATAATTAAAAACATCAATAAACTAAAAACAAAATATATATTTAGGTAATAACACATTTCTGTTCTGGTGCATGTATTTCACTAAATCGGCAAGACAATGAACATTTGTATTCAATTGTAGGCTAAGAGAGCACGTAACCAGTGTACTCATAAAGTCATAATGTGTCAATAATAATATAATATAGAATAGTAACAAATTAGGTAAAATTGTAACATATTTTATCAGCAATAGCACATCAAATAGATTAAAAACAATCACTTTACACTACATTATCACACTCCAGATCTAGCTCACAATCACTTCAATACGTACATAGAAATTTTCAAAAATCACATTTTATCAGGCAATACTGTACTTGACTCATATCACTAAAACATATAATAGTATACATACATATTATTACATAATAATATAATATGGAAAGAAACAACTACTGTATTAGCAAGCTAGTTGGCTATCGGGGAATAAAGATGGTTTTATGATATAATAGTACTAGTTGAACATTTAAGTTGATGGGAAGCTCGTTAATCCAGCGATCCTACAACTGGCACGGCTGCAATGTCTTGTCTCGTTTCTAGCATTAAAAAAACTATGACAAAACATTGTCGCATCTTTGACTATGCCAAGTAGTTCACATAAACACTAGCTCACCTAGGACCCCTATTAAAGGGAAAGACATGGAATGGACTAGGTCTAAAACAAAAATTAGATGAGTACATAAACTGTTTGTATATCAACATTAAGGTACTCATAAAAGTCCCCTTTAAGGGGATAGTAAAATGTAAACAATAGTCTAGTGATTGGGTTAAGGTGCCTATTATAGGACTCACTACTGAACGACAGCCAAAAACACAAATCACTTTATACAAATTGAACAATGATGAGTTTCTTATCTCATAACAATTGGCCAGATACATTACTTACAATACACTTTCTACAAAATGAATTTAGTGAAAACTTTTTTAAAAAGTTGAAATGAGATACAGTACCATCGAGCAGTCCGAAAACAACGGCTTCTAAAACTAGACACAACATGAGATTGCTTTACGTCGTGCGTTTTTCAACTTTCACAAACAAATAGTTGATTCCGATGAGCGTGTTCGAGTACATGTTCTCTGAATTCTTTCTACCTGGTTTTGCTTGTTTTATATCACAGACAACATACTTTTGCTTCACCCACAGGCAGGTATTTGTAGCTCATAGAAAATTACACTCGTTGCCACTTTGTTTTTTAAATGCACAACATTACCGTACCTTCTACATATTTGCATACGCTTCAATGGGGACAGAAGGGCATGGCAGGTATCAAATACCTTGGATAAAATATTATGTTCTTTTCAACCCAAATAAATGAATGGGAAATTAAGTCACTTTGGCTCTGGTACCAAATGGAAGATGCTTTTTGAAAGCTACCAGGATATGTTGATGCATAAAGAGGAAGCCAATAATGTGTTGTGGTCTAAAATCTAGGGCCCTTCTTTTTCTTATGCTGTGCCAGATGTATTCAAGAAAAGATGATACAAAACACATTTTAAGCATTGTGAAAGAAAAAGACAAATAAAGGTATTGAATATTGATTTATGCAGATACAACATAAACAAATTAATTTAAGGTCTGAGATTCAAAGTATTTTTTTAGTTGTAAGTATTGTGAGTAACTAATGTTATTGGACTAGTTTTTTTTATTAAGTATCCTTCAAGTTAAATTATCAATATCAGCAGCATTGAGTAGGGTATGTACTATGTAGTATAGTAAGAGACCAAGCACACGCTCTTGTTCACCACACACTACAGCCAATAATACACTAGTTGGCTAGTACATAATAATAGTGTTGTTGTTTTTGTTTGTTGTTAATTACTCTAGACTCATTAAAATGGTTCATTTAATTAACATTAGCATGATAAATTTTGTGATTCATAAAGTCATTGAATTTGCAGACCATAAAATAAAAATATCCAATCACAATAATAATAGCTATGTAAAGTTTAAGAAATAGAAAAAAAAGTTTTGTTTTGTAATTATAATAACCAAACAAAAACTTAAACACTTAAAAGTTGCATTATCAGTCGCCCGCACAGTTAAAATGTTAGTCAAATCGTGGACCAACCACTAAGCTAAAATCACAATTAATTAAATAAATAAAGGTCCAAGGAAGATTTGACTTGCAGTTCAACGGTCAATAGAGAACACTAAAAAAAGTACCCTAGTTAAGAAGGGACCATCCACCTTCATGATTACTCTTATAAAGAGTACCATGTCACACAGCTAAAACAATTTCAATGTAATGCTTGTATACATACATATCACAATATTACTTCCCTAATTAAAATCATTGTCCCAAATGTGTCCCCCACTGGAATTCAATATAGTGGAAGACGATCAAGAAACATTTAATTCTTTAAAAGTAAAGTACTGGTAACACCTTGATAATCCAAGCACCAATAATGTAATTGTTAAGTATTAACTATTTAGGAAGGTTGTATTAACTAATCCTATCGTAATCTGGTGTTCGCAGCCAATTTTTTTTTATCAACGTTGCCCCCCAAAAGAACAGTGAATGATACTGATAGTGATACATATTACATACTGTATTATAGTTTATAGTACTATACTGTGCTTCAAATCTGGATGACGCTTCCATGAATTGAATAAACAAAATTACGATTATGTGAAGTGGGCATAATAGTAGTAGTACTGATTGTTTGGAGGTGTAATAATGCCTCTTGGAGACAAACCTGTGCATATAAACCATAGAATAAAAGTACTACTTCGTACGGTACTAGCGATATAAAATCCAAACTGTCGATAGGACTGAATTTCATTAGCAAAACCATTAAAATTTATTGTAAAGCAAATTGTGGACAAACAAACTAGGCTACTATGTAATCTAATCAACTGAGTAGTCTACTGTTTTTCGAATTGCAGCGATAGGAAAAGGTAGCTAGTACCTGGAGGTCAATATTGGCTACTATATAACTGTATCGGCTACGGCTTCTCCAAATGTTAGGCTCTACAGCAGCCTCTGTGTAGGTAGACCTGGATATTTGGATATTTTCATAATCACGCACAAGAAATTGATTTTTGAAATTATCAAATGTTTAAGAATATAGATTGATAATCATTAATCAACAATCATAAATGTACACTAAATAGGTACAGTTTTTAACAAAGTATTTTCATTGTCAGCTTGAATGTTTTACTACCGCATCGTGGCACATTTACATCGAACGTAAAACTGATAAAATCCGTCGACATGATATATTTTATTTATTTATTAAAATCAATTGCTTAGATATTATCCCAACTACTATTAGGAATGGGGCTAATTTATTGTTTTATTTTTTGTATTACCGCTCAAGTGTTTTTAAAAGTTGTGATGTCGCTTAGGAGGGAAGATAGTCTCGAGTGGTTGGAAGTTTCTACGTGATTATTGATTGTTTCGGGAAATAATCGTATTGAATGACATATTGATTAACAAACGACAGCCCTAAAATAAATACGTTACTTTAGCTTGAATTACGAAGGTTTTACCACAGTCAGCTATGAAAGCAGATTTTGAAGAGATGGCACAGGAGATCATTTTTGGCCACACAACAATTCATAAAATTATTCATACTATTAAACCTTATAATTTATAAATACAAAATATTATTCTTTTGGGCTAGATTCACAATGGCTTGTACCTGTCATCTCTTATTCTACACCAGGAAAACAATATAGCTGAAACACAATTATTGTGAGGAAGCTTTGTTTTAGTTGTCAATAGGGAATTTGCATAAGTTCCAGATATCGGTAAAAGTATCTGCAATACATAGATATTCTTCTAAAAATGATATAAACGTTAATTTAAGGTATTTAAAGTAAATCGTTCGATATCTATTGAGGGTCAAAGTTTGACCTTTTAAATTTCCCACACATATATTTTGAAACGGCTGCCTACGTCACCGGCCCTCATGACGAACACGGCCTCCTAGATAAACAACGGAATTCCCTCCTTTTACCGAAGCCTTTGGTTCTTACAACAATGGCCAACAATAAACAACAGTTGATGTCCTTTTTCAATTTTTATAATCAACATTCTGTTTTTACTTATTATCAATTAAAATGCGGTTAAAGCTGACGTAATGATATTACTAAATGTATAAAATAAAATATTAAGCATATTAGAACAAATTAGATGTCAAAATGAGCTTCCACAGCCAAGATAATCTCCAAAAGCGAGTAACTTGATATATCGAACGTTACGTGATTGGTTGATTGGTATCATGAAGGCTGATGACGTATGACCCGTTTTTTCCCGACAAAATTTATAGGAAACTTTCAGCCTTATTTTATAAATGAAAATATTCTCAAAATCAAAAAAATAAGATATTTTTGTGTAAAGGAAGTTGGCCTTAACCCAGTAGAACCATAAAATAATGTTATACAAATTCCCTATTGGGTCATGAAATGTATCTATTCACCACTTTGTACTTTTTCATTATAATAGTAAAACTTATTATAATATAATAATAGTAATGAAACAATTTTTTTAAAATCCAATAGCAGTTTAGAAAAATTCCCACTAATGAGTAGGTTGATATACATAGTAAAATTTAAAACTTGCACTAAACATTCATTACCTAGATCGGCTGGTTTGAATTAAAGTTGATAATTTATTGAACCTATTGTTGACTGTTTATATCAAATATATTTTGGGAGTTTTGACTAATAGCTAGGCGGATTAGCCTAACAATTAGGGGTTTTGTGGTAGAGGGCTGAATTTTGGATTGTATACTAAGAACAATATTATAAGAAAATTGCCTCGAGGAGCCATGAAAAAATCCATCCGGTTAAGGGGTTGGAAGGGGGTGAAAAAATGGCATTTTTCAAATTTTCAAAAATTCAAAAATCAAACTAAATTTGATCCTAAGATTACAAAATTATTACATATTGTAGATAAAAGTCCACATTTTAATAAAAAAAAATATATATCGCCATATATGTATATCTAACCAGATTTTGCACCCTTTGTCATTTTTTCACAAATTTACCCACTGTGCTGGGAGGATTAGCCTACCAGTTACGGGTTAAGTGATAGGGCCGTGAATTTTGTCTAAAACACTCAGAAGAATGATCTCAAGAAATTGGCCCGAGGAGCCCTCAAAAAAGTTGCTTGCTTATAGGAGAAAGGGGGGTTGTACTAAAAGGGGTTGATAAAAACTAAAAATAAAGAAATCCGTATTCAAATATTATATTTAGAACGCCATATTAATGTGTATTGTAGATTGAGGTCTAACTTAATTAAAAAATTAAAAATTTTCACTATATATGAAAATTGATCAGATTATGCACCCTTTTCCCATTTTCATAAATTTCCTCAATATTACGAAAGTGTATCGTGCCCATCTTTTTGACACAAATTCTCCTAATATTACGAATTAGGACGAAAACAAGATTTTGTGAGCTTTGGGTACATTTTTACTCAATGGACTTTGTTTCCCATTTTAAAAAATTCACTCAATTTTAACGAAAGTGTATCGTGTAAACTATTCGTTTTGTTCAAAATTTGCCAAAAATAAGAACAAGGATAAAAAAAAAGTTTTTTAACACCTCAGGTACCGTTTCACTCAATGGACTTTGACCCCATTTTCAAAAGTTTACCAATATTAACGAAAGTCTATCATGTGATGATCGTTTTGTCTCAAATTATCCTAATAAAAACGTTTAGGACGAAAATAAATTTTGTCATACCTTTGGTACATTTTTCACTGAATGGACTTTGATTCTATTTTCAAATTTTCTCAATATTAACGAAAGTGTATCTTGTGACCACTCGTTTTGTTCAAAATTATCTAATATTACGAATTAGGACGAAAATTAGATTTTAAACACCTTTGGGGTACATTTTCACACAAGGTATTTAAACCTATTTTCTAAGATTAAGCGTAAAATAGCCTAGGTATTTAGAAACATATCCTAATAAATTGGTGTTTTGTAGTCGAGAGTCATCACACCTATTCGATCAAATAATACATTTATGATGTTTGAATTATGCACTGTGAATACAGGCCGCGTTGCGTATGCTATTTAAATACAGTCACGTTGATGGATGAGCGTTTTTCATCAATCGATCCTCCCGTTTGTATGGTATTCATACTACTGTTTTCTTATTAAGTATCTTATGAAAGAATTAGCAACACAAATTAATATATGGCAATATCACTCAGCAACTCTAACAAATTTACCCAGCCTGCGCCCGCCGCCCGGGATAGAATTTGGCCCAGCGTATTAGCGTAGCTCTGCTGATCATACAAGAAGACAAAAAAGCAGGGTCCTTCTCACTAACATTGGATGGTATGTTGAGGGTCGTCGTCGGGGACCTCCCATTGACTGCGGCTCGATTTGTCCAATCGCCGCCCTGCGTTTGACTGTATTCGCTGTGCAAATACGTTTGTGCGTGTGTGGGAGGGAGGTGGGGGTGGGGGGAGGCGAGGCGAGGTGATTCATAAGTAATGCTTGCGTGTGGTTTAATCTAACTCATGGTCTAATGCAAATTATTGAAAAGCTTTAATGATGTTGGGCATTTTGGTTTGATATTGAACTGTTTTTAGGTATTTTTTCGTTTAACGGATTGACGCCCCCATGGTACGGAACTACACCAGCGAATGTTATATTTAAATTAGGCTTGCATATGATTAATCTTACTCTTAATGATGGTCTTATGAAAACAAGGTGATTACTAAACAGGGGGAGTCTACTTACCTACATTTAACACTGTTTCAAAGCAATAGTATCACCAATAAATGTGGAGGAAATACATTTTTTTAAAAAACTTTTTTATTAAGCTCTTCTTTATTTTTCAAAGTGCATGACAATATATGTTCCCAATGCGTGAGAATACTTATGTTGTACTAATTCGTATTTTTTGAATAATTTGGGACCAAAAAGAGTGGTCACACGATACACTTTCGTTTATATTGAGTAAATTTGTGAAAAAGGGATCAAAATCTATTGAGTGATAATTACCCAAAGCATGACAAATCTTATTTTTGTCCTAATTCGTAATATTAGGATAATTTTGAACTAAACGAGTGGTCACCAAAGATACACTTTCGTAAATATTGAGTAAATTTGTAAAAATAGCATCAAAGTCCATTCAGTGAAAATGTACCAAAGGTTTTGACAAAATTTATTTTCGTCCTAATTTGTATTATTAGGATAATTTGAGACAAAACGACTCATCACATGATAGACTTTCGTTTTAAAATTGAGTAAACTTTGAAAAAGGGGTCAAAGTCCATTGAGTGAAACACTGTACCTAAGGTGTTAAAAAACTTTTTTTTTATCCTTGTTCTTATTATTGGCATAATTTTGAACAAAACGAATAGTCACACGATACACTTTCGTTAAAATTGGTGAATTTGTTAAAATGGGATCAAAGTCCATTGAGTAAAAATGTACCCAAAGCATCACAAAATCTTGTTTTCGTCCTAAAATTTGTAATATTAGGAGAATTTGTGTCAAAAAAAGTGTCGCACGATACACTTTCGTAATATTGAGGAAATTTATGAAAAAGGGAAAAGGGTGCATAATCTGATCAGATTTACATATATGGTGAAATTTTTTTTTTTTTTTATTAAAGTTTAGACCTCAATCTACAATACACATTAATATGGCGTTCTAAATATAAAAATTTGAATACGGATTTCTTTATTTTAGTTTTATCAACCCCTTTTAGTACAACCCCCCTTTCTCCTATAAGCAAGCAACTTTTTTGAGGGGTCCTCGGGCCAATTCTTGAGATCATTCTTCTGAGTGTTTTAGACAAAATTCACGGCCTATCACTTAACCCGTAACTGGTAGGCTAATCCTCCCACACAGTGGGTAAATTTGTGAAAAAGACAAAGGGTGCAAAACCTGGTTAGATATACATATATGGCGATATATATTTTTTTTATTAAAATTTGGACTTTTATCTACAATATGTAATAATTTTGTAATCTTGGGGTTAAATTTAGTTTGATTTTCGAATTTTTGAATATTTGAAAAATGCAATTTTTTTCACCCCCTTCTACCCCTTAACCGGATGGATTTTTTCATGGCTCCTCGAGGCAATTTTCTTATAATATTGTTCTGAGTATACAATCCAAAATTCAGCCCTCTACCACAAAACCCTAATTGTTCTTGTATTTTCCTTTAATCCGCTTGACTATAAAGAATATTCTTTAAAATAGCCCCAGTGAATTTACGTTAATATGCCTAAAAGTAGGCATACCTCCATCATCTAATAAATTGCTCAAATCTATTTTTGCTAGATATCAATGATGATAAGTTAGTGGTCTAAACTAGCAATGAACATACCGTAATATAGGCCTATTCAATCAGCTGGCATGAAAAGTATTACATTTTTAATCAGCATTCATATATGTACAATTCAATTGCAATTCTACGTCTAACCTCTACTCTATACGTACTGATTAAGAAAAGGGCCCATTGGATACAGCATAATTATTTGAACTATTTGTTTGTGTATGTGTAGGCCCCTACACAAGCTACCTACCTACACAAACTTATGAAAAGCATATTTTATCCTACTGTATCTTTTATTTCACTGGGGCTAAGACAACTTTCAAAATGTGACTATGACAGGGAGATCTAGGCCTCGTGCACAAAATCTTGTACTAGAATTGTCTTGTCACTTGTCAGCTTTCGTAAACATCTGCGTACATAATTTAGAGGCGACATTAGGCATCGAGGTACTACGTTCTACATAGATTCTACATCAATCCACTTCGTACAAGTGTCCAATTCTAGTTGTCAATTTCTAGCAAATTTAGATTTGTATTGTGCCAATATAATAAAATCTCTATAGTTTGCATTTGAGTGTGCTCTGAAGTCTTTAACTAATGTAGCCTACGTATTTCTTTTATGAATGTTGTTTCATTGCATTTTGCTTCCAAAAAAATCGGTTTCAATTTAAATATTTCAAATTTAACTTAATAAAGTAGCTACGTAACATAAGCCTTTACAACCAAAGCTTTTGCAAAGAATTCGTTATGTATTCGTTTGAATTTAAACAGAGATTGGAATTAACAATAGTTGACTGAATTATTCTAATCCTAATAAACAAACAGGTACTCAATTTCATATTTTGTTACCAATGTCATCCCCAAAGAAACACTTCTGCTTACCCAATGTAAGCCATCTCACTAGAGGTGCTTTAAGCCTTCTCTTCAAAATCAATTCCTCAATTTTGCTATCACAAATTAGTCAAATTACTTTTTTTGACATTCGCCAATTTTGTCGTTCGACAACACAAATTTTTAAATACCTGCCTCCGTTATTCGATTGCTCCTTACTTGTATAGAGTCTTTGGCATGACTAGAATATTGTCTACGTCTGTGGCACGAAGTTGGTCTTCCCCGTTGTTGTAGATGGCGCCAACGGGAGACGACTCGTATCATTTTCTACCCCCGTCGCAGAGCTCTTCCATCCCGTTCTTTCTAAGAGAATGCAACAACTAATTGAAAAAGGTTGCATAATATTTTGATTTCTCCTCTTGATTTACTCCTTAGAACAGGACAAGGAATTAAGAAAATTAAGTTTTAGAAATATTTTTTGAGTTTTATTTCTGGATTTAACCCAAAGGAAAAAATTGTATTTTGGTGCATACTTTTTTCTGGCCATAAGTTTCTATTCTTGGCCATATTTCATATAATTGTTTTTGCAATTCTGCACTATAGTATGTGATTGCATCAGGTAACATATTTTTAATTTTTTTTTATAATTTACCAACTTAATTTAAGAAACCATAAGAACAGTTTACATGGGCGTGTAATCCTACTACAATTGTGCCAAAGAAAAGGCTTATCCACTACTGTGTTGTATGTACAGCAGTATTTCATCTTTCCTCATTGCATTCTACAGGATAGACTTGTTGAAATGTATAATTGGAGGAGGATTGACAGGTTGGGAAAGCAAAGAGAACATAAATCCTAGCCTGAAGGTCTGGGGGCAACAAAACTTTTCACCTGCTGATACAACTGCAGCTAATTTAAAGTTGTTACCTTAATCCACGATGCGTTTTGTCCTTCTGGGACTCATCAGGCAGATGGTGGCCACTAAAAATCAGCTAACTATATGCAAACAAAACTCACAATACATAAATAAACCTGTGGTAGGGCCACGCAAGAAGCAAATTCTGCATGCATGTTGTCATCATCAGCACCAGCCACACAGTCAGCACAACCAGTAAGGGGGCTTCCCTCCCAACTCTAGTGCTCGGGAGACAAAACATCCATGACTCACCCTGGATTCGAACCAGGACCCTTGGCAACAAGAGAAAAGTTGCCCCTTCTGTTGTTGCTCGGCCAGGGTGCCTCTTCATTCATACTTAGGGAAAGGGTTAGAGATAGGAAGGGTGGAAACTGGAAAGTCACATAACAGCACAACCAGTGAGGGGGCTTCCCTCCTAGACTCTGGTGCTTGGGCGACAAAACAACCATGTCTTAACCTGGATTTGAACCAAGACCCGTGGCAACGAGAGAGGCTGCCCTACTAATTGTGACTGGGATCAGAAAACAAAAGGAAAGGACACTACAAGTTGCAAGCTCTTGGCTATGGCACAGGCACATGTGCTAGCTTTTGGCTGCAGGTGAAGAGGTTGAAGGAAAAGAAGAGAAGGGTCTAACAGGTTCATCACCTGCAAGCCGAGCAACAACAGAAGGGGCAGCTTTTCTCTTGTTGCCAAGGGTCCTGGTTCGAATCCAAGGTGAGTCATGGATGTTTTGTCTCCAGAGTTGGGAGGGAAGCCCCCTTACTGGTTGTGCTGCGGTGTGGCTCAGTATGAATGGTGTTTGAAGTTACCTTGCTGATAATGACAACATGCATGCAGAATTTGCTTCTTGCGTGGCCCTACCACAGGTTTGGTTATGTGTTGTGAGTTTTGTTTGCATGTAGTTAGCTGATTTTTAGTGGCCACCATCTGCCTGATGAGTCCCAGAAGGACGAAACGCGTCGTGGATTAAGGTAACAACTTTAAATTACTAGCTGCAGTTGTCATCAGCAGGTGAAAAGTTTTGTCGCCCCCAGTCCTTCAGGCTGGGATTTATGTTCTCTTTGCTTTTCCAACCTGTCAACCTTTCTCCAATCTAACTAGCTGATAGGCATTTTTCACACAAGAACCCTGTTGAAATGTATGTATGCACACAAAACTGTAGATATGTAAATGTTTGTAATCTCAAATGTTCAATGTTTACTTCAAATTCCCTTTTAAAAATACATCCTCCATTGAACAATTATTTTGTTAGAGAGACCAGGAAAATGATTTATCAGTTCACTGTCTAGCTAGGGGTTTTGCGATCATCTATATTTTTCAGAATACTTACCTATCTGATACCTACCGATACTTACTTATTTACATTCCTTAACAACAAGTTGTGAGCAGTGACTGTAAAGATAAAAATATAATAAACATAATGTGTAAGCTTTTTGTGGTAGGCCTAAGTAGTAGGCATAGAGCACTAATACTGAAGGATTAAACTGAATAGTATAGTATCACTATCAGTACCCTGTAACTGAATTTAAAATGTAAATAAAGCCAGCCTTCAATGAATACCTAAATAAATAAAAATGATACTGATAATAAATTAAGACTCCTACATAGCATTACTAAATCCTTTTGTCTCTGTACCTCTCCCCCAATAGAACATGTCATTTTATGTTCCTAGTTCAATAAGTCCAACAAAAGGTAGATTTAAGATAACAAAAAGGAGAACAGATACATTACACAGATGTCAGATAGTAAGTACATTTTCTTATGTGTACAGTTTGCTAGTAGAACAATTTCAATTTCATATTATTACAGTATAGCCAAAAGTGAATGAGTTCATACAAAAGTTTGTCTTTATTGGAAATGAACGCATTCATTTTTTTTAAGTTTCTTCTGCAAGATAGGTTTACCTACATAGTTTTTCTTTATTTAAAAGAACAGTGTATAGTCCAACTAATTCATCACATTATTAGGTACCATAGTACCGAGTAGGGATGGGACAGTGACGTTTTTATTGGTGTAGTTGTTTACTGATTCTCTAAAAAGTAAAAACAATAATCGCATGAACAGTATTATGCTGTGTGTGACCGACCATCCATAGGCTTCCCAAAAGTTTGGCAACAGAGGTCTATCTACAATGTACCCCTTGTTTTTACTGTGCCTGATTGCTGTTGCACACTATAGGCAATCTTCCTAGGCTGGACACTACTAAACAAATATACAAACACTTTTTTAGGCTATCCAAATACATCCATGTGTAGGGTGTGCACACACTGATAGCAAAGAGTCTACGCCTTTAGGAAAGTACACGCATTATTTGCCCATCCCTAGTACTTGGGTAGTTAGTTATGAAGGTATGTAATATGTATTGTTCAGAAATTCACCTGTGCTTGTCCTCGTTCTTCCAGCTGCTGACTGCTATGTGCGGCGGGGGGAGGAACGAACGTAACGACTGAACTAGTTGAATCGTGTCCACCAGAGCTGTGAAGAGAGAATCACAATTACGTTCCGTCTCATGAAACCTGTTATTCGGTACCCTCACACTGGCGAATACCATCTGTCAACGAGCACATTCATATATGAGAAGAGGGTACATACTACATACAGGTTGGGAAAACATACCTATATAGTACATAAGCAGACTGGATAATTTTTAGTAGTGCACAACATTTGGTTATCGCGGCTTGTTGTCTAGAAATTTTGCAGAGAATATGAAGCAGATTCTAAAAAAAACAAAAAACAATCCAATGACAAGCCTCCCTTATTCTAAACTAACAAGACAAGGGCATTTAAAAAAAAATCCCCCCAAAAAAATTTCAACATCCCCTCGACATTGAGGCAGGCTAATGATGTTTTAAGTTTTTATTCGCATAAAAACTTATCCTTAATAATATGATCTCCGTCTTTATAGTCAATGATGAAGCGACTGAGCTAAATGTTCGTCAAGAGGGTGGGACCATTACACGGAATCTAGAATGCCTTGACAAAACAGCATCCAAAATAAAAGCAATAATTCTAGTGAATTTGTGATAAAATTGTTTATTGTTAGAAACATGAATCTATTCACAGTTTGGGTAGGTAGGCCCTAACTTAAAATGTCTAAAACCCTGTATTCTAAAGTGTTATTCAGTCAACTGAAACTGAAACACATTACCTTTGTGCCAATCATTGAAGGGTTATGAACTTATTGGACAAATGTCACTTACTTTCTGAGTAAAGTTTGATTGAAAGTTGAAACACAATCAATTTACTAACAGAGTTAATGATTGCGTATGGTTTGTTAATTTTAACACATTATTATATAACTAGCCCAATTTTATATTACGAATAAGTAAAAGAAGAGTGAATGTGACCTTAAGTCTTACTATAATGTACATATGTATGCCTGCCGACATACGTGAGACAGAAAACTTTTCTACCGTTGCAAATCTGCATTTGTCTTGATATTATTCTAGTCTAAATAAAATCGTAAAAGAATCTTTAGTTTTTTGATGTCATAGGTACTCATAATAATAGACAGAAATTTGCCTCGAGCTCGACCGTGACCAACGAGATACATACTGTTCACTGTTGGCAGCCAATTACTAGCTAGTGACCTTGCATCGATTTGAGTACCTAATCCAATGCAAATACGTCGAAAACAACGCGTATGTTTATCAACTAACAAAATTGTCACTGGCAGATCCATGCCACTACAGTACAGACACAAACAACAGACAGAATACAAAAACAAACAACACAGAAATAGACAGAAGTTAACGCAATGTCGTAAATTGAGATTCTTTTTCAGAAAACAATTTTATTTGTATTTTTTATTTTTTCATTATTGTTTTTGCATTCCCTACCAGTTAGTAGCTTTACCTAGAGCCTGATTTTTTTCTCAGCTATTTTATTATCTATATGTATATAGAGACCAATAAGTAACCGTTTTATTCCTACGTAGGGGTAATGTGTGAATGATGTGTGATGGTATTTTTAATCTCATGAAGGGAACTGAAAATTGGAAATAAGTAATTCAAGAGGCAAGTTATTTGGTTTTGTGTTACTATGTGTTTGTTTGTATATGTATTATTAGTTACGGTTTCAAAACCGTATATTATACGGTTTTGAAACCATAACTTTGTTACATGATTGTGTAGTAGGATACTTTAGTAATTAATTGGTATTGATTTTATCTGGGAGTTTACTATACAAACATGTATTTTGAGTCTGTAATATTATTTTTAATAGCCGGGTGTTTGATTATTATTTAATTAAGTCCATTAAACATTAGTTTACTGTTAAATTGTCTTAGGTGTTTATTGACTTTGTAATGGTATTACAGTAAAACCTATATTATGCTTTATGCATCATTAATTTCTCAGAGTCATGAATACTAAACTGATCAAATAGGGAAAACTGTTTGTATGGGAACTAAAATTAGCTTTGCTTCTCACAGGACACTGCAAAAATTAACAATGCCAATATGTACACACACAAGATAACTATAGTGTACAGATGGATATCAGTTTCACTTTGTTAACATTGTATGTTTTAGTGGGTTTAGTATTTGTTTGGTGAACTGTAGTTTCTTTAGTGTGTAGGCCTACCAGGGTTATAAAAGCATCGCATAATATTTGCTTGGGCGTGGCAATACAAAACATATGCCTTAGACTTAGGCCTACGAACTAATGCGGCTCTACCAATTAAATTAATCTTGGTAATATAATATGACTACGTCACAAATCATTTGGCTGTCCTAACCAAATTTCCTTGGTGATCTAGGACAGAACCAGAGTCTGCAAGTTGAGTAGTCCTGGTACCTAGTAAACACTGTAGTAAATGTTTTTTTAGTTGGATTTAAACTTTAAAGTAACAAGTTGTGATCTCAAAATTATTACCCAACCCTCCAAAAATCTAATCGCTAGTTCGCAAGGTGCGAGTAACAAATGTTTTATAGGATGCAAGTGTCTCGAGTGTGCAATGGATCCATGAAAAAAGTCTAGTCAAAATAATACATTTGACTTGATCAATCAACTATTGTTCTTTATCTAAGGGCAAAATTATCATTATTGTAAGCTCTCCAGTCCTAAACTAAAATATTACAGATTCTTTTTGTAAGTGGTTGGTTTGAGGTGACATACGTAGTCACTTGAACTACCTACTTGAAACTTGATTTGAATACACAAATTACTTTATTTCATTCAATCTGTAAATGGAGCCAAATGGGACTAAAAAGCATGAATAATGTAGGGCCTATATGAATAATGTAGGCCTAGGTCGAATATTGAATGTAGGGGCAAACCATCCCGTTAGTTATAATTTTTCTTCAATGATTATTGATTATGTTTAGGCTATAACACAGCACATGCAAGTTGAAATTTTAAAATGCTTTTTACATGAAAAGAGATTTTTGGAGGGTTATTAAATTACTTGTTCTCAAATCAAAATAGGAACCTGATTTGCTCTCTACATTTGGTTTTTTAGTAGTTGTTATAGTAGTTATTGATTGTATTGTATTCATTCAACAGGCATCATTAAGTATTATTATTACGCATAATATATGTACTGGTAGTAGAATGTTTGTTTCTCCCATTGTACCAAATGCCTTATTATTGCCTTTAGAACTACTGTATTGTATTGATAATTGGGACATATTGTTGAAGAGGTTACACCTGGTAGATCATTTAATTGATAGTAACAGGGTAATAATTTCATGTTTAGTTACTTGTACCTTTGTTTAATGTATACAACAGTACTTGTTTGTAAATACTAAATTGTAACTGATATTGTAGTATTATTGCCTGGTATTTTTCACCATTGTTAATCCATTCACCTATATTGGAGTTCACAATAAATAACAAAATGTTGCAATGTTTAGCCTATATATGTATAAGTATCCAGTTCCATCATGAGTTGTGTCGGGGGTGATATATTGCCAGGAACTCAAAGTACGACTTCTAGTGCTGGCTATCTAGCACCAACCATTGCCCTGACCAATTGCTTAACATGTACCTAACCATTTTGCTTGGCGTTACAATTCTTAAACATAACAATGAATTTACACATACTACTATAGATGTACCAAGACCACTGTGGCCCGCGCCATTACGTGCGCGCGCCTCCGGGCCAAGTTCATTCTCGGTTTTAGGGGAGTTCCGTAGATACGGACACCGTACGGCTCAGTTCTAGCCGACAGCCGTGAGGATCACATCTCCTTACGACATACGGCGGGAGCGATATGGCCTCACCGCTCCAGCACCTCCGCCGATCACTCGCGGCACGCGCGTATGCGCTCATCGCCTGCATTCAAGACAACTTGGACTCGTCCGTTTTGGCCAGGGCTTTTGTGGTGTTGGTAGATCTATAGTGATTAAAATTAGGGATAACTTTGGCTAACCAGAAACCCGTTTTGAATTTTTACATCGGTTTCAATCGGGTGTGTGGCATACTGCGTTTCTAGCACAGCCAGTGCAGACCGCCACACGCGCCCAAGCATATGGCTTTTAGCGTGTCAATGCCCTTTTCCCGTAATGCTTTGCAACGGAGCGCGCATGCGCAGTTAATTCTGAAAATGGTCTATTACGAGACGGACGGGTGGCATCAGGGTGCTGAAAGTGCAATGGTAAATCGTGTGGCAGTGTGCCTTCAACTGTTTCGAGTCTAGTATAGTTCTCAGGCCAGGCACCAGAGTGTCATCGTCGCTTTTTTTACGACCTATCGACTTATCGTCGACTGGTCGATTAGTCAAGTTCAAAATATTGACAAAACAAAAGTCTTAGAAACGCACGTGAAAGTCACATGGCGCGCACAACTTCATTTGAAAGTTTGTTTCAAGGCATAATATTTGGTATCAAACGTTGCAATGTAGGCCTACAGCCCAACCAATATAGAAAGTGATTTTAGTGACCACAAAAGGTGAGAAAGGGCTATAGGACGAGTAATTGTAAGGTATATGCGCTGTGTAAATTCATTTTGCGGCCGAGCCCGTCGTAGGCCTTGGCTAGGCCTAGCCTCCTAGCCTATACCCACAACACCTCTGCCGATCGTAGCAAGCAAGAAAAGAAGCAAGATTGTCAAAGATTGCTGGCAGAAGATTCACAATAAACTTTGCAATTATACTCTTGAGCACCTCTGAAAAAAACGGCTCGTGATTCTTCAATCAGATGTTGAAAAGACTGCATGGTTGTTGCAGTGCATTTTGCTTTGTCTTCATTTTCAAAGCTCAAGACGATGGAAGACCTCCCCACTACAAGCCAACAAGCAGGCGTTTTGTCATTTCTACGTGATTCGGTGATTATGTAATTATTTTAATTTTGTGTGTGTGTATTTCAATTGCTATTTGCAATAAAATATGTTCCCAAAACATGTGTTCTATTTTTGTAGCGACATTTTATTCCAAGGAATATTTAGTAGAAATAGTAAGTGACTGCATTTACCAAAGTAGAAATAGTAGGTCACTGCATATACCGCCTATCCTCAATAAGTTCTCAGGCCAGCCGCTAGGCGTTGCTCTGATTCAAAATGGCCTCCAAAGAGTTCTTTATTTCGCCCATAGAGAGTGGCACATCTAAGGGGGAGGGTATAGTAGTATCTATGGGTGGCATTGATGAAGAGACCACATTCCCCTCCCTTCGGCACCATACGACCTTGAGCTGTCACCCGGGAGCCCGTACAGATAATCAACACAAGAAAAGAAGCACCAAGTACACACGCACCCCCCCCCCCCACCAACTCGCAGCTCGTCTGTAATTTTACCATAATATACAGGAATGTTTTCCTACCAACCAAATCAAGAAATGATAACTATGATACAGCTTTAAATAAATAAACAAACAGTTACTAGAACTAGCTATTACTATACCCACTTTTCTGTAACGCCTCCGACTGTTTTCCGTACGGTTTGCACATCGCAGGTCGCACAAAGGTTTTCATGCGGGTCATATTCTTCATTATTTCAGCAAATGCTCGCACAATTTTCTCCTGACCAACTGGAAAAGAAGATTAATCAATAATTAGCAATTTTTTTTTTTACATTTTGAGGTTGGCTACCACTATCACTGTTTTAGCATACACCCACGTTAAAGAAATAACAGTTGTTGTGTGATAGCAAATTGTCATTAACATGGGAATTAGAGGTGGCCGTGTGACATGCGTGAGTCACGACTTTCCTCGTGATTGTGCGTTAATGTAGGCCTACACATGCTATGAATAGGTAAGTACCGTGATTTTGCGTTATAATAATAACAGTCTCGCGTGATACTAAATGCTCTAATGTGGAGCCTTAGTAGACTTAAAGTCCTACATCAATCAGTCAACTTATCTCTAATAGCCTAATAAGGCAATGCCAAGCTGTTTCACCCGGATTCTCTGCCAGGAAAGCATGATCGGGGTTTGGTCAAGGGACTCTTTACATTGTGGTTCCAGTGGAACTTACACATGGCGGTGACCAAACATCAATCGTTCTGCATTCTGGTGGGAAATCTGTCACCCACCAACCCAATAATGCACTGCCGACGGCCGTCAAAATGTTGTAAACAATCCCATTTTATCAACATCCAGACAACTATGACCAAAGCCCGATCGTTCTGCGCTCTGGTCGGAGATTAGTTTGACCATTGCCCTCTTGAACTAGTGTGAAGGACCATGGTCAGTTTGTGAAGGCATTAAGCTATCAGTAAAAGGGTGCAGGATTTGCTAAAAAAAAAATTACAATCCTTTTCAGTCTTACTATTCAATTCATTTTCATTCATGTAGACAAGTCATAGACCAATGGTCACACAGCAGTTTAGGGTTTAGCCTGCACTATCTGTTCTGATGCGGTCTCTTTAGACCTGCCTTGCTACGTTATCTAGCCAGCATAACAGCATTATTTTGCGCAGTGTAGGTTGCACCATTCAGTAGCATCTGAAGTAGCTCAGGTGGGGTTAGAGGTGGTCGCGTGATAAATTTTTCACTCACTTCACGTAACGTCATGTGAACTCATTTTCTGTTCACGCATAGTCAGGCACGAATAACATAATTTTTATATAACTCACGCACGATCACGTAATATTTGTTGAAGTAGCTATAATCGCTCACGCACACAAATGCATAACTACTCGCATTATCAAGCAATCACACGCACGCTTGATTACTCAATTGTTGGTATTTTAAGGAGCATTTAGCATGCACCCTTCTAATCCGATCGCCACCAACCTAGTCATGTTCGCATTGTCAGATGGCAGACATCCTGTTGTCACTTGCTCCTCTCGAGAAAGTGGTGAACAAATAATTAACTAGAGATGAATACAAGAGATTGGCAGACAATAAATGCAAGAGATTGTTGGTTTATTACTCTCTCGTTCACGTATTCATGGCTAAATTTTAGGACAGGGTGCGATTCAAGGCAAGCTAAGAGGAGAGTGGCCTGGCATGCGTATGTCACGATATACTCGTGACTGTTATATTATCACACAAATTCACGGTACCTATTCAAAGCATTCACGTTCACGCACAATCACGAGGAAAGTCATGAGTCATGCATGAGACTCAAATCAGGCGACCATCTCTAATTGTGGTACAAGTTCAAAATTAAAATAATCCCCAAAAAATTGTAAATGTTAGCTTGGTAAAAATCTCAATGCTAAATTTATTTTAGTATACCTAATTTTTTATTACAATCTGGGATTTTTATGTTGCTTTGAATTTACCGAAGTGGAAGGGAAACACCACAGTACTCCAAGGGAGGGATTTGCTTCCCCCCCCCCGTTACCTGCCGGCACCAGGGCCCACAGTTGACCACGTGCTACACAGAATTTTGCCATGTGCTCGCTCTTTGAAATGAACCAGGCAGATAAACCCCACCCACACAGTAAAGTGATTTCCTGTTTGGTTCCTTCTGAAGGCGCCGTAAAGTGTAGTCACTCATGACACACATCATAATTATACCCTAGTTAGTGGAGCAGAGTAGCTTGCATTTCAAGGGGCATGGTTCTTTCAACTTACACCATCCATAGTTGTAGTCCTTACCATAGTACCCGGTATCATTCCCAGTCTTGGGGAGAAGCGCGCTACTTGTAGCGCTACATGTAGCATGCTACTTTTACGTGTAGCGGAGCCAGTAGCGCGCTACTTTATTAAGGAGACATATTGTAGCGGTAGCATGCTACAATTTTTGTAGCGTTAGCGTGATATTTGCACTACTTTTTAAGTTCCGGCGCCAGCAGTCCCAGTACCACGTAAAGTCAAAAGTCGGCACTGCAAACTAACTTGTAACGCCCGCCGCGCCACGTCATGTGCACGCCGTGTAGACCGGCCCGTAATCTCGTCTCACTTGCACACCATCTCCCTCGCTCGCTCCCAGCGAGCCTCTGTCTCGCTCTCTCTCTCTGTGTTGTCCGAAGGATGCGAGCGATCGCCGATCTGTCACATCGCCGATCTGTCACATCGTGTGAGCTGACTTTACCAAAAATATTGCAGTGATTATTAGATTGCGTGGTGCATCTCGAGTGCTATTTCAGGGTCGTAAACAAAGATGTATCCACCATAATTAGAAGTCGGATTATTGATTTAGAGCATAAGCCGCTCAATAATTACGCCAATCGTCTGAATTGCATATTAAAATGAAGTGATTAGTGTCATATTCCCCCTCCCTTGGGACATTCCGGGCTGTATCGCTATTGTACGGCACCAGTAGGCCTATTCCGAACCTTGTTTGTCGCATTCTTCTGCAGTGATTTCGCGAAAAACACATTGTTGAAAATAAAAATGCAATATGAATGTTGATCATTAGGCCTAGATTCTTAAAAGACTAGGGCATAGCCTAGCCTAAACGTTAAAAGAACGCCTTCTATCACAATGGAAACCAAAACTATGTGCTTTTGATGATAGATCACGATCGAGTTGACATAAATGGAGTTAAAAATCATCGCGGCACGACGTCAAAAGGCTTTAAAAACGGGATAATGTGAGATCTCGACACCCCCGATTAAACGTGAACATGTAGCGGAAAAGTAGCGCGCTATATTTCTTGTGTAGCGCAAATGTAGCGTCGCTACATCTGAAAAAAGTAGCTTCGCTACTTTTTCGGGGCATGTAGCGTTAGCGATAGCATGCTACTTTTTAAAAGTAGCGTCCCCAAGACTGATTCATTCCACATACTGGGCTAGATCCAGCCTTAGATATATGGGAGAAAAAGGGATGTTCCCGGGCACTCATCACTTGGCTCACTCACTCGTTTAACAACGACTTTGGCGTTTCTCTAGTTTAAATTGAACATTCAAAATGTGAATCGTGTTCAAAACGTATAAGCGTGAAACGCTAACAAATTTCCAAGATAAACAAAATAACCTAATTTTTATTTCCCATTTAACACCCCTCAAAAATAATATGTGGGTGTAAAAATATAAAAAAGTTAGAACTAATAGTAATGGGTCTCACACACAGACTCACAGACATCGATGTAATTTGGGAATATTTTTAATATCAAAATTTTAAATTTAATTGTTTCACATACATTTTAAACATAAGTAATTCTCATAAAATGAGGATAGGATATATGAACTTTTGAGAAAGTTAATGTAGGCCTAAACCCTTTTATGCTTCAAATAATTTCTTGCTTTAAAATTTGATTCAATGTGCATTTTTATTAAGGCCGGGCATCGATGTTGTAGAGTAGAGTCGAGTGCCTTGCCTCGATCGGCGCGGCGTGTAGGTGGGTGGGGCGAGGGGAGTGGTCCTCCGTTGCTTGGCAACAGATACAAGGCCGCTCTAGCGCTCAGAGGCAGGCCATTCAAACTTACGCGAGCGAATAGTTGATGCAACTGTTGAAGAGTAGGCCTGCATCAAATTGCGACGTAACAATTGTAATTTGAAATTCTCGCGTTAAAATACATTTTCTAACGTTTTAAGCGGGAATTACAAAATTTGCAAAATCAATAATTTTTTGTCACATAATTAGGCCTAATTAACAAAAAATATTGATTTTCACATAAAAAAATCGATGTCGAAATATACAGCCTTAATTTTTATACTGGAGATGCCGGGTACCATAGATCTAGTAAAGTCGTCTCATCCCAAATGTTCTCAGACATTGTGGAGGTGCCAGGTCATTGCGAGTGTGAGAAGGTAACTGTTACGCATTTTTGGCAAAATCTTACTTTTTGGTGTACATTATTAATATGCTAGCAACAGTAGATAGCAAAAGCAATAGTAAATTCACTCTTTTGACATTTTTTATTTTTGAAACTTTTTTTTTAAAATTTGGAATTTTTTTGCACAAATAGAATTTTGACAGTTGTATTGAAATTTTAGTGTAATGTCAATAGTTTAATTGATTATATTGTAGCCCAGCCCTAGTTGACAAGCAAGCAAGCTTTTTAGTCTGTCAGCCGTTTGTGTTCGTTACTGGCCTATATCTTTTTTACCATACACTGAAGGCCTTACACGTTCAGGACCAAGGGAACTTATACAGAGAACATAGAAGTGAACAAGCATTATTAGTTTTAGGTTCATAGGGCCTACTGGTAGTGTAATAAAATGTAATGTAGACAGGGGCGGCTCGTGTATAGGTGCACAGGTGCACGTGCACCCCCAAATATTTGCGCGAAGTAAATTCCAAATTTAAGGTTCGAAGCCAATCCCGTAATTGGATGAGCGAAGCGAAGACTTCAATTTCACCGACCCCCCAAAAAATTAAGCTCGGGTGTTTTTTGTTTTTTTTTGTTTTGTTGTTTGTTTTTCTGTCTGTTTGTTCGCTCTCTACCGGGCAAACGGCATATGCGATCTGGATGAAAATTTGACAGGACCTTCGAAATCTCTGAACTTAGACTTGCCACGTTTTTGGGTACAATCGAAGAAATATTTCTCATGAATATCGTACTTTTACGATTTTTTTCGATTTTTTGGGCGATATTTTCGTGCCATTTGGGCCAATTCTGACCAAACGGGTGAAGCTTAAACGTTCATATTATACATGGACATTAAGGTTATGGTGATTTAGTACATTTTGAAAGAAAAAGTTGAAAAAGTTAGCCAGAATCTATAGAAATAAAGCTTTTAATATAAGATTTTTGGTTTTTTGTACGATATTTTCGTGCCATTTGGGCCAATTCTGACCAAACGGGTGGGGCTTCAACGTTCATATTATACATGGACATTAAGGTTATGGTGATGTAGTACCTTTTGAAAGAAAAAGTTGAAAAATACCAATTGACAAGAAACAAAAGAAACTTGACAACATTCACCTACAATGCGTAGGCAGCAAAACAAAGCACTTGCAAAAGTAAAGATATCCCAAGCAAACTTAAAACTTTAAAAAGCTCATCCATCAACGCGGCGGGACTTTAGCGTTTTCCTAGTATTCTCAATAAATCATTGGATTGTTAGTATGGATATTTTGGCCGGCCCAGAGCAAAGCATATTCGGCAGGAGTCATTCTGCAGTAGGTAAGTGCTGCCACCGGAGGGTGCTCTCCGAACGTGGGAACAGTTTTACATCGTTTTCTACGGTCGGACGGCAGAACGAGACCGCAGGTTTTTCTTGAAATTACAACGTCTGATATAGCCCGGGAAGTCGCATGAGCGAATGCGTCGAAACCTGTTACTCCCATTCAAAAGCCTTTTTTTTTTTTCTTTTCTTTCTTGTGCAAAGTTGGCCTCTTCAGCCATTCTTCTGTCTTGCTATCCAATATAAGACTGCCTCCTTTTCTATCCTGCTCAGGTCATCGGGCAGGGAGTCAATGTCATTCCTGAGGGCGGCGCATCTGAAGAGATGCGCTCTGTCTTGATCTTCTAAATTACAAAGTTTGCAGGTGGCCGGTTCGTTGGTAATGTTGAAGCGGTGCAGGTGGTGCTGCAAGACGTCGTGACCGGTTACAAGCCGGAAATGGGCGGTGGCTGTCTTCCTCGACCAGTCTTTGTCTGGCCCTTTTTTGATCTCGGTCCACCAGTTCTTTAGTCGTGAAGTCTCTTCTGTGGTGCCTCTGAAGATCCTTTTTGTGGTTGACTTGATCTTAGTTTTGACATTTTGGTAGGAGAGAGGCGCTGCTGGTGGTTGCGGTGCTTTTGTGGCACTTTTGGCCAAGAAGTCTGCCTTTTCATTCCCCATGATCTTGCAGTGGCTGGGGATCCATTGAGTCTCTAATAGTTTGTTTTGCTGTCGGATGCCGACAAGGGAGTTTTTGAAAAGCAGCGATTTAGGATGGAGGTTCGCTGCTTGAGAGACAAATTGGATGGCTGAGACGCTGTTGCTTAGGATCACAAATTTTGTCTTGTTGAGGGGGAAGGCGGGGGTCTCGGCGATTTTTTCGGCCGCCCTGGCAATGGCTGCGACCTCAGCGTCGAAGTATGTTTCGCCAGCTCCCATTGGAGTGGCTTCTTCAAAGAAGATGCAGTGGATGCCGTAACCTGTTCTGTTTGTAGCCGAGTCATAGGAGCCGTCTGTGAAGATATGCACCCACTCTTGAAGAGGAAAGTGCTTCTTCAGGTGCTTCTCGGCATGCTCTTTCAGTTCTTTATGGTCATGGTCATCTTTCTTCTCGATGCCATCAATTTTGGTCCCCGGGGCAAGCTGATTGGACTTGTCCGGCAGAAGCTCTGGGAGTGGTACGTCAAGTGGTGCACGTGGTGCTTCTAGGAGGATAGGACAGTTTTTACTCTTCAGTTGGTGGACTGTTTCAGCAAAGTTAGTGTGCGCCTTGACTTTTGAGGTTGGGTAGTTGAGCCATTTGTCGGGGTTTAGGCGTGCCAGTTTTTCGTGCAGTTGGACAGCGCGCTGCTCTCTTCTTAGCTGTAGAGGCTCAATTTGGCTGAACCACTCCATGGCGATAATTGGGGTGGTTTTCACTGCTCCCGTTATGAGGCGAAGGGCTCGATTTTGGACTCTGTCGACATGGCTGGCGTGCGTTGCGGCGGCGGCAGGAAAGACTTCGGTGCCGTACTCAATGGCTGGTCTGATGTACGTTTTGTAGGTCAGCGCCAGAGTGTCTAGTTTTGCGCCCCAGGACACACCGGCTACCCTTTGAAGGAGTCGTAGTCGTTTTTGGCCCTTCTCTGCAGCCTTTTCAAAGTGGATCTTGCCGGTCATTTTTTTGTCGAGAGTCACGCCAAGGTACTTCATCTCATCTGTCTGTTTAATCTGTTCGCCATCAAGAGTGATGTTGAACTTGAAGGGCCTTTGTAGCCTTTGTATTTTGCTTGCTGCATTCATTCATCCCCAGCCCCCACACTCCGGTCAGTAGCCAGTGAAAGTTGTTGGCGACAGGGTTGGTGACTTGGTCTGCAGTTTTCAAGTGAGCGAACAGTGTTTTAATTATTATCGTGCCGTAAAGTGAAATTATAATATGACTTCGGTAATAAACGATCTAAAAATAAACAGTTTTTAAAAACGGCCATTGGACGAAAATTTAGAAATAAAATTACGAGGCCGACCAACCCCAAAATTAGATTTAATTCAAGTCTCAACATCAGTTAATCGAACATTTACGAGATACTTTAACGTTCTCGAAATGGATGATTTCAATGAACTAGTGATTGACCGTTTTTCGACACTAAAAAATCGAAGAATGGACTTCATTTTAAAATAAAGATACTTTGTGATGTTTGAGGCGCGTGTTGGAGGAGATAAAGGGACATTATTCGGGTATGTAATATTTTAATCAAGCATTATAATAATTAATTTTTTGGATGGTTTTCCATAATTAACAATTACACATAGGGGAGTTTTTCCCGACCAATAATTTCGATAAATATACTCAAAAGTCGTTTTCCGGGTACTTCAGACCATTAGTACCTGAAAAAATGTTTGCCTCCGCCGGCTGGGGCTGTGCCCCAGACCCCTTTGTTTCCCGCAAAATAACACTTTAAAATTATGTGCACCACCACAATAATAAATAACTCACGAGCCGCCCCTGAATGTAGTGTAGCAGGCCCATAGCAATCCTTGATTGAAAACAATTTGTTTTGTGCACATACAACCATAACATTTTTGATGTAGGCAACAAATTAGGGATGCACACCGATACCTTTTTCATTATCGAATATCAAAATGGTAATGTCAATATCGAATCGATATCACCAACAAAGCCTGTTCTGACCTATAAGTGGAACCTCAAGTGTGTCAAGTCAAAACAATACAATCGCGTTCCATTTGCTGCCTCGCTGTCTTCGATGTTATGTGTTTGCATTCCGTTAAAAAGACTGATACGGAGTACCTATCTCATTTCCAAATTCATAAATCTCGAGTGTGACACTGACACCATACCATCAGCCAAGCCAGTGCATGGCACAACATGAGATAATCTCCGTCTTTAGAGTTTGGTACGTGCCACTATTGACCAATTGTTTTGATATTTCAATTATCGATTATTGTGTGCATCCCTAAATCAAATCTAAAATTTTAACCAATCTTTACTATAAAATATGTAGGTTACTAGCCCTACATTACAGCTGAAGTTCAGACAATTATCTAGTACTTATTTCAAATTTATTGGCATAGAAGGCCTACTGTATTTGTGCAATATTACCTTCGGAAGACGGGGGCATTCGTTTGTCCATATCACTGTTGGCCCAGGCACCGTTGTGCAATGCTAAAAGGTCCTGCAGGGGAAAATAAAATTTATAATAATTTCATGCTCAAGTAAAATGAATGCATCGACCTAACAATCAATTCTTTATATGCATGTGACGTCATAAACATTGTTGGCTGACATATTGCCGTACGTCAGGGATTGCCATCTCAATATATAGCGGCCATTTTCCCGTACATGATGGCATTGTTGAAGACGAACAAATGACGTTAATGAATATAAAGAATAAACGTTACATACAACCTATATTTACTAATTTAATTTGAATGCCCAAAATAATTTTTAGTACCTAAAATATTTTAAGTCCAATTCTGTACGTAGCCCTATGTGCAGGTTTGAAATACGTATACAGTACGTAGGATACCTACTGTTTACTGTTTAGCCTTGGTTTTTTATTTCTCGATTACATTACTCGGGTAACACTCCCGTAGGTGAAGGCCCAATTGGTTATATGGAAATCAATTCAGAAATTTAAAAATCCATTTCAGCGGGGTGGATGAAGATGGATTTTTTAATTTCTGGATTGATTTTCATTTTTTTATAAATAAATAAATAAATAAAATAAATTTGTATTTATAGTCGATCCACTCAGTCACAGTCCTCATAGTCGCTTAGTAGTCTACTATGATGGTAGACCTATTAAAGACCAAAATTAAAAAGTACATCCTACTTGATAAGCAGATCAACATCACCTTATTGGCACTAGAGAGTCCTTCGAAGTTCTCCAGGTTGGCTCGCAGAAAGTCGGCCAGTTTGTGTTCGGCCCCTATCGAACCTATCGGGTCGTAGTGAGACTTGTGCAGTTTCTCGGAATGCCGGCCAGACGACTGCTTATCCATTGATCCTGGGGAGGAAACAGACTTTAGTTACAATCAGCCTACTTTGATTACGAAAACACGTTCGTAATTTAGGTTTATTTATTCCTCCTTCCACGCAGAGTCTTGGACTGTGATTCTGTTTTGAGCAGAAATTGCTTTACTTCTGAAATCATTTAGTAATGTTGCCGTCAATTATCGATTATCTTGGTAGATGGTAAATAGGCCTACCTTAAAAGTTTTTACCTAGGGCCTACATCATCACGAGAAAAAGGCAAGGTTCATCAATCAAGGTTATGCTTTCTCAAAACGATATGCCTCGCCATTTTGATCAACTAATTTTGATATCCATATCAGCTAAATCCGCTTTTGAATGGTAGGTTTCAGCATCTCTAAGAATAAAATGACTTTAGGCCCTAAAACTTTTGTTAAAGTTCCTCAATAGGCCTACTTGTAATTTTGGCGTTTCAACATCTAAACAAGGCATGTAGCCCCTATTCATTCAAAAGTTCCCAGAAACACATTCTTTTTTTTTTAAGTTTCTTTTTTACCCAACGCCACAAATCGGTGCACCTACTTTTCTCCGGTGGCTGGTTCAGTCCCGTCAGATCTACCGGATGGTGAAGACCAGTGAGCGATTGTTGCGGCAAGGGGACCGTGAACTCTGTCGAACCACTAGAGCCGGTTGAGTATTGCCCGCCACGGAGAAGGTTGCTACTGCCACCGTCTTGAGACTGCGACAGTTGCGTTCCGCCTGCAAAGAGTTGAGATACTAGCATGAATTGTAGGGTATGAATGAAAATAATTTACCGGTACTTGTATTTGAACTGGAATTGAAATGAAACATAAATGGGTTTGAGGAAACAAGGTGAAAACTGTGGAGAATGCCCTGGGAGATCTTATGAAGATGATGATTTTGTTGTTTAATGTCTATTACTGAACTACGGCTATTCGAGACGATGAGTGGTGATAGATGACGATGTTAGACGATTACATAAAACCCATGCCTTATGCGGGATTTGAACCCATGTCATCTTAGAGCCATACGCTTCGGACCAGCGCATTAAATGTAGGCCTTATGTGCCACCACGGAAGGCTCTGGGAGATCTTATATAATGCAGTCTGCCACAGATTTGTTTACAAACGAGCATAGCATACAAGACATCCCTTTCTACCATGTACCAGTAGTTGCTTTATGAGCGCAATTAGATGGCACTAAAATCTACTGAATTGAGCAAACGACCAACAATAAAAAACATTCACCTCCAGATTCCGGTAGGTACGTGGGTCCACTCATGTGCAGGGACTTCTGTGTCAGCTCGAGTTGATTCTTGTAGTAACGGCAAGCAGGATTTGGACAGTTTTGAACCACTTCAATAATAAATTCTTTTTCCATTCCAAAGCATTCTCTTCCAATCGTATACGACTCCATTACCTGCGAACAATAGAATAAGTAGTGTAGGTGAAGAATTGAAACTACATGGTAAGCCTACTAATATTGTACAACCCACGACTACCACGTTTGTCACATGAGCCGAGTCCAGACTAGATTTTTAGTCTCAGTTAACTCTCATTATCACATCTTTCAGATCCGACTAGGCTAGATTGTACGATCTCTGTCTGAAGTGAAATGAGGCGTTGTAAAGTAGGATATGAAGCTTAGTTGTATTTGAGCTTGATTGAGTCGGTCACACACATTTCAGTCCTATATAGAGTCTGAATGGAAATTAGCTCGGTCCAGACAGAGGCATTTATCAGGCAAATCCTTAATCTAGTCTGGACTCAGCTCGTGTAATAAACGTGGTAGGGCTACATTACAGAAAGTGTAATGTTAGTTGGGATTACGTACGGCTCTGATCGTGCCTTCTAGTCCCAAATGCAGCCCATGAGGACCATTCATATGTTTTAGCATCACTGCATTAGCAAAATGTTCGTAGGGAAGGATTATCTTCCCGTTTTCCCTCAGGAGCAAACGTCCTTGCCCATCTAGAGCAACTCTCGATGCCATCATTCTGAAACAAAACAACAATAACACTCAGTACCTATACATTCGAGCCTGACGAGCCTAGTTCCCTAGGCCCCAGGCCAAACATCATTGTTGTTGATTTCTTTAGTGTAGGTCGTCCTAGGTCTGTTACTTACTGAAGATATGCAGCACTTGGAAGCATAGATGCTTCTTTAAGTTCTGTAAAGCACTGTAACAGTTCGACTGAAGGGTTCCATCCTTTATTCTGAAGATAGAGTTGAAGCAACATGTATATTTTTTCAGTGACATAACCCGTTCCTGGAAATGGTGGCCCCATTTCTGTCTGAATACCTTTCGCAACAATGTTTTTCATTGTTTCAGCCAAATCCATGTTGGAAATATTGGGAAGTCGTGAGATTCTGTGAAGAAAACAGAAATGCGAAACCAAAAGATAAAAAAAAGTCGAGCTTTACTTGACACTAGCTGGGCCCAGCCCCTTTAGCAGACATTTTGTAACTTGAACTTACCGGGTTTCGTTGACGGCTTTATTTACATACGAAGATAAGAATTTTTTATGCTGACCACTTCGTTCTAGTTACCATGGCAACAGGTGAAACTGTCTTCGGAAATCAAGCGTAAATATCTTCGAACTGTTCCCTCCCCGTATAAGGAACAGCTGATTGATATATCGAATGCCTTGATTCAATTTTTTTTATATTCCCATGCGCATGCGCGTCGGAATCGATTTGTTTGGTGCGCGTCATATCCGCCTTCTTTGTTTGGATTTGACCACCGCCTTGTACGTTTTCCTTTTGAAATGCGCGAATATTCAAACATAAAAGAACATCTTTGGCACTAGAAGTTCACCTTGTCGCCGCAAGGTAGCAGCACCTCCTGGGGCATGCTTGTATTTATTTTATTTATTTATTTTAGTTTGCCTTGCAAATATGCAGTTTATATGGTGGCAAGAACTTGAAATAACATTTTGTATTTGTATCAAAAGTTTCAATAAATCACATGACCAGATAATTTATTAGCCTCACATGACCAGATAATTTATTAGCCTATCATATTACCAACTACCACACTCATTTTTCATAATTTCTCATTTTACTTCCAAAACTATGTAAAATAAAAAAAACTATGTATAATTATTTTCATATGTAGGAGCAGTAAGTTGAAGCCATTTCGGCATTCGTGAATGATCAAGCGAGAGCATGCACGCCAACGTTGCCAACGTTACACACAACTGGCATTAGTTATGAAAGAAGAGAAAATACTTCTTTCTCATCATCATTATCTGTTGCCATGCCACGTTCAACTCTACGTTTAGTTGGGTCGGCACTCGGCATTGAAAACAGGCCTCTCCATCTTCTTCTGTCCTGCCACCACTCCTCTCCTTCCACCACACACATTCCAGTCTCCTCCTCGCTGTTCTACATCCTTTCTCACACTATTCTGCCATTGTTGTCGTGGACTGCCCCTACAGATTATATAATATAGGCATGGTCATTGGTATGTTCAAAATCCCAGGACATAAAATAAAAGCTTTGCGTAGCAAAGTGCAAAAAAAATCCACATCCATAGTTTTAGCAAAGATTAGTCATGGTTTTAGCGCGCTGAATTTAAACATACTAGTAGAAGGCGGTGTCCGGTTTCCGTTGTGTGAACCAAGGTGTGAACCCCTTTTCGTCACTTCGCGTATTTCCTGTTTGGGTGCACTCCACTTCTTTACCGCGTCCATGGGATGCGTTGGCATTTTCGTGGTCGTCTGGAAAAATATTGTAGATTTCTCTCATATTTTTTGTAAATAAGATGTGAATTAACTAAACATGGCCAGAATTACATAATGGTAAGTAGCCCAGGGTTAAGTGTTATTATCTTGATGCAAAGATGAGTTAGACAGGGCCGATGACTTGGCGTTGGCACTCGCCGGTCGCGAGCCCGGTCGAGGTCAATGTAAACTTGTATAGGCCTATAGCCCTATTACCGAAGTAGCTAAGCCCAAATGCTAGCCCCTAGGCCTAGCTAGGCTAGGCAGTGATATTGGTAATGGACCTACACCAAAATATAAACATTATGAACAACCACGTTTTGGTTTAGGGCCGTGCTTCATGGCTCTGCAGCCACGTGGCTTCGTGTCTTTGGGCCTAAGCCCTAGGCCAAGCAGCTGCCCTAGGCGTAGGCCTATAGCTAGGCAAATCGATCACAAACTTGCAAGTCTTATTGTCTAGGACTAGGCCTACACAAGCTAAGTCCGGAACTCTTTCGGTTGGTATGGACAGTTTTTGATCAGTAGGTAGGCCCTACTTTAGATTTAAAATAGCGACGTTAAAGGTTTTGTTGGTACTTTAGATTTAAAATAGCGACGTAAAAGGTTTTGTAGGTAGGGTAGGTAGCAACCCCAATACCGGACGGTCACCCTAACCGGACGCGCGGAACAACCCTATTTCATTTCGCCTTAATACGCTTTTCAATACTGATCTTACTGATGTGATGCATGTATAATTTTAGTTGACATCTTGTTTTTTACGAAGTGCTTTGGTATTTCTTTGTGAGTCAAAGATATATCGAAATAATCAAGGTCAGAAGTTCCGGATGTGCGTCAGAAGGTGCTGCCAACTCAAGTTCCTATAGCAACGAAAATTAAAATGGCGTTTCTAGGCGTCAGCTGTTGAAAAACTATGAAGTTTTACACTTAAATCAATCAGATTTTGATCGGGATTGAACAGGAACATTCATACGGCCGTAAAAACTATTTTTAACACTTCAAATATCGAAAATGCTTCACGGCGTCCGGTTCAGCGCGCTTTGACACTTCCCGCTAGAAATCCCGAGGTATCGTCATGTTAGCGAAAGATGGGGGGGTATGTTAGGTTGGCAATGGCTAGTTAACACTTCAAGTTTCAAAATGGTGTAGCATACATCATCGTAGCTTGAACGAAACGAAAGATACAGGCGTTTTAAGTTGAAAATTTTCTCCCGAAGCGCTTAAGTGTCCGCTAATCGGTCCCACCACCCTACACATAAAATAAACTGTCCCATACCAACCAATAGAGAACTGCTAGGCCTACCTACCAGCCCCCCTTTAGGAACGCCCCCCCCCCCACCAGAGTGTAATACTGTTTTTTTTTATGTGGCAATTATGCAAACAAGTGTAATTCATAGTTTATTTTCTTTCTATAGCCTAATAGGTATTTTAGTCGAAATGATTTGTTATTTACTTTATTTCCTTATTTGATGTAGATGCACAATTTTTGTTAGTCTTTACTCCTATGTTTTCTGCAGTGGCTTGAGTTTCGTTGACAATGAGGTGGTTTGATGCTGGGCACCAAAACTCTAGGATTATTCCTAGTCTTGAAGATCAATATGATTTAATTAAATATGTAGTGCATATTCGTACGTTGGATTCTCTGTTATGTTGAGGTATCGCTGTAATTGTGCGTTGGGTGCGGCCAATCGCCCCACTTTTTCTACTTTTGGAAAAACTCCTTTTCGGTTGAAGTCCTTTATATTTAAAATAGAAACAAAGGTTTTGTAGGGTTTTGTTTTTTGTTTTTTCATGTCAAATAGTGTATTTTTTAGTGAAAGAAATCATGATTTTTTTTGTTCCCAACGTATAGGCCTACAGCCTACTACTAGGGCCTATTTGTAGGCTATATCGTAGGCCTAGATACATTTGAGGACCCGTCCAATAGCAAGCATCCAACGTATGAATTAATTTGCGATTTCGTACATCCAACGTATCAATATAAACGGGGTATTAATTTATATTGTTTGCACTTCTGGGTCATGGCGATTGTAGGCTATCCGGAACCCAAGTAGACTTGTTCGGTATGGAAATTTGCGTAACGGTATCTGAAAATACTGGTATAGTTGTCTGTAAATGGTCAAAATACTGATACAGTTTATTCGGTATGCCAAAAATGGATAATCCTTGTGGCTGGTTCTGACCAGCACAGGCCTGTCCACCCCTTGTCCCCCCGCGTCATCCCTTACGTCCCTCCCTTCGTCTCGATTAGCCAAGTTGCATAAATATGAGACGTAAAGCAATATCCAATCAAATTTATTTACTGGTATAGGTACCGGTTAACCGTATATTCGGTATTTGCTGGCATACCGGTTTATACCGAATAAAATAAACAGTACCTATTTAACAGTATTAACCTGATAATTGATTTATACCGGTCAACTAGTGTAGCTAACAGTATAGGCCTATCGATACCGGATTATACAGTTATTCGGTTTCCTGGATTTCGCATCGACTAACTGGTAGGCTAATATAAAAATAATATTATAAATAATACCGATAATCCGCGTTCCTGGTAACCGGTTGCAACGCAGTTGTACGAATGCTTGGTTGTTGGATGAGCGAAGCGAAGACTTCAATTTAATTTTCAATTTAATTAGCTCGTGTGTTTTTTGTTTGTATTTTGTCTGTTTGTTTGCGCTCTACTGGGCAAACGGCATATGCGATCGGGGACCTTCGAAATCTCGGAACTTAGACTGGTCACTTGCCACGTTTTTGGGTACAATCGATCAAATATTTCTTATGATTAGGGGCCTATTGTACTTTTACGATTTTTTCTATTTTTAATGAGTTTGTGATATTTGGCTGGCGACCGGGCAAACGGCTACTCTGATCTTGATGAAACTTTGTGGGAACGTTTAAATTCACTGAAATTATATAATATGTTATGATTTTAGAGACATTTGAAGAAATATTTCTCAGAAATCATACTTTTTCGATTTTCCCACGATTTTTAATACAATATTTTCATGATATTTGGGCCGATAATCAACCTTTCATTAAGCTCATCCATCAATGCGACTGGAACAAGCGTTAAGCAAAGCGGCCTAGTGGTACAAAATCTCTGATGGCTAGGATTATATTTACTCCAAGGAAATCAGTCGAGCAAATAAATCACACAAGTTAATGATCAGAATCATATTTTATTTAAGGCCGTAGATAGTCGTATGGTCAGCCGTATTACTAGTGCAAACGTCCAATGATTTGATTGGATGGAGGCGCGCCGCGCCGTAGGCTTAAATTCGTCCATTGTCGTCCCTTTTTACTGTTTTAGTACCGGTAACAAAAAAACTTCAAGGCCTTTAACGTTACTGTTTTAGTAACAAAAAATAGGGATGGCAAATGCGTGTACTTGCCTAAACGTGCACACTCTTGGCTGTCAGCACGTGTACACATACACTGTGTTATGTTTGCCACTTGCTAAAAAAAAAAAAAAAAATGATTTACAGTACACGATCTATTTTATTGGTGTAGCGCCTATTCATGCGTCAGCTGGTAGCAATCGAGTCTGGTAAGTACGTCTCTGCGCAGGTCCCGAGTTCCGTGTGATGATGCAAGACGCGACGCGTCAGTCCGACCTACACGGAGAGCTGTAGAGATAGCACTTTGTCTCACTATACGCCTTCTGCGCAGTGCGCCTGCGCCGCGTCAGTCAGGAAGACAGATCTATCAAGACAGGCTAGCTCCTCTCTTGTGAGGCGAGGCCAGCCCGCCCGGCCGGCGGCTGGTTGCACACAGCATAGGGACACGCACACACATTTATTATTTTGGTAGAAACAGTCAACGTGTAATCGCATTAAAACGTGTACACGTGACATGTGTACACTATCACATCCCTAACAAAAAACCCTTCAAGACTTTTAACGTTGCTATTTTTAACGAAAGTCCTTTTTCGGTTGTATTTGTCCTTTTTTGCTTTTTTAGTAACAAAAAAACTTCCAAGACCTTAAATGTTGCTATTTTAAACAAAAGTCCTTTTTTAGGCTGCCTACACGTAAAGGTGTGGAGATTAGGCTTTTCCTTCAAATAGGCCTAGTACCTACTTTTAAACACTTTTATTATATCCGTTGTAGAATTGTGTTCGCGACGAGGCCGAATAATGTAGTGAAATCATTTGCAGAAAAACATGGACCTAAATGGAATGGTAAAAAAACGATCTAACAAAGATTTGATCCGTGGACCGCCGACCTGTCGCATAGAATTTGGACGCTCTGCCACACTGCGCTGTAATGTTTGAAGCTATTGGCCTAGTTAGGTGGTATCGTCGATGACCGTACGACTAATTTTGCACTAGTAATATGGCTGACCGTACGACTATCCACTCCGTTTATTCAATGGGATAAGTAGAGATTATACGTAAAACAGCAGCATTTTAATTTTGGATATGTAAGGCGGAAACAGTGTTGCTGTTCAAACCCCCGCCACTAACCCCAACAGTGCAACACAAGTACACCATGAGAACGCAGAACGCTACCTATATGGGAGGCAAGCAGCCGATCACAATCATATGATCACCATGACTTTGAGCCGGGTAGGGTGTACTGTGTAGGACGGGTTAAGGTTGGTTTAGCCGTTTGGTTCCTCTGCGCGGCGATGCCGGCTGCTGTTCAATACTTGTTTTTACCGATCGGTATGTACAAAAACCGGTTATTACTGAAAATCTGTATACCAGTTTCTCGGCAACTGTTATACCGGTTTGGCTGTAGCCTATACAAAATAAACGGTTCCATAGATGGTGCAGCAAAGCGTATGTTAACACATTGGCCAGCTCTCGCGAAATATTTTCTGACATTCATTTCGACAAAAAAGCACAGTTTGACAAAATCGGCTAAGTACAAACAAATTGTTGATCGTCTAAAATAATATAAAGACTTACTACCAGTACTTCTTTCAATTAATTGCCAAATATCGCAACTTCCCATTAATTGTGCAATTACTTTCCTTCAAATTTTAGCGCGTTGCCACTATTTGACCACCATTTTTCAGCAAATGGCCCATTATTTTAGCCACTATTTGACACATTTGATGTAGGGATGACTTCGGGTACCCGGAAACCGGTTTGGAACCGGTTCCATTACGATCCGGTTCCCTTTTTTCGGAACCGGTTCTATTTTTAGCCTAAAAGTTGCCAAGGGTCTAGGCACAGACGAGAATAAATGAGCCAGAAACACCCGTGGTTGCAAAATTCTTAGGCCTAGGCCTAGGCTCTATGAATGTTGCGTCACAATTTTGACCTAGGCTTAGCCTAGGCCCATGTGTTGTGTTATAATAACATTGCAGAACTTGTTTATAACATTTTAATCATATACTTATTCTATTTTTCACGTTTAAGATCACATAATCCAAACTTTATGAACGAAAACGAAAGCAAACAATCTTGTAGGCCATTGTTTGTTCAACTGTTCTCACTTAGCAGTTCTTACAATGTCTGGGACACGGCTCCGCCCCCTATCGAAATTCGAATCGATTATCGCCCCGCCCATGTTTTCAATCGAAATTAGCCCGCGCAGATTCAAATTTACGAAAATTGAGAAAGAAAAATATGTGTAGGAACCGGTTCCGAACCGGATCCGGAGAGGGTGGATCCGGTTCCGGATTTTTCGACCCGAAGTCATCCCTAATTGATGCCACTATTACCACTATTTTTACATCCTCGGGGCTGTGGACACCCTGTACCCAGAAACCGGGCACTCTTGACTTTAAAATAAATAAATATATAAATTTTATTTAGAGTACCCACTCAGTTATATATATATATCAATCATTTGTTTTTGTTGCAAATAACCGTTTTAGGAATCTAGCGGTTTGAAGGTGAAATCTAGCGGATATTTAGGAAAGCGTGGCCACAACACAACAACACACCGTTTTGGGAAGATATTCCACACCATTTGATGTAGGCTATGCCTAAGCCTAGTTGACATCTTTACAAAGTGCTTTTGATTTTCTTTGTGTCTAAAAATTATGGAAGTCACAAGTTTCTGATGTGCTTGTTGCCAACTCAATTTCTTGTAATGATCAACAATAAAAAGGTGTTTCTAGGCGTCGGCTGTCTTAACTATTGTGAAGTTTTACATTCAAATCAACCTGTTTGTGATCTGGGTTAAACGGGACTTATTATTTGGCTGTAAAATCTTAACGGTATTTAACACTTTCTCGCTACAAATGACGGTGGTATGTTAAGTTGGCAATAGCGTAAACACAATTCAAGTTTCAAATGGTGTAGGCTGCTTGAACATCGTAGCTTGAACGAAACAAAAGTAAAAGGTGTCAGTTTAAAAAAATTCCCTGATGCTCTCAAAACATCGCTAATAGTAATCGGTACCATTACCCTAGGCCAATTTACGCCATAGGCTCTGGGCTGCTTAAATGCCCTTGGCTTAGCCTAGGCCTGTTAGTGGAGGGCCAAACCAAATGTCCGTGAGTGATGAGGCTAGGCTTCCACTTTGCCATGCATAAGCATATGAAAGTTCTTTTTATTCTAGGTATGCAGCCTATTGGTCCTAGGACCTGCATGATTCTCTATTTTTAGGCTTTCATAAGAGTTGTTACACTTTGTTTTAATATTAAGCCTTGTGCTTATCACTAGATGTTGATAAACACTGATATAGGCCTAGCTTATAACAGGTTTATCAAAGGAGGAGATAATGGTGGTTATCCATGCAGTCTGGTAATTATCGTGATCTCGTGCGCCAATACCAAGGGTTTGTGGAAAGAGTGTTTGTTTCATATTTGGGTAAAAATACAGTATACTACTAGTAGCACACCGATTTCCCAGCCAATTTTAGTGTGTAATGCTGTTAAAAACTTAAAATATTAGACCTATGCCAGCTACGTAGAGGGCCAACAACGCGCATTGCGCCCCCCCCCCTTGCTTAACCCCCTACAAAGGAAGCTGAATTGTTTCGGGTGTGCTCTTAAAAAAATATCCAAACCACCGCACTTCTACTGCTGCTATCAATTGCATGCACAGTTTACCCAAACTTTTTAAAATTAACAACCGCAAACCAGCTTTTTACTGCTGCTATCAATTGACGACTTGAATTGTACCCGCCTCCTGACGTCACGAGGCAACATGGCGGAATTAGTTGGTATAAATCCTCATTTCGCAAGTTGACGCCTGCTTCACGGCGCAACACTTATCACGTTCTAACTTTTATTCTATTCATTATTTGGACAATAGTTAAATGAATAATATTTAGCAAATATATCATTCTTTGTAATAGCGATTATTTCGATTTTTTTGACACAGTCGTTAGCTTGTTATAACAATGTACGCATCATACATGTGAAAATTATCAATGACTAAAGTTTTCTCAATAATTTATTTGACAAAAAACTACTGATCGGATTTCGACAAGACCTCTTTAAATAAACTAACTTTCTAGATAGAAAGTGCACTGAACGAAACTTTGCAGCATAGAGTAATATGCAGGGTATGTGTTTTTATCTAAAATACGCACTCTTGACGTGCGGATGAGCCGTGAAAAAGTGCACGCTGCATATTACTCTATGCTGTAAATTTTCGTTCAGTGCACTTTCTATCTAGAAAGTTAGTATATTTCTTGTCTAAACAGTCTGATGCATTCTTACAAAGAATCCTTGTCAAAATCCGATCAGTAGTTTTTTGTCAAATTAATTAGGCCTAATGAGAAAACTTAAGTCATTGATAATTTTCACTTGTGTGATCCGTATATTGTTATAACAAGCTAACGACTTTGTCAAAACAATCGGAATAATCACTATTACAAGGAATGATATGTTTGCTAAATATTATTCATTTAAGTGTTGTCCAAATAATGAATAGAATAAAAGTTAGAGCGTGATAAGTGATGCGCCATTCAGCAGGCGCCAGCTTGGGAAATGAGGATTTATACCCAATACTAGTCACGTGACCTATCGATCGTTTTAAGCTCCGCCCATTTCGAGTCGTCAATTGCATTCCCTATGGCGTTCAATATGTGCATACCTAGCTGAAACTAATGATGATTGTTCATGCACCACTCCTACGTAACCGTGGGGATAAATAGAACTTACCACTGAATATTCTGAAGTTTTAGAATTGTGCACATATTTGATGTAGGCTTACTAACTGGTGATTGAAACTATGTACCGGTATTAGATCATGTAAGTCGTGAGTCCGCGTGACTTTCAAGCTACTCTTCGGTCAAGATAGAAGCTACAAGCATCACTTCCCAAACCACATGTTTGATACAGTTACCAAGTCAATAAAACCAGACTTTTGTAAAAAAAAAAAAAAAAAGTTAGCGTAGGCCTAGTTGGAACTGACTGGTTTAAATGTGTAGGCTCTAAATGCTCTTGGAGGCTTAAACATTCACTATTTTGTGACTAGAATTAAACTCCTGCTTTGCCCCGGTTCCAGCTTTACACAGTACCCTCATTGCTGTGTGCTCGTTCTAAACTGGGGAGATGAAGGTGCTAAACTCGCTATGCTGTCCTGTTGTACCTTGTACCAGGACTGTACACAGTTTGTGCTACACTTTAATAACATAGAGGCTAGGAAAAAACCATGCTTGCTTAACTAGCCCCAGTTCAAGCTTTACACAGTACTCTCATTGCTGTGTGCGCATTGTAAACTGGGGAGATGAAGGTGCTAAACTCGCTATGCTGTCCTGTTGTAACCTTATACCAGGACTGTACACAGTTTGTGCTACACTTTCACTGGCAATATACATTTCAATAGTTTATTTTGATGCATTTCACTACTTGTTACTAGGTTAAATACTGCCTCATTAATTTTTCCTCCTTTCTTGGCACGATTCCATCCTTATTGGTCTCTGTGATTGCAAAGGGAGGTACATTGAAAGGGAATATTCGCCTTCGGTGGTCACATTCAACGTCTGACCACTACCCAAGAATAAGCCAACACTTTACTTGATTCACATTTCTTCACAGTTCAGTGTGTGCTTAAAATTGGTTGCCATTCGTTTGGTGATATCTAGGTCACAGGCATATTTAAAATTAGATTTGCTTTTTCAGTGAATTTTCTAATGGTTTGATAATTTAACCTCGATCCCTACACACTGTCATAGAACCAAGTCATTTTCCGATGATGATACCAAATATTTTGTTTATGGTTATCTACTGATACATGTGATGACTCCTAGCGAACTAGGGCTGGCTGAGGTTAATGACTTGAGTTCAATATTGTGGTGTGTTGGTCACTGTAATACAAGATGTAGACCTAGTATTTTTATGTTGTGGCAACACAAAACTTTCTATGCAAAGGGGATTATGTTCATCACAATGCTTGGGAACTAATTTTGTACCCACTAAAAATGACATTCAATTGCTAAGCTGGAGAGACTGCCAACAGTCAGTCTTGGGGTCGCTACTTTTAAAAAGTAGCATGCTATCGCTAACGCTACATGCCCCGAAAAAGTAGCTTCGCTACTTTTTTTCAGATGTAGCGGCGCTACATTCGCGCTACACAAGAAATATAGCGCGCTACTTTTCCGCTACATGTTCGTGTTTAATCAGGGGGTGTCGAGATCTCAAATTATCCCGTTTTTAAAGCCTTTTCACGTCGTGCCGCGATGATTTTTAACTCCATTTATGTCAACTCGATCGTGGTCTATCATCAAAAGCACATAGTTTCGGTTTCCATTGTGATAGAAGGCGTTCTTTCAACTCCTAGTCTTCTAGAATTCTAGGCCTAACGGTCAACATTCATATTGCATTTCTTATTTTCAACGTGTTTTTCGCGGAATCACTGCAGAAGAATGCGACAAACAACTCTAGCCAGGTTCAGAATAACCCTACTGGTGCCGGACAATAGCGATATAGCCCAGAATGTCCCAAAAGAGGGGAATATGACACTAATCACTTTATTTTAATGTGCAATTCAGATGATTGGCGTAATTATTGAGCGGCTTATGCTCTAAATCAATAATCCGACTTCTAATTATCGTGGATACATCTTTGCTTACGACCCTGAAATAGCACTCAAGATTCAGCTTACACGATGTGACAGATCGGCGATCGCTTGCATCCTTCAGACGACGCAGAGAGAGAGCGCGCGCGAGAGAGAGAGAGAGAGACTCGCTCTCTCGGGGACGGAGATTTTTTTGTGTGTGAAGTGAGACGAGATTACGGGCCGGTCTGCAAGGCGAGCACATGACGTGGCGCGGCGGGCGTTACAAGATAGTTTGTAGTGCCGACTTTTGACTTTACGTGCTACTGGGACCGCTGGCGCCGGAACTTAAAAAGTAGCGCAAATATCACGCTAACGCTACAAAAATTGTAGCATGCTACCGCTACAATATGCCCCCCTTAATAAAGTAGCGCGCTACTGGCTCCGCTACACGTAAAAGTAGCATGCTACATGTAGCGCGCTACTCCCCAAGACTGCAAACAGTATATTAGTTTAAAAGCTGTAACAATTATTTTTTTTAATTCAGATGTCTGCTTCTGGGGCTAACCCAATTTGCAATTTTGTGAAAGTACTAACTCGTCACCCCAAGCTCACACTTTATCAACTTCGTACAGAGTATGTTTACAAACTCGCTATTTGTTTGTCCTCGTTGTACCTTGTACCGTACACTGTACACATTTGTGCTACATTTAATACATAAGGCTAGGAAAAACCTGCTTGCTTAATAGCCCCAGTTCAAGCTTTACACAGTCTCTCATTGCTGTGTGCGCATTGTAACTGGGGATGAAGGTGCTAAACTCGCTATGCTGTCCTGTTGTACCTATACAGACTGTACCAGTTTGTGCTACCTTTCACTGGCAATATACATTTCAAGTTTATTTTGATGCATTTCACTACTTGTTACTAGGTCAATACTGCCTCATAATTTTTCTCTTTCTTGGCACGATTCATCTTTTGGTCTCTGTGATTGAAAGGGAGGTACATTAAAGGATATTCGCCTTCGTGGTCACATCAACGTCTGACCACTACCCAGAATAAGCCAACACTTTAACTTGATTCACATTTCTTCACAGTTCAGTGTGTGCTTAAATGGTTGCCATTCGTATTGGTGAATCTGGTCACAGGCATATTAAAATTAGATTTGCTTTTCACTGAATTTCTAATGGTTGATATTTAACCTCGATCGCTACAAAAACACGGTCATAGACCAAGTCATTTTCCGATGAATGATACCAAAGATTTTGTTTATGGTTAATCTAACTGATACATGTGATGCTCCTAGCGAACTAGTGGCTGGGCTGAGGTTAATGACTTGGTTCAAGTGATGTGTATGTTGTCCTGTACGCAGCTGTAGAACCAATTTTTATGTTGTGGCAACACACAACTTTTATGCAAAGGGGATTAGTCCTCACAAATGCCCTTGGAACTAATTTTGTACCCACTAAAAATGACATTCAATTGCTAAGCTGGAGAGACTGCCAACAGTATATTAGTTAAATGTAATTTTTTTTTAATTTCAGATGTCTGCTTTGCTAAACCAATGAATTTTGTGTAAGTAACTACACTCTCACCCAAGCCACCGAGATGCATCTGTACAACTTGACGCTCCAACGAGCGACGGGCATCACTCATGCCGTGCACGGGAACTTTAGCGGCAGCAAGATGCAGGAGATTCTCGTGTCGAGGGGAAAGTCACTCGAACTCTTGCGTCCAGACCCCAACACTGGCAAAGTTCACACTTTACTCACTGTAGAAGTCTTCGGCATCGTTCGCTCGTTAATGGCCTTCAGATTGACTGGTGGAACAAAAGGTAAGACTTTTGGTGATCTAGCTTTGCTTTATTGGATTCTGTAATGTAAACATATTTTTCCTAGTCTATTTACAATATATTATATTATCATAATCATTGAAATTGAAATATATATTAAAAATACAAAAAATGTGGCACGTCGCACACAGCGTGAAAGTTAATCTTGCAAACCAACTCTGACGGGGTATGAATGAATAAGGCTAACTATGTAGGTATTGATTCATAGCAGTTGTCGAAAAAGTTTGCCCCGACTGGGGTTCGAACCCAGAACCTCCGGCTTAACGTGCCATAGCTCTACCAATTGAGCTACCGGGACCACAGAACAAACCTTTACTAAACTGCTATTTGTTGTGATTGTTGACCTCCATGACATAAATCGAACAGAAGACTGCAATGTAGCTGTCAAATCTGAAAGATCGCATGGATAAATCCAAACACATCTCATCTCCCATGAGTTGGGTAGTATGAATATAAGATTTTTAAAGCATAAGCTCGCTTTAAGGACATAGTTATTGATTCATAGCAGTTGTCATCAGTTGTACTGATAATGTAGTTTGGTGGCATGTAAATACTACATTTGTGGAGTGATGATGATTTAATACCTTTGTTCTGTGTTTCTGAATGTTGTTTGATTTCAATCAAAGCTTTGATCTCCACCAAATATCCTCTTCAGGTTTACTTATCTCCAAAATGGATTGAATGCCGTTTATCTGTTGATGTAGACTGACATATTTCTTATAGTGTTGTTTGATTCCATTTCAGATTACATTGTGGTTGGGTCGGATTCTGGGAGAATTGTCATTCTTGAATACATTGCGGCCAAGAATATCTTTGACAAAGTCCACCAGGAAACGTTTGGGAAAAGTGGCTGCCGAAGGATTGTTCCTGGCCAATATTTGGCTATCGATCCCAAGGGCCGAGCAGTTCTAATAGGTAAGCTAAAGCCACAGGCTTTTTATTTCCTTTGTTACCACATTAGGTAGGCCTACACAAAGTACCATATTTAGGCCTACTAGATTATAGGCCACCATCGAGTAATGGGCCACGCCCTTATTTTACTGAATGATGGCCACGCACCACCTTTTTAACTTTATATTTTTTTATAAAGCCCTACCTAGGGCCTATATTTGCATAAAGTGTTAACAAGGCTATACTAGGGCTAAACGGTGCAGAAGGAATATAGTATCCTACGGCATTCTTGTTGTTAAGTGACAAACGAAGACCAGTTCATTCAATTTTTGTGAACTTTTCATTATTTTCAGGTGCGATTGAGAAACAGAAACTCGTGTACATTCTGAACAGAGATGCCGAGGCCAGACTGACAATATCGTCGCCACTTGAAGCACATAAAAGCAACACACTGGTTTACCATACTGTGGGAGTCGATGTGGGCTTTGAGAATCCCATGTTTGCCTGCCTAGAAATTGATTATGAGGTACGTGAACAAATGCATTTTAATTTCCATTCATACTACCGTAGCATAGCAAATGTCTATTGAAATGGTTTTTTAGTTTATTTTGGTTAAATGTGTCCCGTCCAGTAGGTGAGACTGTAAGCACGGGCGTAGAGCTTTCATTCTCGTGTGTGTGTCACTTGGACGTAGCTTACTAGGCTTGGCACTTAGGCCTATGAACGTAATTTCAGGCATTTGTGACCAAATTAAGTGCCTGTTCTGCCAAGACACTCAAATTAAAATGTGACCGGGGACCCCCCCCCACCCTCGAGTAGGGATGAGACGTGTACACGTGTACATAATTTAAAAAAAATGCACATCGACTTTCAATTGACATTGTTCAGTCGTCGAGATTTCAGATTTCAATAATTATATTTTGAAATATGAGCTCTTTCAGTCAACCGCCGCCGCTGCCTTCCCGCAAAACGGTAAGTTGGTTGCGATCCCTGTCCACGGTGGCCTTGCCTTCCCCCCCCCCCCCCACACCCCCTGACCGGCCGACACGTTCCAGATGGTTCCAGACCGCTCGCAGCCGCTCGCCGCCCGCTTAGTTGTTTACGCGTGTTGTGATTTGAGTCAGTGACGCATGACTGTTTATTGTTTAGAATATCTCTTGAGTGGAAGTTCTTTGATAAGATAGACGCGGGAAAGAAAAAAGGTTAAATGCCAACTGCGCGAAGGAGTTGCTGCACAATTCAAGTATCACGGGCACAAGCCTTATCCCCCCCGCCCTCTTCATCACGCAAGCCTCAACCATACCATCACCCTTTTAACTTTCCAAGGCCAATGAAACATCAGCCACGTCATTTACTGACTGATGAACTGAACTGAACGTCGTCGTCGTGTTTACTGTTCAGAATGCAATAAAAATATCCAGTAATAAATAAACATATCCAACTTTTTTTCAGATTTCTTAAAATATACATAGTACACGCGTGTACACGAACAGACAGCCAGCGTGTACACGTGTAGTAAGATACACGCTTTTGCCCATCCCCACCCTCGAGATCAAAACGCAGACTTAGTAGCCTAATACCAAGTGAAACTGTTGTGTCCCAATGTTATTCTATATGAGTGCGGTCTTTATTTTCACTTACACTTCATCTCGTTGTCGACCATTCAAAGATTTACGAATGATTCTTCATGATATTGTGTACATTAACATTGTGCAAATCAAACAATATCACTCGGTTACCTTCTTATCTACTATTAAATATTCCAATTTTCCTTTACTACATAATATTCTGGTTGGATGAGATGATGAATCTTTGGTCCGTGTTTATGAATGTATTTTGATTATATATTACAACAGAGAACTGATCTCCAACACAAATCCATCTAATCACTCGGTCATACTTCACGGCCGTAAGTGGTCCAAACTTGTCTTTATTACTAACAATATTAAATTACAACACAAAATGACTTAAAATCTTAGGCCTAACATAGCTTGCTGAAGAATTTTGTGTTAATTATTTTCATTCATAATCATTTTCGCTCGTAGAGATAACATGGCGGAATCGATTCCGGATCATTTCCTCACTAAGTTTGAACGTTCGTGCGTCATGTTTTGGGGCGTCCCAGAGCGGCGGCAGGCTGTATGATCAACAGACGAGTCTCGTCCATCACGGGCTCCTCGGAAATATCTCCGCGTATCACGGGTTCTGCGGAAAATTACCACCAAAATAACTGTGTATATGTACAATTAAATTCTTCTTTGGAATCTATTTTTATTTCACAATGAATGACCGATTTATTTATTTTTTTAATCTCGGTCATCCCTACTAGCTAGGCATGTTGAAACGTTTTGATGCAAGTTTTTAGAGTACCAATCTCATGTGTCGCTCGGAAGTCACAAATAGGCTTCGCTTAGCTACGTACCTATTTTCACCCTTTTTTTTAAAAAAAAATAATTTGTAGGTTATTGAAAATTGATTTAAATTCCAGGTTAAACTTCTGAACAAAATTCGGTTCATGGTTGGATAAGATGATGAAACTTTGGTCCGTGTTTCTGAATGTATTTTGATTATATTACGACAAAGTACTGATTTTTCCAACATGAAACCTATGAATCAATTTTCTATTGAAAGTGGTCCTGGCTATGTTACTATCAAATCAAATCACATAATCCCCACTTCCCCCCTTCATTTATTTTCATTTATTATTGTTTCATTAAATTATAAAAGGGTACCTCAACAAAGCCCAAGTACTCACTGCTAAATGAGCCCAAACTTGATTAACAATATAAACAATGATTAATATTCTTAACCAAGTTCGCCAAACAATTTTGGGGGAAAAACGTGATCATCTGGCCCTGGTGTAAATTGTAGGGATGTGCGGGTACCCGAAAAACGGGTAATTTTCGGGTAGGTAAAATTACCCGACCTCGGGTCGGGCCGTCAATTCCTACCCGAAAAAGTCGGGTCGGGTAGAAGTAATAAAGAAACACGCCAATCTGCTCCTTTTAAACCTCCCGCTCACACGCCAAACGAACAGCTGACGTCGGAGCGGACCAATCGCTACGACGTGGGCGCGGCTATGCTGTGATGCTGTGTCCTTGGCACTTCCGGCGCTGTTCCCGCTGGAGTAATAGGCCCTACTGACCGTCATTACTCGTCTTCTGGTTATTTAATGCTAATAACGGCATAAGGCAAGTTGAATATTACGTACGTGGGCGAATGGTGAAAAAGAAACAACGCTAATAAACATCGTCTAATGCCTAGGAGGCGAGGCGGCAGGCCTAGAACGAAGTTGCAATTCATCTAGAAGTCCGATCTAGTGCGCATCGTTGCGCGCAGCAGAGCGTTGGGCGGAGTCAGACCGAAAGGCTGGTGCAAACGTGCGATTTCGTCAGATGCATGGCTGGTACAAACGCATGATTTCGTCGGCCGGAAGAGAAAAATACGCGATCGCATCGGTTTTTCTTGGGGTTTTCGTATCGGAAATATTAGAAAACGATTGTTACGATATTATTTCCGAGAATAACGAACGATTGATGCAGGAAAACGATAATAGCGGGGTTTCACTGTACTAGGCCTAGGCCTACTCAAGCAAAAGTTCATAAGACGCCAATTTGGAAGTACTTTGTGTCAACACAGCCCAGAGTGGCTACCTGCAACCAATGCAAAACTGTTTTGTAAGAAAAAAAAAAAAAAAAATGAATTCACAAATAAAAAAAATTTCACTACCCGAGCCCGACCCGAGGGTACTTCAATTACCCGAGCCCGAGGGTACTTTCAATTACCCGACCCGAACCCGACCCGAGTTCAAAAACCACTACCCGCACATCCCTAGTAAATTGTATGCACATGCTCACTGTATTTACCTGTAATCATGCACTTATGGTATCTGCTGCATCTGGCTACCTTTCCGCATGCAGTTCGCAAACTTGGTGCTATACGAACGAAGTCATCGTTGGAGTAAGGATTTTCACGCCTTGCTCCTGGTTATGGCTGCTACAAATCAACATGACTTGCAATAGGCATGTTATAATGTTTTACATGTTTTTAGAGTGCCATAGTGTTCCAACATTTTAATGTGTCGCTTGGAAGTCACAAATAGGCTTCGCTTACCTATATGAAATTCACCCTTTTGAAAAATTAACTTGTAGGCCTATTGAAATATTGCTGCTACAAATCAACATGACTTGCAATAGGGACCGAGATTAGCCACTGAGCGCGCCACTAAAAATACACGCAGCGCTCTGGGCGGCCACTGGGGGAACAAGTTGACTGAATCACATGTAGAATTTGACATTGCTGTAATGGCTATAACAACGCAAATTGTGTTATTAAATGTGGTTTTCAGAAGGTTCATGCAGTATATGAAAACAAACAAACGCTTATAATCTTATTATCATTTTTCTGAAAAAGTATAGGCCTAAAACACCATTACAAAAATAGTTTTAGTTGCTAAACATCATGATTAAAAGTGGATGTTTTTGTTTGCAATTCCAAACGATTCACAACTTGACTAGCCCCTATCCAGAGCTTTTAGAGACAAAATCCTGGCTGACACGTGAAATAAGACAGAGAATCGTGATTTCAGTGTATTAACAAGTCAACGTAGATATCACTAGAATAGGAAATAAATACCTAAACACTCACAATATATCACGAAGTTCACTCGCAACACGCCGCAAGGTCTAAGCCTATGTTTCGTGAATAATTGATTTGAAGTGCATTAGGCCTAGTAACCTACATTAAAAAATGTCCCAGGGGCGTAAAGTTAAACCCTACATGCTACAATTATGCCTAGGCTCTGAGGCTTAGTTTCTTGAGAACAGTTTGAGCAGCTTTCTGTCAGGTTTTGTGTTGATTCTTCTGTAGGCCTAGGCCTATGGTTAAATAGCTGCACCCCTAGGCCCTGGCCACTTTACTTTGTATAAGAACCGAATCCAGTGACATAAGCAACAATGCATTATTAATTTTAGTAGACACTAGACACTACTGACTCTCCTGACAGGCATAGGCAAACAGATAAGACCTAGGTCAAACAAAAAAGGTTCCTAGGCCAGAGGCCTACTCCTAGGTAGGGCCTAGGCCTAGCTGCCTTCCTGGCAATATCAAATCTAAATCTACCCCAATTTCAGTGAATGTGGACCAAGGCCTCGGTTAAGTAGGGTCTATCCATGATGAGTCCGATTTCAAATTTTTGCATGTGCAAAATACCAAAATGAAAACAATACGACTTCGTCCGCTAGGTTCTATCTGCCACATGATCTGTCAACTGTCATGATGCAGTAGGCCTATAGGCCTACTACTCAGTCACAACTTCAGACCTTCCACAGATATGTCTTGCTGGACCAAGGACAATTGGCTATTAGTACTTATCGGCCAAGGTTCAGGTTTGTGTCTAATTACACACTGTTTGCATTAGTAAATAAATGTAGGGTAACAGAAAAACTTTTTATCTATCCATTCACTGCTTGGACCAGTCTGCCGCGCCATTCCCTCTCATGGGGTCTGCCAGGAAAACTGTAAAATATAACATATTTTTCTGTGTTGGCTTAATTTAAAGCCAACAATGCATCAGGACTTCCTGAATACCCTACAAACATTCTCAACATCCATTATAGTCCTGCAATACAGTAAAAACTAAAATAATTCACTCTGACACGTGAGCTAATAGCATAGGAAAGTGCGCAAGGAAGACGATCATTCAGTCAAGTTGTTCCGGATTCGTCCACGGATGGCGCTAGTTGTATGAACGCTCGGTGCCTATAGGCATGTTATAATGTTTTACATGTTTTTAGAGTGCCATAGTGTTCCAACATTTTAATGTGTCGCTTGGAAGTCACAAATAGGCTTCGCTTACCTATATGAAATTCACCCTTTTGAAAAATTAACTTGTATTGAAAATTGATGAAATTCCAGGTTGAACTTCCAAACAAAATTCGGTACATGGTTGGATAAGATGATGAAACTTTGGTCCGTGTTTCTGAATGTATTTTGATTATATTATGACAAAGAACTGATTTATCCAAAATGAAACCTATGAATCAATTTTCTATTGAAAGTGGTCCAGGCTATGTTACTATCAAATCACATAATCCCCACTTTCCCCCCTTCATTTATTATTGTTTCATTAAATTATAAAAGGGTACCTCAACACAGCCCAAGTACTCACTGCTAAATGAGCCCAAACTTGATTGGCAATAAACAATGATTAATATTCTTAACCAAGTTCGCCAAACAATTTTGGGGGAAAAACGTGATCATCTGGCCCTGGTGTAAATTGTATGCACATGCTCACTGTATTTACCTGTAATCATGCACTTATGGTATCTGCTGCATCTGGCTACCTTTCTGCGTGCAGTTCGCTTCCTTTGTGATATACGAACAAAGTCATCGTTGGAGTTAACTCAAAAGAAGGGATGCACATCAATACTTTTTTAATTATCGATTATCAATATGGTTACCGGTATGTCATTATCGAATCGATGTTATCGATAATACCAACAAAGCATGTTCCAACCCATAGGCCCAAGTGGAACCTCAAGTGTGGCAAGTCAAAACAATACAATCGCATTCCTTTGCTGTCTCACTGTCTTCGATGTCATGTGTTTGGCTTCCGTTATCGACTGACCATCAGTCTAGCCAGTGCATGGCCCACATGAGATAATGTCTGTCTTTAGAGTTTGGTTCGTGCCACTATTGACCAATTATTAAATATTTCGATAATCGATACGCCGATAATGAATTTTGGTTATCCATTATCGAAATTATATCCATTATTGATTATCGATTATCGTGTGCATCCCTACTCAAAAGCATATTTTACTGTGTGATGATATTGATAATATTAGGTCCTATGTTTTTTTTTTTTTTTAAATTAAACCTCTCTTGCTGCACGTCATTATGTCTGCATGCGAATTGTTGTGTCAGATAAAATGTAACCGTGCAAAGAGTATACTCCCTCCAACTTGTCGCCTTTGCCCAGATTATGTTTTGGTCAGAGTGAATCAAGCGTGGAACAATTCCTTACTTTAGGATTAGAATATTACCCTTGGTTCTTACTTTGCAGTTTGCTAGGCCTATGGTTAGTATAGATCGAGGAACTTGAGTTCTTGTTGCACATCATCAAGTCTGAATTCGAATTGTTGGATCAGATGAAATGTAACAGTGCAAAGAATATAGACCATCCAACTTGTCGCCTTTACCCAGATCTTGTTCTGGTTAGAGTGAATCAAGCTTGGAACAGCACTTTGTAGGTTCTGCTTCTGATCATGTGTCCACTCCACGCCTAACTGAGCAGCTGCTTCCCTCGCATATCTCCTTCTGACCGCTATGCCTCTGCGGCTTTGCCAACTTTAATAAAATTCTTTGTAGCCTAGCACCTTTAAAAACTAAAAGTGAATTATAAATCTAACATTAGGCTTAAGCTTGCTCAAGTGTTACTTATAATCTACGGCCATAGGTCTGTCCATCCATGTATGCTTTATTGATTGACAACTTTGTAAAGTTTCATATATGTGATTCTTCCTGGCTGAGGGAATAGCGGTGTGCCAACTATCAACAATTGTGTCTTACTATTCCCTCTTAATCAATATTGAAAAATTAAGGGGCTTTGTTTTTGTGTCTCTTACCCATTTGTAAGCCATCTAAATACTAAAAGTCTGCTACTAAACAGTCTATTCTATTGTCTTAGTTGGTTTTGATATGTTTTTGAAACAAGGCCTATATGATTTTTGTTTGTTTAATGACAGTTTGGTCTCTTAAATATTGAATTAAGAGATTTAATCCATAAAATAGTTTTGAATAGTGTATCTGTAAATCTCTGTTAGCCCCGCGTGCTTCCTTCTAATCTAACGTTAACTGATGTATTCCAGGAAGCAGACACGGACCCCTCCGGAGAGGCCGCCCACAAGACGCAACAGACCCTGACCTTCTACGAGCTGGACCTCGGGTTGAACCACGTCGTGCGCAAGTACAGCGAGCCGCTGGAAGAGCACGCCAACTTCCTCGTGTCCGTGCCGGGAGGGAACGACGGCCCGAGCGGGGTACTCATCTGCTCGGAGAATTACCTCACCTACAAGAATCTCGGGGACCAGCACGACATCCGATGCCCCATTCCCAGGCGGAGGGTAATTATTCTTATTCAAAGTCTACCCTTCAATTTCTTTTTATCTTAAGCCTGCAGTGAAATTGTCTTAAAATGAAACGTTTTACTGGCCCCCGGTTCCAGCTGCACTCAGTACAATGATTGCTGTGTGCTCGTTCCTAAACTGGGTAGATGAAAGCACCGAGTGCTAAGTCCGTCCCCGATCTTATTCTGGGCTGGCACAAGGCTCTGCTACACATTTTAACACAATACAGTTTATTGCTTAAGTACCTTGAAGTGACTAGGATTTTCAACTGCCCCCGGTTCCAGCTGCACTCAGTACAATGATTGCTGTGTGCTCGTTCCTAAACTGGGTAGATGAAAGCGCCGAGCGCTAAGTCCGTCCCCGATCTTATTCTGGGCTGGCACAAAGCTCTGCCACATATTTGAACTTGTGCAAGTGCAATTTAAATTGGTTGACCAACAGCAATATTACATTTCTTGTATCTGTTGATTCTATTTTCTAAATCTTCAGTAAGATTCCTTGAGCCAACTAGTGAACTGATCTTGCAAGCAATGCACTGATCTGGGTAGGCCTATCAGGACCCAGACAATTATGTACCATTGATAGCCGTTTTCACTGGTTAGTCATTTTCCGATGATGATACCAATTATTAGGGGTGTGCGAGTAGCACTTTTTCAAGTCGAGTCGAGTTCGAGTTCGAGTAGTAAAAAACCAACGATCTCGAGTCGAGTTTCGAGTAGTGCATTTTTTTTAAAAATACTGTACATGGACCAGTAGCGGAAAAACAGGTCTAAATAGCGCTGAATGAAACTCCACATCACCTTTTAAAATAATTATGAAGGTACTATTTTAGTATGCAAAGAAAAAAAAGGACAAAACTACCTCTGTCCCTCTAGCACGTACCACACAACAGTACGCAGTAAGTAAAGCGATTTGGCATAGCCTAGGCCAAGTTTCATTCGGTGCTACTTAGTAAATATCAGTGGGTTTGTAGGTAAAATAAAATAGTACTCATTTAATGATTTCAGCAATTAAGTCATCTGTAATTTTCAAACAAAATACTACGTTTACATGCAGGTTTGAAAACGATTTCAAAACGTTTTGAGTTTTTAAAACTGCATGTAAACGCTTCGAATCTTGGTTTGGATCGGTTCAAGTCAATCCTGTTTGCTAGTAGAGGTGACTTGAAAACTAGTTTTGAAAACTGTCATGTATACACCTGGCTGCAACCAAAACGCTCGTTCCGTTGCAATTTGAGGTTATGTTTGCTAAAAGCAAGTTAAGAACGTGATCTTGGTATTCTGAATTATGTTCTAAACGTTACGGCAAATGTTTTTGGTGATCTAATGAAGTTATACTTATGTTATACGCAATAAAATTATATATATTTTTCATTAGAAAACAGTGGAATTTGTTTAATACATTGTGCTGTCTACCGGGAAATAAGTGAACTAAATAATAGTTTTGAGATCGTTTTCAGATCTATATCATGTAAACGCATCATCGTTTTGACTTGACTCAAGTCAAAACTTTTCAAAACTGCATGTAAACGTAGTAAATGACAGTCACAGACATGACATAAAAATTTGATAATGCATGCCCAAGATATTCTCGATTTCGGAATCGTCTTTTCTTTTCGGAACATATTCGGGCATATCTAGAAGAGAAAAGGTGATGTAGAATACTGATTGCTAGGGCTGTGCAAGCAGCAATTTTAAAATTTGAGCAAGATCAAGCAGAAATGAGAATTCCTGCTTGAATTTCGAGCGAGATTGAGCAAAATTCGAGATCGAGCAAGACTCGAGCGAGATCAAACTAATATCGAGATTGAGATCAACATAATAATATTAAGTAAAATGTTTTAAAAATCACCTCATTAGGCCTAGGCCTAGGCCCTACCTGAAAGCCCAAAAACGAGGCATTTTGGAAAAGCCATCTCCAGAAGTAGGCCTAGGCCTAGCTAGGCCACAGAGCTCAGTGGCCTAGGTTCCCTGGCTTATCTCGCACAATAATAACATTGCAAGTAGTAAATATAGCGCATTCTTGTCATAAATGTCCAGGGATTCTTCTGATGTATTTTTAATCATGTGGGGAAAACGTTTTAGGGGTAGGGCCTAGGCCTAGGCCTAGATCTATGGCCTAATCTAGCCTTGTAACCAACCAACAAGCAACTTCCCGACGAAAAATCATAATAAGATCGATCAAATTAAGCGGCAATGCAACTTTCATAGCCAAACCTGAAGACAACACATCAAAATCAACATTAATAATGGTTTCTTATGATCGTAAAACTGTTTAAAAAATACGCGTCTTGGTTAGGTCGCCCTAGGCCCTAGCCTAGGGGAGCCTAGGCTTGCGGGATGCTACACTTGGACTTGGACCGTCAACATTGTCTATATTCTCCGTGATAAGTTGTTCACATTGGTTCTATCACTATAAAAAAATGATGCATTTATGCAATTACGACGATTAAACTGTGAAGTGACGCCGTGACAACAGCGTGAAAATCGTAAAAACAAGCAAAGCAAGTATTGAAAATGGCGTCGCTACTAGCTCGTCATCATGACGTCATCATAGCAAAATTCGACATGTCGACTTAACAATCGATTCTTACGCGATTTTGATAGAAGCGCTACCTGTTGGATAAATCTGAACAATTTGTAGTCGGCGGCTCAGTCAACAAAAACTACTCGACTCGACTCGATTTTCGTAAAGTACTCGAACCACTCGAGTCGAGTTGCAACTACTCGACTCGACTCGAATTTTCGAGTACTCGCACATCCCTACCAATTATTTTGTTTATGGTTAATTGCTGAAATACCTAAGTGATGACTCCTAGCAAACTAGGGCTGGCTGAGGATAATGACTATAATTTTACATCTTATCTCCATTATTGTTGAATGGCATTTGCCTTCACACAAACTATTTTGTTCATTATTGCAAAACCATTGAATAGTTCTTCTCTTCCGTCATCAATCAATCACACCTAAAACCTGGAGAAATTCTGTTTTCAATGTGGAAAACTGGGAAGGTCGTGGAATTTATTGACCTAAAATAAGTAAGACCCTGGATTGTGGGTCCTAGGAATTAGAGATTGACCTCGTTTGACTTGTTCTAGAATGACCTTGACGATCCCGAGCGTGGGATGATCTTCGTGTGTTCGGCGACTCACAAGACGAAGTCGATGTTCTTCTTCCTCGCTCAGACCGAGCAGGGCGATATATTCAAGATCACCCTGGAGACCGACGAAGACATGGTCACCGAGATCAAGCTCAAGTATTTCGATACCGTTCCCGTGGCAACGTCGATGTGCGTCATGAAGACCGGTTTCCTCTTCTCCGCCTCCGAATTTGGCAACCAGTGAGTTATTTTTAATTTGTTTGCTACACTTGCTGTATACCTTGCTTAAAAATCTATCCAATGCATTCTGAAGTTTAACTTATCATAATTTTACTCAAGTTGCAATTAGGGCTTTGAACGGGTACCCGCCAGTTGATAATAACCCGGGTAATGAAATAAGTCGTCGGGTACTCGTTTGACTTCTGTTTTTCGTCTCAAATTTCGCTCAATTACTGCAGTCGCAGGTCAGTTTTCACTCGTCAGCAGGCAGCGGCGGCAGTAAATGATTCGTCATTAATAAGCGCTTGAATTTTTTCTGTGTCGAGCTCCAGTGAGTGGCATCACCGACATCGACGGGAGCCTAACATTACGCGGAGAACGGTGGAGGCCCTCGCTGCGCGCGCACCATTATTCATTGTAATTGGCTGATACGTGACTGGTGGAGATATTTTACATTGAGGCAATATCAATTGTTCCTCCTGCAAGTGAGTTTTCAACAGCTGGACATTAGAAGTTCGAGCATTATTGGCACCCGTGACTGCCGACATGAGAACGTGTGTTAAAAAGTGACTACCTGTCAAAACAAAGTAAATAGTTGTCTACCTTTACAAATGGTACTTATTTTACACTTTCTTCGTAATCGTAATTTAAAAAACTCGTAATTTTGTACCCGACCGTAAGATGCGACGGGTACCCGGTGAGGCAATTTTACTAATTTGCACAGCCCTAGTTGCAATCAAACTTGCTAACTAGATTCTACTTGATTATTACAATACAAGTGCTTATATATCTCCGCTGAAGTCAAAGATGCATGTTGTTCAATTTTATGGCATTCACTTCACAGTTTTTTCGAGTTTCATTTTCGGGTTCGTGCCAGGCCGAGCTTGGCTTTAGGCTCCAAGCCTACAAAAACACTCAGTTCTCTCATTTTCATCAACACTCACAGACGGTCTTGTCAACGAAGCGAATACTTTTGCGGAAGAATGCAGCAGCCAGCGATCAACAGTATTCCAACTCGACTCGACGCAGTAGAATGCAAACGTGTCTCTGTCTCATGTGGGAAAACCTCTCACTACTATCGCCCGCGCGGAAGCTCTCACCGCAAGATAAGCCTGGAAAAGAAAGAAGATAGGCCCTAAGCCCAGGAATAACAATCCAATGCGTCAAGATTACGAATTTCGTGAATCGGTTGAAACATGATCGCATCACAATAATTCTTGTTCCACCTAGTTCCACACCGACCATCTTTGTTCTTGGTCAGCACTCAGCTGTGTTGGATCTTATGCGCACCTAGTTCGCGTAGGCCATGCATGACACTACTCTAGATAATATATCACCGCATCTATCTCTCTTGCACTCACTCGTAGGCATGGGCACGAGTGGCTGGGCGTGCGGAGAGACAGACGGAAGCACGTGTCGGCTTACAACTCGACTCGAGTTACTCTTTAGGCACCGGGCAGGCTCCGAGGGAAAGACCGCTTTGACGTAGCGCGAAAAATAAACCGGTGAATTAGCCTAAAAACGGTTGTGAAAAATACCCGGATCTTAACTCGGCTCCGGGTAATTTCTAGAACTGGGTACCCGATGTCATCCCTAAAAAATATATATCCTAACCATTTAAATTTTTTTTTTTTTTTTTTAAATGCTCTGCTCATTTTTTTTCTTCCTCTGCTCGACTTGACTTAAATTTTAGGCTCGCACAGCCCTACAGTTTTTATATCCATCGGCGGATCGACCTATGTCTACAGTTTTAACGTTATTCCTCTGGTGCTTTTCATTGTGTATCATGTACACCCACCATATATATGATATAGACCTAACCGAGGCAATTGCCAATCACTGCCGACTTTGCTTGTAAGTTATTTTGTGCACGCGCGTCTGTACTAATCGGACTTTATTCATTGCTAAATATTGACACTCCGTACACGCCTTGGATATTGTTGTTATGTTGTATATTATGTTTGTTATTTTTTAATACAGACAACAATATAGAAAGAATTGAATCTAATCATGAACCCCTTGATCCTTGCAGCTATCTGTACCAGATCGCTCACTTGGGAGATGACGACGACGAACCAGAATTCAGCTCGGCGATGCCACTCGAAGAGGGAGACACGTTTTTCTTTGCCCCTCGACCTCTCCGAAATCTAGTGCTCGTCGACGAGCTCGACTCTCTGTCTCCCATCCTCACTTGCCAGGTTGCAGATTTAGGTGAGTTGGTGACTAGAGTGTAGACCACAAAGGGAACTCTCATGCAGACATTCTCACTATTTCCCCATGCATTTTTCAACCTCGGCAATATCTCGCATGATAATGACCTTGTGCTAATGTTAATTTTTTGTATTTTAAAACTAGGGATGCACACTCGGCACACAATCAATAATTGAAATACAGTAAAACCTCCATTATCCGTATCCGATCACCGATTATCCGTTCGCCCATATTGTCATAGAGCTCAAAAAATTAAATTAAATTAAAATAAATACGTAAATAAAACATAAAAATAAATTCAGACGCCGCACCGCGCTTTTTTAAATGTACTCACATACATTTGTAGGCCTAGTGCAAGAGAGATAGATCGGCGATATATCTAGACTCTCGAGTAGTGTGCGTCGCGCGCATCGCCGGTAACGATCCTTCCCGACTGCGGCCGATCGTGCTTCGGCCCCATAGATATTATTGAAACACCGGGTGCACTCCATGCGATGCAACGTCGCTTCTGCTGTCCGTCCGCAGCGCCAGACACCAGTGCTTTTACGGGGGTGCGCACTGACCGCACGGCGCACGCACATGCAGACCTGACTTGACTCTTGAGCAGTCCGCGTGCGCATACGATCCAACCGTCTCACAGTCACAGCTGAACAAAGATGGTCGGTGTGGAACTAGGTGGAAGAAGAATTGTGATGCGATCATGTTTCAACCGATTCACGAAATCACGAAGGCCTAGGCCCTATTGTGATTTCAACCTAGCAGCTGACGTTTGCAAGTCTGCGAGATGCTCGACAAGTTTCACGATTTCATTATTAGGGGAGAGGGTGCATAAATGGGACACTTTTCACATTTAAATTATTATTTCCTCAAATTATGTTTTTTTCAAAAATTTGAAATAGCCAACTTTAAGAGCCACCCTTTAGACATAAATTTCAGATTTTGTTGTTCACGAACTATTTCTTTTTAATAACCGTACAGGTGCAAATTAGAAAGTCGACATGTGTCCCATTTATGAACCATGAGGTTGTTAAATGGGACAGGCCTAAAAATCACAGAAATAACCATCCATTAAGCATTCTAAAGACATAATTTTATTTATTTTATTTTAAATACAAAACATTATCATTTTGTAAGCTCAAGGCTATTTAACTACACCATTAACCCCCTCAAACTTCACAAAGTCCATTGCAAAAAACAAGAACGACTTAGTCCGGGCAGTCCCGCCTCCTTTATTTCTAACTGTCTGCGGCAGACGTTTCAATATTTCTTCTTTATGAACATCAGAAATGTCTTCTTGCTTAGGGTAGAAGAAGCTGCTACCACCTGCGTCTTTTCTACGTAAGAATTGACATTGAAAAATGTCCTCGCTTTTTCCCCCCATAATTCGCCCCACAAAGTTGATGTTTTTCTCACTACCATCTCCGGATGAAAATTTGTAAGCCTGCCTACTTGATGTAAGCCCTAGACCTAGCTAGGGCCTATGGTAGGCCTACTTGGTGTAGGCCCTAGGCCTGGGCCTAGCCTACTTGATAGGGCCTATGGGCCTTAGCCTACCTACTCTTAGATGGTTGGTTTAGGTCTATGGCCTAGGCTAGGGCTTGGGCCTATTGGCTTAGTTCAGGCCTGGGTAGCCTAGGCCTACTTTATGGGGCAGCTATGTGGGTGAAGGGCCTTCAGTTAGGCCTTAAATAAATTATAATGTGATACATTGGCTCTGATAACCATTATTTATCCATAATCAAGCATTTAGCAAATGTCCCATTTAGCAACCTGCATCCATGTCCCATTTATGAACCTCAAGCATTGTTGACAACATGTCCACTTGGCCTAAAAAAATAGGTAAGATAATGATGAAACCAGAATTATTTCTTCTTTCCAATGTCTCAATTAAAAGTTCCAGAATGGCATCTTCAAATTTCACAAGGTCTTATGTCTATTCTTTATTTTATTGTCTTTGAAGGAATTTCTACTTTGGAGGTAGCAAAAAACCAAAGTGGAATAACAATTAGAAATTGTCGGCAATCTTTATAATTTTTGTTTATGAAGAAGCAGTACCACTGCTGCCAACTTTTGGTAAAAAAGCTAAACTAAGAAAAAATCAGCTGATTAGATATAGCCACTGTCCCATTTATGAACCGTCCCATTTATGCACCCTCTCCCCTACGCTTATTATCATTAGGATGTTGCACGGGATTTATGGTTGTCGGTGGACTCTCATATTTCTCTCCAATAACGGCAGATGAAGTTGAAAACAATTAAAAATGGTTTCGTCGTTCGCGTCGATTTTACGCCTAGTTTAGGCGTCTCGTCTCTTTGTTACGTGCGTTGTTGGGTAGCCTGGAACTTGACCTTGACTTTTTGATACTTCGTTTTTGGCGAGTGGTTGGTAACAGGCCATGCTGCACATCAGGTTATGCGCAGTAGTTGTATTGCAGGTGCAGCGATTCAAATGCTAGATCGTAAAAAAAAAGCGCGGTCGCACGATAAGTTATCTGCGAGTGTCAATTTGCCAACTCGCAAGCACCAAATTTTCACTCGCAAATTACGAGCTTGCGAGTGGGATTGTCGAGGGTTGATTGTATCGCATTAAGTTTCAAATGAAAAATTAGATTGGTTTTGGTTTTTGTAGCCCATAGAAAATTAAGGCTTGTGTTGTTGGATAAGATGATGAATCTTTGGTCCGTGTTTCTGAATGTATTTTGATTATATCACCACAAAGTACTGATATCCAGCATGAAGTCTTGTATTTTCTATTTACCTCTTACGGTTTTATCTGGGAACAGTTCTCACATATCTGCTCTGTATTGTGACAATGATGACCAATCTTAAACCTAGCTCGCCGAAGAATCTTGGGGAGAAGATCATGATCTGAGTCACGTTCAAGGTAGGGATGACTTCGGGTCGAAAAATCCGGAACCGGATCCACCCGCGCCGGATCCGGTTCGAAACCGGTTCCTACACATATTTTTCTTTCTCAATTTTCGTAAATTTGAATCTGCGCGGGCTAATTTCGATTGGAAACATGGGCGGGGCGATAATCGATTCGAATTTCGATAGGGGGCGGAGCCACGCGGAGCCGTGTCCCAGACATTGTAGGAACTGCTTAGTGAGAAACAGTTGAACAAACAATGGCCTACAAGATTGTTTGCTTTCGTTTTCGTTCATAAAGTTTGGATTATGTGATCTTAAACGTGAAAAATAGAATTAGTATATGATTAAAATGTTATTAACAAGTTCTGCAATGTTATTATAACACAACACATGGGCCTAGGCTAAGCCTAGGTCAAAATTGTGACGCAACATTCATAGGGCCTAGGCCTAGGCCTAAGAATTTTGCAACCACGGGTGTTTCCGGCTCATTTATTCTCGTCTGTGCCTAGGCCCTTGGCAACTTTTAGGTTAAAAATAGAACCGGTTCCGAAAAAGGGGAACCGGATCGTAATGGAACCGGTTCCGAACCGGTTTCCGGGTACCCGAAGTCATCCCTAGTTCAAGGTTTTCAACTTGACTACAGTTATCATAATTATGTATAAGTAAAGAGAACTACTTTCTAGGGATTGCAACTTTTTGAAATTTGAAATTGAATATGGGAAGTGTTCAAACTCACTCAATTTAAAATTAAATTAATCATAGTCATATTCAAAACTATTTGAATACGTAGTTTGATAGGTGTAGTGGGTGACTAGTTGAACGTACGTCTGATGACGTATTTTGATCATATTACGACAAAAGTACCGATGTCCCAACATGAAGTTGTGGCCTTTGATAGCCACTGGTGTACGGTATTCTGTATTTCTTTTTACCTAGATATGGTTCTACCTAGCGATGAACAGTCCTCATACCTCTATTCTGAATTCTGACTATGATGACCAATCTTAAACCTAGCTCGCCGATGAATTTTGGGGAGAAAATCATGATCTGAGTCACGTTCAAGGTGTTCAATTATTTGCCAACAGTATAGAGATATTCAAAGATATCGATTTTTCGATACGATATCGCTGAAAAATTGAGCCTACTTTCGATATCGATACCCCGCCGTCGTATCGGAAATATCGCGATATCATAGCTTTATCATTCTCGATGTTAAATGTCCCGCCGCGGTCTGCACTACACATTTCTGCAGTTAAACGGAACGCTCCTCCCACTTTTCCACTACAATCCCCGCCAGCGCCTAGCCGATACGTGCGCACCTCCCTCCAATCTCGCTCTCGATTCACGTAGCGCGCTGCATGGGACTTCAGTCAAGTTGCTCCCGTCGGAAGTGACAACATCGGCGACGCGACTCGTTATCTTTACACATTCCGAGTTCAAGCATTATTTATTAGGAATGTGCGAACGTTCGAAATTCGAACTTGAACTCAAAACTTTTTTTAAGTTCAAGTTCGGTTAGAGTTCGAAAAAAGTTCAGAGTTTTTTGTTTGTTTTTTCCTTCTTATTTGTGGTGGTGTGTGGTCACATATTATTTGACAAGTCAAAAAATGGTTCTCAGTTTACAGGTACAAATTTAAAAATGAAAAAATGGATGGTGGAGGTGCCGGTCCAGACTTGTCACTATTTTACCTATTATGACGGTTAGATATACCTTTAAGTTGGGTTCGAGTTCGATACAGTTCGAAGTTTGTTTTTTTTTAACTGGGAAAGTTCAAGTTCGAAGTAAAAATAGTGGGTTCGCACATCCCTATTATTTATTATGAGGTATAAAAAACATGTTTCAAGTAGATTCACTTGAAAATCGGGCCCGGGGTAGAATAGGCCCAGAGCATGGCTCTGCTAATCGTAAAAGGCGATTCAAGAGAAAAAGTCCACCTCGCAAACATCAGCTAGTAAGAGCGGAGTATCTTACTCCCCAAACTAGAGGCGAGCTCTGGCAATCGTCGTCGGGGACTTTGCCCCCTTCCCTTGACGACCCCCCGGCGACGATGACAATGACACAACGAACGATGACAAAAGACGATGACGACCGCGACGTGAGAAACCCCTCTTCCTCTCCTTACCCGTGGCTGGTTCTGACCAGCATGGGCTCCTCCTCCCCACCCCCCTTAGGCTAGAGTGGTGCATTATGACCTAACGGTTGACGCGTCCTTAATCCAAATAAACCAAAATCGATGACTTCACTAATATCCCATCAATATTAAGCACACAAGATTAACATTTAAATCGTAATATTCGCAGTCGAAAAAAATTCAATGTCTATATTTCTTTTAAAATTACGATATGGGCAAAACTGCGCTGATATCGATACTGAAAAAAATATCGTTGATCATCTCTATGACAGTACTATGATTGTGCATAAACAAAGAGTATCACTTACTAAGGCTGTGCAACTACTTGAAACTTAAATTGAATATGGGAAGTGTTCAAAACTCAATTCAGAATTAATTTAATAATATTCAAAACTATTTAAATACCTAGTTTGATAGGTGTAGTGGGTGACTAGTTGAAAGTCTGATGATGTATTTTGATTGTATTAGTACGACAAAGTACAGATATTATCCAACATGAAGTTGTGTGCTTGAAATCCACTGGTGCACGGTATTCTGTATTTCTTCTTATCTAGTGTTGAACAGTTCTCACACCTCTATTCTGAATTTTTACTACTGTGACAATGATGACCAATCTTAAACCTAGCTCGCCGAAGAATTTTGGGGAGAAAATCATTATCTGAGTCACATAAATGGTATTTAACTTGCCCAAATAAAATATTTATATGCCTACTATAAATTGCATTTAAAGAGTATGCCATGTAGTCTAGGTAGGGGAGTAGGCCTAGTCAAAATTTTGAATTTAATATGGGAAGGGAAGGGTTCAAACTTGATTCAAACTTATATTAATAATTAATTTTAAAAAAAAATAAAAAAAATCGAATAATAATAATAATTTTTGTATCGGACGACCAGTTGAGCTTCCTGATCGACTCTCCGTTGATATCGCAAGGTCCACTCTGTGTAGGTTTCGCTAGCATGCATGGGCTGATCAGACGTACATGTTTAAACTTGACTTAATTGATTCTTCTCTTACTGTGTGAACTGAGTTCTGAATTTTTCTAGTTCTGTTGGTGTCAGCATTTTTAATAACGGCACTTTCATTTCCAGCCAACGAGGACACCCCGCAGTTGTACATGCTCTGTGGCCGAGGGCCCCGATCGAGTGTGCGAGTTCTGAGACACGGACTGGAGGTTTCGGAGATGGCGGTATCCGAACTGCCTGGCAACCCGAACGCTGTGTGGACGGTGAAACGCAGGATAGATGGTGAGTCGCCTTAACCAAGCAACGACTTGTATTGTTGTTCCAAGTGCAAGGAATCCACTCATAAGATCGGCATTTCAGTACTAATTACTAATTAGGTCACTTAACCTTTTCTTTGGACTCGCATTACATTTTGTGTCGAGTTAATTGAAGATGAAAAAGGTCTAAAATTTTATTTTTTACTTTCACTTCCATGCCTTTCTTGCCATAGATTCTTTACGCTGATCAACAATATGTTCCATCTTAGACTTCTTAGGTCAACAGTATTTTATAGTACCATGCTGGGTATTCCTTTCAGCGTTGTTTGCAGTGTTGTTTGCGGAAGCGGTTGTTCAAACTTTTATTTTTTATTTAGCCTAGACTAGAATAGTTTGTCTAGCAAACCAGAAACCGTAGGCATGTAACTCTTCTTTTAATTTATTGATGGCAAACAATTAACTTGGACTATTTGAAATAAATAACTTGTGGGCCTTCTTAAAACTCTAGTAGGCCTATTCACTTCCAGCTAAAATCAATATTTCTGCATGTTAAATCCTGTTCCCTGGCTGACCAATAAACTAACGCCTCGGCCTCGTCATTTGCCCGATTATAGGCATACGTTATATCTACTTTTTTTAAGTTGCTCAAGTAGGTAAAGCTTAAAATTGATATGAAAAATTGGATTGCCGTCTGCGGTAGCTCATAAGATTGGGGCGTGGGACCTAAGCGTGACGGTAGAAGGATGCAGGTTCGAATCCCGCATAAAGCGTGGGTTTTTGTTGTACTTTACTCTCATCGTCTCGAATAGGCAAGCAATATAAATTGCAATTATGGGAGACGTGTGATGGAAGCGGTGCAGTTCCGATTTCACAGTCTGCCCCTTCATTCACGCATGAAATTATTTTGTTGTGCTAATAAATAAGGCTGTGAGACGACGAAGCTACAACCCCATGCATGGCTGTTCTAAGTACATGTGTGGCAAGTAAACGTGATTGCTCACAGCACCCTTTTTCTGTCGTATGATCTCCCATAGAGACATTAACCCGAGAGTAGTCGCGCCCCTGTTTGTAACGTTAGTAGTCGCGCGTGGTCCTTTAGACCGCATTATTTATTATGGACTTATAACGTTAGGATGATGTTTTGATTACGAATGTAAGGTAATTTATCATATATGTGACAGCATACATGGTTAGCCTATATCAGGCCAGCCACCAACTATTTTTTTAAATCCTGTTCCTACCATGAAAAAATCCTGTAAAATCCTGTAAAATATATCATCTATTTTTTGTTACGCAAAACTTGCAAATTTAGCCTAGCTTTTGCATTTTGAATAAAATCATGATGAATCAGGTGCAACTGTACATCAGTAGGCCAACCAACACATCCAATAACACATCCAATATTAAAATAAAAAAAATTATTATGTTTAAACTTACAAGGTTCATGGGGAACGTCTGGTGAAGATAAAAACCAAAAAACATGTTGGTCTGCATCACCATGGCGTTTGAGGTCTTTAAAGCCTCCCTTTGTAATGTTGAATTCAGAATTGCAAGTCGAACACATCGCACTAAAATCCGTTTTTCCCTTCTTTAGCCATTTTAGTTCTATTTCCCATTCACTTTTGTACTTCTGTCTATACAACGACCTGTCCGGCGAACCTTTGCGTTTCTTGTTCATTTTCTTCTGAAGTAAGGCCTGAAGTACTATCAACTAAATATCTGACTGAATTTGCTGGAAAGACGAAATAAAACAAGTACCGTATCATCCCGAATATAGTGCGGCTGCGTATATTGTGCGAGTAGTGTTTTTGAGAAAAGAAATAGAAAAAAAATGAAAAAATCATGAAAATTTATCAATTATAAATAAACTGTTTTGAAAGGCATTATAGGCTATCTTGATTTTTACCTGAATCTGGCAAGCATTTTCCTTATTTTATTGATAATTATACCAGAGTCCCTACTTGGGCTAGGGCTAGGCAATGCCTAGGCTAGCCCTAGCGTACGTGTAGGCTAGGCCTAGCCTAGGCCTAGGCCCAAGCGTCACATAATTGAAGATCTATGCAGATACTAGGCCTAAAACAAATTAGGCCTAGGAATACTACGTGGGTACTGTGACGGCAAAAAGTAGGCCTAGGCCCTAGTCTGCGTGCTAATTGTGTTCAATTCCGAATCTTTGTATGTTGTCAACTGGGTTCAAAATTATGACTTGGATGCGGGAACCAGGGAGCGTGAATACACGGCGTCAAAAATAAACATCCTTTATTGGTTTTGTTGCGTCTATATCACTAATATTTCCGATAAACGATCGTGAAGAAAGAATGCCAGAGAATATTCCACTTAAGCACTTTTTACGTAATTTAAAATCGTAGTTGCGTAGCTTGACATTTTCCATCTTCCATCTTTGCATACATTTCACTGGCTATCGAAGGTCAAACTCACCGAGCATCCCTATTGGATGAAAACGAGACGACCCAGCCAATAACGGAGCTAGAAACCAGTACTACAAATGCACTCGTGGCGCGCTCTATCGGCCATCGCTGGAACTCGTAGCAACTCGTAGCGCTGGAGGCGGAGCTAGCACTGTGCGCATAGTTGAGCGCATAGCCACGTGACGGGGCGTTCCAAGTAGTATAACTAGCCCACTTACAAACCATCTTGCAAAACTCGCTAGCAACGTTCATTACATGAGTGGACAAAATGAAAATTCTGTTTTTTTGTGACTCGGCGATTTTACTTTTCACGTACAAACAGACTCGTTTTAGCGCGATTTTCAAACTTTTGATTAAAACACGTGAATAATCGAAAAATCCGTGAATGATACCAAATATCCTGTACTCCGTTTTATACCCTAAATATCCGTGAAAACGGATAAAATCCGTGAAAACGGCAGGCCTAGCCTATATTAATCAATGATCAATAAATAATCAATCAATAATCAATCAAACACAGAATGATTCAAACCTACAAAAAGGTATAAAAATATGTTTTGAAACACCCTGTAGTTAGAATTATTAGTAAACCAAGACAGTAATAGGTTTGTTCGTTTGCGGACCTAGTGTTAACACTAAAAAAGTCAGTGTCTACACTTTACAGTTTACACTGGCTTCAAGGCTAGTGTTATGAGTGCCAGTTTTAACACTGAAGCGAACGAACGGACCAAAATGGCTCATTTCACAAAAGTGTGTACGAACGAACAAACCTATAATTATGCCAACACTGTATGTTGAAGAATAATCAACCTACAATAACAAAATACATGTCTCATAATAGTGATTGAGTATGCATATTTTTGCCTCCCTTAGTAGTCGCGCAGCGGTCGAAAAGACCGAGCAACCGATCAGGACCTCTTATCTTAGATGAAGTTCTGCAGAACACTGAATCGCGTATTGCACACTGGCTTCACAAATCTATTTTGGGAAGATAGGCGGAACTAGACAAGCCACGCATGCGCGCTGTACAAATACCAACTGTTGAAAAAAAAAGTCGGTCTAAAAGACCACACACGACTACTCTCGGGTTAAGCAACAAAAATTGATCTTTCAAAAATCCGATTACGGCTATGAATATTTTTGTCTACACGGTTTTTCTACGGTCGACAGAGTTTTTAAGCAAAACTTCAATTTAAGGCAAGTGGTGTTGTGAGATGGCAGTTGTAGAAGTTAGCCCTGATGGAGGCTCTTGCCAATTGAACTTAACCAGTAGGCCTACAATTGTTAATTTATTTTAATAAATTGTTTTTTGTTTCACCCTGACTAGGACTGCCAAAGGGCCTAATCCAAGAATTAATTTGCAACAGAAGCATGAAACAAGTTATGCCCCAACTAGTAAAACATCGTCCAAATAATTTAAAAATATAAATTTGCACTGCGGATTCGATAAATTTCTCACTTTGCGCAAGGGGTATTCAGTTCATGAAAGTTGATAGAGGTCCGTGCTTGAATGCACATTTGCAATGCCTGTCATTGTATTGTTTTATTCTATTCGTCATTTGATAACATGGTTAATTGATGAAAAAACGGCATTTGATATTTAACATACAAACATGTGTGGATTCCCAATTGCAATTGTAGCCTATAAATTAGGTTTACTTGTACTGAACTAATAATATAATTAGGGGAGATGTTAAATTGCCTATTCTTGGATTGGGGCAGATTAAAAGAGCAAGTCAACTTGGTTTGCATGTTCAGGCAGTAATTATATCGATATTGCATAGTTTTCTTATGCTTTTTCAAAATCCATCTAGCCCTTGGCACTAGTATACGAGTATAAAAACTTAATTGGGACCCCGGTTGTGAAATTCTCTTTGTAATTTGGAACATATTAATGACAAAACTGGTTGATTTGATACACGTTCTATCAATCACCAGTTCTTTTCTTTTTCAGACCATCTGGGCTGGTAATTGAAGATGCGTAAGGCAGCATTGCAGGTGAGGATTAGACCATTCAGTGGTTTTGAGGGGCGAATTCACTGCACACACGATTTGGACTTCCACGCGACTTCTTCTCTGGTCGTGATAGGGAGTTACACGTTCCTTAATATCTAAACGGGATGTAAAGCATACTGGCCTAAGTTCACAACTACACTTAAGTCTCCCATCCCCCCCGGACACACTGTGTCCTCTTAGTACACAATAGTAGGCACACTATTGTATGAGGGTGTTTTAGTTGTAAAGAAGGGTCCTAGATTAATTAACAGCTGCTCACTCTAGGTTGTATTATAGAGACATAATGCAACAAGTAGGCCTTCTTGTTCCCATCTATTGCTGCCAATTATCTTCACTAAGCGTCGAGCATCCGAATAACGGCCATCCGCCCAAAATCTTGCGATGATTGTATTTTTTTGTATAATTTTGTAAGCACACCTGGTAGTTAGAAACGTTGTGAATATTGATTATTTCATTTTATTTTGGAAATTTTGAAACTAGGCATTTCAAAAAGATTGTGGGTCTACTTTTTCCCCACTGTCCCGGGAATCTTTGTAAAGGCTACATTTAAAAGCATAGACTTATGAGCACAAAGATGTTATGTAACGTTAGTAAAATATTTTAGCCTTGATATTTTTGGCCTGATGAATGTGCTTGCAAAGTTTAACCTAGGCCTACCATAATAGATATTAAATTCAAAAGCAAAACACAATGTATTACCGTATTGTACCGAATATAGGCCGACCTTTTTTTCATTTTAGGTCTCAAAATCCCTCTGCCTATATGCGAGCATCGACATTTTTACGCCCCAATTTCAAAAACCAAGTTACAGCGCCGTGTGACATGGAAATACGTACCGGTATAGTTCACTGCTACTGCCTGGCGTTGCGCCAACAATACGGCAGGCACAGGACGCGACGCTATCTGCATAGTAATTCCAGGCCTACTGACGAGTGAAGTGTTATGCAGAACAGATGACTGGGCCATAAGAACCGGTCCGCGTAAGTGCTACGTCATCAAGGGCTCCGCGTCAATAGGCCGCGGGAAAAACAACATCGGCACCAGCTCCGTGGAAATAGACCTCGGGAATAACTGCGCGTAAAATATTTTCGTTAAATATTCCTTTTTTTAAATTTTGATGACCAAAGTTAGGGGGTCGGCCTATATTCAGCACAATACTGTATCTTATTTTTGTTTAATCTATTTTTGTTATCATGCAATGGGTGCTTATGTATTTTCAGAGGAGTTCGACGCTTACATTATTGTCTCCTTCGTAAACGCCACATTGGTTCTTTCCATCGGCGAGACTGTGGAAGAAGTGACTGATTCGGGATTCTTGGGAACTACGCCTACATTGTCTTGCTCGGCGTTAGGGGATGATGCTTTAGTACAGGTCAGTACTGTTTGTTTTATAGTTTGTATATTCTTGTACACGCATTGCAATGTTTTCTTTGTATGTACCAGTTACGTTTCGAGTAGGGAATGAAACAAACACCTGTGTATGAAATGATGTTATTATTGTACATGTTAGACAATGAAATCTGTGATTATAACCCCTACTACTGATCATACGCAAACAGTCTATACTTTTTTCTTAAATGATGTTTTAGTTTATATTTCAAGTTGTCTCGTTGGGGAGATTATTTCGCTGACGTTTTGTTTCATTATCACCCAGGTTTACCCTGACGGCATCCGGCACATCCGAGCCGACAAGCGAGTCAACGAGTGGAAGGCTCCCGGCAAGAAGACGATCGTCAAGTGTGCCGTGAACCAGAGACAGGTTGTCATCGCTCTGACTGGCGGTGAACTGGTCTATTTTGAGATGGATCCGGTAAGGTTCTGGCATTCTTATTCGTAATGTAATCAATTTATGATATGATGTGCCCTTTAATTTAAATTCCAGGGGACCCCTAAATTCATAGTTTGAATTCTAATAATTTGCCCAATTTTGGGACTAGGATCACTATTAAAAATATAGAATTGAATTAACCAAGTTAGAATAAGCAACAACTGAATTAAAAAATGAAATTGTACTAACACTTTTCTGTCAGTACTGTAGCAGTGATGAAAACAATTACCGTTTGAAATCTTGTGATGATACGTAAGGCTGTATATTTATTACACTGAGCTACATCTTTTCTTACTTTACTTTTCTTTTAAATTGTGTGTTCTTTTCCATTGGATCTGCTTTTAATTGAGGCAACCCTTGTTAATTCTCATTATTAGTAATAATTATTTTTATTTCAAATAGAGAAATTTAGGGTCCCTTGGAATTTACTGTAGTAAACCCATCCATTGTCTTTATCAGGCAATACATCAACGTTAACACAGAAAAAAATTCTTTTCATTTGTGGCAGTAGAGTAGCAGTGATGAAAACAATTACCGTTTGATATCTTGTGATGATATGTAAGGCTGTATTTATTACACTGAGCTACATCTTTTCTCGCTTACAACTTATTTGTTCTTTGCCATCCGATCTTTTATCATCGTACTCTTGCTCTATAATAAGTCTATAAGCCCTAGATTTTCTGTACGTCACTATTTGGGATTTAATAGAAATTTGAATGTAGGCCTACCAAGTTTTGAATCAACTAAGGTTTATTAGCAAATGTAATTTCAGTTTTCGTGCCCTAAAACGTAAATGTTTTATTGTACTCGTAGCAGTGATGAAAACAATTACCGTTTGATATCTTGTGATGATACATCTGGCTGTATATTTATTACACTGAGCTACAGTACATGTTTTCTTACTTTCAAATTATATTTACTTGCCCATAGGATCTGATTACAATGGCAATCATGCTCAACAAAGATAATTCATCAAGGATATCAATTAGGGATGGGCGAACGTTCGAAATTCCGAACTCGAACCGAACTTTTTGTTAAGTTCGGTTCGGTTCGAGTTCGAAATTTGAAGTTCGAGTTCGTGATTTATCAAAATTACGAACTTGCTCCGAACTTTTAAACTTGCCGCTGTCGCGCGCGAGAAAATCCTCCAATGGTGAGGCAGTATTATTCATTCGACTATCGATTTCCTGCGATATTTTCGATAATTGAAATGGAAGCAGCTCTCCACCAATTGCGTACGTTCTAATGTTCGACTAATCGATTCGCAGCAATAATGCGATACATCATGAATGTATCCACCAATGAGAAAGCTGCTAATATAAGACGCCAAGACGAGACGCTGTGACATTTACGACGATATTTACGATGTTTTATAGAGTAATAAGTATTATTTGGTATCACTGAACAATGATTAAAGACCGATTAACCACGTTTATATGCAATTATGTTCACAAATAAATTTCTCGCAGGCAAGTTTTAACCACATTTGCGTCAGCTTACACACCTTAATACGATGTCGATAAGCTACATAACCTCAAAATAGATCGTCATTTTACGTTTGTTACCGGTACTCAAAGTAGATAACAATAACATGCCCATGTTCTAGGCCTAATAAAATTTAATAGTTGCGGTATTTAGACGAGAACTGGCCGCGATTTCACAACAATCTTTGTTAGGTTTGGTTTATGGACCAGGGCCTAGACCTAGGCTAGGTACATGGAATATTTTAGGCTTAGGGGCTAAGGTTAGGCTAGGCCTAGGCCAAGTAAGGAAAAGCCTAGCCTAGGTTAGCCTAGAATATAGAAGATAACAGGTGTCTAAACATGTTTTATAAGCTCTTATCTAAACCAAGACTTTGGAATTTGGTAGCCTTGCCTAGGCTAGGGCTAGGCCTGCCTAAATTTAGGATGCTGTGCCAAAAGGGCTAGGCTAGTCAATCCTGTCGATGAAGGTCGATGAAATAGATCTCGATAGTAGGGAGATATAGCCTTAGCCTAGACATTAAAGTATGCCCAATTGAAATTCCTACCTCCCTGTTTTTGGTTTTAAGCAGATTTTTTAAAGTTCGGTTCGAGTTCGAAGTTCGAAACTTTTTTTTACAGAAGTTCGAGTTCGGTTCGAAACTTAAAAAACCAAGGTTCGCCCATCCCTAATATCAATGTTGTGTCCTCTGCTTTCAGACAGGCCAACTCAATGAATACACTGAGCGGAAGGAGATGCCGTCGGAAGCTGTGTGCATGGCGCTGGCCAATGTGCCCGTGGGTGAACAGCGATCTCGCTTCCTGGCAGTCGGCCTGGCTGACAACACAGTGCGAGTCATTTCTCTGGACCCGTCCGTAAGTTTCTTTCTATCTGAATCTATTTTTATACAAAGCTTGCTGAGCAGCCAAATATACTAAACCAGGGACGTAGCTTTTACGTTTATTTGTGGTGCAAAGGGGATTAATTCTCGGATGTTAATTTTCGTAAAAGGCAATCTGCTCATGTTAATTTACATGGAAAATGTTGTGAAGGCTAAGCGGTTATCGTAGCAATAATGAACATCCTTTGTGTATCCTCTCCAGGACTGCCTGTCTCCACTGAGCATGCAGGCGTTGCCCGCCCCAGCCGACAGTCTGTGCATCGTGGTGATGGGTGGCGGTGACGCGGAGGGAGAGAGCGGCTCGTCTGGCTCCCTCTACCTCAACATCGGGCTGCAGAACGGCGTACTACTCAGGACGGTGCTGGATCAGGTCACCGGGGACCTTGCCGACACCCGCACCAGATATCTCGGCTCCCGGCCCGTCAAGCTCTTCCGCATCAAGATGCAGGGGAGCGAAGCTGTGAGTACAATACCTTCTACTTGTATCCTTGGTGAGATTGTCTCTTCTTAGTTAATGGAGTGAAATGATGTTTGAGAACATGTTAGACTTTGAAATATCTATGATTTCATATATCCATAACTGATCACATCCACGTTTATGTAGGTCTGTGCGTACGTATTTTTAATTTTGTCTGTTTAAAATGTGGATTTCAGAAAGTGAGTAGGGATAACATGGCAGAATTGATTTCGGATCGATTCCTGTCTGCATTGATTCCAAATTGGAGGAATCGATATCTCACTAAACAGTTTAAAGTTAAACCAAGTTTAAACGTTTGCGTGTCGTGTTTTGGGGCGTGGCAGAACGGTTCCCCTACCTGTCCCTGCCTCTCCTGCCAGACGCTGGTCGTAGGCCTACACAAAGGTGGGCCCGCAGGCAGTACAGTCAACAGTCGACGACGCAACGTTGCGAAATTGTTTCATGACATACGGCGGGCGAGACACACTTTCATGGGCTCTGTGGAAATGTTGCCGCCTATAGGGCTGTGCAAATTGGTAAAAATGCCTCCCCGGGTACCCGTCGATCTTACGGGCGGGTACCCGGGTACCCGAAATTACGAAATTTCAAGATTTTTTTTACGATTACAAAAAAAAAAAAAAGTGAATTCAGTAATTTATCTACTTTATATTGACAGGTCATCACTTTAACACACACGTTCTCATAAACGTGAACAGGTCGACGGTCTCGGGCGCCAGAGATGCTCTGTTGCGAATGTCCAGCTGTTGAAAATGCACATTCATTAGGAACTGATGTTGCCGGAATGCATAAATATCTCCGCCAGTCACTTATCGGCGATTACGATGAATAGGGGTGCGCGCGCAGCGTGTTGGTGACGTCACTCACTGGAGCTCGACGGACGAAATACGAGCGCGTATTAATGACGAATCACTTACTGCCGCCGCTGCGCGCCGACGAGTGCAAGCCTGACCGGCGGCGGTTTTAATTGAGCGGAATTTGAGACGAAAAAACGGTCAAACGAGTACCCGACGACTCATTTCATTACCCGGGCTATTATCAACGGGCGGGTACCCGGGTGCCCGGGTACCCGTTCACAGCCCTAGCCGCCTATCACGGATTCCATGGAAAATGACCACCAAAATAACTGCATACAATTTGAAAGTTTTTTCTTGGGAATCGATTCTTGCTATAATTCCGACAATGGGGACGATGAATAGCGTTGACTGGAATAATGTCGACCACCTCATTTGTACAGGCCTTGCACAATGAAAGGTTAGGAGAAACAAAGAAATTGTACTACACACGAGGTGTTCGACGTTCCAGTCGACGCTGTTCAGGCGACTCTCGACAGTCTGGTAAATTATTACAAATTTATTTATATACCCGTAGGTATTTAGTTGCATATGAGTAGCTTTTAAATTGGTCTTGTGTTTTTTTGTGGTCTGTACTCTGGGGCCCTATTCACTATTCAGTAACTTTACGAGTTCAACTCGGCAACGGTAATCGATCCGGTTGTTGTCTGTCGAGGTCGAAAGGTAGGGCCTATGATTTACAAGGCAGTGTACGGCCAAATTTGAACAAATGATTCGCAGTCAGTTGTCAAATCTCCTAAATGACGTAGATGTGGAACGTACAGAACTTTTAGGGGTAGGCCCTTACTAAAGGTAGTTTTTATTATTATATATAAGGCATATTTTGTACCTATATTAACATATGGGGCAGTAACATGGGCAGTGGGAACAAAAGAAGAGAGTCAGCTGGAAGCAGCAGAAATGAAGTTTTTAAGAAGTATAAAGGGAGTTACAAAGATGGACAAGATAAGAAGTAATGAAATAAGGAAAGAACTGGGATTGGAGAGATTGAAGTTTAAGCTAGGAAGAGAACGTCTAAGATGGTTTGGACATATGAAAAGGATGGACAGGGAGAGGATTCCAAGAAGAGAATTTGAAGCGACAGAGGAGGGGAAAAGAAGAGTAGGAAGACCAAGAGAAAAATGGGAAAGATTAATTCAAGAAGACGTTGGAAAACGGAATGAAGTGTGGGAGCATGTGGCAAAAGTAAAGCTGTGGGAGGACAGAAGAGAGTGGAGTAAATTGGTGGAGAGGAAGGAGTTAGATGATGTGGAAGAAACACCGAGTCTGGCAAGCTTAGTATCTACAGTTTCATGCCCTTGATAATGGTGGAAAACCACCACTCAACCCGACATAGTTGGAACTGAGTTATGATGATTATTATTATTATTATTAATATTATTATTATTTATTTCTTTAAGCATACTATTGTTATTCGTTTGAGAAAGTTAATAATCTGGTTGTGTTTACGTGTAGGCCAAGGCTTAACATCCACCATTTTTAGTAATCAAACATAAACAAATTTTAGCTAACGAAAAATATCGCAATCCTTTCGACCTCGACCAACAACAACCGGAACGATTACCGTTGAAAACGTTTAATTGCCGAATCCAATTCGGTAGGAGTTATAAAATCGGGGTCCTGTAGGTTCATTAGTTTGTTCAAGTCTGGAATGAAATGATGTTTTATTTACATGTTAGACTAATGAAATCTATGATTTAAAATAACTACTGATCATTCCCAAATGTTGACCACGTGTTATACTGTAAAGTGTCTATTTCATTCACCTAAAAGATATGAATAAATTCTAAATTGTAAGAATGGGGGTCGGCTATAACAGTGGAATTGATTCCTGTCTGCATCGATTCTAAATTAAAGGAATCGATTCCCCACTAGACAGTTTTACTTTGAACATTCGCGCATTGTGTTTAGGGGCGTGGCAGAGCAGTGAACCATTTGTGTCCACTGTCCCTCCCATCACCCGCCAGACGCCGATCGTACTCAAAGGCAGCAGTACGGTCAACAGACCACGTAACGTTTAAAAATTCATCGTTCTGTGACGTACGGTGGTCAAGACACCTTTACAGGCTCCTCGGAAATATCGCCACAAGTCATAGGTTCTGCGGAAAATGACCAGTGACATAACAGTTGTGCATACAATTAAAAGTCTTCTTGGGAATCGATGCTTAGGTCACAATGATCATGATCGATTCCAATTTTTAAAATCGATGTCATCCCTAGGCTACATTAATAGCACTGCTGCCAAAGTACCGCATTTGACGATTTGTTGTGAATGAGTACGATAAAAAATGTTGTCAAAATTAATACAAATTGATTTATATAAGATTTAGTTATGACTTGCCTTGGGGCTTAGACCATCAGGCTTGTGTTTTTTGTGTGATCCGTAGGTTTATTAGTTTGTTTAATTTGGGAATGAAATGATGTTTTATTTACATGTTAGACTAATGAATTCTATGATTTTAAATAACTACTGATCATTCACAAATTACAACTTATGTTTACCACATGTTATACCGTAGAGTGCCTGCAACTTGAGGAATGTCTTCGTCTTACGCAAGGTTTTGTTCATAAATACAAAAAAAAAGCAAAATACTAAACTTGGGCCTATGAACTGATCATGGACTAAATTACTAGGTGTAGTAGTAGTAGTAGTAGTTGTGGGACAAACATTCAAAGAGTCTGAACTTAAACCAAACTTATTTTTGAAGTTTGGTTCCAGTTAAAATGTAAGGTTTGAGATTGTGGTGTCAAAATGTTAAACTAGGCCTACCTGAAGTTGGAATTGAAGTTTCTTCCTGCTTTCGAGTACATAGCCTATAAAATGGGATTCATCAATGGTAGTGTGGCTTTTTCATTTACGACTCGCATCTTTATATAGCAATTCTTAATTTATAAAGTCAACTTAGGTAGGTACTAATTTTAAACAGATTTTTATGAGTTAGGCCCCGAGTTCAGCACAAAAACGAGGTTTGTCTATATCCACCATCCTAACAACTAGCCTAAATCATTTTGTTTAGTAAGTTATTTCTTCATTGTCTCCCAGGTCCTGGCCATGTCCAGTCGCTCCTGGCTCAGCTACTACTACCAGAATCGCTTCCACCTGACGCCCCTCTCGTACGAAGCCCTCGAGTACGCGTCTGGCTTCTCGTCGGAACAGTGTCCCGAGGGCATCGTCGCGATCTCCACCAACACGCTTCGTATCTTGGCGCTGGAGAAACTGGGAGCGGTGTTCAATCAGGTGTCGTATCCCGTCGAGCTTACTCCTCGGAAGTTTGTCATACACCAGGAGTCGTCGCACCTCATCATCACCGAGACCGACCATAACGCCTACACGGAGGACACCAAGAAGCAGCGGAGGGTTCAAATGGCCGAGGTGAGAAAAGTGACAATGTTACACGAATGCACAACAAAGTTGCTAGTAAAGATGCTCTGCTTATACTACAAGAACAACTTGTAGATTTGGGATGTTTTACTTGTGTGAGTTGTACTTTGGATGGAACTCTATTCCTAAAAGCACTAGTACTCGAAAACCTTCATTGATTTTTTAGAAATCAGTATTTAGGATTGCAGGTTTAATTAGAACTACATATTTTTTACTTTTCAAAATAATCATAATGCAGGTCGGTCTGGATGTAAATACATTTAAACTTGGTTGATGTACAAAGATTGGAATTGAATTGGTCATGTAACATTCTTATGTATTGGTATTTGTCCGCAGGAAATGCAAGAAGCGGCCGGTGAGGAAGAGCAGGACCTGGCTCGCGAGATGGCCGAGGCATTCCTCAACGAGGATCTTCCGGAAACCATCTTCAGCGCGCCCAAGGCCGGGCCTGGAATGTGGGCGTCGGCCATCCGGCTGTTTGACCCCGTCGAGGGAAAGACTGAACAGCTGGTGCCTCTCGAGCAGAACGAGGCTGCCCTCTGGTGAGTCACCTGTTTTTGATCCAGTGAAAGCCATGATATGAACAATGTTGTAATTATTTAAATAAGTACACTACAGAAGATGGATTAAAAATAATAGTGACTAAAAAATTATTTTTTTAAGTTCAGAAAATGTTAATAGATTTTCTTCTTTGTGAAGAGGATCACTATTACCTACAGTAGACCCTCGTTAACTCAAGGGCTGTGCAAGTACTTGATTTCTCGAGCTCGCGCCGAGCCGAGCTTGATTTTAGGCTTGCGAAGTCTAAATAGTAAATACTGCATCAGTGCAAATCGTTTGACATCGTAACTTAGCGTCAAACCGGCCGTGAGCCCGCTCGAACTGGCAACGTTGTACACCAAGCACGTATTGTATTTGGCTAGTGTGCGCATACGCGACTTCGTCTCGGCCGCTGGCCGGTGAGTTCCCGCGTCGTACCAAGGTCACACTAGTCGGCTCTCGGCAGCCCTGCGAGAAACGTGTTTTTCTTGAGTTTGTTGTTGGGAATATTGTTTTCCGCGCTGAAGTTAGTGGCACCTACAGGAAAGAGAAGTGCGGTGTGGAAGGAGTTTGGTTTTGTTGCTAACGAGAACACATGTGGTCTATTCTGGAAATACGTCAAACATGACTCAACATTCTTCCAAGTGTCTGAAAGTGTTTAGGTAAGATAAAACTCTGCATCAATTTTGTGTCAACGATACTTGTGCATTACTATAGGGACCCCCTAAAGAGGAAAGTGGAGTTAGGGGGGGGGGGAGCATGAAGTGTGTTGCCGTGGTCAGCTAGGGTCCCCTCCCCAAACCCCACTAACCTACTTTCTAGGGCTGTGCGAGCCTAGAATTTTTAAGCCGAGCGGAGTATTAAAAAAAAAGCTTGATTTTCGAGCCGAGCTTTTTCAAAAAAAATTTAAAAAAAAATTAAATTAAAAATGGTTAGGCGACATATTTTCTAGGGATGTCATCGGGTACCCGGTTCTAGAAATTACTCGGAGCCGATTATAAGATCTGGGTATTTTTCGCGACCATTTTTAGGCTAATTCACGGGTTTATTATTCAATGCGTCAATGCGATCTTTCCCGCGGAGCCTGCCCGCTGCCTGCAGAGTCTATAAAGAAGACCCGGGGAAACTTCTTTGTCGACTCTGCTAAAGAGTAACTCGAGTTGACAACAGAGCGCGTTGTAAGCCAACACGTGACACCTGCGCCAACTACGTGCGCGTTCGGTCGATCCAACCAACTCAACTCACAGTAGGGATGGGCAAATGCATGTACTTTTCTAAACGTGCACACTCTTGGCTGTCAGCGCATGTACACGTACACATTGTTATGTTTGCCACTTGCTAAAAAAAAAAAAAATGATTTACAGTACGCGATCTATTTTATTGGTGTAGCGCCTATTCACGCGTCAGCTGGTAGCGATCGAGCACGTCTCTGCGCAGGTCCCGAGTTCCGTGTGATGATGCAAGACGCGACGCGTCAGTCTGACCTACACGAAGAGCTGTGGAGATAGCACATTGTCTCACTATACGCCTTGTGCGCAGTACGCCTGCGCCGCGTCAGTCTGGAAGACAGAGCTATCAAGACAGGCTCGCTCCTCTCGTGAGGCAAGGCCGGCCGGCGGCTGGCCGCACACAGCATAGAGACACGCACACACGTTTATTATTTTCGTAGAAACAGTAAACGTGTAATCACAGTAAAACGTGTACACTATCCCATCCCTAACTCACAGCTGACGAATTACAAAGATGGTCGGTGTGGAACTAGTTGGAAGAAGAATTATTTTGATGTGATCATGTTTCTACGATCACGACGCATTGGATTGTTATTCCTTGGCTTATCTCCTTCCTTTTCTAGGCTTATTTTGCGACAAAAGCTTCAGTGCGGGCGATAGTGTGATAGGTTTTCCCACATGAGAGAGAGAGACACGTTTGCATTCTAGGCCTAGGCCTATCGCATTCTACTGCGTCGAGTCGACTGTTGATAGCTGGCTCAGGCTGCCGCATTCTTCCGCGAAAGTCTTTGTTGACAAGAATGTCTGTCGAGTGTTGATGAAAATGAGCGCCTGTACTGCTTGTTTTTGTAGGCTCGGCTCGAATAAATTGAGCATAAAGCCAAGCTCGGCTCGGCATATTACTGAATCCCAACCCTAAGGCCTACCATACCACATTGAGTTTTGGTTTTCTTTCCTGCACAGCTTTGTTGGAACACCCCCACCTCACTCCTCCATCACCACCTACCACATATTTCTACTAAGATTTTTAAAAAAATGTGAATATGTAGCCTAACCATAAAATAAAAGACATGACATTTTTTAAAAAAGCTCGGCTCGAAAATCAAGCTCTTTTTTTAATGTTCTGCTCGGCTCGACTTAAATTCTAGGCTCGCACAGCCCTAGTTAACACAAACATCAGGGGACAGTAAAATCGGGTGTTCGTATTAAGAAATTTGTGTTAAGGACCCCACCCACGCTCAGTTTTGCATGTCAAACTAGGCTTGTGCAAGCCAAATTGTTGTTGTTGCTGTGTTTTATGGTTTGCGCATGCCAAAATCGTGGCTTGAGCGATTTCAGACACTGCTTGAAAATCTGGGCTCATGCTCCAGCAAATTGGACAGCAAGTTGGTACATGTGTGGTGAGAGAACTGTGCAAGCTCGATATGAACCAATCACGAGGCTTAATTTGAGCACGTGATAATGAAGGGGGTGTGGTCAGCCAGACAGCTGTGTTGTTACTTGCAATTTTCAAAGTGGACATAGCAGCAGCTGACATAACCTATAATATCATCTACAATAATGTCTTTTTATCTCACGCCTGGCAACCGCCATTTATTAGAGTTTATCGAAATGTACCCCCTATTATGTATTTGTAAACTAGTTTCCTTCACTAGAGTAGGCCTAGATAAATAGGGTATACAAGTGTGAAATTAATAGGTCATAGCCAATTGACTGATGGAGAATAGAATTGTATAGGTCCTGCATTTAGTTTTAGGCCTATATTTACAGGTTCTGGTGCAGAAACACCAATTCGTTAGCATGAGTGGCAGAAAGGTTTTGCCGTCTTGCCGTTAAAACGTTTCCAGCACTAGAGAACACTCGTTCACTAGCAACCTCAGTTGCTGATATTCCCAGATACCTCTTTACAACTTTCTCCAATTTTGGGAATTTGTCAATGTTATTCTTCCACCATAGAAGTGGGCTGTCATCCCGAAGAATCACTTGTATCTTAAGATAATCCTGTAAAGATGAATCGGTTTCACTTTGAGTAGGCCTACTACTTGACGCCACCAGAGAATCAAATGATGTCCATAGGGTTAATGACTCGTCAGAAGATAGGTGTGTCGGAAGGCATCAACAGTTCTAGAAAAAGAGAATGGCCCAAGTTCAGAAAGTGTAAAGAAATTTATTTTCTAGGCCTACAACTAGAGGCATGAAAAAATCGTTATTGCGATATGCGCGATAAAAATAAAAATCGTTTTTTTCAACTTTTTTTTCCATTTCTTTACGTTTCATGATGTTTGGAAGCCAAAAGTGCAATAATAATTTTCGCGAATTAATGCGATATCGGCATTTTGAAGCGATAAATGCTTATATGCGCGATATAGGCGCGATAAATGATATTATTCGCAAAATACGCGCGATTTATGGGAAGGCCGCGGCATCAATTATCAATTTCCTACATCGCCTCTCCAGTCATCGGCTCCTTGCTGGCGGCGGACGGGAGACGGGCAAAAATGTGTGGAATGCGTACGAGTTTGTTGTTGTAACCTCGGTACACATGCACTCGAGGTCGGTGCACATGCACTCAAGGCTTGGGTTTCTCCGTGCATCTACCCCCACCGCCATACTAGCACACCGCCCAGGCTGTCATGTGACCGCCGCACAGCCAATCACAAGCGCGCGCATCACCAGTCGGCCACACCCAGACCACGGACTGCCGATCCCGCCGGGCATTCACTCATCACGTGCTCCTACGTAAACAAGGTTATTGTCAAGTTCGATCCTCGCCTCGTGTTCGGTCTCTTGTGTTTCGTTTTGGTGAATATTTATTATCACGAGTATTAACAATGGGTCGTACCCAAAGTGTTACAATAGAGAAACGTGCGAATTCTTACAAAGAACATAAATTTTATGTTAGTGATTCTAGCATTTTAATGTGCGGGTATTGCAACTTGCGACTCGAGTGGGAGAAAAAGATACTCTTGATAACATATCAAGACAATGTCGCACGTAAAAAAACAAGCTGAAAGGCGAAAAGGAAGCGGATCAAGGGCGTGCACAAAAACGGCAAGCGACAATTCCGTTAATGGGAGAAATTCACAAGAAAGCGAAAACTGAAAGACGTGCTTACATCGATGAAACCGTGAGAATGTGTTTGAAAGCGAACATTCCCATGCACAAGCTAGATCATCCTGCAGTTCGGGAGTATTTTAAAAAGTAAGTACATCTAACCTAAGCTGATTTTCCATTGTCTGTTGTTGTTTGGTTAAGTTGCTTGAGCCTAGGCCTAGCCCTAGACCCTACGCATTGTGTCGTAATTTACTTTCTTGCCTTTGTATAGGCGTTTAACAGTGTCACTGGGAGCGCTGTAATCGTATCCAATATGGACGCTCGAGTGCGTATAAGTCTGACGTAAACACTGTGGTTGTATGGTGTTGACGCAGCTTTCGTGCTCGTATTAAAATGGCATATCATTGTATTATTGCGATTTACCATAATATATAATCGTTTATTGAGAACACAGAAGTGTTAAAAGCGAATAATTTAATGGTATGAGGATTTATTTCACGGTCAGAAACGAAGCTAGGGGCTAGAGGTGGCTAGAGGTCTGTGCCTAGGAGGTTAGGTATACACACAGTATGTTAGGACGGTTTTCCTCATAAATAGTAGGCTAGGACCATTGAAATCGGACCCTTCATTAAAAATTTATAAAAATAATACCTAACCACTAGTAGTTAGGCTAGGCCTAGACTTTTTGTATTACACTTAGCTTAGAGGCTGGGCCCTGGGGCTACCCTAGCTAGGAACCCGCTGTGGACTGCATTTTTCATTAAAATGGCCTGAACAACGTAAAAATCAGTCTAGCACAACTCACAGCACAAGCACAATGTAAAGCGACAGTGACCTTAATCTTTCCAAAACTGAAACTCGTTTTTCAAAACATTATAGCCAAGGCCCTAGGAACCCAGCTTGTTTTTAAATGGGCCCTGACAAGCGAAAAAAAAACTAGTTACAAAGCACAATGTAAAGCTGACAATGGGGCCTACCTACTTATTCCAAAGCATGAAACTTTTTTTTTAAAAAAACCTTTTAGGCCTAAGCGATTTCACTAGAGCAGGCTAGCATAGGTAGGAACCCAGGTGGATGCATTTTTCATTAAAAGTAGGCCTTTCTTTAAAAGGGGGTAAACCCAAAAACGTACACAATCTTTATTTAACTAGAAAAAGCAGACTGTAAAGCTATCAATGTAGGGCCTACCTACATTAATCCTAAAAAAAAATACCCATGTTATGAAACATGGGCCCTGGGCTCCCGTGTCCGTATCATGGTCAATAATGATCTTTGCTCCTTGCCATTTGTTTCTTAGTTGCTTGGCCCTACTGCTACTAAGCCCTTTGATTAAGGCAGCTTCCCGTAGAAAAAATGACTACACTACACCAAACCATAAATACATGCATGGATAGGGTCCCGGGGACAGAATAGTGCACAGAAAACGCCCGCCGTAAAAGCATATTATGCTTTGGGTAGGGGTGATGATAGGTGGGTGGTGGGAGAAAGGTGGGGGAATGATTTGTCAAAAAGGGGTCACCTATTATTAGGTCAATCACTTGCAAATTTGCAGTTCAAATGTCCCTCTTAAGCTGCAGGGGCTGTTGATTGCGAGTGATGAAATCTTATGAAATGATGTAAACAAAATTTGTCCAATTTTAGCCCCCCCCCTTGTCAAAGTTTGGAAAAACTTTCCACAACAGTCACAAAAAATTCAAAAGGGTTACTCACGTCAAAAAGAGAATGTTTTTCGTAAGAATTTAAGGATAAAAAAATCAGACGCGTTTATAAACATCAAATTGCCGAGTCGTAACGCTGGTATTATGCTTTTGTAGATAGGCCCCTACAGTGTGAGAAGGTGTGGTGATAGAAAAAGGTGTGGGAATGTTTTTGTTAATGTAGGTATGCACCTACTTTTTGGGTAAAGCACTTGCAAATTTGAAAAGTAAATCCCATCCTAAGATGCCGAGGCGTTGATTTAAAAATGGAAAAAATGATTAACAATTTTTTTTTCCAAATTTCAGACCCTCCCCCCTTTCAAATTTTGTGCAAAACTTTTGCCACAACATGTCACAAAAAATCAAAAGTGGTTATACTCTACGTCAACAAAAATGTGTTTTGTAAGAATTTAACGGGTCCAAAATAAAACGCGTTCTAAAATAAAATCTGCCAGCCCATAACAGAAAGTATTATGCTTTGGTAGATGGGTTTCCCTACAGTGGATAAGGGGTGAGGGTGATAGAGAAAGGTGTGGAATTTTTTGTTAATGTATGCACCATTATTGGGCAAGTCACTTGAAAATTTTTATTAATATGTCCCATCCGTAAGATGAGTCGAGGCTGTTGATTTTGACAATGATGATGAAAATGATGTCAACAATTTTTTTTGTCCATTCAGCCCCTCCTTTGTAAAAGTTGTGAAAAAATTTCCCACAACATGTCACAAAAGTCAGAAGGGTTTACTCCACTGTCAAAAAAGAAATGTTTTTTTGAGAATTTAAGGGGGTCCAAAATCAGAGGTCTAAACATCAAATCTGCCGAGTTTAACGATAGTTTATGATGCTTGGTAAATAGGTACCCTAAAAGTGTGATGAAGGTGATGGTGATAGAGAAAGGTGTGGAATGATTTGTTAAGGTGTGCCCCTTAGGTCAGTCATTTGAAAATATGCTTTTAATGTCCCATCCATTAAAAGAATCAGAGGGTTTTGATGATGAAATTAATATGTCCCCAAAATTTTATTTCAAATTCAGACCGTGCCCCTTTGCCACAGTTTGTCACAAAAATGTCCACAACAGTCCAAAAATTTTAACAGTGGTTTTTCTCTGCAGTCAACAAAGAAGTGTAAAAATTTTAAAATTCCCAAAAACAGCCGCGAATCTTTTGGGGAAAATGTCCCCGGAATAAAAATACATTTAAAAAAATCAATTGATGTTTCTATCTGTCTTGGGCCCTGGATTGATTAAGCACTTCATAATATTTCTCTTTTTCTAAAATTTCATTTTTAAGACAGGCCCAGCCCCCTAGGCCCTAGTTCAGGTTTTGATGCCCTACTGGCAGGTCTAGGCCCCAAAAAATGTTGTAGGGTCTAGGTCCTATTAGGCCCAGTCCCGTAGCCACCATGCCTACTTATATGCAATGACAAAAAACCCTTAAAACTCTACTGGCATCTATAAAATGGCCTATAAGTTTTCAGTTTGGGTTTTACATGTAAAAATTTTGGGGCCTTTGGGGCCCAGCTGATAATGCCCAAGTCAAAGTGAACCCCCAGGCCCCAACCTGATTCAGTCCCCCTCCTGGGCCCCACAATACGTCAAATTTTTTCTACCCCAAAAAACCTTAGCCTACCTAGGCCTTTGTGTATCCAATCCTAGTATTCAATCCCAGGCTTCCATCTAGGGCCTAGGGGCCCAGCCAGAAATGTAGAGCCTAGGCCTCCTGCAAGGGTTTGTGTTTGGTGATGTGTAGGCTAGGAACGTTAGACTCTTGCCTATTTTTTTTTAAAAAGACCTACATTTCAATCATAACTAGTTTAATTTTATTTTTTTTTCCGGGGACAACAGAAAAAGAAATCTTTGCCCTTTAAATGGTCGTAACACGAAAATTTAGGCCCCCCCCAGTTATTGACAGGGGGTTGGCAAAAGCCCATTTTTTTTTTATATTTTTAAAACTAGGGAATTTTTTGAAACAACACACCGAAGACGACCCGTTATTACAACATTGGGGGGACGAACAAAACCTATTATTGACTTTCTTGCTCGATTCTGGGCATTATTTTTCATTCTATCCACGGGCTACCCCCATCTAGCACGGGCCCTGAAGACAGCTATACGCATGACAGCTGCCAGATTCTCCCCAGAAAGTCAGCCCCTTCGAGTTTAAAAGCCTATAGTAACTAGGCCTTACTAGGTTTTCGTAATGTAGGGTTAAGGCTATGGCTAAGAAGCGCTTCGCCCCCCCCCCCCCCCCAACATACACCACCTAACCTACTTTTCCCCTAACATTGCAGTGTTCAAAAGTTGGATCTCCCCCCCCCCCCCAGCTGCAAAAGTACCAATAATTTTTATTTATATTCAATTCGAATAGTAACCTAGGCCCTATTCGAAAATCGAACTTATTTGGCTTTTGAGTTTTGAGAGCCCGCGGTCTGCTCGCAGTTATGAACGCACATCTAGTTTGAATTTTCGCCGCAAGAGAGCAAAGCAAGAAGTTTACATTTTCATCGACAGAGCGCGCTAGTGACAAATCGAAAAAATTTCTTCGACTTTCGTGTGGATTAGGGATTGGGTTACAAACTGCCGCTGCGTGAACCATTTCCGCCCACTTTAATGTTTTGATGATCGCATTTTCCTGCTATTTTAATAATAATAAACTAAGTAATGGAAGACAGTGATTCTGAAGACGACGCTTCCGCAAGGCGCAGCTAGGCTAATCTGAAGACTCCCAACAGGTGGTCTAGGCCCTAGGGCCTAAGCAATATTCTAATGACTAGCCTAGCTATTGACTAAGTTTTTAACTTGAGTAGGCCTAGGCCTAGGGCCTAGGCCTACCTAGCCTAGGGCTAAGACAAGCCTCAATTCTACTGAAGTTAGGGCCTAGGGCTTGTTATCAAATCAGCCTTGTCTTGATTTATTGTAGGGGCTAGGCCGGTAGGGTTCTTTTGCAGTTGGGATGTGCCAACTCTGTTAGGCCTAGGCCTACAAGGGGAAAAGCATAGGTTGGCACATCCCAACTGCAATTGTACCCTTAGGCCTAGCCTAGGTGGAGGCATTGAGGCATTGAGGAACATTGACATTTTACATGCATTTAACAGTAAAGGTGGTGTTAAAAACATTCTGTAGGGCTAGGCCCTGAAGGTTTCACAGTGAGAAACACAGTTCGGCTTACTTTAGTTTCTGTAATCTAGTAGGCCTCGTAATTTTTGTGTAAATATCTTGCTTGTAGGCCTAAATAGCCTAATATTATTTTGAGATTTCAATGTGGTCAATCTTCCAAGTGGTTCCTTGCCACTTTTAGTTGTTGTGGGTTGCTACCTTCAGACTGACTGAGGCTCTAGCTAGTTTTGAGGCAAGATTAACAGCTAGGCCCTACAATTTCAATTGTATGTATTTTTTTAGTTCTTTTAAACTTACGCCCGGTTTTACATGGTGAAATGCTCAGCTCTTTATCTTTAGTCTTTACTGTAATTTTAATTTGTCCACTGATCATGCCAGTGATGCTAATGCATTTTATTTAGCTACTTTTTTGTCTAGCTAGTTTTGGGGCAAGATTACCTTACAAATTGGCATGCATTTCACAAAATGTTGGTTTTAGCCTGCATCAAATTTTGGAGTGTAAATAAAAATCTGATAACGTCACCTGGCTTGCAAGTTATTACGAGAATCTTAGCCTATCCAATTAAGATTAACGTTTTGTACCTAACTATTTGTGAATGGCTGATTTGCCTTCGTATTCGTGGCCATGCTAAGAATTTCTCGTAAATTTCTTCCTATATAAATTTGTGTACATTGCTTTAAATTCCCGCTTTCCGACTTCCTGGGGAGTCGGTGCCGCCAGTCGGCCCGCTGCGATCCGTCTTGCGGTCCTCGTCGACGCTGTCGGCAAGGGGCTACCGAGCCGGTGAACGAACTCGAGAATTAATGCTATAAATGCTATTTTTGGAAAAATTAATGCTACAAAGCCAAAAAATTAATGCTATAATTTCACAGCTCTACCTACAACCCTAGAAAATAATTTGACTGTCAAATGGGTTTTACTTTTGGAACTTACCATCAGACGGCAGGTTTATTTCCGTTTCCAGATCCCCAACAGCCTTGGTTACTACATGTCTCTCGAAGATCAATGTCTTGAATCTAGGATCCAAGATGGTGGCAAAGATGTAATGGCTTTGCATCTTGATTTCATAAAATCGGGATTTTAGTGAACGTAGTAAACACTTTGCAAATTGTACACCTTGACATTTGAAGAGATACATTTCTCCATGTGGCGTTCCATACCATGGAGCAATGGAAGTACCATCGACAAGGTTGGTTCAGAGTTCGAACTGATGAGTGTCGTGGCTTGATAAAGAGGTTTTAGCAGGGTGACATAGCCCTCTGCTAACTTCCACTCGGTAGTGGTCAGATTATCCACCTGCTTGCCTTGTCCGCCCACAAGTTCTGCCGATAATGGTTCTCTTTGTTCGACCAACCTTTCTAGCATCAAGTACTCGCTATACCACCTGGTTTCACAGTCCTGAATAAGCTTATGGTCAGGTTTGCCCATTAAAACTTGTAATTTTTGTAGCCTTGCCTTTGCAGGGCCACATGTCTGTTGTAATACAGACAGAATGAAGATTACCTTGTTCTTTCATATCCAACAATTTTCGAGAAATGTTATCTTTTGTTTCGTGGTAGATTTGGGGGATTATTGTCCTCGAAAATGTAGTCCTCGATGGCAGGTTGTATTTTGGTTGGGCCTCCTCGAGGACCTCACACAACCCCTCTTCTTCTACTAGTGGATATGGGTGCAGGCTTTTTGCCATCCACATACCAATTTAATTTTTCGAGTTGGGGAGAGTGCATGTACATTATCTGCCGGCCATTTCACATTTGCAGTAAGCATATTTGCCAACGTACCTTGGCGCAGTCTTTTACTGCTTGAATCGCGGTCTTCTGTTTTTTTTGTTTTTAGAAGACTCCTTCTCTTTCTGTTTTGTAAGTTCATTGAAACTCGCTAGCTTGGCTGGGTGTTTTTTTAAGTGCCGATGAAGGCTCGAAGTGTTCCCATACTTAACATGTAAAACAGTATTGCATTGATTGCAGTTAGCCTCTCCTGGCTGTGTAGACACGAAGTAATTCCAAATCGGCGTTTTATGTTCTTTTGCTTGAGTAGGCCTAGGCCTATTAGTAGTTGGTTCAGGATCATCCACATCTGGTTCTGAATCCATCACTAAATATTTGGATCCGTAATTCTGGTTAACAAAAACTTTATATTGTAATACAATTACAAATACACACGCAAACAAACAGAAGTAAAACGATGAGCATAGGCTAGCAGACATGACAGCGATAATTTAGGCCTAGGCCTCTAGCGACTGGACTGGTGGGCGAGTACTTTAATCGCTCACCCCCCCTCGGTCTCATTTAACTCGAGTTAAAGTTGTTCGCATTGTTATTTGAGATGTTTATGTTTTATTTCATCTTAAGTTAAATGTAACTTAGAATGACAATTATTAAAATACCTTGTTCGTACGATAATGTACTCGTAATATAATAAAAGTAAAATAAATAGCAAAACACGTTTGGGAAATGAAAGACGCGAAGACGGTGCGGGGGCAGGTTCACGCGCCGGAAGAGCCAAGGACACAGCATCGTAGAATAGCCACGCCCAGGCCACGCCCATGTCGTAGCGATTGGTCCGCTCGGAAGTCAGCTGTTTGTTTGGCTTCTGAGCGGTAGGTTTAAAAGGAGCAGATTGGCGTGTTTCTTTATAACTTCTGCCCGACCCGACTTTTTCGGGTAGGAATTGACGGCCCGACCCGAGGTTGGTTAATTTTACCTACCCGAAAATTACCCGTTTTTCGGGTACCCGCACATCCCTACACATATCGTAAGATTTCCCGCATTTGAAGTGTCAATTGGCTTGTTCACGCAAAGCTCCACGCAGATCGAGCCACTGCACTAACCCCCAAAACCAGGGTCCACTAGATACTTATTCCGAGCTGCTTGTTAGGTATCTAGTGGACCCTGCCCTAAGACCGTGGCGGTGTTTGAAATAAACTATGTATAGCAGGCTCTGCATTGTCAAATCTGTATGCTTCCTCGATTGTTTGTTTACGTATTGTTTTACCATTCTTAATCAATGGTTTTACGTAAGTAGTCGTACGGCCTATTTCAAGTAATTTTATTCAATAGCATGTTTTGTTTGTTTAAACTTTTAAACAATGAAAACGTGAACGATAGGAAAATTAAAATAAGAGCTGAAAGCACATGGCGCCGTTGAAGTCTAATTACCTGGGGCCTAGCACTGTTATTGAGATTAGACCTAGGCCTACTTGGAATAAGGCTACTAAGGACTAGGGCCTAGGCTTTTCTTCAGCATTAGATGTAGACCTAGGCATATCAATATCATGGTATTATAAATTAGCAAGTATAGGCCTAGGCCCTACTTGCATACGCCTCAGCAAAGCCTAGGGCTTAGTCCTAGCCAGTGTTGATTTGTTGACATGAGAGAGGTTACGTAGGAAGGAGGCCGAATAAAGACACAATTGTCAGTATATTATGTGTGATTGTGTTTATTTGTAGTAATAAACACGACAGTATGCCCTCCTCTCTCCTTACACGAATACACACAGCAATTGGGCATTTTGCTTTCAACATAAAACTATGCAAACTGACAGTAAAAACAGTAGGCTGCTGACAGCTATGAGCAGCCATGACACCCGCAAGTTGGGCTATCACCGCCGTCTACACTCTACATCCGCCTTTACAGGCATTCAGACGGCGGTGGGGGGTTAGTACAATAGCGCAGCGTGGTGAGTAAAAGTCGCAGTGAACAAGCCAATTCCTAGGAGATTGTAACACTACTTTACCCAGGTTTTACGACTGTCACGTTTCATGACCAACATGATATTTTGAAACGATTGAATGAGTTTGCAAGATAACATTGCATCATGCCAGCTAGATTGAGCGCGCACTTGGGTCGGCGCATGACCCTCCATTCCTCGCAGTCGGTCTTCCCCCCCCCGTTCACAGTCAGCTGTGAGGGGGATCGTATGCGCACCAGTGTCCGCGCACGCCCCTCAGCCGGCTACAACGAGTAACATCGCCGCAACTCTCAAGTTGACTCAAAACTCTCTCCATTTGCGCAGCCATCATTTTTATTGTGTTCCTTGTTGCAGCATTGCACTGGTGAGATTTGGAAATCAACCGGAGACGCAACAGTTCCTAATTCTTGGAGTTGCCAAAGATTTGCAGCTCAACCCCCGACAAGTTGGAGGCGGCTACCTGTACACTTACAAGTAAGTGCTCTCTTAGACATCTCGCCTTACAATGCACGCATGTGATTCGTTGGGAAATTTGTACAATTGTTGCTGTAGATTCAAGGTTTTGGACTAAGGGTTTTCTTTTCCGTTGGATATAAGTACAGTTCAGGTTATTAATTATTAATTTAACAATGATTTCTTTTAAATTACAAGTTTAGGTCTATTTCAGTTTTCAGCCATTTTCTTTGGTGATAATTTAACCTGAATTGCCACCAAATGATGACATATATCCGTGTTTCAGTTGATTGTTTTGTGATGTAAATCATGACTGTATCTGATTTGTGGCTTTTTTTAAACTTTAAAATGAAATATCAATTTAACATCTTCTGTCCTTACAATATTTATGAAATATGGAACCGTAGAATATTTGGCTAAATTGATAAAGGCCTACTGTGAAAATCTACGTTAATGTTTGGTGTTTATCGTATCCTTACAATCGAGTTTAATTTAAGATATTCAGGTTTGTCCTTGTAGACACTTTCATTAGTATTAACATTAAGCAAGGTGCAACTCCAAACTGCCATAAAATGATGAATATCTGTGTTTTTGATTATTTAGTGATGATAATCATGAGTCATAAAATTCCTGATCATGGCAATTTATTGTACCTCTTGTCCAGAATAAGCCTACCATTTTTTCATTATTTTAAGTCTCAGTCACTTACTATAGGGGCGACGGCCAAACTATGGGAGTGCCTACGTCATGAATGTTATTTTGTGCCGCGTAGTGACATCGGGACTATTTACGCAGATACATGCGCGCAAATAAAAATGGCGCACGACGAAAATTACTACTCCTGCTGGTCGTAACGCTGCCTTCTTGACACCAAAAAGTTCCCATATCAAAACATTCAACAAGCTGTGGTGCGCCGCCAAGCGCGGGGATTTGAAAATGTGACAGGAGGACTGATAACTGGACGTTTGACCCTGCCTATGCAATAAATCATATTATTTGCCTTAAATTGCATGTTGTTTGCTACTTAATTAAAAGCCAACTTTGTGAATTGTGTTTTTAGATTTTATGATCTTATTGTTTGTATAATTAAATCAGACCTTGCAAAGGAGCAATAGAATAAATAAATACAAATAAATTCGTATTGACCTAGGCCCGGTTATTTCTCTATGCCTAGGCCTACTCAGTCACATAACTTTCTACCTTCTATTACGAACCCTAGCCCAGATGGGCAGGTTTAATTACTGATAACTGCTAGTATAATTAGTTAGTAGGCGATTAGTAGGCGATTAGTAGGCGTTAACGCAATAGGCCTACCTTCACAATATTCTGTGCACAAGTTTCTTATATCCACATTAAATGCAATTTTTTAAGCTAGGACCAAGCCCAGAATTAACTCTTGTTTTATCCAATTGAATAATCCACAATAATGCAAATAGTGGTATACTCACCCCCCTTTGTTCTAATACATAGGCCTAAGTCCAAAACAATGTTAGGTTATAGGGATAAATAGGCCTAGGCACATTAAACATAAAAGACCAGGCATAGGCTACTTTAGCCTTGCCTAAAGTAGAATAGAATGTTGCTTTATTTCCATGTGAATCCATGTGTCAATGAACCACCTAGAGGGTTGTGCCTTGTCTAGTTCCAACAGTTCAAAAAGTAGGCTAGCCTATTCTCTTGTATGTTAATGCCTAAGCAAGACAAGCCTTGGTTGCATGGAGCAGTCTTGGAAAGACCTCGTACTGTGCAGGGCTTGCTCAGCCCATGCAAACATACCTAGGCCAGTGGCCTATCATAGGAGATTTTGCCTTGCAAAATGCACTCCTACAGTTCAAAATGTATGTTAGGTCCAGTTTATTTGTCAGTGTGTAGGTAGGCCTACGCTCTTACGATGAGCACAGGAGATGTGACTAACCGTTAGGGTACGGTATCATTCAAAGCGCACCATCAATAAAATGAAGTGTGTTCCAATGTTGATGGTTCATTTATTCAGAGTTAAATAAAATGTAGGCCTATCAGTTGTGGAAAAATGAGCCCAAATTTTACAAGAAAAGTCTTAAGCTGGATTCGGAACAAAACATTCCCGTCACATAAAGTGTGTACGGTGGGTGCGTTGACGTTGAGCACAGGAGATGTGACTTACGTTAGGGTACGGTATCATTCGAAGCCCACCATCAATAAAATGTAGTGTGTCCCAATGTTGATGGTTCATTTATTCAGTTAAATAAAATGTAGGCCTATCAGTTGTGAAAAAATGAGCCCAAATTTTACAAGAAAAGTCTTAAGCTGGATTCGGAACAAAACATTCCCGTCACATAAAGTGTGTACGGTGGGTGTGTTGACGTTGAGCACAGGAGATGTGACTTACGTTAGGGTATGGTATCATTCGAAGCGCACCATCAATAAAATGTAGTGTGTCCCAATGTTGATGGTTCATTTATTCAGAGTTAAATAAAATGTAGGCCTATCAGTTGTGGAAAAATGAGCCCAAATTTTACAAGAAAAGTTTAAGCTGGATTCGCAACTAAACATTCCCGTCACATAAAGTGTGTACGGTGGGTGCGTTGTTTTTCCGCTAGTTGTGAACTACCAGCAGAATCACGCGTCTTGCAACGTCATAAATCCAGCTTAAAAACAGCAATTGCGTTGCGGCCTACCATTATCTGTACGAGTAGGCCTACTGTAGGATGCAACTATGATTATTGATTACGATCCAAATTACAACAAAATATCAAATGCATGCATCAAATTATTCTTTTAGGTACCTACATTATGAAATGAAGTTGGCTCGTCCAACGAGGACATAGGCCTAATATTGTTAATGTAGGCTTAGGCTCCACTAAGGTAGACTAAAGACTAGGGGACCAGATAAAGAGATTTGAAATGTTGAGTGGGGATGGGACAAGGTAACTTTACAATATCTATATTCTATAAAATTATCTACTACTTTTGCAACGTAATATTTAGAGTTTCTAACCCGCGCCGAATGCTAGTAATATCAACAAGGTCTAAAGGCCTACAGATAGAATAATTGTTGTAAGTTAGTAACATGCACAATCAAACAGAGGCATAATATTTTATAGTTGGAAAATTATTTGAAAATGCATAGGCCTAGATGCTGGATAAAAAACATGAAAAATAAGATAGGCCTAGGCCTACAGTTAAAATTTTGAAGCTGTGTGACAAATCCATAGGCTATTGGGCCTATTGCAGATGATTTCATTTGGCACTTCAAATTAGAGAAATGCATTATTTAGCCCATCTTTATTAAGCTTGTGATTTATATGGACTGTTTAGAAATTGTAGGAGCCCCGTTATGGCTATAGGCCTACGTAGAACTTACAGTACAAAAGGCATGGAAACTTATCTACTACGGGTAGGCATTATTAGGCAAGGTACTGTAAAGAACATTTTTTTTAAAATCACTTTCTTATATTACAAAATTTTACAATTCAGTACAAAACAAATTTCACTTTTTAAATGAGATAGATCGGCTTCCCCCATGGACATTGTCATGGCCTACTGGATCTATCATGGCCCGGCAGAGCTGCCGGTTGGTGGCTGGAGAAAATCTGTCATGTCGTAACTAATTCTTCGGGCAAATCATACCCCAGGGAACATCGGTAACCTCCTCAAGCTTGATGACATCACATGGGCAAAGTACTGCTGGAGAACAAGTGACCTTGAACAAATTTTAACATGTTAACAGTAAGCTTAAATATTATGTACTAAATTACAAATGAAAGACCTCCTAGCAACTTGCAAACTGGTAAATGCTAGAAAAGTAAAAGTAGGTTAGGTATAATTTGATAAAAATTATAGCCAATAAATTAAATAAATATATGCTGAGATCGCTCGTTGTGGATTGACGTTCCGACTGATCATGTTTAAACTAGACCTATCATTTTATACTTCTTATGCATGTCGGAACCGAAGTTTAACAATTGAAGGATTTCGATCGAAAGCTTATGAAGTATTGGTTACATGATCATATAATAGCTTTCGATTGTTTAGACTAGGTATCGAGAGCATTGATCGATATTTTGGCAAAGTTAAACTTGATCTGTGATCACATTGCACATCTACTTCTAGGCTTTAGGCCTATAAGCCTAGTGGCCTGGGACTACCGGGTCAGTATATTTTGGCGGTGCCGTAGCCTTATTACGGTAGAATTAACTAGAACAAGGCTATTACTTTTGGGGCCTACGGAGGAAGTTAGTGTGGCATTTTTCAATAGGTATAAAACAAGCAAAATATATCAATTAAGTTAGGCCTAATAGATGTTTGCTATTTAAAAAAAATGTTATTCAAGACATTTAGAATAGGAAGAGAAGACTTTGGCTAGAAAACTCTGTCAGCTCGCTTCGAAAATGTTATATTAAGCCTACACGGTACGACGAGTTTACAACTAGGTCTAGTACCTAGCTTAGACCTACCCTTAGCCAGTGCATCTTACCCCTGGCCCTACCTTGCATTGACAAAGAGTGGGGTAAAAATTAAAGAATAAAAAGTATAGACATAGTCCGTTATAAACCAAAGGTATCGCACAAGGTGGGAAATGTGCACATTGAATTTTTCGAGACCCAGCGTACGAATATACTCCCGAGTAATTAATATGCTAGATCTAAAACTATCGTAGCACTCTAGGTGATAGGCCTACGCAACTGACTTGAGTTTGTGGTTTTTTCACCCTAAATATAGGTTTATTATTGACGCGGTGCGGCAACCTACGATTCCCTACAAAACATTGTAAAAAGCTTTTGGACACCCTCAACCGAACAAATTCCAATAAAAGAACATCCGGGTCTACACAATGCAGCCTAGGGTATTGGCTAGCTCAGCAGACTAATCTTAATTAAGCCTAGCTATGCCTCTAGCCTAGGACTAGTGGTTAGGCCCCACAATAGGTCCTTGGAGGATTAGTAGAATAGTCTAGGGCCTAGGCCCCAACACATTAATTTATTCATCCAGTTGAAGATAATCCACAAAGGCCTTCATAGGCCCTACAACAAGCAGCCGAGGCTGTGTAGGCCTAAGTCATAAGCTATGACTACACTAACCCATTAATACTTGCTATGCCTAGGCCTAGCCTAGCCTTAGCTATTGTCTGGGCATGAACTCTAGGTCTTCATGGCTACGCCTAGGCCTTTTGCTTCCAAATCTATTACCAAAATACAGGTTATAGGCCTAGCCTAGGGCCTTTGTGTTGGCCTAGGCCAGGTCTATTTAATATCCCTTTGCATGGCCTAGGCTTAGGCCTCAGCCTGAGTAAAGCCTGTGATTTGGTATCTGTCAGATCTCATTTCTGTTGTTTACTAAATACTACTACGGATTTAAACGACATTTTAACGCATACCCACATGGAAACAGAAGTAATAAATAAAAATTGGTCGAAATTGAACAATTGTGCATGAATAAGTACTCACCTGTTGCAGAAGCGAAATTTCCAAAGTATTCACGTTTTATTCATTTGAACAGAGAACAGCCATTTTTATTTCTGTGTGCACCCACGGACGGCAACTTGACGTTCGTGACTGAGCACGAACTATTTTCATGTTGCAAAATTTAATTAAGTCGTTGTTAAAAACAACTCTCTACTAGTACGTACGTATTTAATAATTATAATTGATGGTATAAAAATGGTATCAATAATATCATTCAAACATTCAGAAACTGCGTATTTATGAAGTGCCCGGGGCGGTTTGAATCTGGTTTGAGTCTATGACAGACTAACCAACCGACCATACCTTGGAGCAGCAAGGAACGGGCGCGAAAACGGGCCATAGTCAACTTTTAGGTTGGTTATACTGCGAATGTACGTCATAACTTATAATTTATTCGTGACGTAGGCACTCCCATAGTTTGGCCGAGGCCCCTATACCAGCTTATCTGCATATATATTTTTAGGGCTGTGCGAATCCAATTTTCAATTTCGAATCCGAATATCAAATCCCAAGCAAAAATATTTGCGAATTCGAATCCGAATCCAAAATTGGTTTACCTCACACAGAACAAGTAACATAAAGAAATGCCATAATTTCATTGTCTCGTGCTGTTTTTCATTGTTTTTACCGTTTTCGAGACGTGTGGGACCGTGACATCTTCATCCAATCAACAACACTTCATCTATCCTGCCTTTCCTGAATGCAAAGTATTTATCTCGCGTGATATGCCTATCCTATCGCGAAGTTATCTTGAAGATAACATCGGGAGGAAACTTCTTGCTGTCAGCACATAAGTAGGCCCAAACATAACATTTATTGTATCCGCTGGCCGTTTCATAGGCCTGCACTTACTACGTAAGAGTTTGGAGAAGGGCATCGTTCACGTAATACGCGACGCTATGTGAAGGGAGACTGACGTAAACATGGCGTTTGCCTGGCTAGGGCTCGCGTGAGTGAGTGAGACAAGAGGACACAGCGCCGTTTGGCATCATCCGAGAGAGAGAGAAGAGCGCACTGTTTTTTTCGAATGCTATGTGCGAGAAAAACATCGCGGACGCGATCGGAAATTCTTCGTTTACGTACCTGACGGCCATGTTGTCGCGTGATCGATTGCAAACTATAAAATCGACCTATTGATGTATTTGTGGGTGTTTGGCGACGGATTCGAATTTTTACGATTTCGGATTCGACCAACGAATCGAATTCGAATACTAAAAGATTCGATTCGCATTATATATATAAGTTTGAAGCTTTGCACACCCCTAATGTGTTTTTATATTTCAACAAGAAATGTTTAAGGGTCTGCTTATATTCAGGTTCGGTATATTATATTCGGCACAATACGGTATTTTCCTCTTTATTTAATTGATTTATTATCAGATTTTAATGAATTTAAAAATATCCAGAGGCCTGGCTGGCTTTACGTTATTTTAGTGGGCTTTATAAGTGAGAATTAAGTAATAACTTGTCAGTTTTAGTAGTTGCTGTAATAGAGCTAGTCAACTTAGCTTTTGGATAGTAAATACTTTCAACACTGCCTTATCCAAACCATGCCCTACGCTTATTAAGGTAGCTCAAGCGTATCTCGACGTGGATAAAAAAAATTCAAATTTGGCATATTAACAGATAATTACCTGCTACACAATAATGTAAAAAGAAAAACCAGGCATCCTGAACTAATTTACGAGATATTCAGGACTAAAGTTTCAAGGTCACCCTATCCCATAGCATGGGGACATGGAAATACATACACTTTTCGACCTTCACTTATTATTTTAAATAACTTCTTGCGAATAAAAAGTTTTTAAAAACTGATTTTCTTAAAGAATATTTAATTCTGAATGGAATAGAAACAAGAAAATCGTACCTTCCTGAACTAATTTAGAAGTTGTAGCGTCCTGAAGTGTAACCTGACGATTTGACTTGGCAACCCTGTAAACTTGACTCAAATCTTATTGGCTTAGAGCATTAGCACATTTGGTGGGAGATTTAAAATCTAATTTTACTACTGTCCAAAAGTGTCCAACAGGTATAGAAGTAAAGATAATACTTGTTTATACTGCAGCCAATGAGTTGCAATTTATTATTAATTAGTAAT